>CM064430.1:28058984-29258984 GCA_032690845.1 Eleusine coracana subsp. coracana
GGGTAGGGGGTCTTCGGCAAAGCAGAGAACTCGTCTTGGAACCCTAACTCCAGTGCGAACCCTAGCAATACAGATTCTTCGAATATGACATAGGGTTGTTATCCTCTGGGAGGCCCGAACCTGTATAAACTTTGTGTCCTATGTTCATCAATCTTTCATACTCATACGCATACCTAAATATATTATCAAGAATATCTCTCGACACCGCTCCATGCTTGATTCTGCCCAATCTTCTTGATGAGATCTTTAGCTGCTATTGAGATTAATTCCATTATAGATTCACTTGCTAAAGCATCTAAATGCTGACAAGGCATTCAATTTAATCCCATATAGAACCTCTTTATTAGTTACCAATTGTCAAGACCATGATGTGGGCATGCATCCTTGTATTCTCCAAACCTTTCTCAAGCTTCTCCGATGGTCTCATCAGAATTTTGAGTAAATCCTAGAATCCTATTCTTCAAAGCTTGGGTCTTGCTAGGAGGGAAGTATTTTGCTAGAAATTCTACAACCACAGTTTCCCATGTAGTTTTTGATATCGCTGGCACTGAATGGTACCACTGCTTAAGACGCCCTATTAGAGAGGGGGGAATAGCCGCACCTTGACTTCGTTTGTTTGCATGTGCTGTAGCTTAAAAGTATTACAGATCTCAAGGAAATTCTGCAAATGTGTATTGGGATCTTCTGAACCAGTAAATGGCTACTGCTGCACAATTCCCATGTAATGCTCTAACTAAAAGGGATTCTCCTGTTCTGCACGTTCCATCTTCACGACAACTATAGGCCTACCTTCATGGATCACCTCAAGCACCAGTGGTTCTAGAACTTTCAAGCCTATGACATTGCGATCATTGACTAGGCTAGGTTAGCTGAGCTAAACCTAGCAACTAGAGAGGTGGAAAATGAGACAAAGCCTCGATGGCTCTAAACTCACGAGATCTGTTGTCCCTCTAGTGGCGTCTGCTCTGGCTTTAGAGTTTACAAGTATTTGTCGAGGCATAACTCGAGATAGAGTCGGTTTCTTGGAGAAAGGGGCATAGTGCTATTCGGCACACTCCGTGTCTAGCCTGAGTTGTCTTCTATGTCAGTTTCCAATTCTTCTGTAGCTTCCATGTGGGTCCTTTCACCAGATTCCTTCGAAGTAAAGTCTTGTATTGCTTGTTTGATATCTTGGGATTTCCTTTTATCTCTTCACGAAGCACATCTCCTAGATTTTTGTCAATATCTTCCTTCTAGGAGCTCCTGAGGAGTGGACCAGCCTTGATCAGCCCAAATCACCCCTGAGCCGATCGGCACCTAGGCCTTCTTTGCTACAATTCACCTCTTCAAGGTCCAAGTCCACTGAAATCATCCAATGTGTTGTCTTTTCACCTGTTTCTACAAAAAGTCTCTAGAACAACAGTTGTATGAATTTTCTACCATGTTTAGGGATTAATGGCCTATAATAATGATATTTAAACTCTAACCAAAGTGCTTTTGACGCATAAAATGGCATGCTAACTAGCATCAACACTAACCTAGTTTCTTCAATTTCTTTTGAATCCTGACATATGGTCTTCTAAAGATTGTGTGAATCCATGAGATCTACTATTGATACTTTCCAGTGTGTATAGGGAGCCCCTGCGCAATGTTGGATATGGATTGATTCTAAAGCCAATCATAGAACGTTTAGCACGGATGGGCACTGTGAATTCGAGTAGTCATACATGTTTTTAGTCACACCTCTGCATCACTCATTTTGTTAATTTTCAGATATGAACAATCTATTTATATTAAAACATGTGTGTTCTCTCAAAATCCATCAGCCCATGTAACTTGTTACGTTGGCCAATCTCATGATAAGGCCTGTTAGATCCAGATTGGATCCGGATATCGCCCAATTATCAAGCACCTTTGGATTGGTGCCCTACCATAGAAGGGGAAACCTACAAAGTCATACTCTCAACTTCCCAATCAACACCAGCACATTCGGGCGAGTTGGCCACCACCCATTGCGCATTCACCTCCTCGTGCCTCTCCTCTAGCAACTCCAACAACAACAACAACAACAACAACAACAAGGGTCCCTCGCCGAATCTGAGCAGTTGCTTGTTCTGCCCGGGAACTTGGTACTAGCACCGATACTCTCATGGTGGGGGCTCTCGGTTTGGGTACCCTGTGGTTCTGGTGTCAGTTGGTGTGCACAATCGTTTTTGATTCTCTACAGTTGTTATGAGCAAGGTGACAACGCCCTTTACATTGTATGCAATTGTTGTTGCTTTGGTTTCTGTATTCTGGTAATTTGGTTACATACGTCTCTATGGGCACCATGTACTCAGTTCCTTATGTTCTGACGATGGCACAACTGACATCAGCACATTTGTCTTACAAGTAGTTTATGGAGATACTGATTCTGTGATGGTACAATTTGGTGTTTCTACTATTGAAGAAGCAATGAAATTGTGAAGAGAAGCTGTATATCATATTCGTGGAATATTTTTCTAAGGTAACTGGATGTTGTAACTTGTCTCTATTAAAATATATGAAATTTTACCCAAAAAAAATGTTGAACTATTTTCACATATTTTCTCATTAAAATATGAAACAATATGTTTCCAATACAGTGGAGTTTGACTCAGATTTTTGGCTCACGATAGTTTTTGGCTCAATATGTATCTCCTAATATATCTTCCTAGCATGATGTTCAAGTCATTAATTGTAACCGACTAGGTCTAAGGTCTTTCATTGCACATGGACATTGTATTCTCATGATTTATGTATATACAAAAGGCACGCCCATGATCCATGATGATCATCGTGGCTTATTCTCCTTACATAGGTCAGAAGATATATTAGGAGATAGTATGCTACAAAATAGCATAGTTTAATTTTGTTAGCAAATAATACGTAAAACAAGATCAAATGACACACAGATTTTACGTGGAAAACCCTAGCGGGAAAAACCACGGGCGCCAACTGGCTATCTTCACTATATGATAAAGAGTTACAAAAGCAGGGGAAATACAATGAGTCTCTCTCAACTCTTCCCGTGCAACACACAAGATATATATATATGGGTGGACAACTAAGGAAATAAATCCCTACACAATATGACCTGTAAAGTGGGAGGACTCCACGTAATTTGGATCATATTTCAGCAAACTCCACCTTGAGATAAATTTCATCTTGTATCAAATGAAGGATCATCAATGAACTTCCTTCAATAATAAATAGCATCGTGCGCCAACAAGTCACTAGGACTTAAACTGTAACACCAACCAAGCTTGAGCATAGCTCAAACTTAGTAGTGGGAACTAACTTTGTCATCATATCAGCAGGATTAAAATGAGTACTGATCTTGCATACTTTAATATCACCAAGAGTAATAACATCTCGGATAAAATGATACCTCACATCAATATGTTTTGTCCTCTCATGAAACATCTGATTTTTTGTAAGCTCATGAAACATCTGATTTTTTGTAAGTCAAATAGCACTTTGACTATCACAGAATATAGTAGTGCAAGAATCATCTCCACAAAGCTCAGTATATAAACCTCGAAGCCAAATAGCTTCTTTACAAGCTTCAGAAATAGCCATATATTCAGCTTCAGTAGTTGATAAAGCAACAATAGACTGTAAAAAAGCTTTCCAACTAACAGCACAACCACCAATGGTGAAAACATAACCTATGAGAGATCTCCTTCTGTCCAAATCACCAGCATAATCTGAGTCAACATAACCAACAATTCCATCTCCAGATTTCCCAAACTGCAAACAAGCACTAGAAGTACCACGCATATATCTCAAAATCCATTGAACTGCTTTCCAATGCTCTCTACCAGGATTAGACATGTATCTATTGGCAACACTCAGTGCATATGACAAATTAGGACCAGAGCAAACCATAGCACACATAAGAGAACCATCTGCGCTGGTATAAGGAACTCTAGACATGTACTCAATATCATAATCTGACTCAAGACATAGAGCTGAAGATAATCTGAAATGTGGAGCTAAGGGAGTACTCACTGGTTTAGCATTATGCATATTGAAATGATGAAGGACCTTTTCAATATACCCTTTCGGACTAAGATATAACTTGCCAGACTGCCTCTGTCTAATAATCTCCATGCCAAGAATTTTCTTTGTTGCACCCAAATCCTTCATCTCAAATTCATTACTCAATTGTGCTTTTAATTTGGCTATTTCTGACTTATCTTTTGCAGCAATCAACATATCATCGACATAGAGAAGCAAATAAATAGCTGAACCATCAACAGTCTTCAAATAAACACAGCTATCATAATTAGAATGCTTAAAACCATGAGAGAGCATAAAGGAGTCAAATCTCTTATACCACTGTCTAAGAGATTGCTTCAAACCATAAAGAGATTTCTTTAACTTACAAACAAGGTGTTCTTTTCCAGGAATAGCAAAACCTTCAGATTGATCCATATAAATGTCCTCATTCAACTCTCCATGTAAGAATGCAGTTTTAACATCTAATTGCCCAAACTCATAATCATGCATAGCAACAATACTAAGTAAAGTGTGAATAGAGCTATGTTTCACAATAGGAGAAAAGACATCATTATAATCAATACCTAGAATTTGACTATAGCCTTTAGCAACCAACCTCGCTTTATAACTTGATGTTTCATTAGGAGAAATCGGCTCCTTTCTCTTGAAAATCCACTTGCAACGAACGGGCTTCTTCTCTTTAGGCAATGGTACTAAATCCCAAGTACCATTCTTTTCAAGTGACTCCATCTCATCTTGCATAGCAGTAACCCAATTGTTGCAATCCATAGAAGAAATAGCCTCAGAATAATTAGAAGGTTCAGCACTACCTTCAACATCTTCTGCACAACTCAAAGCATAAGCAGCAATATTACATTCCTCAATTAACCTCTTGGGTCGAACATGAGGCCTCCTAGACCTTCCAGCTGCAATAGAACGTTGTGGAGACTGCACAACGGGAGAAGAATGTGGGATAACAGATGAATCATCATCAATAGGTGCATCTGTGATATAAATATCTGGTGTATGTGCTGAATCAATAACATGCTCCACCTGCGCACTTGAGGTCTACGAACTCTGAACAGGTGCATTAGTAGACATAGCAGATTCATTAAAGACAATACTTCTGCTAGTAAGAAACTTCTTAGATTCAGAATCCCATAATCTATAACCTTTAACACCAGAAGCATAACCAAGAAAAATGCACTTAATAGCTCTAGGCTCCAACTTACCATTATCAACATGAGCATAAGCAGGACAACCAAAAATTCTTAATTCAGAATAATTTGCTGGAGAACCAGACCATACCTCAATTGGAGTCTTCTTATCAATAGCAATAGAGGGAGAACGATTAATGAGAAAACAAGCAGTGGAAGCAGCCTCAGCCTAGAAACGCCTATTCAAGCGAGCATTAGACAACATGCAACGGGCCTTAGAGATGATAGTCCTGTTCATACGCTCAGCCACACCATTTTGTTGAGGTGTATGAGCAATGGTGCGATGTCTCACAATGCCATGAAACTTACAATAAGAATTAAAAGCATTAGAACACAATTCCATCCCATTATCAGTGCAAAGAACCTTCACCTTTCTCTCAGTTTGATTCTCCACCATAGTCTTCCACTCTTTGAATGCAAAAAATGCTTCTGATTTATGCTTCAGAAAATAAGGACAAACCTTTCTTGAATAATCATCAATAATAGTCAACATATAACGAGCACCTCCAAAAGAAGTCTTACGAGCTGGCCCCTATAAATTAGAAGTTGTATGAACCGAAGTGTTGAACTTCACCTCTTGTGTTTGCCAAATACACAATGCTCACAGAAATCTAGCTTAGTGATGTCATGCCCATCAAGAAGTCCTCTCTTTCTCAAAACTGTCATACCAAGCTCACTCATATGCCCAAGACGCATATGCCAAAGATTAGTAGCATCAGAATCAGATAATGACTTGGTAGAAACAGAAACATTGCCAATAACTATAGTGCCTTGAAGAAGATATAAATTGGCAGATAATAAATCACCTTTCATAACAACAAGAGAGCCTTTAATTACCTTCATAACTCCACCTACAGCGGAGTATTTATACCCTTTGCGATCAAGAGTACTTAATGAAATGAGATTTCTCGTCATAGTTGGAACATGCCTTACATCTGTCAATGTTCTGACAATACCATCAGACATCTTAATCTGAACAGATCCCATGCCTACTACCTTACAAGATGTGCTATCACCCATCAAAACAGAGCCTACACTATGGACAGATTCATAAGTAGAAAACCAATCTCTGTTAATCCAAATATGAAACGAGCAGGCAGAATCAAGAACCCATTCATCATTAATTTTGGCACATTCAGCATAAGCAACGAGAATACCACCATCAGAACTGCTATCAACAGAAGCAACAGAGGCATTACCATCATCATTAGATTTACCTTTAGCCTTTTGTTTAGCTTTTCTCTTCTCTTTGTTCTACAGCTTATAACATTCAGAAATAACATGTGTATGTCCCTTACAATATCTGTAGAACTTATCTTTGCCTCTGGATTTAGAGTGACCTCTATGACCACTCGAACTTTTATCTCTACCATTGTTGAATTTCTTCCTTTCTGTCCTACCACGGACAGACAAACCTTCTCCATTAGAACTGGCAGGAGCTTCATAGGACACTATCAATTTCATCTTCTTCTTTGCATGCAAAGCATCATAAACCTCATTGACAGTTAGTGTGTCATGACTGTATAATATAGTGTCTCTAAAATTTGATTAAGAAAGGGGCAATGAACACAAGAGCATAAGTGCTAAATCCTCATCATCATATTTTACCTCCATGAACACTAGGTCCGAAACAATGTCCTTGAAGACTGACAAATGAGAGGCCAAAGAATCACCCTCTTGTAGTTTGTGTGTGAACAATTTCATCTTCAAATGCATCTTGCTGGTGAGATTCTTAGACATGCAGATCGACTCTAGCTTGAGCCATAAAGCAGCGGCGGTTTTCTGATCTAAAACCTCTTGCAAAATATTGTTAGATAAATGAAGATGAATTTGTGAAAGAGCCTTACGATCACGACGCTTTTTTTCATCGATCCAAAGTTCTTTCTTCTTATGGGAGAAGCCATCAAGCGCATCATCCAAATCAGTGTATACTAATATTGCCCTCATCTTAACTTGCCAAAGAGTAAATCATGTATCACGGTATAGCAGCGGAACATCATATTTGAGAGAGGTCATCGAAGAAACTCAGCAACAATCAAATCTGCAGTACCTCTGGTACGGCCTTGTGTGCACGAAGTGAAATCTGCAGAACGCTGTGTACACTTCTGTGTACGTTCAGCAAAGAATCCAGAAACCAATTTCCTGGTGCCTCTTTCCTTGTGCGCGTAGCAATTTTCAGCAAAAGTGGCACCTGCCAACTGCGCCGAATTTTTTTTTTCAGCCGAGCAGCAGCAGCATGCGGCACGAGGATCAAGAAAAAAAACTCTGAAACAAGCCGACGCGTTTGCAACTCTCTCTCCAGCGGGCAGGACTGCAGGAGAGAGCCTCGTACTTGACGCCTGAATTGAAGAAAAGAAAATGCCCGCGACTTCAACTCGGCAACGGAGAAATCAGACGACACGGCAGATCGAATCGAACTCGAGTGGCGGCACGGAAAACAAATCGGAGAGGAAAACAAATTGTTGGCGGCGCGCGAACAGAGATAAATCTTAATTTTTTTAATCTAAATTTCGTGTCTGATTCTTCATACCATTTATTAGTAAATAATGAGTAAAACAAGATCAAATAAATACAGATTTTACGTGAAAAATCTTTGCGAAAAAAATCACAGAGGCCAACTGACAATCTTCACTATATGATGAAGAGTTATAAAAGTAGAGAAAATACAATAAGTCTCTCTCAACTCTTCCCGTGCAACACACAAGATGTATATATATGGATGAACAACTAAAAAAATAAATCCCTATATAATATAACCCGTAAAGTAGAAGAACTCTATGTAATTTGAATTATATCTTAACAAATTTGGAACAGAGAGGGCGAGCTATGATCGTATAAAGAGTAGTCAACTTAGGTTAATAAAGTGTACTTTTGACTTGTCTCATTCTGTTTGTTTTAAGAGTCCTATTAATTAATTTTCGGTTCGACTGAAAGTTGGGCAATTTCAACCAGCCCTTTGAATCTTGGGATTTAGATCCAACTGTATCCAAAAAGTAAATTTTATATTTTGTACATTAACAAAAAAAATTCTCCTCTTATACTTAATAATAATTTTATAAAAAATAATACTAGTATATATTTAACACAATTTTAACCATTTTCTAAATGATCGAAAGTTTTGATAACTTTCAGTCACCTGAAAAAAAAAGAAATATATTCTTTTATAAATGTGTCTAGTTATTGTGCTAATTCCAATAGGCCGGTTTTGAGATCGGTTTATATACTGACTGAACTAGCACAATAAGCGGGATGCGTAAAAGAACAGAAGAATAAAAGCTTAGCCATAACAAACGCTTCGATATAGTAGATCAATGTAACTCTAACAATTAAGCAACACGTAATTAAACATATATAATCTGTATTAGCACGATACTGGAAGAAGTGCACAACCATGGCCACAACGAAATTCAGTCACTACGCGAAGATAGATCGCAAACACAGTCTGAAAACAATAATTAACTACTACAAGTAACACCATTACGGATGATCAATCTAGCAACCAGAAAGTACGAGTAGAGGACTTGTCCGCTACGAACTCGTTCGGAACAACGAAATCATCGTTGCCATGTGAAAAATTATCTGCAGCAGTTCTGTAAACCGATCTGTTTACAGACTGTTTGGATTTGTTCCACTTTACTCTTTCACCGAATCTCAAACCAACTCCTAATTAGACTACTCCTACGTTTCAGCCAAGCTAGCCGACCATCAAATCGACGTTGCACCCAACATCTCTGCTTCCTCCGAGCACGGTTAACAAAACCGATAAAAACTCTCCTCCCCTTGCCGCCGCCGGAGTGAGCAGCCGGCAAGTGTGTGGCAAGCTGGGATGACGGCCGTGGGCCTCTCATGCATATCTGGGCAGCAGGTGGCGAGCAAGGCTCGCACGATGACGTCCCGCGGCGGCCCGCGTGGCCGGCACGGTGCCGAGGCTCGCGCAGCGGGCAGGCGCAGCGACGTACTGCGCGGCTAGCACGACAGCGATCCGTGGTGGGCGAGCTCTTGCGGCGGGCAGGGCGGTGGACGTGGTGGTGATGATCAACCTGTAAATGGGCCAGGAATCAAGCGAAACCCCAAACCGCCCCGTTCACTGTAGCACAGCCCGACCCAAGCAAACCCATCAATCCACCTGTCCAAACCAAACCAAACAGAAAAATGAGCCCAACCCAAACCGGCCCAATGTGCCAAACTGTCGTTTCTTTCTATCTAGTAGCTATGCAATAGAGCTACTGAAAAAATATGTACAAAACAAATCAATTATCCACATTCATATATTCACAACGTTAAAGAATGACCAGCTAAAGACAAGTAGTTTGTAGGCTTGACACACGCATACTGAAATACACAATTCTCGGCATACCGCCATCTTAAAACAAGGCAAAGGAACCGTATAACAACAGATAGAATACATCTCAACATGAGCGCATGACATACTGCAGTGTGAATTAAGTTACATGGTTCAGGTTCTACTAAATCACCTACAAATTTTTCAAACATAGTGTCCAGAGATTGGTAATGGAAATATGCCACTTTGGTTGTGAGGTAAGAAAGCAACTTGTCCTCCATATTTTCTTTAGAGAAATCAACAATAGTAACAAAACAACCCATCTGTTCAACTGCAATGCAAAGTCCTTTCCCTGAAAATCAGAATAATAATTTCAGTTGGTATTATATGCTACTACGCGGAAGGGCATCATGACACACATTACAGGGCATCAACTCAAACAGACCCACACCCCTAAGGATTCATAAACTCATTTCACTAGCAATATGGATAAAGCTCGTCAAGCAAAATGGAAATCAGTAAAAGAAAATATGGATAAACTAGTTAAATAACAATTCATGCCAAGCAATGACCATCAATCAAGCTAGAGTTTGAGTAAGCCTCTCCTTACTTGTAGTGTCAGAATTCCCTATATAGAAACGAGTTATGAGGGGAGAAAGGCGACAACACTTGAGAAGATATGAACAAACCAATGTTTCTACAGAAGTCGAGTATGACAAATCAGAAATGTATGCTTTCAATAAAGTGAAGCAAAAAAAATGACAAAACACATAATCTAAAGCCAATGAAACGGAGATGACCTAGTTTATTTGGCACGTATGTAAAGTTGATCTCCCTGTTGCAATTTCACTAGCTAGTATATAATGAGACAAGGAAGACGTTATCCAACTGCATCAACTTTGAATACAATCTAGTGTTCCTTCATGGTTTTAATCTAAAGAGACAAGCACGTATGTAAAGTAGTCCATGTGTTTCAGTGTAAAGAAAATGAGTCAGGCAACAATACTCAGAAAAGACCTTAGTGTTCTCAAGATATATATTGGAAGAAGTGTTATTAAAGCAGAGAGTCTAAAGTTTATGAACAATTGTCCTAAAGTAATAGTAACAGCGCAGAAACAGGATGCACAGAAAGGAGTTGAAGTAACTTGAAGTAACTGGCAGACTGAAGTAAACAAAAATTTGGGCATACTATTTATTCCAGTAAACACCTGCTAACCGTACTGGCACGTTGGCTGCTCCCTGGTCAGGTTGGTCAGGTTGTCTCTTATTCAAGTGATGATGCGATTGAGGAAATAAATATGGTCTGACAGAAATTTCTTAATAATTATGTCCGGTTGAATTGTGATCTTGATTTGTCTGCGTGCGTGATCTGTAATCCATGACTAGCTCATGATACGATGCCAGCCAATAGGTGGAGGAAGGAAGGACATGAATGAATCGAACTAGTGAGTGAATGATACTACCAAAACGAGTCGCTGAGAAAGGAGGGCCTTTACTAGGAAGTCGAGGCTGCCGACATCAGAGGCGTAGACGCGGTGGACCACGACGATGAGCCCGTGGTCACAGAGTGGCGTGGCGGCGGCCTCCACGCGCACGGCGTCCCGCGCGATGAGCACCACCATGTACTGGACCGATGGAAGCCGGACTCTTCTTCCTGCGGCAGATAGCGCGAGGGCTGGACCTCTTCTTGCAAGATCCAAGTAAGGGGAAGCCGCCGCTACCAGGTGCAGCCGGTGCGGGCAAACCCTAGGAACTGTGCAGCTCAGATTGAGTAGGAACCACGAGTTGAAACCATTTCAACCCAATCTGTTTCGCCCGAAACCAGACTGATGCCAAACCGATAGACGGTGCCACCAAACCAAACCTGACCCATTACGTATGTAAGCCCGTAAACCGGCCTATTGGAACCGGTTGGAACCCAAATCGTTGTTAGAGCTAGGCGGTGACCCATCGTGGGCGAGGCTAGCTCGGCGGGCAGGTTGCAGCTCAAGCGGCGGGCGGGTGTGACTTCGGCCCACGGAGGACAAGGTGGGCATGGATCGCGTGATGGAGGTGATGGCGGGCTGGGCTGTGTCATCGCTAGCTCGAAAGCTGTTGGGCAGCAAAGTTCGTTGATTGGCGGTCCGTGGACAGGCGCGACGGCTGCCCGTGCGGCGGGCGAGGTGAGACTGTGTCACCGCGAGCATGTCGGCGTCCGTGGTGGGTAGGAGTAGGCGTTTGCTCTGTGGCCGGATTTGGCTTTGTGCCGGTCAGATCTGCCAAGATGCCGACCATTTATGGTCATGGAAGACACGACTGGTGTTGGACATGACGACGGCTCACAGGTCTGGCATGGCGGTACCCCGTGGCGGGCGCGGCGGTGGCTCGTGCAGCTACCATGACAGCGCCTCATGGCGGGAGAGGCTCGTGCGATGGGTTCGACGATGCCTCACGACTAGTAGGGCCGACAGTGCTCGCTCAACGGGCTCGACGGTGTTTCCACTATGGGCAAATTTTTGGTCGTCATGGATAGTTAGGTGTAGGTTTGTGCGGGAGTTGGTTTGATGCTGGCCAGATCTGCAAGGAAAAGGTTTGATCCATCGTTTCATGACCAGATCTAGGTCGAAGGGCCTGGTTTGCTGGCCGCTAGATGGTCTCATGTTGCTGGCTGTGACCATGGTGGTTGCTGGCCGTATCCGCGTTGGCATATATAGTGTGGTGCTCATGTGTTGTGGATAGTGAGGCTGGTTACCGCATCAAGGAAGAGGCTAGGGACAGTGCCGGCGTGTGAAAGGATCTAGGAGTCCAAGAGGGGGTGAATTGGACCAATAATGTGGATCGTCAATCAATCTAGTTTCACCAAATCTTCCACCTTGCTAACGGCAAGTCCTATGCAGCTCTAATGAGCCAAGACCCTAGCAATTCTAGTGAGATGATGCAACGCAAGCGAAGCCAAGCCAATCAATAAGCAAGCAAGCCCATGGCAGTCCTATCTCTACTCACATACGAGTGTAGAATTAATGACGACAAGTAAAGAGAGGGTTTGGAGAATACTCATTGATTTTTAGCCTGAGGTATCGAGAGGATGGGGCTTCCCCTTGTCCTCATTGGATTGACTCCCGTCGGAGTATTGATCCCTCCCGCCACCAACCGTGGAGTCCCACAAAAGCCCGTATCACTCTCAGAGTGACGGCGTGGTTGCGTGACCACTACTCATTGAGTCCTTACTCCTTGAGCATAAGCTTGCCTCCCTCAAGGACTTGCTGCACTCCTAGAGTGCATAGGCGCTCTCTCGCGATGCTCCTTTCAAAGGCGAGCTCAAGCCTTGTACAACTTGTGACGGCCTTCACAACACGTCATGAACAATAGGCTCGATCACTGACACCTAACCGGTCTAGGCCTTACCATAGGCCAAGAGTAACAACACAAATCCTCTCTGCAGCCCCTCCTGGGCTAGAGACACAGGATGCTCTTTTGTTGCTCTCCAAGACAATCAAAGATAGCTCCAATACTTGCCTTATGTCTTCCCTTCTCCTCTTGGCTCTCCCAAGTTTGCCTAGCTATCCAAATGGCCAAGAGAGGTCTGAAAGACCCCAACAATAGCTATATATAATCTCCAACTTCTCCAATAGCCATAGCCAAAAGGCTGGTGAAACTGGGAACCGACCGCCGTAATGTGCCACCATAAAATATGGCAACCTCTTAGAATAGTCACTGTACAATATGGTGACATCCGCTCGACCATATGGTGACCTCTGATCCTCAGTGCCTCTCTGCGCACAAATCCCCTAGGTCACCGAACCTTATGACGGCATCACCGTAAGGTCTCCAGAGAGTACCAAAAATTGGCCTTCAACTCCTTATATCATCGTACCCTACAGTGACGTCGCTGTAACATCAACAGCACCACTTGAGTTCTTGCCATTTCTCCTCCTCCATGGATCTCCGTACCTTATGGCGACCTCACTGGAAAGTCTCCAAGGATTACCAGAAAACTTCTTCATTTTTCTTGACTCGTCGTATCTTATAGTGACCTCCAGTCCAGAGACTCTTCCTCTTATGTACCACTCTTGGCATTCACCATACCTTATGGTGACTTAACCTCCGCACCATACGGTGATACCCACATACCTGTGTCTACAGGTGCATTTCTCAGTGGACCCTACGACGACCTTGCCATACCTTATAGTGACTTGTCCTGAAGCAGAAACTTGCTATCCTCTTGACTCTTCTTCAAGCTTCCAAGCCTTCATCAATCCTTCTCCATTGCCCCTCTAAGTGTCCTAGAGCTTTACTTGAGCATCCCAACACTCTAAACCTAGAGAAGCCTAAGAGAATGACTCGAGCCCTCTTGATAGACCAGTTTTTCCTATGGACTCAAGCCTACACACTAGCCAATTGATCACACACACTTGGACCTAGCCGTCCTTAGCCTTGATCCATCTCCATTACCGTGACTCTCCATCAAGATCTTCATGGCACTCCACCCAGTCATCCATTAATCATCAAGGCGACATTCACCATGTTCATGTTTGAGTTAATACTTTGTTCTATGTCCACAACACAAGATGTAGGCATTAGTAACCATTTCATGTTGTTACTCAATTACCAAAACATTCATACCCTGGGGTTTCCAAACACCAATGGTCATGAAGCTTACAACATGCATTGTGCCTAGGCACCAGTGCTGATATTGTGGGATGGATTGGTGAGGTTGTTCGTCATGTCTAGGTGCTGCTGGCTACGAGGTTGAGATGTCATGGGCTTTCAAATCCGGCTGTTGTGTTTCTCAACGTTAATGTACAATACGACTTCATCTTCGGCAGTGTGTGTAGGCACACTGCAAAAGCATGCTCAGCTTTGGCGGGGTGGGCAACAATGGCGCTTGCGGGTGTTGCTTCCTCCTTGGAGGCATTGTCATTGTGCCTCTGCTGCCCTCAGAGCTCTCTCATCCTCTGAGCCTGGCGGCCTTGCCCTCTTGGGGTGCTTCTCTGTCTCCTGCATAGAGGCCTTGCCCTTCCTCTTGTCACTACTCTCTCTCTCTCTCTCTCTCTCTCTCTCTCTCTCTCTCTAGAGCTGATGGCTGCACACATGTGAGTAATAGATAGATAAGAAATATGGAATTACCCTAATAACATCTATGAGCAAAGCACCGTTAGATAAGAAAGCGCATGTAGAAATCATAGCTAAGGAACAATGACATGATCACTAGCAATGTAGCAAAATAAGCAATGGTGATCATAGACTAAGGAGTGGAATTATTGAGAAACCATGTGGATATGTGCCATGGTTTGTAATATATGTGATGAGTAATTGACTTGAGTGGATTTGGTGTTTGAGTTGAAATGCGGGAATCTTGGGATTGCATGAGTTTGTGCATGTCATTGTTTTGACTAACCGGAGTTGGTGGAGGTATTGGTGAAGTTGCAGGAGATGGGAAATGTGTTTGCTTGTCTCATGATGTATCGGTCACTGGAGTCAACTTGGCGGTCAACGGAGAGAGGATCAGGCACAAGTAGGGGACTTGGGGCCAGACGATCAGGATGCCGGGTGAAGCCAAGGGTGATCCACACCGTACACGTGGAGAGGCAAGAAGCACAGATGGTTTCGCGGTTGAGCCAGAAATCATGGGTGGTGATGAAGATGGCGTGTTGACCAAGTCAAGGCGAACGGGATGCCGGTGCAAGTGACAAGGGGGCCTAATGGACAGGGACCGGGAGAGACTTTCCTGTGGTCAGGATCGCGGGACAAGGTGACACGCGTCGATATCGAGAAGTCACGCTTTGAGAAGCATGCATGGCGGTTTCCCGGTTTGGGCCTTAAAACCAGTGGCGGTGGTTGGTGGTGCACGTGGCACCATCATGGAGCTTGCTTCGAGGCGAAGCAAAGTTGTGAAGGGCTCGATGGCATTCAGGCGATAAGGAGAAAGATGGATAAGTTTGCCCCTGGTGGTAGGTGGCAGTGTTACGTAGGTCAAGGGTAGAGTGGTCATGTGGACAAGCCTCAGGCCTATATAAGGAGAGGTAGGGCTGGTGGAAGAGGTGCCTCTCTTTCCCTTAGCCTTGCCTTAGGTCTTCATTCAAAGTGCTAGGAGAGGTCTTCATGTAATAGAGGAGAGGAGAGGGTGTGTGAGAGACATCTCTTGCTCTTCCACATAGTGGAAGGAAGAGGGTGGCTTCCTAGCCATGTATCCATGTATTTTGACTTGATCAATCAATGATATGAGATTCAAATTCGTGCTCAAGTTCTTCCTCTCTCCCTAAATCCTAAATTTCACTTTTTCCCTATTTTCGAAGCTATTTTCGTGGAGATTTTCGATCTCATTTTTGAGTGGGTTTTGGTATGAATTTCTTGAGGGATCTTGGTGCTAGGACATGCCTAAACATTCCTCTATGGATCCTTGATTGAATCCTAGGCAAGAGCACCCTCAATTTGAATGATTTCTCAAGTTTCCCCTTTTTGGTGTTTTTGGCACAAGATCTGAAGTTCGTGATGATTCCTTGAGCCAATGGAGTAGATCTTGTTGGAGGAGAGTCATAATGACTTGTGGATTCCCTGGTCCAAAAATTGCATGATTTGGAGTTGGTTTGATTAGGTTTTGGTAATTTTCTTTTCAAAACGGAGCTCCTGATTTGATCCTGAAGGAAGTTTTGTCGACGAAGGAACTTCTTCAACAAAGGAACTTCTTTTGATGAAGGAACTTCCATCGACGAAGGAACTTTCGTCATGATCCTGAAGGAACCTCTATGAAGGAAGGAACTTCCGTCAAGGTCCAGAATTGGAATTTCTTGGATCTCCCGTGTTTCCCTTTTTGACCCTCTTAAGCTTCCGCTATGTGTCCTTTTGGTTTGAGTCATTCCTAGGGTTAGCACATCACAAGTTGGTGTGTGTAATCTTGGTGACTCGGTTAGAGGTTGGTTTGTGTTCTACTCAGGACATAGCCCAAGTTCTTGAGAAGAATTTTAATTGTTTTCCATTCACCCCCCTCTAATCGCCTTCTCGGTCCTTCAATTGGTATCAGAGCCAATTTGATCACTAGTTGACATTCACCAGTTTTGTGATCCGAAAGCGACATGGAAAAGCGTGCGGTCAAGCTCTAGATGTTCGATGGAGAGGACTTTCCCTACTGGAAGTCACGGACCAAGGCTTTTCTGCTGAGTCAAGGACGTGCTATCTGGGACATCGTCGAGCAAGAATACAACATACCTGCCGACCTCAACACCGCTCTAGTAGGTGAGTTGAACAGGTATGAGAACAAGTCCAAAGCTGTCAATATTCTGCTCTCTGCACTTGGTGGGAGTGAACATGATCGTGTTGCACACCTTGACACTGCTCATGCTATTTGAGATAAGCCTTGCACGTACCATGAGGGTACCAATCAAGTCAAGTCTATGTGTAATGATTCTTACAATAGACAGTACCAAACCTTTGCACAAAAACCTGGTGAGTCACTAGATGACACCTTTCATAGGTTTGAGGCAATTGTGTGCAACTTGTGGGCTTGTGGTAACCTTGCGTACAATGATAATGATAAGCTAAGCAACTGCTGTACTCACTTGACAAAAATGTTTGGGGGGTTAAAATTGTTGCTCTAGAAGAAATTGTTGACTTCAATACCTTGAACTATGAGCAACTGTATAGCAAGCTGAAATCTCATGAACTGTCTAGGAAATCTCGTCCTAATCATGTTAATCCTGCTTCTAGCATGGCTTTACTTTCTAGCTCTTAGAAGGTTGATCACAGTGGTGCTTCTTATGGAACTAACCCCTCACTTGACAAGTCTTCTTTGGAGTTTGCTCTATCTTCTCTTGTTGCAGCTTTTGATGAACAGATGTAGTGCATCCATGACGAGGAGTTGTCCTTGCTTGTAAGGAAGTTTAGGAAGTTCTAGAACAACCGTAAGGAGAGAAGAGGAGGTGGTTCAAGAACCTGCTTCGAATGTGGTGACCTGGGACACTTCATTGTTGATTTTCCCAAGAAGAAGAAGAAGGCCAGGTACCATGACAACAACACTGAAGACTTCAAGTAAAAGAAGAACCGCTTCTACAAGAAGGGCAAGAACTCCAAGAAGTTCACCAAGGCCATTGCACGCGCCTACGTTGCCGCCTCTAGCAATGTCGACCTCACATCAAGCGAAGGCCTTACAAGCTCGGAGGAGGAGGTTGAAAAGCCACGAGTCAAGAGGAAGGACGACTTCACCGGGGTTTGCTTCATGGCACAGAACGACCACAACACCGACTCTAGATCCGAGTCCAACACAAGTGAGGTACCTCCCACTCTTGATGAGCTCTCTTCTGAACTTGATCATTTGCGTGATGTTTTGCTCATGCAAGATGATAAGCTTTGCAGCGCTGTTTGTGAGAGTAGAGAGCTTAAGTCTAAGTTGGAGAGTGTTGAGTATGAGATCATTTTGCTTAGGTCTAAGCTTGCTAAAGATGACATGGCTGTAGAGTGTGAGTCTTGTTAAGTGGTGATGGATGATCTTGCATAGAGGGAGAGTGTGCATGCTCAAGTTGCCAGTCAACTTGAGTGTGCCCTCAAGGAGCTTGATGAATTCAAAGCTAGACCAACTCTTTTGGGTACATGTGAGAAGTGCCCCAAGCTCACAAGTGAGTTGGAAGCTCAAACCCTCAAAGTCAAAGAGCTCAAATCCAAGCTGCTCAATGAGACTTGGTCTAAGGTCCTTCCACCACCATGTGCAGTGTGTGTCTCTCTTAAGGACAAGCTTGTAATCACTAGGGAGGAAAACAAAGTCCTAGTCCAAGAAAATGACTATCTTGTTTCTAGGCAAAGAACCCTAGTGAGTGAGGAGAAGATTGAGAGTGACCTAGCAAGAGTCAAAGAGAGTGTGAATACGTCAACCTATAGCTTGGGTTTGGGATTTGAGAGGGTTGACAAAGAGATTGAGAATGTGGGTAAGTTTGTGCCTAGCTCTAGCTACGAGGATGAGGAACAATCCATTAAACCCACTGACACATACTATCCACCAAACCCCAAACCTTCCTTCAACCCAAAGCAAACAGAAAAGCCAAAACCCAAACCTCCTGCGCAATCAAAGCCTAAACATGAGAGTGTCTACATTTGCATGTTCTATGGTCGTAAGGGTCACTTGGATGAGTACTGTTATAGGTGTAAGAGGATTGAGAGGATGCAAGCTGAGTTACCTAGGAATGTGCATTATGATGATTTTGATGATTTTCAGCCTCGCTCTTTTTCTCATGCCTATCGTGGACAAGATCATTCCTCATATGGCTTTGATTCACGAAACAGAGGCTATGCGTAACAACGCTTTGGCACCCCATGTTTTTCCCGTCGTGGTGAGCGTCACTCATGTGGATTTGGATTTTACACAGATGATTTCTATTCTCACAACCATAGGTTTGAGTCGCGACGCTTTGACAAGCCATGTTTCCCCATCGTGCTTCTCGTCCCATGCGTTCGAATGTTAATGTGCAAAGAACTGTGATGACTACTACCGGTCATATGGTGAAGTGCTAGATTCCTAAATGCTTTTTGACTAACCCCAGCATTAAGCCATCGACATTTCCTTCTCATTCTTTGTAGGCAGCAGGTGGAGGCCTGGAGAACAAATAGTTGATGGACTTCGGGTGTTCGCACCACATGACTGGAGATGCAATGTGGTTCTCCAGCCTCACTCCCTTGAAGTGCCGGGAGTATGTGACCTTTGGAGATGACAAGAGAATGAGAGTGAAGGAAAGAGGTGCGGTAAAGGTAAACAAAAAATTCACTCTCAAGGATGTTGGTTTTGGTTGAGCATCTCAAGTACAATCTCATCTCTGTTTCTCAGCTGCTTGATGTTGGCTTTGAAGTGCGCTTTAAGAAAAATGCCTCTTGTGTTCTTGATTTGAATGACTCTTTGGTTTGTGCGATTTCTAGTATTCGGAAAGTTTTTAGGCTGATTTTGCTAGTTCTCCTGGTTCTCACAAGTGCTTGTTTGCTCAATCTTCTTCTGCGCTCTGGAAATGGCAAAGGAGACTGGGTCACATGAGCTTTGACTTGTTATGTCGCTTGAGTGGCCTAGGCTTGATCCGAGGATTGCCTAAGCTCAAATTTGATAAGGATTTGGTTTCTGCTTCTTGTCGCCATGGGAAAATGAATGCCCTAGAGAGTTGCTTCACATGGACACTATTGGTCCTTCTCGGGTTTGTTTGGCGGGTGGGAAGTGGTATGTTCTTGTGATTGTTGACGACTACTCTCGCTATTCTTGGGTTTACTTTCTTGAGCGCAAGGATGAAGTGTTTCATCACTTTTGGAGCTTAGATTTGAGGTTGTTCAAGGAACTTCCTGGTGCATTACAAGCAATCCGCAGTGATAATGGCACCACGTTCAAGAACTCCTCCTTTGATGCTTTCTATCTTGAGCATGGTATTGAGCATCAATTTTCAGCACCTCGTGTTCCCTAGCAAAATGGTGTGGTCAAAAGAAAGAACAGAACCTTGGTGGAGATGGCCTGGACGATGCTCGATGAGCATAGGACTCCGAGGCGGTTCTGGGTTGAGGCCATTAGCACTGCTTGCTATGTTTCCAATCGGATTTTCTTGCTCTCAATTCTTAATGTGACTTCCTATGAGCTACGTTTCGGGAGGAAGCCATCTGTTTCTCATTTGCGTGCCTTTGGTTGCATGTGTTTCATTCTCAAGCGTGGCAATCTTGATAAGTTTAAATCTAGATCTTCTGATAGCATCTTTCTTGGATGCACTCTTCATGGCCATTCCTATAGAGTTTTTAATTTGAAAACTAACACCATCGTAGAGTCCTGTGATGCAACCTTTGATGAATCAAACTCTTGTGCAAGAAATGTGATTGAGACTGCAGGTACCAAGGAGATGGAGGAGAGCATCTTTGTAGAAGAGAACCTATAGGGCTTGGATGATGATGATAATGAGTCATTCCATCCCACATCCGAGCTTGTTCCTGCTGCTTCCACCACTCCAGCAGAGGTTCTAGAAGCTTCTACATTGACCTCAGTAGCTGTCGAGTGAGCTCCAGCTATGGTTGAGGGGGAGGTACACTTTGAGAGAGATGCTCCTCACCACATTCAGTGTCAACATCCACCTCAACAGATGATCGGTAATCGCTATGAGAGGACAACAAGGTCAAGGTCTACACATCTCGCCTGCTTTACCAATTCTCTCTTTGTTGCAACCTTTCAACCCCGGGATGTTGGACACGCATTATCTGATGAATATTGGGTTAATGCCATGCATGAGGAGTTGGAGAACTTTGAGAGAAACAAAGTATGGACCCTAGTAGAGCCTCTTGTTGGTGTCAATATTATAGGAATCAAATGGGTGTTTAAAGACAAGCATGGAGAAGATGGTGATGTTGTTAGAAACAAGGCTAGGCTTGTTGCCCAAGGTTTCAGTCAAGTGGAGGGCTTAGACTATAGGAAAACCTTTGCTCCTGTTGCACGCATAGAAGCCATTAGGATCTTGCTTGCATTTGCTGCCTCTAAAGGCAGACTTTATCAAATTGATGTCAAGAGTGCTTTCCTAAATGGTTTCATAGAGGAAGAGGTTTATGTAAAATAACCACCTGGCTTTGAGCACCACAAATACCCAAACCGTGTGTACAAGCTTCAGAAGGCTTTGTACGGGCTAAAGCAAGCACCTAGGGCATGGTATGCTAGGCTTAAGACCTTGCTGGAGCGCAGGTATGTCATGGGGTGTGTTCATAAAACCTTGTTTACTCTCAAGCATGACAATGACTTTCTAATGGTTTAGATTTATGTGGAGGATATCATCTTTGATGGTTCCTCTCATGCTCTCGTATCCAGATTTTAGGAAACTATGGAAAGTGAATTTCAGATTCGATGATGGGTGAGCTCACCTTCTTTCTTGGACTTCAAATCAAGCAGTGCAAGCAAGGAACCTTCATACATCAATCCAAGTACACAAAGGATCTTCTGAAGAAGTTCGACATGGTCAATGTGAAGCCGTTGTCTACACCAATGTTCACTACAACGGCACTTGACCCCGATGAAGACTGTGAAGTGGTGGACCAAAGGGAGTACAAGAGCATGATTGACTCCCTCTTGTATCTGACGGCGACAAGACCCGACATACACTTTGCGGTGTGTCTTTGTGCTTGCTTTCAAGCTTCCTCAAGGGTGACTCATCACAAGGTTGTCAAGCGCATCTTCAGGTATCTCAAATACACCCTTGAGTTTGGTCTGTGGTACTCTGCATCTTCATCTCGTGATCTCATTGGGTATTCGGATGCGGACTTTTCTAGGTGTAGAATTGATAGGAAGAACACTTCTGGTACTTGACATTTCTTGGGTACTTCTTTGATCTGTTGGTCCTCTCGTAAGCAGTCGAGTGTAGCCCAATCCACCACAGAGGCTGAGTATGTCGCTGCCGCTAGCTGCTACTCACAAATCCTATGGATTGTGTCCACCATGAGAGACTATGGGTTAACCTTTAAGAGTGTTCCACTCATGTGTGATAACTCCAGTGCCATATGCTTAGCCAAAAACGCAATCCAACATGGTAAGGTCAAACACACCAATGTGCAATTCCACTTCCTGAGAGACAATGTTGAAAAGGGGGATGTTGAGCTCAAATACATCGACACCAGAAACCAACTAGCTGATATCCTCACCAAGCCCCTAGATTCTTTGATACATGATTTTCGTCGGAGGGGAACTTGGTGTTTATCATCCTTATGGCATCATTTGAGGGGGAGTTGGTGTTCTCTTGTATATATGTATCTTACCTTTTATGCATTGCATCTCATATGTAATATATGCATTGGTAGATGAGCTTTGATTCTTATGCTCTCTTGCATTTCTCTTTGCTATGATTGAGCTTGAGCTTAGTTGTGTGGATGTGATGGTAATCTCTCATGCTTAGATTTTCTAGATGGCCTGTTATAAACTCATTTGAGCAACTTGCTAATCTTAAAGGTAAACTTATCTTCTTGTGAACCTTATGAACTAATCTTGCTAAAACTTGCTCACCATGTGTATAATTGCTTTTATCCTTGTTGAAACTTGCATTGAGGCTAGTCTAGAGGATATCTTGGCTTTGGCACCTTGTGTTTACGAAATGTGGCTTTGCAAATTTTTAGCTCATGATGGAACATTGTGTGAACGTTTGCTCCTTTTGCTGTAAAGGCATGCTCATCCTTATGCTTTTAAGTTGCAAAATAAGTTGACTGTGCTTCGAAATCTCGGAGTGTTTGCCGTACCCAGTCATGCGACCCTCCGCATGGATTAAAAGTAATAGAAAATGCTAAATCTAAACACTATACTTCAAAGCCTCGGGGTGTTTGTCGTACCTAGTCGTGCGACCCTCCGCACGGATTAGAAGCTACATGAGGATAACATAAGAATAATGCTTTTACTCTTTTCTTATGAGTCTCTGTTGCATATATGAGCATTTGTAGAGCTTATTTTTTGTGAATGCTTGTTGCCTTGGTTGAGATTGAAACTGGCTAGATTCTTATGATTCACTTGATGCTTGTTTTTCCTTGGATGGGAGTACTTACACATGTGGTGGCAGCTTTTCCCATGAGAAGTTAATTTGATTCTATCTGAGCTAGTCAATCTTGCTGCTTAGCTTGTATAGCTCTTGGTGTTTATGCCTTAGCTAGTCAATCTTTCTACTTAGCTTTGTATGATTGTGAGCTATTGCTTTTACACTGCATGTCTCTATGTTTATGGTTAGCAAAGTTAAATGCTTGTTTGCATAATTGTTGAAGCTCCTTAGGTTTGCATTTTTATGCATTGTATGTTTGCTTGTTCTTTTGCATCTTTGATGAGTTCATTGCTAAAGGGGGAGAAAGTATTGGGTCATGCACAAATTATGCTAAGAAACTTAAAATGATCCATTTTGCACTACATGAGACCTACCACAAGTTGAGGGGGACCATATCATGATCTTGAGCGTTTTCTTGCGCTTTTCACATTCTTTGCGTCTCAAATTGCTTTCTTGCCAACTCTTCATTTTGTGATCTCTACTTTGCTAGATGACTTGTTTTCACCTTTTCTTTGGGTTTGGCCATTTCGATGAGTTTATTTGGTTTCACATTTCACTCTCTAATCTTTGTGCATTTGAGGTTGTCAAAGTACTCATCAAGGGGGATATTGAGAAACCATGTGGATATGTGCCATGGTTTGCAATATATGTGATGAGTAATTGACTTGAGCGGATTTGGTGTTTGAGTTGAAATGCAGGAATCTTGGGATTGCACGAGTTTGTGCATATCATTGTTTTGACTAACCAGAGTTGGTGGAGGTATTGGTGAAGTTGCAAGAGATGGGAAATATGTTTGCTTGTCTCATGATGTGTAGGTCACTCGAGTCAACTTGTCGGTCAACAACGAGAGGATCGGGTACAAGTAGGGGACTTGGGACCGGATGATCGGGATGCCGGGTGAAGTCAAGGGTGATCCACACCGTATACGTGGAAAGGCAAGAAGCACGGATAGTTTCGGGTTGAGCCTCAAAATAGTGGGTGGTGATGAAGACGGCGTGTTGACCAAGTCAAGGTAAGCGGGATGCCAGTGCAAGTGACAAGGGGTCCCGATGGACATGGACCGGGAGAGACTTGCCGGTAGTCAGGATCGTGGGACAAGGTGACACGCGTCGACATCGAGAAGTCATGCTTTGAGAAGCGTGCTAGGCGGTTTCCTGGTTTGGGCCACAAAACCGGTGGTAGTGGTTGGTGGTGCATGTGGCACCATCATGGAACTTGCTTCGAGGCGAAGCAAAGTTGTGAAGGGCTGGATGGCATTCGAGCGACGAGGAAAAAGATGGACAAGTTTGCCCCTGGTGGTAGGTGGCAGTGTTATGTAAGTCAAGGGTAGAGTGGTCATGTGGACAACCCTTAGGCCTATATAAGAAGAGGTAGGGCTGGTGGAAGAGGTGCCTCTCTTTCCCTTAGCCTTGCCTTAGGTCTTCATTCAAAGTGCTAGGAGAAGTCTTCATGTAATAGAGGAGAGGAGTGGGTGTGTGAGAGACATCTCTTACTCTTCCAAATAGTGGGAGGAAGAGGGTGGCTTTCTAGCCATGTATTCATGTATCTTGACTTGATGAATCAATGATATGAGATTCAAATTCGTGCTCAAGTTCTGCCTCTCTCCTAAATTCCGAATTTCTCTTTTTCCCTATTTTTGGAGCTATTTTTATGGAGATTTTCGATCTCATTTTTGAGTGGGTTTGGTATGAATTATTTGAGGGATCTTGGTGCTAGGACATGCCTAAACATTCTTCTATGGAGTCTTGATTGAATCCTAGGCAAGAGCACCCTCGGTTTGGAAGATTTCTTAACTTTCCCCTTTTTGGTGTTCTTGGCACAAGATCTGAAATTCGTGATGATTCCTTGAGCAATTTGAGTAGATCTTGTTGGAAGAGAGTCACAATGACTTGAGGATTCTCTGGTCCAAAAATTGCATGATTTGGAGTTTGTTTGATTAGGTTTTGGTAATTTTATTTTCAAAATGGAGCTCCTGATTTGACCCTGAAGGAAGTTTTGTCGACGAAGGAACTTCTGTCAACGAAGGAAATTCCGTCGATGAAGGAACTTTCATCATGATCCTAAAGGAACTTCCGTGAATGAAGGAACTGCCATCAAGGTCCAGAATTGGAATTTCTTGGATCTCTTATGTTTTCCTTTTTGACCCTCTTAAGCTTCTCCTATGTGTCCTTTTGGTTTGAGTCATTTCTAGGGTTAGCACATCACAAGTTGGTGTGTGTAATCTTGGTGACTCGATTAGAGGTTGGTTTGGGTTGTAGTCGGGACATAGGCCAAGTTCTTGAGAAGAATTTTAATTGGCTCCCATTCACCCCCCCTCTGGTCGCCTTCTTGGTCCTTCAATTATTCTAGTGTCACATGCAAAGATCAATCTTTAATGACAAAGTAACCTAGAACTAAGTAGGAACCAATGTGCAACTAAAATCATTGGAAATTAACTCTAATTGCAACAATTGATCATGTAATTACACTAGGCATGCAAGAGCAAAAGATGGAAATCAATCTATCATACATGAAACTAGGCAATTACTAACAACCTAGGGTATGAAATGATGAAGGTAGATAGGCTCAATACCCTAGAACAGAGAGGGATAGAAATTCACTGAAAAAGGTCAAGTCTTTACGTTGATGACAGTGGAAGACACGAAACTAGTGACGGTTGGCTTGCAGTGGCTCATGAGCTCAGCTAGCACGTACGGACGAAGGATAGGGTGCGCAAGGTGATGCCGCTTGATCAGGGGCGAGCTTATCCTAACCCTAGAGGCGATGGCAGCACGAGAGCGATGGAGGCGGCAACTCGGTGTACTACGTGGCGTGGTGCGAGGCAAGGCAAAGGTGGCGGCGCTGCGATGGTGCGGGTGGAGCAGGAGGACATGGGGGCATGCGCATAGCTCAATGATGATGATGCAAGAGTAGGAGGCGGTGAGCAGGGGCAACTAGCAGCATCGGTGATGGCGTGCACGTGCGGTCGGGAGGAAGACTATGATCTCAGTGGCGATTTTGTAAATAATTAGAACCCATCAGTGAATTAGGTTTTAACCTATGGTTATTTTGAACAGATGACTGAGATGAATCAGTAAGGAGATCAATGGCCTAATAGTTTTCGCAAATGGCAATTGAGGAATTGATCAAATAAGACCCAAAATGAATAAGGACCAAATAGGTATGTATGAGCCTTAGCCTTTGAATCGCACGAGTAGATTTAACCTCAGAGCTTAAAAGAAATTGCTTAATGGCATGAAGAACCAATCCTTTCCTTTAGTGAACCTTGTGGAGATGTGATCTCATACGACACATAAGACATAGTTCTCCAAGGGTTACAAGCCTCCTATGTGTTCACCCATATGATGCATGCAACAAGAAATTATACAATGCAGGAATTTAAACATGCCATGTTGATGCAATTAAGGATCATGACCATTGAGGTCACCCCAAGGTATGATGTTTTGGTGATGAATGACAAACATGAAATGTGACTAATGTCTACATGAGTTCGTGTAGGAAACCTTATCTACCTTATGATGATTGTTGGTGGCTGCCTTGGGAATGGATGACAATGACCACAAGCATGGAGCTTGATGGAGTCCATGGGTTGATGAAGATGGATCAAGGCTAAGGACAAGCTATGGAGCAAGTGTTGGCAACACTTGTCTAGTTGTTACGGCTTTGAGTCCATAGGAAAAACTGGACTATCTTAGGTCTTGTCTAGTCGGTGATGTGCATGAATGCTCAGTGAAATCACAGGCACTAGATGATAGTGGAGAAGCCAAGGAGCTATTTGGAGAAGCCGAGAAATGAAGTCAAGAAAGGATGAGGAGTTTGAGCTTCTGGACAGAGTGACCAAACAGAGGGGTCAGTGGAGACCGGACAGTACGGTCACTAGGAGAACATGAAATCAGGAGAAAAGACTGAGCGAGGAATATGCCTATGCTGAAGTCTACCAAGACCGAACGGTCCGGTCTGGGGACTTGCATAGGGCAGAGAGGAAGCAACGCTCTAGAATGTTTCTATAATGGAGAGAGAAACAGACCGGACGTTCCAGTCAGCTGACCATATGGTCCAGTCAGTACGAAGATCAGCAGTGGGTAGAGCCATTGGAGCTGGATCTGCAGTGACTAGTCCACCCAGTCAGGCAGTGACCGAACAGTCCAGTCAGTATGCCTAGAAGGCTGATTTCATGGAGCAACGGCTAGTTGGAAGTTGGAAGCCTATATAACTTCGTTGCTAGGGTCTTGGAGACCTCTCTTAGCCAGTGGAATTGCTTGGAGCATTTGGTGAGTGCTATTGAGAGTAACAAGAGCATTGTGGACATCTAAGGCTAGGGTGTCCTTGAGAGTGTGATATAGGCTGTTACTCTTGGTCTATGGTGGGACCTAGACCGATTAGGTGTTGGTGATCGAGCCTATCATGATTGATTGTGAATACCGTCACACGTTTGTACACGGTTTGAGCCCGCCGGTGAAAGGAGCATCAATAGGGAATGCTCATGTCGGCCCGGGGAGTCCGGCAAGTTCTTGAGGAAGGCCAGCTTATGTCTTGGTGGTAGCAATGATGCGCACCGTGTTCTCACTCCGGGAGTGATTACGGTCTCGTGGGCGAGAACTCCACTTGGTGGCAGGAGGGACCGGGACTCCAGTAGGAGTGGTCCAACAAGGATTATGGGAAGGCTCCATCCTTTCGAGACCTCGGGAAAAAATCATGAGCCATCCCATTCTCTACTCCTTTCTTTGATGCATTACTTTCCGCATTTATATACCGTGCTATTCATGCTTGTGTGCTTACCTTGCTCTAGTTGATTACCTTGTAGACTTGCATGAATAGGCTTCTCTACTTGCTAGTTGTGCATAGCTTTCACTTAATCACTAGTATGTATAGGAGTTGCTTTGGCTTGATTGATCACCCTAGTATGTATTGTGCTACTCATGCTTGTGTGCTTATCTTGTTCTTGATGATCTAGTAGCTTTGCATGAGTAGGCTTCTTTGCTAGCTTGCTGTGTGCTTCCGTGTGGTTTTATTACTAGCTTGCATAGGAGTTGTATTGCATTGTGTGATCCAATAGTATGCTTAGGGTGTTGTTCTATCTTGCTAGTGTGATCACCTCTAGAATTGTGTAGGAATTGTTTTGAGTGGTCGGTTTTAGTAATTGGCAAATTTGGTACATAGTGCAAGCTCCCGATTCAACCCCCCCTCTCGATCACTCGGTCCTTTCAAGTGGTATCAGAGCCAAGTACTCATTATAGGGCTTAACCACCTTGAGTAGTGACCGTATTGAGTTGGGATGTCATCCCATTCAGGGCCGGGTCATGGCTCATGGAAGGAACACTTTAAAAGCTACCTAAATGCCATTAATCCGAATAAGTTGATGGATACTATTATGGACCTTGACACAGTACCTTTATCGATGATCATGTGTATGATGAAGATGATTGTGTTGATGTCCCTAGTTCTAGTGAGTGCCTAGATTCTTCTTGTGATAACTTGATAGGTTGCTCTACTAGTGTGCCTAATGTGATGATTGATGATGTTGGCTATCTTGATCTTGCTTACTCCACTAGCATGACTAGAATTGATGCTAGTGCACCTCTTGATCTGCTAGTGATTCACTTGTTGAGGAGTTCTTTGCTTTTTGTGTTAATGATAATGAGAACTTACTTGACTCTCTTAATCGCTTGTGAGGTATTGTGGATTGGACAAGATCGGAGCAAATGAAGAATATTTTGAGCTTGCCAAGATTGTGATAATCGAGAAGATCCTTTCCTTGCTCTCTAATAGCAAGCTCTATGAGAATGAGCAGATCACCACAAGCTGGACCAGGGAGAAGACTTCCAAGGCAAACATTGGAGCATCCTCATGAAAAGGGAAATAAGTAGCCTCAAGCTCAAACTTCTTTGATCCCTCCACAACATTGCCTTGCAACAGCTTCTACAACCCCTTCGGATCAGGACCCTCACCAAGCTCATCATCAAGCACTTCGTCGAGGTCTACCTTAAGTGCCATTCCAAGTTCTACTCCAAGCACTTTGGGTGGACCATGCATTGGTGTAGTGGGAGCGCCAACTACAATGCTCACTCGATCATTTGAGATGATCAACCTCACCACTACAACTCTGACGCTCCCACTTCCTCCACTTCCTCGTCCACAAGATCACCTTTGACATCTTCGTCGAGCTCACCAATAGGATCTTTTCTTTCAATTTGATGAATTTGTGAGAGATCCAAATGATGACCTTTGTGATACTCTCTTAAGCATTTATGATCTTGTGTTTAGGATAAAATCCTCCAGAGGTTTCTGGCCTCCTAAATTGCAGTACGGGTTTCTCAACTGGCAGAGCAGGGCGATCGCCCATCATGATCGGTGCGTCATGGGCACAGAAGACGAAGCCATCCAGATGAAACACCATCCCCGCCACCTGAAGCTGAGGAAGGAGAGCCTCTGGTAGCTTCTCCGACACAAGTGCAAGCCGTCCCTGCTCCATCGTTCAGACCCCTTTGCGTTGTTGATCGGACAACATACATTGTACGGGCAGAAGCAAACCTCCACAGTGCCCCGTTCATATCTGTGACAGGCAATAGGCCAAGTGTTCGTGCTGAGCAAGTCCTTGCAAGGATTGTAGATGCATTCGGAATAGAGGTTGAAGCCATTAATCTTCTCAAAGCTGCACCAGAAGACATTTTGTTGATCCTCCCTGATTAGTAGTTGGCAGATGCAGTGTTCAACGGTGGTCATCACTAGCATGGACCCAGCTTCAGTTTGTTGTTCAAAAGGTGGAACAGGTTTGCTCATGCCGTCGACTATGATGGCCGAAATTCCCATCATTCAGTACTCGCCGGACTTCAAGATCTCCTTTGGATCGCTCGACTTTATAGTTGGCGACAATGGAGCCCTAGGTCTGGAAAACCACAGATCCGACTTGACCGCAGCCGTCTCCATGGTGCGATCACCGAGTTCATCTAGCATGATCCCTGCATTGGTTCCACTCGGATCTGAGGAAGAAGGTCCTTCCTTCGGGAATGATTCAGAATCGGATCAATCTTTTGATGAGGACTCGGTCGGATCCACTTACCCATATCCCCATACTGTCAATATGGTGGATATAGCAGATCCCGCAGATGGAGACCAAGATGGTGACCAAGACGGTGAACAAGAAGGTAACCCCGTCGATGGCCACCCAAATAACCTAGCCGAAGGAGGTCAACAGGAGGAGAACCCTCCTGTTGATGACTTATCGGTCGGTCACGACCATCGACCAAGAGGGTCGCGTTATTCACACAACGCACGCCGACTAGATCTTGGTCCAGACCTCAGAGTGGATGGCTTCAAGGTCTACCACACTCCTCAGAATAACATCACCGGGGTCAAAACTTTGCTTGACACTCTAATGGTCAATGCGAATTATCAGACCCCTGCGATGCAGAAGGCGGTGGCTATGCTAAAGGCTGCTACAGCTCAAGAGGCCGCAAAATCTCAGTTGGTCACAAGCTCTAGTCACGCATCTTCATGAGGTTCGCATAGGCGTGAAGATCTGAGAAATTCTCTCAGTATCCGTGATGGACGAGATACCATCAACTCCCACTATGAAGAATACGCTCGGGACAACCGATGCTATGAGGAAGAACACCGTGATTGGAGAATGCACGACCGACGGGACGATCGATAGGACAACCAACGAGAGGACAGTCAAGATCCTCCTCCAAGAGACAACCGCGATGACCGTCCTTGACATGACGATCGGGATCGGCATGATAACGATGATAATGATCATCGGCGACATCGTCATGACGATGATGTTGTTGCGCGACACGGCTGCCATCCAACTCCGTCCCCAGACTGGCATAGGTGGTCGCTGACACCTACCGACGATGAGATCAATGGCATCAAAGCTTACATCCCTAGGCTTCGCATAGCTTGATGGCCAAAAGGATTCAATCCGGTCCGCATCGAAAAATACGATGGTCAGACCAACCCCCGAGAGTGGCTACAGCTCTACAGCTTGGCGATTCGGTCGGCTGGAGGTGATTCCTACGTAATGGCTAACTACCTTCCGGTCTGCCTGGATCCAGCCGTTCGGATATGGCTCACATCTCTTCCGGAGGAGTCAATCATGTCTTGGGGAGACCTCAACAAGAAGCTCATAGAAAGCTTCCAAGCTACCTACAATCGACCGGGCAACCATTTCGACCTCACTCGGATCAAGCAGAAGACCGATGAACCTCTTCGTGACTACATCAAACAATTTTGCGGTAAGAAGACTGAGATCCCCAATGTCCCGGACCAACAAATTATTGCTGCCTTCCAAGGAGGGATCCGCAGTGATGATTTGGTTCAAGAGATCAGTCGAAGGAATCATGACCTCAAGCTAACCGCTCAAGAGTGCTTCGAGATCGCTGACAAGTTCGCATCTGGTGAGTGGGCATTAGATGACATCCGGGGAAAAGGCAAGGAGAAGCGGTCGGACAAGTCTGAGTCCTCTAAGAAGGACAAGAAGAGGAAGTATGACAATGCGGTTCACATGGTGGACTGACTTCGTAAGAACCCTCGAACAAACCAACCATCCACGAATGAGCTGCTGAGTGGCCCGTGCCTTTGGCACCCAAAGGGAAACCACAAAGCGAAGGATTGCTATCGACTAAAGGGTTTTGCAACAGCTGTGCTCATGGTGGGTAAAGATCCCCTGAGGCGCAATAGCAAAGACAAGACCAAGGACGATGGCAACAAGGATGATTCAGGAGAGTTCCAGGAGCCCCACAAGGAAGTCAACTTCATCTTCGGTGGCCCGGATGCCTATGTGTCCAAGCGCAAGCAGAAGCTGGAACTTCGGGAGATCAACTTGGTGGAACCAGCTGCGCCTCAATTCATGAGGTGGTTTGAGATGCCAATCACCTTTGATCGGTCGGATCATCCCAAGCATATACCGAAGCCAGGTTGATACCCGCTGGTACTTGCGGCCACCATCTCTTAAAGAGCTCGGTCTGTCAGTCAATGATCTTCAGCCGAGTTCTTCACCTTTCCATGGGATTGTACCGAACATAGAAAAGGGAAAGCAGGGTGAAACACTTAAGGGATTCCGTGTGGTGTAACAGGCGTTCTTCACGTATCCCAAAAAAGATTCATCGTCTTACAAGTAGGTAGGGGTGATGTATTTATAGGCCTGTACCTAGGTCATATGCAAATGACCATTTTGCCCCTAATTACCCACTATATTCCCTGAATATTCGGTACAAAATGGTCATAAAGGGTAAGCTAGTCTTTTAAGCATTGTCGATGCCCTTCCTTGATCCGCACGTCACTGAGTGTGCTGGTGCCACGTGTCCCTGCAGCGTGCCTCGCTCACCTTCGGCTTCGGGCGCACCCTTTAATCTTCGAAGGTACCATGGACCCCTTCGAGGGGGTTCATGCTCCGCCGAGCACTCCATCGCACTGTCTCCCAAAGGTCAGGAGCTCTGGTCTTTTCGGAACCCTTTGAAGGGTGTATACCCTTCGGAAGGGTTCAGATTCTTCCAGAAGGTACCTGTCTTCAAAAATTATGGTTAACAGTGAAGATAACGATGGTTAGCCTTGATTTCTGTTTGCAATTTAACTTTTACTATCCTTGAAGGGTGGCCCATGAGGTGATCCCCCAACAGTAGCCCCTCGAGGGGTGGGTCCAACTTTGATGCGCCGAAACCCTCGCTTTAACGGGATCTTCCGCCACAACGCCACCTATATAAAGAGATGGTGGCCACGGTAAAAATTATTTTACTACTCATCCTGTACTTGGGTTCTGCGGAGATGCCTGCTATCATGATTCGGACCCAAAGGTTGACTGTATCCGCCAGTGGATCTTCTTCTGGAAGCTCTCCCGACTCCTCTGAAGGTAATGCTTGATTTGGTTTGGGGTGCCTCGGTGATTTGCATTCTTTTTGTTTAATTGAATTAGTGCGCTCTTGGTTCTCGAGCCTCCGCAGTCAATGCTGGTTGGTTTTCACCCAACTGTATAAGCGAGGGGGTAGGGGGGGGGGTGAAATGAGGTGTTCAAAGTTTTCTTCCTTTTCGATAGACTTTGCTTGCTTTCTGCTGCCTTTGTTTCCTTAGCTTCGTGTTCAGTGTTTCGTGTTAGATAGAAATTGCGCCCTTCTCGACATGCGATGCAAGGTGTGTTTCACGATGGCATGGTTTTTTGGTCTTTTGGGTTACTTCGTGTGTATGTGCGTTCTTACTTACTAATTTTGCTTCTTAGGAACGGAAGGCATGGCTCGAGTCACAATGACCGCCCAGACTGGTGAACTTTCTTCTGAGGAGCGCCCTTTGAACCCTGATGGCGCTGCCGCGGAGGCCGAGGCGGATCATGCCTTCATAGAAATCTTGGAGGGGGCCTTGTCTCTGATGATCAGGGTAGTGAGGATCAGGGTCCTCCCCGTGGCTCAATCGAGGGTGCCGAGGAGGGGGAGGAAGACGATGAAGAAGGGGCCAAGGAAGAGGGTGAAGATGAAGAGGAGGATGAAGAAGATGAAGAGTTTCATCCTCGCGGTGAGGGCAGGCTTGCTGCCGACGCTCAGGCTCAAGGCTTGAGTTGCCGCGTTCGAGGCTCCAATCCTCTCAAAGAAAATTTGGAAGATGTCGAAGTTGACATCGATGAATTACTTCCGATTGAGAACTTGGATCCGCGTAAGGCTCGGAAGGGGAAAGGCAAAGAAGGTGATGGTGAGAGGCCTCGAACTTTGGTGTTTGGCCGGTCACGAGTGAAACGCGCCACCATTACGCGTCTCATGGACTTGGGCTGCTTTGCTACTGTTGATGCATGGTTGCCCGGGCAGGAGGATATTCCCGCCCCCCGCCAAGGCGAAGCTGTGGTCTTCGAGGAGCACTTCACCGCCGGGCTACACTTCCCTTGCTCATCTTTTTTGGGGGAAGTGTTGGATCGATTCAATGTGCAGCTGCATCATATAAGCCCAAGTGGTATAGCTATGCTTAGCAAGTTTGTTTGGGGGATGCTAAGCTATAAGGGACAGCCTGACATTGAGGTGTTCTACAAATATTACTGCGCCCATTACCAACCGAAGCTTATAAAGATCGATGGTGTGATGCATGAGGCAGAGTTTGGGTACGTTACCTTCGTGCCTCGTTTTCGGGGGACTGACCAGTTTGTGAAGTGCAGCCGGAACCGCTGGGGGGATAAATGGCAAGAAGGCTGGCTGTATGTTAAAGTTCCTTCGGAGACTGTGGTTGCCGATGGGGAGGAAGCTGAGGTCTTTCCCCTGGCTTCGCTGCTTGTGCCGTGCCGCCCCCGATCTGTGGATGGGCGGGTACCTAAAGGGTGCAAGAATCATTCGGCCTTTCATGTTGCCACTTATAATTCCAGTGGTCGTGATCTTGTCGAAGAGTTCATTGCTGCCAATATGTGGCCTTTGAGCAAGAAATGCAAGATCTCGGGCTTCATTGAGAAGAGGATACCTACGAGGACTGAGATTAAAATTCCTTTTCCCGAAGTCCTGGTGGACAAGCGTGGCTTTAAGATGAAGCCTTCTTGGATTTTCTGACTGCTGTTGGTGAATCAGTGGTTGGCCCATACACCCACGAGGAGGATAAGTATACTCACGAGAGGACTTCGCACAGCGGATGACTCAACCGCGTGCTTACTCTGGTTGGGATTGCTTACCCTGATCGGGTGGCGCCTGGCCCTCATGCTAAGCGAAATCGGGCCCCTGGCAATACCGGTTCCGAGGTAATCGGGACGGGGAAGAGCAAAAGAGGAAAAGGTAAGGCCCCTATTTCTGGCCCAATTCAGGCCGAGGGTAGGGCGCTTAAGAGGAAACGGGAAGAAATCATCATTGCTGCCGGAACTTTGAAGTGTGCCATGCCTCGTCGTGATTCTTCGGAGTCCTCTGCTCCTGGATTTCATGCCGTGGGGACTCTGGTAGAAGCTGAGGCTATAGCGAATGCCTTCGGCAGTGATGATGATGAAGAAAGAGCTGTTGTCATGGCTGCTGTTTCTCCCCCCTCTCAGAAGAGGGCCGACGCTGTGCTCTCCCCTTTGAGATCTTTGCCTGTGATCTTGAGAGACCAGTGCGCGGATGCAGAAGTTGCCGATGCCTTGGTTGGTCTAAAAGAGCAACCCCCCCCCCCCCCCCCCCCCGCTCGGAATGAAGTTGGGGCTTCCTCGAGCCGTTCTGATGTAGATATGGCCCGATCTTCCGAGAGGTAAGGGGATAAAATCAAATTTGGGGAACTCGGCGTCGACGACCCGGCTTGAATCAGACATGATCCAACCCCGCAACTGTTACACCAAGCACAACTTGATTGTTCCTGCAAGCGAAATCGAGAACACAAGCAAGAGAGGATAAACACGCAATCTGAAATTGCAAATATGGATGAAGCAAATCACAAGAAAAGGTTCAAGCTCTGAACACAAAAGGACTAATCGTCATAGTGGTGTAGAACAAGAACAGGGGCCCTGGATTACTGTAAAAGGACTTGTCGCCACAGTTACAATAATTCGATCAAGTTTCTCTCTGGAAAACTGAACTAAATAAAACCCAAAACTAAAAGACGGCGGCTACTGAGTTTATGTAGGAAACAAAGTCGTCCTAGGGTTGGGGCGACCAGGGGGGGCGCCCACAACATGGCTTAAGGCCCGACACGATACATGGCTAAGTTGGCCCAAAATAGGTGGCACAACATCTTGTCATGGTCACATATTATGACTCACGACCCTTCTGGAGCTAGGAGCATAACCAAAACGACGACGTCATCGTCCCCTTTCGAACGCATCAAAGAATGCCTCGTTTGGACGTCGGATGTGGGAGATATCATCAAAACTGTGAAGGAGTATCGGCTGAATCCGAGACGAACATGGCGACTGAGTTGGTGACGACTTGTAACTTGGGGAAGGCCATGATATGCGTGTATCCAGTATGGTGATGTCCTCATCATCCTCCCCTTCTTGAATTGGAATCGCCCTCGACTCCATCTCAGCATCAATCTCCTGCAAAAGTTTAGTACTAGCAGAATGCAAAGTACAAGATACATGATCATCGATAGAAGATATATCATGACAAAGCATAGTATAGCAAGGTGCATCATGATTATCACAAGATCAGTCACAGTAGATGTCATAGCAAGAAAAGAACCTCCCTTTAACTGAATAGCCTTATGTTTAACATCAGAAAGTTGTTTGTTTTCATGTTTATTCTCAGTATTTTCAGCAAGCAGTTTAAAAGAATTTCTAATATCAGTAGGCAATAACGGACGCAAAGTAATATTCCTGTCCTTATGCACGAATGTATATGTATTTGTTCTACCATGGTGGGCAGCATCCGTATCATATTCCCATGGACGGCCTAATAAAAGCGAACATGCTTGCATAGGTACAACATGAAAATCAGCAAAGTCTTGATAAAAACCTACTGAAAAGTGTATGCGTGCTGATCGAGTTACTTGTGCCGTACCACTATTGTTGAACCATTTGATGTGGTAGGGCTGATGTAGTACATGCATGGTCAAGCCAAGTTTGCTTACCAAATCAGAACTTACCAAGTTGTTACAGCTCCCAGTATCAATGATGGTGAGAACACGGTGGTCCACAACAATGAGGTACATGTAGAATAAATTGTTGCGTTGTTGTTCTTCCTCTTGTCCCACCCGAGTGGTCAATACACGCTGTACAATGAGGCTAGGAAAGCCCACGGTGGTAGCAATAGAATCAATGGTGGTAGTCTCCTGCTCCTCCGTGGAATCTGCAACAAGGTTAGACATACGAACAAATTCATCTTCAACATCACTAGAACTTTCATACCCATCAGCGGTAGCGATGAAAGCACGATGACTAGGGCAATCCTTCATGATATGTCCCATGCCCTTGCAGCGGTGGCAAATAATGGTGGTGGAGGAGCCACTCCTAGTACTAGAAGTAGTAACCTTCTTCTGGTGTTGGTGCTGCACACTAGACGATTGCGCTGTAGAAGTAGGCGCAAGTGGAAAAGTTGTTGCTGGTGTCTTAGCAACATGACTCTTCAAGTTCTCTACTCCAGTGCGTTGCTGGAGATATTGCTCAGTGTTGGACCTGCAAGATTGTTGTGGAAGGCGTCCCTGTACTTCTCGTTCAGCCTTAAGAGCAATATGATACAATTGGCTGAACCTATCCACTCTTTATAGTCAACAATATTCTGGATATCACGGTTCAAACCACCAAAAAATCTAGCATTAGTTTCAAGATCATCTTCATGTATATCACAACGTGCTAAACCGATAAGCAATTCCTGATAATATTCCTCTACTGTTTTACTACCTTGTGTTAAAGATTGTAATTTCAAATGTAAATCACGTTGGTAATAAGGAGGAACAAAACAAGATTTCATGCGTTGATTCAAAACAGGCCAAGTGGCAGGTATAGCAGCATTAATATTGCAAAGATCATTCCACCAAAAGAGAGCAAAACCTATAAACTCACTAGTAGCAAGTCTAACTCTATGCTCAGCAGGAACTAAATGAGAATTAAATTTCTGTTCAACAGCAAGTTCCCAATCTAAGTATGCTTCAGAGTCAGCACTACCGGCAAAAGGTGGTATGTTAAATTTGGGCTTAACAAAAGTATTAGTATTACCACGATTGTTATTACCTCCCATACCGTATCTATTACGGTGAAGACAGTCTGCATCACGGTCAAAATCATCATCAGCAGCAGCTCGTTGAGGTGGAGGTCATCATTCAACATCCTCAATGCGGTGGCCAACAGTGTTGATGTGACCCATCAACTCGGTAAACTTCGTTTCCATGAATGTACGCTGGTCCGCAAGAAGCTTCGTGAGCTCGGCCTTGGAGATGCAATCATTGAAGTCTGTAGGGGACTCCAACTCTCCGGGTGTCCCTTTCCTTTTCTCTGACATGGTTAGAAGCAATAGACAAGACTAAACAAAAGGATTAGCCCTATCAACTAGCAGGCAGCAGAGGGTGTAGAAAGTGGAAACAATATCAGAAGCAATGTATCACAATCTTGCAAGTGTTCTTACCAAAGGCAAATAGGTCGACACAATCTTTAGTCGAAGTTGGGTGTAACAGTTGCAAGGAAGAGACCTATGCTGTAATATGTATAGCTTGGAAGGCTAATATGTATGTCAGTGGAACACAATTCAATAACAGATAGTAGCACCAAATAAATGTCCAAAGCAGTGTCCTAATTGCTGGCAAAAGAATCATGTTCAAAAATAGTTGTGACAACAAGAACAATGGCAATAGCAGCAAGGATAAAAACAGACTTCACAGACTTAGAATTTTCAAGACGGGGGGGGGGGGGGGGGGTGCAAATCAAGAAGTTTCAACTCAAACAGAGGGAAAACAAAGGGTAGGCAAAATCACAAAGTTTCACCAAAAGCGCTATTTTTTACTTCACAAATTTTTTTCTATTTTTTTCCTGATTTTTTTTGAATTTTTTGACGAGGGCATACAAGGCAGAGCCTAGTGTGGGTCACCTCAGCTTTGAGTCAAGAATCTGCTGTAAAAATTTCAGCCCAATCAGAGCAACGAGCGAAAAGTTATGCCTGTTTTACCGAAGGTATGTCAAGATAGGGTTTCAGGGGTGAGGGGGGGGGGGGGGGGGCGGAGGAAACAGAATCGGGTAGGATTTTTTTTGTTGGCAACGGATTGTGGGTGTGGTGGGTGGGTGACACGATGGTGAATCCAATGGAAAACATGATGGTGATGGTGGTGTGCAGCGGAGATCAAAACACAAACCGAATCGAAACACAAATTCAAACCAGCAACTGAACTCGACTAGGACACAAACTCAACACTACGGACTCTGAAATTAAATTATGCAAAGGCTAAACAGTGTCTGGGATGGTGGGGAAATTATTTTTATAGGCTTTTTCATGGACAAAAAGGTGATGAACACAAACGAATCTAAAGGGTAGAACACGATAATACCTCACGGGGAACCTAGGAATCCGATACCACTTGATGTAGATATGGCCCGATCTTCCGAGAGGTAAGGGGATAAACTCAAATTTAGGGAACTCAGCGTCGATGACCCGGCTTGAATCAGACACGATCCAACCCCGCAACCATTACACCAAGCACAACTTGATTGTTCCTGCAAGCAAAATCGAGAACACAAGTAAGAGAGGATAAACACGCAATCTGAAATTGCAAATATGGATGAAGCGAATCACAAGAAAAGGTTCAAGCTCTGAACACAAAAGGACTAATCGCCACAGTGGTGTAGAACAAGAACAGGGGCCCTGGATTACTGTAAAAGGACTTGTCGCCACAGTTACAATAATTCGATCAAGTTTCTCTCTGGAAAACTGAACTAAACAAAACCCAAAACTAAAAGACGGCGGCTACTGAGTTTATGTAGGAAACAAAGATGTCCTAGGGTTGGTGCGACTAGGGGGGTCGCCCACAACATGGCTTAAGGCCCGACACGATACATGGCCAAGTTGGCCCAAAATAGGTGGCACAACACCTTGTCATGGTCACATGTTATGACTCACGACCCTTCTGGAGCTAGGACCAGAACCAAAACGACGGCGTCGTCGTCCCCTTTCCAACGCATCAAAGAACGCCTCGTTTGAACGTCGGATGTGGGAGATATCATCAAAACCGTGAAGGGGTGTCGGCTGAATCCGAGACGAACGTGGCGACCGAGTTGGTGACGACTTGTAACTTGGGGAAGGCCATGATATGCGCGTATCCAGCATGGTGATGTCCTCATCACGTTCGGCTATGGATGGTACCGACCGAGTTCTGGGTGGGATGGGTTCATTGCATTTTTTGAATGTTGAGGATTTTTCCAACCCTACTGCATGGGCGGAGCTGTGTTCTGCTCCGGACAAGTTGATTGCTTTCGGGGCGGATGGGTTCGAAACCCAGGATCTGCGAGTTAACCTTGCGCATATTCTACGACATGTGAGTCAATTCTTTGGTTTTTGTTGACTTTGATTGTGATGAGCTTTCTTTCTTATTATATTTTCCTTGTGCTCCAGGCTTATACCTTTGTGCACGTGGCTGCTGAACGGTCTGCTCAAGAGATCACGTCTCTGAGGGATGTGAAGGACTCCTACGCCGCAGAAAATGCCGCACTAAAGAAGGACGTTGCTTCTCTCAGGGAAGTGTGAGACCAAGCCAACCTTGCTGCAGCGCAGGCTAAGAATGAGGTTGAAACTCTGTGGGCTGAGGTGGCTGGGTTGAAAGAGAGTGCGAGCCGCCTCGAAGCTACCGAATCGAAGGTCACGTCTCTTGCGGAGGAGAATAAGGCTTTGATCCATGTGGCCTCTACCCGTAACTATGGCGTTGTGGCTCGAGCGATGTCTGCTCACCATAGTTATCGTGAGGAACTAGGCTATGTTGGAGCGGAGCCTATGTCCTTGACTGACGGTTCAGAGGTTTATGAAGAATCTTTTTTTAAGTGGCTGGAGGCTGAGATCACCGCGCTCCCCGGGGTCATGGATAAGCGCAGTAATTTTGGCTCGCTTCATACTACAGAGGCCGCCTTTGGGCTATTGGAGTGCCTGGGCTATGACCACTTTCGTGAGATAAGCAAGCGGGATTTTCCGATCGGCGCCGATGCCCGAGATAACTTGTCCAATGATGCCCTCGCAGCCGCCAAACGTCTTGCTATCAGGTTTTGGCGCGATCATGGGCGCAAGGCTGCACGGCGGGTCGCGGTTGAGAGGCTTGCCCAGGTACCAGTTTTGTTTTCGTTGCTTTCTTTTGAACTTGTTGGTTGGCTTCGTGTGTGACTCTTTTGCTTGCTATATGTCTAGGCTCGTAAGGCTACCCAGGTTGCTGCCTCTACCCTGGCGGACCATGAACCTTCGACTTAGGATAAGGCCGAGGAAGATGACGCTCAAGCTCAGCATGAGGTTTAGAGCTTGGTTTCACCTTGCACCCTGCTTTTTGGGCAATATTTCTAGGCTGAGCGTGGGGAGGCTGATTTTTGTAATAGGTGATTTTGTACAAAATGATTATTAACGCTTGCTTTTGGACCAGTGCAGGTGCCAGCTGAGTCACCTATGCAGCATACTGAAGATACTTCTTCAAGTGAATCTTCTGCGATGCGTATTCTTGGTTGTTTGAATGACTCTTTGCCTTTGAATGTGCTTAACGAGTGTAAGGCAATTGTTACCGTTAGGAGTTTTGAAGTCAGTTTAAGTGACTTCGAAGCGATGGACGTAGCAGATGTGGCTGAGGAGGCGCAGAGTCGGGACCAATCTAATGCTGGGGCAGAAGGTGTTGTTATGCTGGACGCTGGAGTGATATGCGTGGGGAGTTATTCTCACTTGTTCGGGCGTCCATCCCAATCCTCGGAGTCAGGTAATGGATGCCGTCGTGCCGATTCTTGCTCCAGCAGCCGGCGTGATCCTGGAAATATTGGTTTGAGTGCGGCATGTGGCACCTCCGGGGGTGTTCGCTTGACTAACCCTCATGAGTTGGGTGGTTTCCCATCGTCACCTTTATGAGACGAGGGTTTGGCTGCATCACGAGCTGCTTCGCAACCTGAAGTTGCACCCGATGCTCCTGCGCCCCAAGTTCAGCGACCTCGGCGTGCTGTGGCTAAGCAGTCTATTAGTGCTGTGCTAAAGGCTCAACAAGCTGACATTTTGTCGAAGACACAGTGCAAGGCAGCAGGTGGTTCCAGTATAGGTGGAACAAGCAGCCTGAGGAGTGAGTTGGGTCCACCTCCACCTGGTTATAGCGTGGATGAGTGGTCTGTCTTGTTTCCCCACCTTTTAGCGTCTGGGGTTGTTATAAAGAAGGAGCCTGTGGATTATGATTTTTGACTGTACGGCTCTGTTGTATGCTTTTTGAAGAGATTTGTGAATGGTTGATGTCTTGGCGAGTTGTGCGTCGTCCCTTTTTGCTAAGTTGTGCTAGGGGTGAGGCTTTTGTATGAACCCTTCGATGGGTCTGGGCTGCAGCGAGCCCCTTAGCATTTTTGCGCTAAGTTTTTTGAAAAATGCCACCCTCCCCCTCAAGTGCTAGGGGCAAGGCTTTTGTATGAACCCTTCGATGGGTCTGGGCTGCAGCGAGCCCCTTAGCATTTTTGCGCAATGTTTTTTGAAAAACGCCACCGTCCCCCTTGAAGTGCTTGGGAAGAGGCTTTTGTATGAACCCTTCGATAGGTCTGGACTGCAGCGAGCCCCTTAGCATTTTTGCGCTAAGTTTTTTGAAAAACGCCACCCTTCCCCTCGGAGTGCTTGGGGCGAGGCTTTTGTATGAACCCTTCGATGGGTCTGGGCTGCAGCGAGCCCCTTAGTATTTTTGCGCTAAGTTTTTTGAAAAACGCCACCCTCCCCCTCGAAGTGCTTGGGGCGAGGCTTTTGTATGAACCTTTCGATGGGTCTGGGCTGCAGCGAGCCCCTTAGCTTTTTTGCGCTAAGTTAGCTGACTGTGCAGTTTTTAGCTCCTCAGGCTTTAATCTGCACAGTAGCTATGTTTTGAGAGATTTTTGCTCTTTTGTCGAATATCACAATCTCCGCGTTGGGGAGTTGTTTCGACGCGCTCCACTGAGCAAAGCTTTTCGCATTAGGGAAGGTAGCTTTATAGATTTAGCTGGGGTTTACATAGGATCCACCTCATAAAAAACCTCACCCCTGCGAAGGGTTCCCCTTGTGAGGAAAAGAGTACGGTCCGTTTTACAATTCGAGGAAAGAAATGTTTGGAAAGTAAAGCTAACTGCTAGACTCAAGGTAGCACTTATAGTTTTGTGCTATTCTTGGCTGTTTACATGTGTTGGGTGTTGCTTCCTTAGGTGTAGAACTTTTGAAGGTTGTCCGCATTCCAAGAGTGCAGCAACTCTTCTCCTTGCGAATTTTTGAGTTTGTATGCTCCGGGTCTGCTTGACCTCGCTACGATGTATGGGCCTTCCCATTTGGGCTCTAGTTTCCCTTTGCTTTCTGTTTTTGGGCTTCGGAGTAGGACTAGATCTCCTACTACATATGCTCAGCGTAAAACCTTCTTGTCTCTCCAGTTGCGTGTTTTCATTTGATACTTGTCAAGGTTGGTAGCTGCTTCCAGTCTGTCGACCTCCATGAGGTCCTTTGACTCTGCCTCTGAGGGCTGCGGTGGCTTCGTGTTTGTTGTTCTTGGGCTTTGATGATAAATTTCTTCGGGAGTTACTGCTTCCTCCCCATAGAGTAACCTGAATGGTGAATAGCTGGTTGCTCTGGTTTCGGTTGTGTTGTGTGCCATATGGCCTTGGCAATGCCTCTGCCCACTTTCCTTTCTTGTCATCGAGGAGTATCTTTTTGATTGCTTTGAATATGAGACTGTTTGCCCGCTTGACGGCTCCGTTCGATTGGGGATGATATACTGATGTGAAGTCAACCTTGGTTCCAATGGCTTGACAGAATTCCTTGAACATATCATTTTCAAACTATTTTCCGTTGTCCACGGTTATGTCTCTTGGGACTCCGAAGCTGCAGATTATGTTTTGCCAAAAGAATTTTTTGATTGTTACGGCTGATATGTTTGTGATTGGTTTTGCTTCGATCCATTTGGTGAAGTATTCAAGGGCTACGACTGGCCATCTATAATTCCCGGGTGCTGTGGGCAGAGGTCCAACGATGTCTATTCCCCAACGCTGAAGAGGCCATGATGGTGCTATGAGTTGCGTTGGCTGCGAAGGTGCTGATTGTTTGTTTGATATCTTTTGGCAGGCTTCACATTTGGTTACCACTTCTGTAGCATCTTTGATCATTGATGGCCAATAGAAACCTTGCCTTACTGCTTTTGCCGCTAGGGGTCGAGACCCGATGTGTGCTCTGCATACACCCTCGTGGATTTTGCCGAGTAGTTCTGCGCCCTCTGCTTGGCTAATGCATTTGAGCAATGGGGTACATACTCCGGACTTGTAGAGTGTTCCCTCGATGATTTTGTAATTCCTAGCTCTCTACTACATTCTTTTTGCTTCTGACTCGGTGTCTGGCTCGTAAAAACCTTGAAGGTATGCAATGATTTGGGATCTCCAATCCTCACTAGTCACTGCGTGGATTTGTTTGGGATCTTGGAGGGCTGATTTGATCGAAGGCTTAGTGATTGTTTGAAAGAACACATCTTGTGGCATCGAGTCTTGCTTTGCAGCTATTTTTGCGAGCTCATCTGCCTCTGTGTTGAATTTTCTTTCGATGTACTATATGTCAAAGCCCTTGAAGTATTTTTCCATGCTTCGAACAATGCTGTGGTATTTCTCAAGCCAGGAATCCCTGATTGTGAATTCCTTATCATGCTGGCTGGCGACGATTTTGGAATCAGTTTTCACTCTACATCTCTGGATTCTGAGTGCTCTGAGTTTCTTGAGTGCTAGCAGCACTGCCTCATATTCTGCTATATTGTTGGTACATTTGTCCGTTTCGTTACTGAACTCGAGCCTTGCGGTGTATCTCATTTTCATGACTCCGAGCGAAGTGATTATGGCCGCTATGCCTGCCCCTGCTAGTCCCCAAGCTCCATCACAATGAGCTGTCCACACTGGCTCCGAGAATGTTTGGTTTCTGGCATGCTGTGTGGCCGTCCAATCTACTATGAAATTGGCGAGTACTTGAGACTTGATTGCACTTTGTTTCTCAAAATCCACTACGTGCTCCGAGAGCTCCATGGCCCATTTACCGATAGTACCCAAAGCTTCACGGTTGCCAAATATCTCATTGAGCGGTTGGGCGGTAAGTACTTTAATGTGATGAGCTTCGAAGTAATGCCTCAACTTTCTGGAGGCCATTACTACTGCATATGCGATTTTCTCCATCTCAGAGTAAAACCTTTTAGAGCCAGATAGTGCTTCGCTAACATAGTATACTGGGAATTGTGCTAAGAGCTCTTTGGGTTCTCCCTTGACTATTTTCGTGATTTTTTTTCTCTTGCACAAGAACTGCACTGACCGCCGAATGGGATGCGGCGACGTATAGTAGTAGCACAGCCCTTGGCTCTGGGTTGGTTAGTTTAGATTGTCTTTGGAGGTAGTCTTTTAGATCTGTGAAGGCTTTTTGCTGCTCTGGGTCCCACTCGAAGGGTTGGGCTCCTCAAAGTGTTTGGAAGAATGGTAGGCTTCGCTCAGCTGATCTTGATATGAATCGATTCAAAGCTGCCATTCTGCCTGTAAGCTTCTGCACATCTTTTCTGCTCTTGGGCTCTTGTATTTGGGTGATTGCTTTAATTTTGTCGGGGTTAGCTTCTATGCCCTTAGTTGATATGAGCCAACCAAGCACTTTTCCTCTCCGGATTTCGAACACGCACTTTTCTGGGTTTAGCTTTAGCCTTGTTGCTCGAAGGTTTGCAAACATTTTGGCCAAGTCTGATATGTGGTTACCCTTTTTCTTACTTGCTACGATGATGTCATCCACATAGGCATGCACACTTTTTCCAAACTGTGATTTGAAGGCCTTCTGTGTCATACGACAGAACGTAGGGCCAGCATTCTTTAATCCTTCGGGCATCCTTACAAAATAGTATGTGCCGAAGGGTGTAATGAAACTTGTTTTTTCCTCATCCTCCTTCCTGAGCCAGATTTGATGATAGCCTGAGAAACAGTCCAGCAGTGATAGCAGCTCACTTCCGGCTGCCGCATCCACAATCTTGTCAATTCGGGGCAGTGGGAAATCATCTTTGGGGCAGGCTTTGTTGAGGTCTGTCAAATCTATGCATATTCTCCACTTCCCATTCTTTTTCCTCACCATAACACAGTTTGCTAGCCAGAATGGGTACTTGACTTCGTGAATAACAGAGGCATCGAGGAGTCGCTGCACTTCTGCTTTGATGGCTTTGGTTTTTTCATCGGACATCTTTTGGAGCCTTTGTTTCTTTGGTTTGGCAGTTGCGTCCATCTCTAACTTGTGCTCTACGATGCTTCTATCCACTCCTTCGAGGTTTGCCGAGGACCAAGCGAATACATCTTTGTTTTTGCCGAGGAATGTTAGTAACTCTTTTTCTTCCTCGGAACTTAGCCCCGATCCCATTGTGATGAATTGCCCCTATACTTGTTCATCGAGGAGTACTTTTTTGGTTTCTTCGCCTGGCTGGACTGCGATTCTTTCCTTGTCGAGGCAGTGTGCCTCTTCTTTTGCATTGATCTCATGTTGCTCCCGAGCCTTTCTGGCTCTTTCCTCTTCTTCTAGCTGCTCTTGACTAAATACTTGTATGTTATTGCAATTTCTTTCTCCTGGTGCGTAACCTTTTTCTCTGTCTCTTGCCATTTGTTGATTTCCTTTGACTGTGATGACTCCCCCGGTGGCTGGAATCTTCATACATAGGTAGGCACTGTGGATAGCTACGTCGAATGTGTTGATTGTACCTCGGCCAAATATGACGTTGAATGGGTGGCAGAGGTCCACGACGTCGAATGTTAATACTCTGTTCGAGGGTTTTGAGTGTTGTCGAATGATACTGGGAGAGAGATTGTGCCCATGTGATTCTCTTCCCTCCGAAACCTATAAGTGGTATGTTCGATGGTTGCAGGGAGCTTTTGCTGAGGCCCATTTGCTCGAAGGCATTTATGAACAGTATATCTGCCTGGCTTCCATTGTCTATGAGAACTTTGCTAACCATCCAAGTGTGGATGTGGGCTTCGATTACAAATGCGTTGACGTGTGGGTAAGCTTTAAGGTTGAGGTCGGCTTCGGTGTAGGTGATGGGAATATGGGACCATTTTGATTTGATGATTGGTCCCTCGGTGAAAACACTGTTTACCATTCAAAAATGGTCCCTTCTTCTTCTTTTGTTCCTGAAGTTTGAGGATGACCCCCCACATATCATTCCAATGAATCCTTGCACCGGAAATGCTGTGGCTTGGTTCGGGTTAGGCTCCGGCTTGAGCCTCTGTTGCTCTTGATTTGCTGGTGATTGCTGGTTTGATTGTCTCGGTTGCATATAGTGGTTTGGGGGTTGTATTGGATGGGTCGTGTTGAAGTATGGGGATGGTGTATATGGCTGATGGTGGGTGTTTGGGTAATGGTAGTTGATTTGTGCGAGTTGTGGATATGGTTGTTGGGGCCATGGGTTGGGCGATGTGTAATTGATGGCTTTTGTTTGTGCTGGTATTTTCTTCTCTGCTTCCATTCTGTCTTGAATCTCTTTTGCTTTGAGGCAAGTGGAAGTTTTATGACCCTTGTCCTCTCCACAATAGAGGCAATATGGTTTTTTGGCTTGACGGTTTTGGCTTGGTGCGCTTTGGCCTCTACCACGACCTCGATAGTTGCTTTCTCTGTAATCATTGTTACGGTTGTCCTTGGTGCTATAGTCTTGTTTCTCCTCTTCGATGTGCCCTACAAATGATGGTGCTTGTTCGGGGGGCGGCCTTGACTTTCTTGATAAGAGCCCTCGGTGTGGGTTTGGTTGCGATTTTTGCTCTGGCTTTGCTTGCGCCTTTTGTAATCCACATCTGATTCGCTATACTCTTTGAATTTTGTGCATAATGTTTGCATCATGCATGGGGGTATTCACGCGTAGTAGGATGACATTTGGCATGCTTGCATGCCTTGAAGTACTGAGCTTATTGCAGCTTCGTCTGTTACGCTTGGCGCTTGGGCTCGAAGCATGAGGAATCTTCTGTAGTAATCGTGCAGCAGCTCATTCTCTTGCTGAGTGATGTTCAGGAGCTCATGTGATGGTTCCATGATGGTGCGGAATCCTCGGAAACTTGTGATAACTTGTCCCTGATGTTTTCCCAGCTGTATAAAGATCCCGGGGGTAGATTGAAATACCAATTTAGTGCGGATTCTTCAAGAGCACATACGAAGGCTTTTGCTAGAGTTGCTTCGTCTCCTCCTGCTGACACGATTGCCGTCTCGTAACTCATCAGGAATTGCCTTGGGTCAGAGCTTCCTTTGAACTTGGCTAGTGGTATCATTCTGAAGTGTGGTGGGTAGGGTGCTCTCTGCAATCCTTCGGAGAGAGGTGAGTCTTTGTCGATTATGGCTGCCCTCCGTATTGGTAACACGTCTGTGGGTAACAATGGCTCTCTTTGCTCGACGTGTGGATGAGCTTCGGGCGCTGGGCTTGCTTCTTGACGGCTTGTTCTACCAATGGTTTTTTGGAGTTCTTCGACCTATTTGGCGAGTTGGAGATTTTTGAGTCGGAGTTGGGCTATGTACTCCTTTTCTTGTATGGCTTTTTCTCTTTCCGCTAGTGCTTTGTTTCTTAACTCCTGCTCTTGCAGCAGTTGCTGCTTGAGCTGCTCGAGGTGCTCAGCTCTTTGGGCTAGCAATTCCATCTTCTGAAATGAAGTCATTGAGGTTGGGGTGCAGCTTTCCGGGGGGGGGGGGGGGGGTTGAGCTTGAGGGCTGCTCGAGGCATCGTGCTGAGTCTTTCGGGTCAACAGCCGCGTCTGGCCGCGTCTGAGCCTCGAGGCACCGAACAGGAAAAGCGAAAGCGGGGTGAAACACTTGAGGGATTCTGCATGGTGTAACAGGCGTTCTTCATGTATTCCAAAAAAGATTCTGATGTGGACAAGGGTTTCCGATCTTCCGAAAGGTTTTGGATACGTTGATTTGGTCGGAGGCGACACACAAATCGATCCGGCTCAGAACAGCACGTTCTAAACCCCGCAATCGCAGCACAACGTCTCCTCTGGTTATGAACCGTCCTAAAATGATTGACCTCACTGAGAAGGCTAATCCCTGCCTACGAATCAAGAACACAAGCAAGAACAAAGAAGAAGGCAACACAATTGCAGATGTATTATGAATCTCACGAAGTTGGGGTCTCACAAACCATGATGATGGCAAAACTGTTATGAACAGAATAATCTAAGCAAAACCCGAACCCGAATGGTGCGGTGGTGGCTGTATATGAAGACCCTAGGTTCGTGCAAGACCCTCTGGACACGCCCCTAATTGGGCTCAACTAGATACAAAGCCCAAAGGCCAGAAACAGGCGATGCAGCACCGAAACAGATTCTGGACAATTCTTGATGACTCTGGATGAATTTTGATATGAGACCGATGGCATTGGAAAGTTCTTTTTCTTATCTTTCCGTGCATATGTAGAACATCCAAATCCGAGTCCATATGCGTCCTGGGCCTCCGTTTTAGTGCAGACTGGTCCTGAGCCCCGAAACAGACTCGAAGTCGGTTTTGGTTGGGCCTCCACCTTGGCTTCCACGTCCTTACTGGTCCTCCACGTCTCCAAGTCCTTCTCCCATCATCTCCTGGTCCTCTCCATGGTTGCTAATTACAATATAATCATTAGGTAGCAAACCATTCTCAAAAGTGATATATAATAAAGAATGTAGGAACGAGCTCACCTCTAAATTTAGTCGTCGTGCACAAGCTCTAGTCATTGGACCTTGCAAGTCCAGAATTAGAAGAGTGTTGCATGTATCCTTAGGAGTGATGTCCTCATCAACCTTCCCCTCTTGAAGTGGAGTCATCCACAACTCAAGCTCATTCTCTTCTCCCAAGTATGGTTTTAAATCTGAAATGTTAAAAGTAGTACTAACCCCGAACTCGGGAGGCAACTCAAGTTTGTATGCATTATCATTAATCTTCTCAATTATTTTAAAAGGACCATCAGCTCTAGGCATTAATTTAGACTTTCTCAAATCTGGAAATCTATCCTTTCTCAAGTGTAACCATACTAAATCTCCTACATCAAGTTTTACTTCTTTTCTATCTTTACTACCAGCAATTTTATGCTTTTCATTCATCTTTTCAATGCTAAGTCTAGTGGTCTCATGCATTTTCAAAATAAATTCAGCACGCTCCTTAGCATCAACATGAACTCTCTCATGAATAGGTAAAGGAAGTATATCAAGTGGAGTACGGGGATCAAAACCATACACTACCTTGAAAGGACTTACCTTGGTAGTAGAATGTGTTGCCCGATTATATGCAAACTCAACATGAGGCAAACATTCTTTCCATTACTTCAAATTTTTCTTCAAAATAGCTCTCAACATAGTACCCAAAGTGTGGTTCACCACCTCAGTTTGTCCATCAGTTTGTGGGTGACAAGTTGTAGAAAACAACAACTTTATACCCAACTTATTCCAAAGCGTGCGCCAAAAGTGACTCAAGAATTTTGCATCACGATCTGAAATAATAGTAGAAGGCATACCATGCAAACGTACAATTTCTTTGAAAAAGAGGTCAGCAATATAACTAGCATCATCAGTCTTATGACATGATATAAAGTGTGCCATCTTAGGAAATCTATCCACAACAACACAAATACTATCACTCTCCCTATTAGTCCTAGGCAGTCCTAAAACAAAGTCCATAGAAATATCCGCCCAAGGAATAGAAGGAACACGAAGTGGCATGTATAAACCATGTGGATTCAAGCGAGACTTAGCTTTTTGACATGTAGTGCAGCGAGCAACAAAGCGCTCAACATCTTTCCTAATCCTTGGCCAAAAAAAGTGTGTGGCCAAAATATCCTCCGTCTTCTTGGCACCAAAATAACCCATCAATCCACCTCCATGCGCCTCCTGTAACAACAAAAGACGAACGGAACCAACTGGAATGCATAGGCGGTTAGATCTAACAAGAAGCCATCAGTCAACACAAATTTGTTCCATGCACGACCTTCTTTACAATGCAGCAATACATCTTTAAAATCAACATCAACAACATATTGTTCTTTAATTGCCTCAAGTCCAAAAATTCTACAATCAAGTTGAGACAATAAAGTATAGCGCCTAGATAAAGCATCAGCGATCACATTATCCTTCCCTTTCTTATGTTTAATAATGTAAGGAAAAGACTCAATAAACTCAATCCATTTAGCATGTCTACGGTTCAAATTACCTTGAGAACGAATATACTTAAGTGATTCATGATCAGAATGAATAACAAATTCTTTGGACAACAAATAATGACGCCACGTCACTAAACAACGTACAAGTGTATACAATTCCTTATCATACATGGAGTAATTCAAAACAGACCCAGTAATTTTCTCACTAAAGTATGCAACAGGTTTACTATCTTACATCAAAACACCACCAATGCCTATACCACTAGCATCACATTCAAGCTCAAAAATCTTATCAAAATTAGGTAATTGCAGCAATGGTGCATGTGTAAGTTTATCCTTCAAAGCATCAAAAGACTCAAGATGTACCTTACCCCAATGGAAATCAACGCCCTTCTTTGTCAACTCATGCAAAGGTGCAGCAATGGTGCTGAAATCTTTGACAAAGCGGCGGTAGAAACCTGCAAGACCAAGAAAACTCCTCACTTGTGTGATAGTTTTTGGTACAGGCCAGCTCTTTATGGCTTCAATCTTCGCGTCATCCACCTCAATTCCCTATGGAGTCACAACATAGCCAAGAAAAGAGACTCGATCCGTGCAAAAGGTACACTTCTCAAGGTTACCAAATAAACGTGCATCTCGTAAAGCATCAAAAACAGCACGCGAATGATTCATATGTTCATCTATGGATTTGCTATAAATCAATATATCATCAAAGTAAACTACCACAAATTTGCCAATGAAAGCTCTTAAAACCTCATTCATCAAGCGCATGAAAGTACTAGGTGCATTAGTTAAACCAAAAGGCATTACTAACCACTCATATAATCCAAATTTGGTTTTGAAAGTTGTTTTCCATTCGTCTCCAAGTTTCATTCTAATTTGATGGTAGCCACTATGCAAATCAATTTTAGTGAAAATTATAGCACCACATAACTCATCAAGCATGTCGTGTAGCCTAGGAATAGGATGACGATACCTAATAGTAATATTATTAATGGCTCTACAATCTACACACATACGCCAAGTACCATCTTTCTTAGGAACCAAAAGTACAGGGACAACACAAGGACTAAGTGATTGACGAACATACTCACGATCCAAAAGGTCTTGAACTTGTCGGTGTATCTCCTTAGTCTCCTCAGGGTTGGTCCTATAAGCAGCACGGTTTGGCAAAGTAGCACCCGGAATCAAATCAATTTGATGCTCAATCCCTCTCAAAGGTGGCGATCCCAGGGGTATCTCAGTTAGAAAAACATCCTCATACTCCTGCAAAAGGTTAGTGACAGCAGGAGACAAAGCACTAGAAGCAATATCATCAAGCGAAAACAAAGCTTCTTTGCATATCAAAGCATAGCAAATATCATCATTATCAGAAATTTCAGCAAGCTCAGATTTTGTTGCAAGACATGAACGACCTTGTAATTTAATTCCAGCACCCTTAGAACTTGAAGAATCATTAACATTACTAGGTGTAGAATTAGAATTAATAGGTTGTTGAATTTCAGGACCTTTATTTTTCAAACTAGCAGCTCTTTCTAAATCAGCTTATACAATTTCAGTAGGGGTCATTGGTAACAAAGTAATTTTAGTTCCTTTATGCATAAAAGTGTACTTATTACTTCTACCATGGTGTACAGCATCATTATCAAATTTCCAAGGTCTACCCAATAAAAGTGAACATGCTTGCATGGGTACGACATCACAATCGACAGAATCCACATAAGAACCAATGGAAAAAGAAACTCTGCAAGTTTGTATTACCTTAGCTTTTCTAGAGTCGTTTAACCACTGAATGTAGTACGGATGTGGATGTGGGCGCGTGGTCAAAGCAAGCTTGTTGACCACATCAGAACTCACCAAGTTATTGCAGCTCCCTCCATCAATGATGACACGTGCTCGGCGGTTCTTGACGACGAAGAAAATCTGGAACAAGTTGTAGCGCTGCATCATCTCGGGCTGATGAACTTGTGTACTAAGGACACGTTGAACAATAATGTTCATGTATCCCCTGGTGTCTCCGCCTCCAAGGACGAGGTCACTGCTGGTGGCAGCAACGTCCTCCTCCTCATCCTCCACGTCGGAGGTGCTCATGTAACCGCCATCGTCTGTCGCCACATATTCCCGCCTACTTGGACAATCTTTCTATACATGACCAAGTCCATGGCAGCGGTGGCACTGAATCCCTGTAGCGCGCCCCGTCGAAGCAACAGAGGAGGCATTACTAGCTGGTACCTGCACAGAAGTTTTACCTAAGCGCATAGAAGGTGCAAGGGCTGATCTTGGGGCTGCAGAAACAACACTGGTTCCCTTGGTAGCTGCTGGTGGGGGTGGCCGGAAAGATGGCCTGGGCAGCCCCGAAGTCCCCGTCGAGCGTGGGGGATAGGAGTTCCTTGACTTGTTGTACTCCTCAAAAGCCTGGAAAAGTCCCTGTGATTCTTTCTCTGCAAGCATAGCATACTGGAAACACTGGGTGAGGGTATAATATTCTTTATAATCAAGAATGTCCTGAATTTCTTTTCTTAAACCAGAATAAAAGCGACAAATCTGATCCTCTACTTTTTCAACTAAAGCACAATGAATCAAACCCTTCTGAAGCTCACTAAAGTACTCCAGAACAGTTTTATCTCCTTGTTCTAAACACTGCAGTTTATTATGAATCTCTCTATAAAAAGGAGGAACAAAATGATCACGCATTGCTACCTTAAGTTCTTCCCAAGTAGTAGGCAAATCAGTTTCAGCAGCTAGACCACTCCACCAAACAATAACAAAGTCCTTAAACTCACTAGTAGCTTGTCTAACTCTATGTTGTTCAGGAACAAGGTGGGCATTAATTTTTGTTCTACAATCATCTCCCAATCAAGATAAACATCACCATCATACTGACCCGAAAATGAAGGAATTGAAAACTTAATTTTAGCATACGGGTCATCTGGAGCATAGTTATCATGTGGACGATGATTGTAGTTATGGAAACCACCCATACCTTGAGTATTATGGTGCAAACGACGTTGTAATCTTGCGGTCCTTGTAGCTGACCTATCCACAGTGCCATCAGCCTTATACACCGTGTCTTCGTCATGGACATCGTCAATGTCGTGGTTATTAGTGTTCGTATCATTGGTCTTGGGGGCGGTCTCCAACGCGACAACCTGATCGGTTAACTTAGAGACCCGCTTCTCCAACCGTTCGATGCTTTCTCCAATGTGAAGCTTGCTAACCGCATCAGTAACGGCTCTAGTGATCGTCTCTGCCAAATCACTCTGAGCAGCCTGCAAAGCCTTTTGGAGCTGCTCTTGGCTCACGCACTCAGCAAATTGTGAGGGGGAAGCCATCTCTCCGTCATCACTTCCTGCCATCACAAACACCAAAACAGGAAACAAACAGTGAAAGTTTTCCCTACAAAACAGCTAAGTAGTGGTGCCTCTCAACACAGCAAAAGGAAACTCCTTACAAAGCTCTTGCAAAGTTCTGAAAAACAAAGCAAAGGATACCAGGGAGGTGTGTTCCATGATTGCAAGGGTCACAAAAGAACCTATGTGCTGTCCAGAAGAAATATGTAGAGCTAGGAAGGCCAAATATATATATGTGAGTGGGACACAAATCAAAAACAGATAGTAAAGCTGAATAAGTGCCCAAGTAACTTGTCCCTAGCTGCTGGTCTAAGTATGTCCTAGAACAGTAGTGATAGCAAAGTAGAAACAAGGAGACAAAGGCACACAGGCGATAATAGGGGGCTAAGTGCAAAACAGCCAAATCCAGAAATTTTAGGGGGCTAGATGTAGCACTAGTAGAAATCCCAAATTTCTTTTTTTTAATTTTATTTTTTCATATTTTTCTCCAACTCACTAACAATGGCGGAGAATCCACAAAAAATTTCAGCTCAAACAGAGGTAGGATGTGGCCTACAGAAAATCTTGAAGTTGCAGAAAATGTCGGGTTTAAACTTAAATCAATTTTTTCTTTATCTTCCTGATTTTTTTTGAATTTTTTGACGGGGGCACACAGGGCGTAGCCGAGTGTGGGTATGCTCAACTTTGAGTCAAGAATCTCCTGTAAACATTTCAGCCAAAACGGACAATCGAGCGAAAAGTTATGCCCATTTTACCGAAGGGGGGTCGAAGTCGGTTTTCTAGAAACCCGAGTTGGGTTAGGGGTCGAGTTTGGAATCGGGTAAGATCTTTTTTGGCGGCGCAGATGCAGCGGAAAGTGGAATTTGTGGGGATTGGTCCGAGGTGTTTGAGGGTGGGTTTAGGGTGGGATTAGGGTGGGTGTATCGATCAATCAACCCTAGCACACAAAGCCGATAGAACAGAGGATGGTGAAGGGGATGGCAGCTAGGGTTGAAAGGGAAACACTACGGATGACAAAAATACAAACTAAACCAGCGACTAAACAAAAACTAGGGCACAAACTCAACATTATAGACTCTGAAATTGAAATATGCAAAGGCTAAACACAAAACAAAATTAACTAAGGGTAGTGTGAACCTGACGGTGCACCTGAAGCTCTGATTACCACTTGATGTGGACAAGGGTTCCTGATCTTCTGAAAGGTTCTGGATACGTTGATTTGGTCGGAGGCAACACACAAATTGATCCGGCTTCAGAACAACATGTTCTAAACCCCGCAATCGCAGCACGACGTCTCCTCTGGTTATCAACCATCCTAAAATGATTGACCTTGCCGAGAAGGCTAATTCCTGCCTGCAAATCAAGAACACAAGCAAGAACAAAGAAGAAGGCAACACAATTGCAGATGTATTATGAATCTCACGAAGTTGGGGTCTCACAAACCATGATGACGGCGAAACTGTTATGAACAAAATAATCTAAGCAAAACCTAAACCCTAATGGTGCGGCGGTGGCTGTATATGAAGACCCTAGGGTCATGCAAGACCCTCTATACACGCCCCTAATTGGGCTCAACTAGATACAAAGCTCAAAGGCCAAAAACAGGCGACGTAGCACCGAAACAGATTCTGGACCCTCTCTTGTTTCGACTATTCCCGATGACACCGGATAAATTTTGATATGAGACCGATGGCATTGGAAAGGTCTTCTTTTTATCTTTCCGTGCATATGTAGAACATCCAAATCCGAGTCCGTATGCGTCCTGGGCCTCCATTTTAGTGCAGACTGGTCTTGAGCCCCGAAATAGACTCGAAGTCGATTTTGGTTGGGCCTCTACCTTGGCTTCCATGTCCTTGCTGGTCCTCCACGTCTCCAAGTCCTTCTCCCATCATCTCCTGGTCCTTTCCATGGTTCCTAATTACAATATAATCATTAGGTAGCAAACCATTCTTAAAAGTGACATATAATAAAGAATGTAGGAACGAGCTCACCTCTAAATTTAGTCGTCGTGCACGAGCTCTAGTCATTGGACCTTGCAAGTCCAGAATTGGAGGAGTGTTGCATGTATCCTTAGGAGTGATGTCCTCATCAGATTCTTCATCTTACAAGTAGGTAGGGGTGCTCTATTTATAGGCCCGTACCTAGGTCATACGCAAATGACCATTTTGCCCCTAATTACCCACTATATTCCCTGAATATTCGGTACAAAATGGTCATAAAGGGTAAGATAGTCTTTTAAGCATTGCCGTTGCCCTTTCTTGATCCACACGTCATTGAGTGTGCTGGTGCCGCGTGTCCCTGCAGCGTGCCTCGCTCGCCTTCGGGTTCGGGCGCACCCTTTAATCTTTGAAGGTACCGTGGACCCCTTCGAAGGGGTTCGTGGTCCGCCGAGCGTTCCATCTCACTGTCTCCCGAAGGTTAGGGGCTCTGATCTTTTCGGAACCCTTCGAAGGGCCATCTCACTGTCTCCCGAAGATTCTTTCGGAAGGTACCTGTCTTCAAAAATTATGGTTAACAGTGAAGATAACAATGACTAGCCTTGATTTCTGTTTGTAATTTAACATTTACTGTCCTCAAAGGGTGGCCCACGAGCTGATCCCCCAACAGTACCTGGCAAGACTTCAGTTCCTATTGGACAGGTCAGTCTACCGGTCACCTTCGGTACCCGTGAGAACTTGAGGACCGAGCGCATTCTCTTCCAGGTGGCAGATTTTGACTCAGCATATCATGCTATCATCGGTCGATCGGCGATGGCTAAATTCATGGTTGTCCTGCATTATCCATATCTCACCCTCAAGATGCCAGGCCCAAACGAAATAATCTCCCTCCACTTTGATCTTTGGAATTCTTTAGATTGCGATGTATAGAGTTGTGAGATGGCCAATAAACAGTTGATGTTGTCCGACCAGAAGGAGATCCAGAAGGCGGTTGGCATTAAGGAGCAGACTGGAGCGGTGGTTCAAGCAAAAAAGCCTACCAAAAAAAAGATTCAGACCGATGACATCCAAACCAAGGAAATCATGCTCGATCCTGAGGACCCCGATAAGGTAACTTATGCTGGGGCCAACCTCGATGAGAAATAGGAACTCGTGCTCACTCTTTTCCTCCAGGAAAATAGGGACATCTTTGCATGGAAACTATCTGACATGCCGGGAGTTCCTAGGGAAAAGATTGAGCATAATTTAAGGGTACCTCATGGGGCTACCCCCGTTCGACAGAGGCTTAGAAGATTCGCACAAGACCGCAAGGACACTATGAAGAAGGAGATAGTTAGACTATTAGATGCTAAGTTTATGAAGGAGGTGTATCATCCCGACTGGTTAGCAAATCCAGTCCTTGTACCCAAGAAAAATAAAGAGTGAAGGATGTGTGTTGATTATACCGATCTCAACAAGGTCTATCCTAAAGACCCCTTCGCTCTTCCTCGTATTGATCAGATTGTAGACTCAATAGCCGGGTGTGAGCTCTTAAGCTTTCTGGATGCCTATTCGGGCTATCACCAGATCCCGTTGAAGGTCGAAGATCAGATTAAAACTTCCTTTATAACACCCTTCGGCGCCTATTGCTATATCACAATGCCTTTCGATCTGAAGAACGCTGGCACGACTTACCAACAGGGTATTCAACGCTGCCTTGCTACTCAGATCGGTCGGAATGCAGAAGCGTATATTGATGACATTGTTGTAAAGACTCAGATCGTCGAAGAACTTATTTCTGACCTGGCAGAAACCTTTAACAATCTAAGGCATTATTCAATGAAGCCGAATCCTAAGAAGTGTGTTTTTGGGGTTCCTTCGGGAAAGCTACTCGGCTACATCGTTTTGAAACGAGGTATAGAGGCCAACCCGGATAAAATCAAGGCGATCCTTGATATGGGGCCACCTAATTCTCAAAGGGACATTTAGAAGCTGACCGGATGCATGGCGTCCTTGAGTCACTTTATTTCCCGACTGGGGGTTAGAGGGTTACCACTTTTTTGATTGCTTAAAAAGAAGGAGGACTTCGTTTGGACCGAAGAGGCGTAGTCGGCATTGGACGAGTTGAAGGTTTACCTCAGCAGCATTCCAGTATTGGTGCCTCCAGAGCCACGAGAAAAACTTCAACTTTACATATCGGCCACAACTCAGGTTGTGAGCACTGTTTTAATAGTCGACTGAGAAGAAGAGGGACATATACAAAAAGTACAACACCCAATTTATTTTGTGAGCGAGGTCCTTGCTACCTCTAAGGCAAAATATCAATAGAGCTTGAAGTTGTTGTATGCATTGTTGATCACCTCCAGGAAGTTGAAGCATTATTTTCAAGCTCATCCAATCGAAGTCCAGACCTCCTTCGCACTTGGCACAGTGCTGCACAATCAAGAAGCTGAAGGAAAAATCGCCAAGTGGGCAGTCGAACTTGGTCAATATACCATTACGTTCACGCCTCGGTCGGCTATAAAGGGACAAGCGTTAGCTGATTTCGTTGCCGAGTGGACAGAGATTCAAAATCCACCTACTGCACAAGATATCGAGTTTTGGAAAATGTACTTCGATGGATCTCTTCAATTACAAGGAGTTGGTGCAGGAGTCGTGTTTATCTCACCCACTGGAGAGAAGCTTCAATATGTCCTTCAGGTGATGTTTCGCGCGTCCAATAATGCTGCGGAGTATGAAGCCCTTCTACATGGTCTACGCATTGCCGCGTCACTAGGCATCAGGCGCCTTGACGTGTTTGGGGACTTGGCTTTGGTCATTAATCTGGTCACTAAGGATTGGAACTATGTGAACGACAATATGAGTGCTTACTGTCAAGAACTAAGGAAGCTCGAAGACAAATTCGATGGATTGAAGTTCATGCATGTTCTTCAAGATAATAACCAAGCGGCCGATGAATTGGCCAAGATAGGATCATCCCGGTCTATGGTCCCGCCAGGTGTTTTCTTACACACTCTGGACTCCCCCATGATTTCTCCTCGATCGGATGTATTAGTGAGTGTTGTCACTGATCTTGTTGATGATGACAACATGGAGACCGATTGGCGCGACCCACTCATCCAATATTTGGATAAGGGAATGTTGCCTTCGGATCCCAATGAGCAACGGAGGATAGAGACTTGATGCCGAGGATATCTGTTGGTGGGAGATCAACTCTATAAAAGAGGAGGTTCAAACATCTTGATGAGATGCATCTTGATACCAGAAGGCCAGAAGTTGGTAGAAGAAATTCATTTCGGGATATGTGGCAATCATGCGGTTTCCAAGACTTTGGTCGGAAAAGCTTTCCGACAAGGGTTTTATTGGCCCACGGCGGTCGAAGATGCACACCAGGTCGTTCAGAAATGTGAAGGTTGTCAATTCTTCGCTCAACAAACGTATGTGCCTTCACAACAACTTCAGATGATACCTTTGACTTGGCCCTTTGCTGTCTGGGGGCTTGATATTGTTGGTCCTTTTAAGAAAGCGCCAGGCGGGTTCACTTATCTGTTCGTTGCTATTGATAAATTCACCAAGTGGATCAAAGCAAAGCCGGTCGGCAAGATAACATCGAAGAAGGCAATCGAGTTTGTCAAGGATATCTTCACTCGGTTTGGGGTTCCTTATGATATATCACCGATAATGGCACTAAATTCATGTCAGTGGAGTTCCGTGACTTTGCCGATGAGATGGGAATAAAAGTCCACTTTGCATCAGTGGCTCATCCTCAAAGCAATGGGCAGGTCGAATGGGCCAACGGTATGATTCTTCAAGGATTGACACCACAGATATTCGATAGACTTAAGCCTTATGATGGACGGTGGGTCAAAGAATTGCCTTCAGTTCTTTGGGGGCTTTGCACAAACACCAGTCGAGCTACTGGTCAGTCACCTTTCTCATTGGTCTATGGCTCAGAGGCTATGCTGCCGACCAAGGTCAGCCTTGTTTCGGCACGGGTTCAGGTGTATGATGAACAATATTCTGAGGAGAATTGAGAGATTGATTTGATTGCAGAAGAGGAGTTGCATGATCACGCTCTATTTTGGTTGGCACTTTACTAGTAGGGCTTATGCCGATATTATGATAAAGACATACGTAATCGCCACTTTCAAGTTCGAGATTTAGTGCTTCGCCGAGTGCAGTCAATGAAGAACCAGCATAAGCTTTCTCCAAAGTGGGAAGGACCATATGTGGTAAAGGAAGTCACTCGCCCGGGGGCTTACCGACTGATATACCAAATTCCTAGAACATAAATCAGCTATGTCATTTCTATACTTAGTTATTCTTTTGTATACTTATACATTATTTATGAATAGAACTTTGGTCTTTTTGATGAAAGATTTTTTGATGATTTTCATTCTATATTGTCTCGATTCCATAATTTGTTTTATTAAACAATCGAGCCAGGGGTCTAGTCATAATGTCCCACCTTAGTCTAACCTCACTTTGGTTTTGGCCTATTTTCCGACCGATTTCTTCTCTTTGAATACGGTCTTCACTTTTTTGGTCCAATGTCTATACATCATGGTTATACACCTATTACTGCACATCAGACTACCACTACACTAAACCCAGAGCTAAAGTGCGAGAGGTCATGTGTCGATTAGTCGACTCTGCTTGTCACGCGGTTACGAGTCACAACCTAATATGTTAAGGCAGACCGATGCAATTTGAGTTTCTCAGTGACAGAAACATACTTATGATATTTTTATCAATCTTTTAAGGCTATTAAGCATGAAACTAGTTTACATACAGGTAACATTGTTTCATTACATAGATATTACTAATGTTCTCTAGCATTGTAGGATTTACAGCTCCTTTGAAGCAGAGGAAGAGTCAGCTCGTAGCTCAACTTCTGGAGTTGCTGGAGGAGTAGGCACGGTCAGATTGATCTCTATGTTGTCAACCAAGGCTCGGGAAGTCTCTAGCATGGATTCCAAGAGCAGCTGGCATTGGTCGTGGGTCAAGTTTGCGTTGAAGCCCTCCTTGATCTTGTCCAATGGCAGGGCAGGAGACCAAGATTGGCAAATTGCCAGAACCTAACTCCCGGCCTCGGTCGCCACTTGCCGAGTGTTATAAGCGATAGCTTCTGATGCATGCTCCAGCAAATACTCCAAGGAGTGGCCAGCCTGCTCCACTCGGTCGGCATGAACATAGTCCATTGCCTTTTGAGCAGCGTAAGATAGAGCTGCGAGTGATGATTTCTGGTCAGTATGATCAAAAGAGGATTCAAGCAGATGTGAGAAATAAAAAAGGGCTTACTAGCAAGTTTACATTTGAAGGATTTGGAGATGCTCTTGGCATCCTCTATCTTGGCGTCATCCTCCTTCAGCTCCTTCTGCAGCTGAGTGATCTTGGCCTTCTGGTCCTCGACCGACTTGGAGAGGTTTTCCTTCTCAGTATTCAAGGCGTTAACAAACCTTTGCTGATTGGAAGTCAACTTCTCTAGGTCAGCAATCTTCTGGTCATGAGCTAAAGACAAACATTTTAACTTTTAGCGCTAGAGTGATTAGTTGATTATTTAAACACAGATGGTAAGTGATCTTACCAGCTATATTTGCACGACCTTGGTCTAAGGCCTTGGTCATCTCTCTTTGGTCAGTCTGCAGCTTATCAATCTCCTTCTGTGCTTTGGAGAGCTGCTGACCGGTGACTAGCATAACACCAGCAATATGTCAGTCTTAAACTTAAAGACATGAAGACCGAAGAGTTTTAGGGCATACCAAAAGTTTTGGCTTTAAGGTATTCCACCCTAGCCTGTTTCCTCTCTACAAGAGCATATATTTTCTGTATACAAAAAGGGGCTAAGCTTATGTATGAGATTGAGATAAAGCTAAAGCATGGTATTGAACTACCTTGCTGGCTTCTCGATGTTGGTACATAATTTCCATGTCCTCCACTTTGGGCCGACCGAGTATATCTACAGACAATGTCGCCTTACCTTTGCCAAGAGGTGAAGAGACGATAGCTGGAGCAGGCTGGGGTGCACGTGCTGGAAGAGAGGAAGGAATTTTCTTGTCAGACGGCTTATCCACCTCGGTCGGCATGTTTGATGACTTGCCGACCGGTTTGGGCAGATCAGTCAGACGAGGAGGGGGTCCTGACCGAGTGGCTTTAGACTCTTGGGCACTTTGCGAATCACTCGTCCGACTACTGTTAAAACAAAGATGGAGGAAATTAAAATGTGTTATGGATGGCAATAAGAGACAAGGAGTATAAGGTTAAAGAATTAACCTGGGAGCCTTCTTAAACTTGATTCGGCACATCCTCTTCTTCAAAGAAGTCGACTGAGAATCAGTCTCCTTCCTCTTCTGGGCAGATTTGCCTGCCTTGTTGGTCTGTTCCACCACCCCAGCATCACTCTGAGTTTGGCTTGGGGGCTCAAACTGGCTTGAAGGTCGGTTAGGGGGAGTAGGGGTGGGTTGACCGGCATCAGCAGATGGCATTTCTTCATCATCACCTTGATCCCCAACATATTTCCGTCAGCGTCCAACAGTCTTCTTCACTAGTCGACTAGGGGGAGGCAGAGTGACAACTGGATCAGCACGTTCAAGTTGAGCGCCTGCAGAAGAGCTTGAGCCTCCAGGGCCGGTCTGCTGCTGCTTTTCAACATAATCCGGTCCCTTAGTATCGGTCGGAGGGAGCGGAGGATGGGATATATAAGTATCTAGAACTTGCACAAGAATCAAGATATCAAGCAGGACATCAAGACAAGAAAATAAGGGATTGCTCAAAGTAGACTGAGGCTTACTCGAGCTCGCATAGTGCCCTTGTTATACGCCTTTCTGATCAACGAGTCATCCTGAAGGATATCCCCTTCAAACATTTTCGATAGGCATTTCTTACGAAGTTCACCATTCGGCGGATCGGGCACCTCTCTGGTTTCATCATTATTAACATAGTTCCACGTCGGGTGACTTTGAAGCTTCAGGGGCTGCACTCTGCGTACTATGAAACTTTTAGCGATGGTGATTCCGTCAATGCCTTCAGCCTTCAAGTCAGCTATCTTCTTCAACAGAGCGACCGCCAGAGGGTCGGTCGGATCAGGCTTCTCCATCCATTGCGCCAGGGGAATTGCCTTGGCACTAGTGAAGTCGGCAAGAACAGGGGGAGGGTTGTCACAGTAGAACCACTTGTCCTTCCAGTTCTTGTTTCCAGTCTTCAACGACACATTGATGTAGGTTTCCTTCTTACGCAACTGGAAGCCAACACCGCCTATAGCTACTTGATTGTCCTTGGTTGGCAGCGGTCGGAGGACGAATAGATGGCGAAATAGATTGAAGTGGGGGAGAATGCCCAAAAATGCTTAGCACATGTGCACGAAGATGGTGATGTGAGGAATGGAGTTGGGATTGAGGTTGACAAGCTCAATCCCATAAAAGAATAGGAGCCCGCGCAAGAAGCTGCAGTAGGGGACCCCAAAACCATACTCGAAGAATGAGCGGAACACAACAATCTGTATATGAATGGGGATGGGGCAAGATTCGCGAGGTACCTTCCATTCGATCCGAACTTGCTCTGGAAGGATGCTGTCGACCACCATCTGGTGCATATCAGCTTGGGAGAGGCTGCTCTTCAAGAACTCCTGAAGCTGCTCCGGAATGTCGATCTCCAACGAGGAGGACGCGACAATGGTGGTGGAAGTTGCTGGAATCGAGGTATAAACCTTCTTGCGACCCGTGGCAATAGTTGTTTTGCGCGCGGTGGATCAAGTGCTGAACCGTAGTGGAAGCTTGGGGGCTAAGAGCGGCGAGATCTACGGCGGCCGGAAGCAAAGGCGCTAACCCTAGCCAGAAAGCGAAGGAGTCGCTGAGAGCAGAGGAGGCGCGAGGAAGACGAAGAGTTCGTGCGCAAATGCGGCATGGGCTGAGGGTCAACTTAACGCTGCCCTTTTATACTCCCGCTTTTTGACCTAAGGGTCCCATGGGCCGAAATGGGCCGAACAGGGACGCAACTTTTTGATTAATCAGAAGATTAATTAAGGGCCTTAAACATGTTTAGGGTCTAAAACCTTGAGAAGTAAAACTCGGGGGCTTCTTTGATGAGAAGCATTTAAAAATATTTAAACATATCTAGATGATTTGATGATCATGTAGCAAAGGACTTGATGGTCATATGGATATAAGTTCAAAGGTTATGGTATTGGTTGAAGTCAATAACTAAATTACCAAAATTAGACTTATAGATGGATAGAGTGACTAATCATTAGGGAAAGGTTATATTATGATTGATGTCATTTAGCTTAATACCATATATGATTGATGTCATATTGGTTCACATGAATTGAATATGATTAATATCATAAAATTCAGACCAACCAGTCACTCGGACATAGTGTATATCACTCGGCCTTTTTAATAATCGGTCGGCAAGGTTGGAGCCTTGCAAGTTGGTTTACTGGTTTGATGACTAGAGGTCTTTAAACTCAGACTCGTTGGTTTGAGTAAAATACATACACAACAATAAGAGCTAATATAATTAGACTCTTGCATTATTTGTTAGTCTCCAAATTATACAAGAGTCGGGGGGCTACACCTGATCAGGTGCACCTGACCGGTGCACCAGATCTATCAGGAACTTCAATAAAGAGGTCTTCCTAATTTATGATCAACATTGAAGATCACTCTGAGATTCAAAGCTCAAAATCAGGAAGCACTCGGGGGCTGCTGTGGGATACTTGCTCTATGGGTATCCTCAAACAAGACTAAGTCGGAAGCCGACCGGGTACTTCATCAATAAGGAAGCTGACAGACTCAACTTGGAGCACAAGGTATTTAGAGATAGACTTTCCATGTAAATTCTAAAGGGTTATGACTAGGACTCTTCATGTATCCCCCCTGCCGACCGGATATATAAGGCGGCAGGGTACCCCCATCGAGGGACATGGGACACTACTCGACACAAGTTTCACAATATCAATACAATACACAGAACACAGGATGTAGGGTTTTTACTCTCATCGAGAGGACCCGAACCTGTATAACTCGGCGTCTTATGTTACCATCATAGTTTTTAGTCTTGACGTAGCCCTATATATTTACTGCCAATCTCAAGCTTCGACACAATGCAAGAATCTCAGCAGACCCCTAGCCTAATTGACAATGGGCCGACGGCCGCAGACTTAATGGAGAATGGGCCGATGGACTCTCTCCCAGTTATGCTGGAGCAGCCTGAGACATTTGAAGGCAACCAGCAGCTGCCTGACCTTGCAGGCCTAGCTTCGGTTGAGCAGCGGGTAGCAAGCGAGAGTACCCAAGATCTTCCCCATGCTGCCTTCGTCGACGCTCAAAATCCTGACTTGGAAGGCTCGGCCTCAGTCGGGACACCTGTGAAAGGTCCGCTTCTTGGCTTTGTAGGCTCTGCCTCAGCCGGAGAGTTGCCCGTTGATGAACAGTCGAAACATCAGCCTATGCTAGGCGACACTCAATAGTCCACCCGGACGATCGAGCACTGTAGCTCCAATGCCGACAAGACACTAGAAATTCTCCCATTGTCAAGCCAACCTGAAGCCGATGCTAGCTCAGCTGCGCAGCAACCATCATCGACGCCAATCATTTTGACAGTGGCCTCTGATCTTGAAGGCCCAGCCTCGGTCATGATGTCACTGCCTAATCCAGTTGCAACTCTTTCTACGCCTGCGCGCGAGACAGGTTCAGAACAGCAAGTAAAAGTTTATTCTCGATGAAAGCCAAGCTCCAAAGCTAAACAACAAAGCACCATTGACGAAGTTGAGGGGGCAACACCCCTCCCTCGTACACCCCAGTGGAACTCGACACCAAATGGCAAGTTCATCAAGCAAATTATAAGAAGGGTGGGGACTCTCCTTCCAGTTCCTAAGATCAATAAAAGAAGAGCCAAGAGCACACTAAATGGATCACCACCTCGGCATAGTTGACGAATTGCAGGCCTAGCAGCGGAGCAACCTCCAACAGTAGTACCAAAGCCAAGGAAGGCCGTCATGCGTTCTCTGGGCTTTGGAGATAATCAAGCTAGATTTCAGCCGAGTGACCTTGAAGCCTATGCAAAGCTGTTTTGTCAACCAGTATCAAGCTTCCAGATACAAGCTTTGGCATCACTGTTTGGTCTGACAGTCCCCGAGCTACCAGAGTTGCAGGATGCTAGGGTGGAAGTGTGCGCCACCTGAGTGCGTGTGTGTAACAGGAGGTCGATCTTGTAATTCTGTTCAAATGGATCCCTCATGTATCATGATTTGGAACGTGCAGGGCTTAAACTCTGCTACACGTCAGGACTTGGTAAGAAGTCTGGTAGATTCAGTGAAAGCTGACATCATATGTCTGCAAGAAACAAAAATGGAGACGGTCTCCCGCTGGGCAATCATTTCTATGTTAGGCTCAGAGTTTGATCAGAATTTTCTTGCCCTCCCTTCGATTGGGGCAAGTGGTGGTCTCCTTATTGCCTGGAGAGCAAAGCTAGGGGCTGTTGGAGCAACTAGAATCGACACATTCGGTGCTTCTGTGCAGTTCTGCCGAGAAGATGGAGAAGCTTGGTGGCTAACATGTGTATATGGGCCACAAGGAAACGAAGACAAGATTGCCTTCCTCCAAGAACTACGTGTGTTGCGAGCAGAATGTGAGGGTCCATGGATGGTAGCTGGGGATTTCAACCTGATTTATAAAGATGAGGACAAGAACAATGCCAACTTGAATCGAGCAATGATGGGCAGATTCTGGAAGCTCATTAATGATGTTGCTATCAAAGAGATCCCTCTCCATGGAAGGAAGTTCACATGGTCCAGCTCCAACACTTCTAGTTCACCTACTTTGGTTAAGCTCGATCAGGTATTCTGCTCGGTTGAATGGGAACAACACTTCCCGGATTGTTTGCTACAAAGTACAGCGACACAAGACTCAGATCACTGCCCCTTGATACTTGGATTAAAAGACAGTAAGCCTGGCAAAAGAAGGTTCCATTTTGAACCTTTTTGGCCTCGGTTTGATGGCTTCCAGGAAGCCGTCCAGCTAGCATGGAACTCGGTACAGCCCAAGCTCTTCCCATTGGAAACTCTCTCTCTAAAATTTAAAGCAACAACAAAAGGCCTTCAAAGCTGGAGCGATAAGAGGGTTCGCTATCTCAAAACTCAGCTTGAAATGGCAAAAGAGATCACACATCAATTTGAGATAGCTCAAGATAGTAGGCAGCTAACACCCCTGCAGATATGGCTGCGAAATCAGTTGAAGAAGCACTCGTTAGCACTTGCATCTTTGCTGCGCACAGTGGCACGGGTACGGTCCAGAGTCACTTGGTTGAGAGAAGGAGATGCCAACACAGGACTCTTTCACCTTCAAGCTAGGCACCGGAAGAGAAAGAATTTCATATCCCAGCTAAGTGAAGGGAATCGGATTGTCACGTCTCATGAGGATAAAGCTGAGGTATTGTTTAACTTCTATTCCAACTTGATTGACTCAAGAGAAGAAAGGGAGCACACGCTTGATCTTAATGCTTTGGGTATTCAACATCATGATCTTGAGGAGTTGCACCCATCATGGAAGAAGAAGTATGGCAAGTTATAAAACTTCTTCCATCTGACAAAGCCCCCGGACCGGATGGCTACACCGATCATTTCTACAAAGTGTGTTGGCCTATCATTAAAGATGATATTATGGCGGCAATATCAGTGGTTTGGAGGAGGGATTTTTGGAATTTTAGACTTCTCAACAGTGCGTATATTACACTGCTACCGAAGGCGGATGAAGCCTCTCACGCCAAGTATTTTAGGCCCATAAGCCTTATTCACAGTTTCGCGAAGCTTATAACTAAAATTCTTGCCAATCGGTTGGCTAGAAAACTTGATGGCATGGTGTCCAACAACCAAAGTGCTTTCATCAAGGGAAGATTCATTCAAGACAATTTTATGTTTATACAACAAACAACATGCTTTCTCCATTCCCAAAAACATCCAATAGTTCTTCTAAAGCTTGACATCTCAAAAGCATTTGACTCGGTTTCATGGTCCTTTCTCTTGGAGGTGTTGGAAAAGCTTGGTTTTGGGAGCATTTTTAGGGACATCTTGAGTGGATTGCTCACAACATCTTCCACCCAGGTGCTCCTGAATGGTACCCCGGGGGATTTCATCCATCATCAAAGAGGGTTGAGGCAAGGTGACCCCCTATCACCTATGCTTTTTATTCTAGTCATGGACACGTTGAATCTGATGGTCACCAAAGCATCCGATATGGGGCTGTTACAACCTTTATCTTCGTGATCGATTCAACACCGTATATCGTTATATGCTGACGACGTGGTGTTATTCCTCCGGCCGACAGCAAATGAGATGGACCTCACTATCAATATGCTGCAGATTTTTGGGGAAGCATCGGGACTCAAAACCAACTTTCACAAGAGTAGCGTGGCTCCAATCCAATGTGAGGCACATGATTTGGAAGTTATACAGGAGCATCTGCCATGTCAGATCACAGAATTCCCAGTCAAGTATTTGGGCCTTCCATTGTCTTTGAAAAAACTCTCCAAGTCTCAACTGCAGCCTTTCATTGAGTATTTAGCTGATCTCCTTCCCGGATGGAAGGTGGAATTGATGACAAGAATGGGTCGCGCCGTCTTGGTACAGTTTGTGCTCATAGTAACAGTAATCTATCACGCAATGGCACTTGATTTTCCACCTTGGGCGATCAAAGCCATGGAGAAAACCATGAGAGGATTCCTATGGCGGGGCAGCAAGGAGGCTCATGGAGGGCACTGTCTACTCACTTGGGATAGAGTGGCAAGACCCAAGGAGCTGGGAGGGCTCGGCATCTCTAATTTGCAGAAGCTGGGATGGGCTCTCCGGGTGAGATGGTTATGGCTCCGAAAGACTGAACCATCCAATCCATGGGCTTCTCTCCCAATGCAAATGTGTGAGCAGGTGAAAGCTATTTTTTCAATGGCGGTCACCACCGAGCTAGGAGATGGAAGAAATACTCTATTTTGGCAAGATAGATGGATCCTAGGACAGCGGTTGGAGGATGTTGCACCACTGATTCATAGTATGGTTCCCAAAAGGATCATTGGCAAGCGAACATTAGGTGAAGCGCTGACAACTACGGTATGAATCCAGGATATTCACGGGGTAGCAACAGTTGAAGTCATTGAGGAATTCATGGCTCTTTGCAATGTTATTGCAGAATTCACTCTACAGCCTGGTACCCTGGATTCTCATCATTGGAAGCTAGCAAGCACAGGGAGATATTCAGCAAAATCGACATACGAAGCGCTATTTCAAGGGTTAGTCCTTTTTGAGCCATGTGATAGAATTTGGAAAACATGGTCACCGCTGAAGTGCAAATTTTTCATATGGCTCGTTGCGCACAATAGATGCTGGACTGCCGACAGATTGGCTAGGCGCAATCTGCCACATCCTGGGAATTGTGTGTTATGAGATCAGGAGGATGAGACAATAAATCATATTCTGACTGGATGTGTGTTTGTAAGGCAATTTTGGTCGCTATGGCTACAAAGAGTTGAACTCGCTGCCCTCGCGCCACAGCCAACAGATGTCCATTTTCATGAATGGTGGAGCAAGGCGGCCAACTCTGTGAGCAGCACGATATAGAAGAAGCTAAATTCAATAATCATTCTTGGCGCCTGGAGCTTGTGGAAACATAGAAAGGAATGTGTGTTCAGAGGTACATCTCCAAGCCTCCCTAAGACGCTAATCATAGCTGGAGAGGAGATAGTTTGGTGGAGCATGGCAGGAGCGAAGGACATGTCCTTGCTACCTGACCAGGGTGGGCTGGTAGAGATTTAGACTCCCCAGCAGGTCGGGTTGTTAACAGTCAAAAGTGTGGTTGTGATCTAGACTTGTTGGTGGGTGTGTGTGTGTGTGGGGGGGGTCTCTCTTGTACTTAAAATTCTCTTCTTCTATTAATGCAAAGATACACAGCTCTCCTACGTGTTTGAGAAAAAAAAACCTCCTTCAGAGGTCTTCGGAGGATTGCACCACATGAAGTGATTTGTGACATCCCAGTGTCACTACATTCTTTTGATCACATGATTGCACCTAATTCTAGTTTAGCAAGTCATAACTCAAATTTGGTTGCATTTCAAATTTATTTGAATTTGAATTTAAATCAAAGTATAGTTAAGTTGTTAAGCAACTTCAAAGTTTTCCATACAAATATGTGCAATCAAAAATTTATGTGATAGAGTTTACCATTACAGAATTTTAGGAATTTTCTCAGAATTTAATTCAAAGAGGAAATGTCTTAATTAATTCCTATAAGTTTGAATTTTATCCATTTTCAAATAAATGGCAAACTTAAACTATTTGGTTTTGGACCTTGACATCTGTCACGTTGTGTTCTACATAATTTAATGTTTCTGTACACATTTTCCCAATTTAATTTGGAGCCAGCAGCTATTTTAGTTGGTATTTTAAAGTGGTGGCCGATATAATTCTACAAATTCTTTAAATCCTGCTAGAGGGCCCCACTCACCAGTCTCTCTTCCCTCTCTGTTTTCTCCCTCACTGGCACCGACGGCTATGCATGCCAACATGACACCCTCCATGTGTCACCGCCCACCCGCCGTTACCAGAGACTAAAACCGGCCTTGGAACCCTCCCCGGCCCTCTCTCTCGGCTCCTCCGCTCTTCCTCTCGAGCTCTCCGCACTCTCACGTTGTCCCCTCCTCTGGTTTTCTTTGGCTTTCCCTGCCATTGCCACCGCACATCAAAGCTCACGGAGGAAGTAAACCACATAACCGAAGCTCGAACTTAGGATCATAAGGGAATCATCGTGAGTCAACCAAATGTCGAGAGCAGAGCCGCCTTGATCACATCACTGGTGGTTGAGAATTTCACCATTTCTCCAACGAGCTCACCTCGACACAGTTCCTATGAAATCTTTTAATTCGTCCTCTTCGGTGAGTCTCAAAACTTTATCTTTGCCCTGGGTATGCAAGGTTTCCTACCGCAATCCTCTGATCAAGTGTTCTTTTGATTGATTTGGAGAGGCGACAAGCATTCCAATTCCTTCCTTTTCGTTGCCACCGGTCACCTCCGGTCTTCACGGTGACAGCCATGCTTGGCCCTTCTCCGCCTCCTCGGCGACCACGCCAAACATCATCGGGATCCACTAATGCTCTCCGATCTCCATGCTTAGTTCCTAGACCTCAACGTCGAGCTCCCACCATCGCCGAACATTTCCATTCTGCAGTCCCCCATCACCGACATTTCTCCGGTGAGTTCTTTTCTCGAGAACCTCACCAAAGCGCTCGGTTTGGTGTGTGCTTTGAGTCAGTGAGCACAAAGTCCAACTCCGATGACCCCAGAACCCAGCGATGAGCTCGGAAGCCGCTCTGGCAACAGCGCCTCCACGTGCGCGCTCTGCTTTAATTCAAATGAATCAGTGGCAGAGTTGTAAATAACCCGAAGTTCAAAATTTAAATCCAGAAAATTGATTAAACTTGTAAAATCCATATCTGGAGTTTTAGAGCTCCTAAAATATCACACTCAATTTTGTTAGATTCTTTGAAGTGAGATCTATGCATTGAGTGTATTAGTACACATGGTTTATATAAAGGCTTTCTTTGTATTATTTAATTAGTGTAAACATGAATAAATTCATATGCTTAGTTGTAGACATGATCAAATAGCAAATTAAATTGTTTTATATTTCACATGACATGCTCTGTTTAGAATATATTTATTTGATCCTAGTTTTTGGACATATAATTATATATGAATTTATCTTTGAAATGCTTAGAATTGCATTAAAATAATTTCTGTAACATTTAGGATTTGCACTTGTGCACAAAAATCATGCTCAGTATGATGCATCATCATGAATTGTTATAGTAATTTATCCTCTGTCCATAATTCACAAGAATTTATTTTGTCAGAAACCTTACTAAATGCATTATTATTGTATTGCTCATAATATATTAGGGCCCGTTTGGATCCCTGGAATTGAGTGGAAATGAAACACTTTCCATGAGTTAGATTCCAGGAAAATGATTTCTCTAGAATTGAATTGGCTAGAAATTGATTCATTTGAAATATTCCTGTTTGGCTGCCACAGAATTCAATTCCAGGAATTCAATTGAAAATGTTGTTTGGGTAATTTGCATCCAGAATCAATTGAGTAGAGATTTAACACACCACTTTGGCTATCCATTTTTAGGCACTTGTGAAACTACAAATTCAGTTTGTACAAATTTAATAGATAAGAATTACAAATTCCAAAACAGTTTGAACAAGGGACACATGATACTCAATTAAGAACAAGATAAAAATTACAAAAACACTTGATGCATTGCATAGTCGATCCATTTTCAGTCACAGCAGTACGAAGTAGGACTATAAACACAGATGACTAAAGCAGGATCATAAGAGTCAACACTTGGTGAAACTAAACAAAACATCTACTGTTGATCTCAGCCTTCCTCTTCTTCCGAAGAGCTATCGGCGTCACCCTGTCGAAACAAACAAAGTGAAATATCAGTAGACTGAAAGGAACTCTTAAGTGTCAAGATATGCACAAACAATGCATGCCTGAGGACTGAGGTGCATCAACATCGTAGGAGTAGTATCACTCTAAAGTGAACCACCATTATTCACTTCCAGCGATAATGATTTTAACTAGGACATGCACCAACTTATCATATGAATAAACAGTATTATAGCAAGACAAAGCCTACTAGAGCTACATAAAGGATACCTACATATTGTTATTGAAAAACAACACAATGGTTGCTACCTAACAGGTCAAAAAATAGAGAAGACTAAGTTACTACCACAAGTCAGAGCATCACACATAATTCTATAGCAACTAGAGGCATGTTACTGAAGTTCAAGGCATATTTTCAAAGGGAAAAAATATGCTATAAAATTGCAACATGAAATTAGTTAAAAAAAAATACACCAATCATTCAGTTTGTGTATGTTTAAATCAAAACTAGGCCAAATGTGTAGCATGCCAAATGCTACTACTAGTATGAGCTCAAATGAGCAGTGAGATTAGTACTAAGCCAACCAAAATCTGGCCTGGCGTGTGCACTCATCACACATCAGCCTAGCATGGCGGCATCAATAGTATATGTCAGTGTGCAACTGGAATGGATCAATTACAAGTTCGGCATGCAAAAAAATGAGACAAAGATGCAGCAGATTCATTTCTCACAAAGCCAATTACCCGTGTTTCTTTAATTTAGTGGTGCTACAATACTGTTAATTGTTAAAGCCCATGATTTGGCAATCTCTGCCAGCTGCCAGCAGATTGTGCTGCGCACAAAGAAAAGTTGCACGACAAGTAGGAGCCAGCGTCGGTTTGCCGCCGCCGCCGCAGGCCTTCGTGTGGGCGGGAGGTTTATTATTTTCGGTGATGGAATGGTTGGCGAGCTGCCCAGCTTCACTTCTGGACACTGGTACGATACGATCGGCACGGATCCACGATAGTAAAATATGCGCCACGCCCTGATCACATCACGGCCACGGGTGTCAATGGCCGGGCGCGCACCAAAAGGGAGATCGGAGGAGGGAGGTGAGAATACCTGGGACACTGAGGTGTAGAAGACGGATCTCCCCTCTCTAGTGCTGGTGGTTGACAACTGCGACTTGGATCTCCCCTCCCGCGGTGACAATGATGCAAATCACCCCTCTCGTGGCAGTGTTGGTGTGGATCTCCCCTCCTGTGGCGGCGACAGGGACGGCGCGGAGGTCCACTCCCGTGGAGACGACGGCGCAAAGCTCTACTTCCTTGGCTGGGACGGCACGGAGCTCCACTCCCGTGGCGGCGAGCGTGAGCTCTCCTCTCACGACGGCGGCGGCGTGGAGGCGAGATGGAGTCGGGACGAGGAGAGGGATCGATGAAATTCCAAGCGTTTCTATGGTTTTTGTTCGGAATGTTTTCGGGCCACCGATTCGATGGGTTGGAAATGGGCCGAATTATATGATTCAATTCCATAGGCAGCCAAACAGATCGGTCTTTAGAAACTGATTCAATTCGGCCTGTTTCTGAGGATCCAAACAGGCCTTTAGTGAAATTTGGAAAACTTTCTAGTCATGCATATATCTATCATCACTAAAAACCCATATCTAGTAACATATTTTAGTGTTGCTAAAATAATTAATTACATTGCTTGACCAAATAACCCTATTTAAATACAATAAAAATTTTGCTTTATGAAAAAATGATAATAAGATTGCTAGTTCTGAAGCATATTGTCCACCAGAACCATGCTAAGGAATAAATTTGATTTGTTCTATTTTAGTTGACATGTGCATCATATTTTGTTGCATTTTCTATGCATTCCTTTATATTGACATGTCGGTATCATCATAGGGAACATTAACTCTTCCGAGGAGGATTTTCAGAAGGATTTTTTGGGTTTCTCAACTCAAGAAGTATTTAACATCAGTACTAACCCCATAGTTGAAGCTCAAGGCAAGCCCTGGAACATTCTCGTGTATTAATTTGATTAAATTCTAGTAATTAAATTGCTAGATGTGTATAGATGAATTGTGCATTAAGTTTAGGAGTTGAATGAAACCCAATTGCATTTCCTGGATATGTCCTATTTAGGTATAGGTAGTTAATAGAAAAACTGTTATGCTTGGTTGTAGAATCAACACTGTTTATGGTATATGGAATATTTTGTGAAATGATGATCTCACCTGGTTAAGTAAGGAAGATAAAATTTGGACTAAACGGGTTTGTATTGGAAAGGGTGAAGGCAAAGTATAGGTGGTGGATTTTGTCTCACAAGGTGACAGTCCATTTATATCAACAACTAAAATTTGAGATGTGGACAGGCCCCATAGGTGAAAGGGCAAAGATCATGTGCCTTCAAAGGACATAGCTTGCAAGGCTGTAGTCCTATCTGTGTCGACCTAGGACCCGTTCATTATCGGCCCTGTTGAGCAAGTATTGAACAGTACCAAATGCTTGCTAGTATATGAGAACTAGTAAACTGATGTAGCATTGTCATTTGCATGTTAGACGGTACCCAAATTCTTGGTCGTGTGATCCAATAGGAGTGGACAGATTCCCGAGGTAGTGTGGAATGGCTGCCCACTTGGGACTTTGGACCTAGATCGGCTTGTATGGTGTCTTTGCGAAAAGTTGTCGTACGTGTTCTTAAATGATGCGTATGCCGTGTATTTCGGATTTTCCAGCTGGTGTAAAACAATTACAATCGCTATCCCTCGCAGTAATGAGTACCACTTGTTCACTGCGTCACATCGTAGCTCAAGAACCTCACTAATAATAATAATGAATGGAATGTTTGGATAGAGAATATTGAATTTTAGTGAGTCTGAACTTGTTACTTTTGGTACTGGATTTAAATTTCAGATTGCTTGTCGTTTTAAATATTGCTTTGTACTAGTTTAAATGGATAGATTCTATAGTTAGAAATACACTGCTTAGTACTAGAATGTTCACTAAATTTACTTTTATCCATCTCTGAGCCTATGCATGTCTAGATTTAATACTTGTTGGGTAAGACTTGTTGAGCTTAGTAGCTCAGGCTTTGCCATGTTGTTGTTTTATTTTCTTTTAGGTAATAATATTGATGCATATGAGTTACCTATGGGTGTTCTTCCTTGGGATATTTCTATCCCAGAGGGATGGTCTGCCCATTGGAAGACTAAGTAGCCGCTGCTGTTGTGTGATGCTAGGTGATAATCCATATGGGCTCAGATTTATCACAGCTGCTGTTATCGCCGAGTTGTATATCGTTGATGAATAATCATAGTGTCTTCTGCTATTTTTAAAACTAATCTTTGTAATATTTCCGCTGCAAATAACACTTAAACTCTGATGTAAAATAAATAATATTTTTTTTTACATAATTTGAACTTGGTCGATTGTTGTATTATCTTGTGTCTGCATAATCAGCACCTCGGGAACTTCAGCCCAACGGGGTTGTGACAGCTGGCATCAGAGCCGTGTTTCGGGATAATACAATAATTTAGACATATTTTGAAAATATGGCATATACAGTGAGGATATGTTAGTATATGCCCACATTTGTATAGCAATATTAGAATGGTGACAAGCTAACGGGTTATGTTTGAGTTGGTCTGTTATTTGGATTTCCATTTGACAACTATAGTTCGCTCGCAAGGACTGTGGCTTTGCGAGATGATTCTTTCCATAAATTGTTGCCAACATATTTTCTTTTTGGCTCATTGAACAAGTATTGGAGTGTAGAGTTCGCTCACGAGGGCTATGGTTTCGTGAGACGGTTTCTTCCATAAACCATGCCAAATATTTTCTTGTAGTTGATGCTCATCATGGTAGGCTTGTGAGCATGGGTCCGCTTGCGAGGACCGTGGAATCGCAAGGCGGTTTGTTCAATGAACCGTTGCCAAGTAGTATATAAACTGCTTATTTTTGTAGTTTCTTTTGAATTTGATGTAATATTTCTAAAATGATCTCTTACAGGTACACTAACCACATTAGCGTGTGTGTGTTAAAAACTTAGAATGTTTTGCTCGTGAGTACGGGTCATCACCAAAAACTACGAATACCGCAATGTGTCGGTATATATGTGTATATAATTTACTTGCATTCATGGCATGGCATTTAATCAAGTCAAATAAAATTTGATCTTACCTCTGATTCACTTTCTCAAATGTGTGCTTAAAACTTTCAACTTAGGTTAATAACTAGAACTTCAAGTTTGAAACCAATCTGTCCTGATTTTCAAAAATTCGTAGTGTATTACTCCATTGGAATTTTGGAGCATACCAATATGTTTTGGAAGGATATGGGAGTCATCTTGATGTCCCAATTTTTGGAGAAATGAAATTCTGTTGAGAAATGCTCTAGAATTGAAGAACATGTAAATCTGTTTCCTGTTGATCAAGACTTGACAGATCAGAGGAAAAATTCCATATCTCCTGACATATTTATCCTAAAATTTCCATGACTAGCCGTTGGAAAGATCTCTTGATGCGTTACAACTTTGTAGTTAGATATGTTCATTAATCTGTATGAATTTGGGTCACATCAGTCGAAAAAGTTTAGTCAGATTTTCTGTTCTTTGTTCAGATTGACAGAATAATGGGCTGATTGCAAAATTCATAACTCCAGTTTTACTTTGGCTAAATTATTGAGCAAACATGGGTTGGAAAGATATTGAAATTATTTTCAATTTACAACTCAATTGTAAATTTAAATCTTTTCAACACAGCTCCAGAATGCCAAATTTTGCACCCTGCTATCAAACTCTCATGTTTAAGCATCAACTTGAGAATTTCACATCTTTATTTTCGTTGATGTGGTTAACATGTGTGAGTACATTCTGGAAAGCTTATCAAGTCCTCTATTAGATGATGCTATGCATAATTTTTGAGTTGACTCTAAGATTTCCAGAACTATAAAGTTTTGACTAACTGTTCAGTAGCAATTCAAAAATTTAACTATTGTTCATGTCAAATTTCTTCTTGCCTATTCCATTTGTATATGCAAGATGAATTAATAAATGATCTGAAATTTCAGAATGGTTATCACCCGTCGTGGTAAGGCCGAGAGCTCACAACAAGGAGCTCAAAATGATGACCTTCCACCTCCACCACCAAATCCATGGGCTCAAGTAATGGCCTTGTTATTTGAGTCAAGACAGGAAAATACTGAGCTACTTCGTCAGATAGCTCAGAACATGAATCGTACTGGTGGGTGCAATGATGATCAACCATGGTAGAGCAATTATCAAGACTTCTTGTCTATTCATCCGCCAACTTTTGAACATCCTAGAGAGACAATGGATGCTGACAACTTTATTCACATCACTGAATCCAAGTTTGGGTTGTTACAGTGCACCAATGCATTGAAGCTGCTATTCGCTGCACAACAACTTCTGGGTTCAACCAATGTTTGGTGGGCAAATTATGTGGCCTCACTTCCAGAAGGTCATATTGTGCATTGAGATGAATTTAAAGATGCTTTTCGTTCTCACTTTATCCCTGCTGGAATTATGAAGAGAAAACTCCAAGAGTTTCCAGACTTGAAACAAGGAGGGAGGACTGTGCTAGAATACTCTCAGAAATTTAATCACGTGGCATAGTATGCTCCTTTGTATGTGGATACTGAAGCTAAGAAGCGTGCTGCATTTCATCATGGCATGAATCCTGCACTCAAGGAAAAATTGACTTGGCAAACGATGGGAACTTTTAATGATCTTGTCAATGCTGCCATTGTTCAAGAAGATGCATATCGTGAAGTGCAATCTGAAGAACGCAAAAGGAAGACTCCACCCACTGGTAATACTGCTGCACCACCGCCCAAACATCGTTTGGTGTATACTTCTCCAACCGGATAGCGATATCGGGCAGCACCGCAGCAACAATTCTATTGCCCATGGCAGCAGAATTATAATTGTCCACCACAACAAGCTCGTGTTCCAGCACCACCACAGCAGTCTCAAGTGCCACGTGCATTATCTCAGCAGCAAAATCAGAATGTACGCAATGCATAGCCAGCTGGACAGTACAGCCCTTATCTGTGCTATAACTGTGGCCGTGTCGGTCATTTTACGAAGGACTGTACTTATCCCCGGAGTGAAGCAGGAAAACAAGCTCGTGATCATACTGCAAACCAGCAGTGTGGGCAAGGAAGTAAATCTGGACATGTGAATTACATTGATCTTGATGGCATTCCTCAAGGTGAGCTGGTACTTGCGGGTACGTTCTCGCTAAATGATTCGTCTGTCATCATATTATTTGATTCCGGTGCATTTCATAATTTTGTTAGTAAAACCTGTGTGCAAAGGCTTAATTTGGCCACCTATACTACAAATACTTCATATGTTATTAAATCTCCGGGTGGACAAATTCCTGCCAACCAAATTCTATCCAAAGCACCAATTACCCTAAACCGAAAGGTCTATTATGCTGATTTTATTATGCTAGACCAGCAAGCCATAGATTTAATTTTGGGTATGCAATGGATGACATTTCATAAGTATTTGTTAGATATTGCACCTCATATCACCCACGTGAATTCTCCAGTTCATGGCATTGACTCAATTAATTTGCATCTATCTCCGGTCACTGCCCTCACTATCCATCATCTTGAGGAAAAATCTGTGGAGAAAATACCAATTGTTTGTGAGTTCCCCGATGTTTTTCCGGATGATCTTCCTGATCTACCACCTGATCGTGAGGTTGAATTCAGAATTGATTTACAACCAGGGACTTCATCACCTTGGGGTTGTCCTGCAATGTTTGTAAAGAAGAAAGACAATAGTCTATGCCTGGTTGTCGATTATCGACCGTTAAATGAAGTCACCATCAAAAATAAATATCCTTTGCCCAGGATTGATATTTTATTTGATCAATTGATTGGTGCCAAAATCTTTTCAAAGATTGATCTTCGATCATGCTACCATCAAATAAAAATCAGAGAAGAAGTTATTCCTAAGACCGCATTCTCTACAGGATACGGTCTTTATGAATATTTGGTTATGTCCTTTGGATTAACCAACCAATACTCTAGCATATTTCATGTACTTGATGAATTCAGTATTTATGTCGGAGCTGCATAAATTTGTGGTGATCTTCATTGATGATATTCTTATCTATTCCAAGTCTGAAGAAGAACATGCTAAACATCTTCGCATTGTGCTTCAACGCATGCGAGATCATTAGTTATATGCTAAGTTCAGCAAGTGTGAATTTTGGTTGCCCAAGTACCATTCATTGGTCATGTGGCTTCAGCTGAAGGCATCTATGTTGACCCAGGAAAAGTCCAAGATGTATTGAATTGGAAGCCACCCAGAACTGTCACTCAAGTCCCTTGTTTAGCGGGGATATTATCGATGATTTATTCCTAATTTTTCTCAAGTTGCTAAACCTATTACTAAGTTGCTGCAAAACAATGTGACATTCGAGTGGGCTCCACAATGTGAAGAGGCTTTTCTGAATTTCAAGAAATTGCTAACCACTGCGCCCGTTCTAGCTCAACCTGACATCACTAAATCTTTTGATGCTTATTGTGATGCTTCTGGAACGGGATTGGGATGTGTTCTAATGAAAGAGGGTCGTGTAATTGCTTATGCATCTCGGCAATTATGCAAGCATGAAGAACATTATCCAACTCATGATTTGGAGTTAGCAGTTGTGGTTCTTGCACTAGAGATTTGGCAGCATTATTTGTTGGGAAATCTAGTGCATATCTACACTGATCACAAAAGCCTCAAATATATCTTCACCCAATCAGATTTGAATATGCGTCAACGTAGATGGCTTGAATTAATTAAAGATATGATTTGGAGATTCAATATCACCCTGGTAAAGCCAATGTAGTAGCTGATGCTTTAAGCCGAAAGGAACATTGCAACAATCTGAATTTATTGACTTGGGACAGCAGCATGGATATTTCCTCTACTGAACCAAGTATTCATGTTTTACCTGTGGTTGCTATAAATAATTTAGCAATCCATTCTACCATCAGAGATGAATTAATTGTTGCTCAGAAAAATGACAAAGGCATGGTACACATCAGGAAAAATATCAAGGATGGAAAAGCTACTTGTTTCTGTCAAGTTGAGAATGGTGTGCTATGGTTTAACAATTGTCTTGTGGTTCCTAAAAATTTTAAACTACACCGTAAGATTTTAGATGAAGCTCATCAATCCAAGTACTCTGTTTATTTTGGTAGTAACAAGATGTATCAAGGACTGAAGGAAATTCTTTTGTGGACACGGATGAAACGGGAAGTTGCCCGTTACACCATCGAATGTGATACGTGTCAATGTATCAAGGCTGATCACTTGAAGAAAGCTGGTCTATTACAGCCACTAAGCATTCTAGCTTGGAAATGGGATGATATTAGTATGGATTTCATTGTGGGTCTTCCAATGACTTCTAAAAAACATGATTCCATTTGGGTAATTGTGGATAGACTCACTAAGTCAGCACATTTTATTCCTGTTTACACTTGATATAGTGTTAAAGAATATGCTAAATTATATATCTCTCAGATTTTATGCTTACATGGAGTTCCAAAGACAATTATTTCAGATAGAGGTACTCAATTTGTGGCAAGATTTTGGGAGCAACTTCCTGCATCATTGGGTACCCATTTAATCTAAGGCTCTGCATACCACCCTACTACTGATGGACAAACCGAGCGTGTCAACCAAATTTTGAAAGACATGCTTAGGGCTTCTGTTGTATCACATGGTGGCAATTGGGATCATCACTTGCCTCTCTCGGAATTTTTGTATAACAACAGTTATCAAGAGAGCATAGGTATGACACCATTTGAAGCATTATATGGCTGTAGTTGTAGAACTCCTTTAAATTGGTCAGCATTTGGAGAAAGAGTTACCCTCAAACCTGATCTTGTGCAACAAGCTGAAGAAAAGGTTCGGATTATTCCAGCTAACCTAAAAGCTGCAAAACAACGACAAGAGATGTATGCCAATAAAATACATCGACCTCTAATCTTTGAAAAGGGCGACCATGTCTATTTAAAAGTATCACCTATGAAAGGTATTCAACGGTTTGGAGTCAAAGGAAAATTAGCTCCCCATTATATTGGTCCATTCCAAGTAATGGAACGATGTGGAAACATGGCATATAAGTTGAAGTTGCCAGAAAATATTTTCGGTGTGCATGACACCTTCCATGTTTCTTAGTTAAAGGAATATCTTAAGCCACACGTAAATGTTATCTTGAATGATTATGAACATCTACAATCTGATTTGACTTATTTTGAGTATCCAATAAAAATACTAGATGAGTAAGATCGAGTTACTTGGAAACGAACCATCATGTTTTATAAAGTTCAATGGAATAATTATTCTGAAGATGAAGCAACATGGGAATCTGCAGAATTCCTTAATCACCATTATCCGGAATTTTTGTATCAATTCTTAGGTAACAAACTTTATCTATTGACCTACCTCTAGTTCGCTTTAAATCTTGGGACAAGATTTTCTTAAGGAGGGAGGGCTGTGACACCCTAGAGTCACAACATTCTTTTGATCACATGATTGGACCTAATTCTGGTTTAGCAAGTCATAGCTCGAATTTGGTTGCATTTCAAATTTATTTGAATTTGAATTTAAATTAAAGTATGGTTAAGTTGTGAAGCAACTTCAAAGTTTTCCATACAAATATGTGCAATCAAAAATAATGTGATAGAGTTTGCCATTAAAGAATTTTAGGAATTTTCTTAGAATTTAATTCAAAGAGGAAATGCCTTAATTAATTCCTAGAACTTTGAATTTATCCATTTTCTAATTAATGGCAAACTTAAACTATTTGGTTTTGGACCTTGACACCTGTCATGTTGTGTTCTACATAATTTAAGGTTTCTCTACAAATTTTCCCAATTTAATTTGGAGCCAGCAGCTATTTTAGTTGGTATTTTAAAGTGGTGGCCGATATAATTCTACAAATTGTTTATATCCTGCCAGAGGGCCCTGCTCGTCAGTCTCTCTTCCCTCTCTATTTTCTCCCTCGCTGGCACCAACAGCCATACGAGCCGACACGACGCCGTCCACGTTTCACCGCCCAGCCACCGTTACCAGAGACTAAAACCGGCCTCAGAACCCTCCCCGGCCCTCTCTCTCGGCTCCTTCGCTCTTCTTCTCGAGCTCTTCGCACTCTCACGTCGTCCCCTCCTCTGGTTTTCTTCGACTTTCCCAGCCATTTCCACCGCACATCAAATCTCATGGAGAAAGTAAACCACATAACCGAAGCTCGAACTTAGGATCATAAGGGAATCGTCATGACTCAACCAAATGTCCAGAGCAGAGCCGCCTTGATCACTTCACCGGTGGTTGACAATTTCGCCATTTCTCCAACGAGCTCACCTCGGCACAGTTCCTACAAAATCTTTTAATTCGTTCTCTTTGGTGAGTCTCAAAACTTGATCTTTGATCCTGGGTATGCAAGGTTTCCTAGCGCAATCCTCTGATCAAGTGTTCTTTTGATTGATTTGGAGAGGTGACAAGCATTCCAATTCCGTCCTTTCCGTCGCCACCAGTCACCTCCGGTCTTCATGGTGACAGCCCTGCTTGGCCCTTCTCCGCCTCCTCGGCGACCACGCCAAATATCATCGGGATCCACTGATGCTCTCTTATCTCTGTGCTTAATTCCTAGACCTCGATGTCAAGCTCCCACCATCGCCGATCATTTCAATTCTACAGTCTCCCGTCACTGACCTTTCTCCGGTGAGTTCTTCTCCTTGAGAACCTCACCAGAGCGCTCAGTTTGGTGTGTGCTTTGAGTCAGTGAGCACAGAGTCCAACTCCGGTGACCCCAGAACCCGGTGACGAGCTCGGAAGCCACTCCGGCAACAGCGCCACCATGCGCACGCTCTGCTTTAATTCAACTGAATCAATGGTAGAGTTGTAAATAACCCGATGTTCATAATTTAAATCCAGAAAATTGATTAAACTTGTAAAATCCATATCTAGAGTTTTGGAGCTCCTAAAATATCAAACTAAATTTTGTTGGATTCTTTGAAGTGAGATCTATGCATTGAGTGTATTAGTACCCATGGTTTATATAAAGGTTTTCTTTGTATTGTTTAATTAGTGTAGACATGAATAAATTCATATGCTTAGTTGTAGACATGATCAAGTAGCAAATTAAATTGTTTTAGATTTCTCATGACATGCTCTGTCCAAAATATATTTATTTGACCCTAGTTTCTGGAAATATAATTATATATGAATTTATCTTTGAAATGCTTAGAATTGCATTAAAGTAATTTCTGTATGATGCACAAAAATTATGCTCAGTATGATGCATCATCATGAATTGTTATAGGAATTTATCCTATGTCCATAATTCACCAGAATTTATTAGTCAGAAACCTTACTAAATGCATTATTATTGTTTTGCTCATAATATATAAGTGAAACTTGGAAAACTTGCTAGTCATGCATATATCTATCATCAGTAGAACACCCATGTCCAGTAACATATTTTAGTGTCGCTAAAATAATTAATTGCATTACTTGGCCAAATAACCCTATTTAAATACAATAAAAAATTTGCTTTATGAAAAATTGATAATAAGATTTCTAGCTCTGAAGGATATTGTCCACCAGAACCATGCGAAGGAATAAATTTGATTTTCTATTTCAGTTGAAATATGCATCACATTTTGTTACATTTTCTATGCATTCCTTTATATTGACATCTCGGTATCATCATAGGGTATGTTAACTCTTCCGAGGAGGATTTTTTCAGAAGGATTTTTTGGGTTTCTCTACTCAAGAAGTATCTAACATCAGTACTAACCCCGTAGTTGAAGCTCAAGGCAAGCCCCAGAACATTCCAGCGTATTAATTTGATTAATTTCTAGTAATTGAATTGCTCGATATGTATAGATGAATTGTGCATTAAGTTTAGGAGTTGAATGAAACCCAATTGCATTACCTGGATATGTCCTATTTTATTTTAGACATGGTATACAGGTACAGGTAGTTAATAGAAAAAGTTCTATGCTTAGTTGTAGAATCACCACGGTTTATGGTATGTGGAATATTTTGTGAAATGATGATCTCACCTGGTTAAGTAAGGAATTTAAAATTTGGACTAGATGGGTTTGTATTGGAATGGGCAAAGGCAAAGGACCGGTGGTGGTTTTTGTCTTGCAAGGTGGCAGTCCGTTTATGTCAACAACTAAAATTTGAGACGTGGACAGGCCCCATATGTGAAAGGGCAAAGATCATGTGCCTCCAAAGGACATGGCTTGCAAGGCTGTAGCCCTGTCTGTGTCGACCTAGGTCCAGTCTGTTGTCGGCGCTATTGAGCAAGGATTGAATAGTTCTGAATGCATGCTAGTATATGGGAACTAGTAAACTGATGTAGCTTTGTCATTTGCATGTTGGATGGTACCCAAATTCTTGGTCATGTGATCCAGTAGAAGTGGACAGATTCCCGAGGTAGTGTGGAATGGCTGCCCACTTTGAACTTTGGACCCGGACCGGTTTGTATGATGTCTTTGCGAAAAGTTATTATACGTGTTCTTAAATGATGCGTATGTCGTGTACTTCGGGTTTTCCCAGCTGGTGTAAAATGATTGCAGTCGTTGCCCCTCGCAGTAATGAGTACCGCTTGTTCACTGCGTCACGTCATAGCTTAAGAACCTCACTAATAATAATAATGAATGGAATGTTTGGATGAAGAATATTGAATTTTAGTGAGTCTGAACTTGTTACTTTTGGTGCTGGATATAAATTTCAGATTGCTTGTCATTTTAAATATTGCTTTGTACTAGTTTAAATGGATAGATTCTACAGTTAGAAATACACTGCTTAGTAAATGTTCACTAAATTTACTTTTATCCATCTTTGAGCCTATGCATGTCTAGATTTAATACTTGTCGGGTAAGACTTGTTGAGCTTAGTAGCTCAGGCTTTGCCATGTTGTTGTTTTATTTTCTTTCAGGTAATAATGTTGATGCATATGACTTATGTGTTCTTCCTTAGGATATTTCTATCCCAGAGGGATGGTCTGCCCATTGGGAGACTGAGTAGCTGCTGTTGTTGTGTGATGCTAGGTGATAATCCGTATGGGCTCGGATTTATCACAGCTGTTGTTCGAGTTGTAAATTGTAGACGAATAATCAAGTTGTCTTCCGCTGTTTTCAAAACTGATCTTTGTAATATTTCCACTGCAAATAACACTTAAACTCTGATGTAAAATAAATAATACTTCTTTTTACGTAATTTGAACTTGGTTGGTTGTTGTATTATCTTGTGTCTGCTTAATCAGCACCTCGGAAACTTTGGTCCAAGGGGGTTGTGACATGATTGACAAACTCCTCCAACAAATCACAACTCCTGAGAGAGGTTTCTTACTTGAGGAGGTAGTCAACAGAAAGCATGAGCTCTCAATTGAGAGAGCAATGGAGATGATACTTGTATCCGCTCACAAGTGGTACATGTGCTTGAGCACGTCACTAGCCTCTATGATCCTCCCCATTACTACATCGACCATCAGAATGTGCACATGGGGGATAGTCATGGACATTGGAGGTATCATGCTCCTCACTATCCCATCAAGAGGAGACATCAGGAAGGGATTGCAAGAATCCCTATCTATGAGGATGGGCTTATCATTCAATGCGATGAGGTTGGTACTAGTCAATCAAGTAATGCTTTGGATACTAACCCTTCTTCCTCTAGTGCTTGCCTTATAGCTACCACCAGGGTCGACTACAAGAGTGGAGGTACTCATTGGATACTTGATAGTGGGTGCACTCAACACATGACCGGGAAGCCAACCATGTTCACCACCATTGATGAAGATGAAGACAGTGAGAAGTTGACATTTGGGGATAACTCAAATGGGAGAGTTAGAGGCTCGAACAAGGTGTCCATCACAAATGACCTCCATCTCTCCAAGGTCTTAATTTTGGAAACCCTCAATTTCAATCTCTTGTCTATTGGTCAACTCTGTGACATGGGATTCAAGTGCACATTTGATGAGTATGGTGTAATGATTGATAATGCAAAGAAAGGGCTAGTATTTCATGGAGTGAGACATGTGAACTTGTATGTCACGGACTTAAAATTAAGCAATATGCCACCAAGCACTTGCCTATTCACTAAGGCATCCAAGGGATGGTTGTGGCATAGAGGATTGGCACATGTTGGGATGAATTAGCTCAAGAAGTTTGTCAAGAGGAATCTATTTGAAGGAATCAAGGATATGAACTTTGAGAAGGACAGACTGTGTAGTGCTTGTCAGGCTAGAAACCAAGTTGCATCCTCACATCCCACCAAGTCTTTCATGTCTACATCCCGTCCTCTAGAGCTCTTGCACATGGACTTCTTTGGCCCAACACATTATAAGATTCTAGAAGGCAATCTCTATTGCTTGGTGATTGTTGATGACTTCACAAGATACATTTTGACCTTCTTCCTTATGGACAAGTCTCAAGCCAGTGATATCTTCAGGAAGTTTGCTAGGAGGGCAACGAATGAATTCAAGGCTAGCATTGTGAAGATGAGGAGTAATAATGGGACTAGATTCAAGAACACAACAGTTGAGGAATATTGTGACAAAAAAGGGATCAAGCATGAATTCTCTACTACATATACTCCAGAGCAAAATGGAGTAGTGGAGAGGAAGAACAAGACACTCATCACTCTAGCCCATGCAATGCTAGATGAGTATGGGACTCATGAGAGGTTTTAGGTGGAGGCACTCAACACAACTTGCTACACCTCCAACCGAGTCTATGTCGACCGGTTGTTGAAGAAGACACCCTATGAGCCATTGGTTGGATGGAAACCCAATGTTTCCTATTTTTGGGTCATTGACTGCACTTTCTACAGTCTCAAGAAGAGGAGAAAGCCAAGGAAGTTTGAGAGCAGAATTGATGAAGGCACTCTTGTTGGGTACTCAGGGACTTCTAAAGCATATAGGGTCTAGAACTCAGCCACAGATTGTATGGAAGAATCCTATGATGTGCAATTTGATGAGCCAAATGATTCTTAAAAGGAGATGAGTTTCATGAAGTGAACATTGAGGATGAGCCTATGAGGGAAGCTTTGATGAACATGCCAGTGGGCGAGGTTTTACCCTACGAGGCCAATGATGGTGATATTGATGAGTCCTCTACTCCTCCTCCTCAACCTACCTCTTCCTCCGAGGTGCAAGAACCAACCCAAGATGCCATCAACACACCTTCTAGCTCCTCCCAAGATTCAGTGAGAGTACACCCACCAAGTGATAAGGGAACCCCAATGAGTAGTGAGCCACAAGCTTCTCCACATACTTCACCACAAGCCACTTCTCCAAGCTCTTCACAAGATGTATTCTCATCCCCTCCAAGCTCTAAGTCCAAAACAAGAAAGCACAAGAGTGACTCCCCCACTTCTCTCAGAATCCAAGACACTCATATATCGAGAAAGATACATCACCTAGACCTCCTCCCACTCAAGAAAAACATCATCCTAGACCCAAAGCTATCAACAAGGATCATTCCCGTGACTTGATCATTGGAAGTCCATCTCAAGGGGCGAGGACAAGGAGAAATCAATACAAGCCCAACTATATGGACAAAGGAAATGATGAGGAGGCAAATGTTGCTATTGAGAACTTATCTTTTGTCTCCATGATTGAGCCAAAAATAATGGAAGAGGCAATGGATGATCACAAGTACGTTATTGCTATGCAAGAGGAATTGAATAACTTTTAGAGATGCAAGGTATGGAAGTTGGTTGAAAGGCCCAAGAATCATAATGTGGTTGGCACTAAGTGGGTCTTGAACAACAAACAAGATGAGAAAAGAACCATTGTCAAAAACAAGGCTCGCCTAGTGGCTAAGGGATATGCTCAAGTGGCGGGCATTGACTTTGAAGAAAAATTTGCACTAGTGGCTTGTCTTTAGGCAATTTGGATCTTGCTTACTTATGCATCACACAATGGCTTCAAGGTCTATCAAATGGATGTGAAAAGTGCCCTGTTGAATGGAGAGAAAGTCTATGTGGAACAACCTCCAGGGTTTGAGGACCCTAAGCATCCAACACATGTGTACAAGTTGAAGAAAGCTCTCTATGGTCTCAAGCAAGTGCCTAGGGCATATTATGAACACTTGAGAAACTTTCTCCTCAAGAATGGATTCACCATTGGAAGCATCGGCAGCACTTTGTTCACAAGGCATGTCGAGAAGGACCTCTTTGTGTGCCAAACCTATGTGGTTGATATCATTTATGGGTCAACTAATGAGAAGTTCAATGAAGAGTTTCGGGAGATGATGGCTAGGGAATTCCAGTTGTCAATGACTGGAGAGTTGCATGTGTTCCTCGGTTTTCAAGTCAAGCAATTGAGAGTGGGAAACTTCATCTATCAAGAAAAGTACACCAAGGACCTTCTCAAGAGATTCAACATGGAAAATTGCAAGCCCTTGCACACACCTATGGCAACAAGCAAACCCTTAGATGATAATGTGAAAGGCAAACCAGTTCCCAAGCTCTATAGATCTATGATTGGTTCTTTCCTCTATCTCACCACCTCAAGATCGGACATCATGTTTAGTGTGTGCTTATGTGAACGCTACCAAGCAAATTCAAAGGAGTCACATTTGAAGGCAGTGAAGAGGATATTGAGATACCCCAAGTACACACCTACCATCGGATTATGGTATCCTAGAGGAACAAGCCTTGAGTTACTTGGGTATTCGGATTCGGACTTTGCAGACTGCAAGGTCAATAGGAAGAGCACTTATGGGGGTTGCCACTTTCTTAGAAGATCTCTAGTATCTTGGAGCTAAAAGAAGCAAAAACTCAGTGGCTCTATCTACAGCCGAAGCGGAGTACATGGCAGTGGGGGCGTGTTGTGCTCAACTTCTCTATATGCGGCAAACGCTCTTGGATTATGGCCTCAACTACACTCAAATGCCACTATATTGTGATAGTGAGGCAACAATCAATATGGCTCTCTAGACAGGAGATCATGGTCATGCAAAGCACATACAAGTGAAGCATCACTTCATAAGAGACCATGTTGAGAACAAGGACATCGAATTGGTGAGTGCGCAAACTCATGAACAATTGGCGGATATCTTCACCAAGCCACTCGATGAAAAGACCTTCTACAATCTAAGGGGAGAACTCAATGTTCTCAACCTCTCCAACTTCACATGAGTAACCCTTAAGCTTGTCCTTTATAAATATGTATAGTGTTTATGTGTTTTGTTTTGTTGTTTGTGTTCTTGTTTTATGCTTTTTTCTCTTCTTTTGTACATTGAATTCGGACCTCCTTGAGATAGCAATCAACATGGGTTAAGCTTGGGAAGGTGGTTCATGGTGTACCCAAGACTTTGAAAAATGGTCCATTGTGAGCAAGCTCGAGAAGGGAACAACTCATTGTGGACACTTTGGTTTGTAGTGGTTCTCTCTCTTCTCTTTAGCATCACATCAATCATTGTATACTTGTTGCATTTGCATTCATGCATTCTTGCATTGTGATACCATGCATGCTCTCAAGCATGTGTCTAGGGGGAGTTTCTCATTTACAATGTAAGTATACGACTCCCTAGATGATCAAATAGTGATAATTGCGCTTCATGCCCATTAAGTCATGTTCATCCGAGCTCCAAGGTTAAATCTACTCGTGCGGCTCAAAGACAAGTGGCTCATACATTCCCACCTCACAAATGACTTCCCTGCTAACCCTTGCGTACCAACTTGCACTTGCGATCAATGATCCCTCTCCTGTTCTCTAGCAAAAGTGCCTTGTTCACCATATCTTGAAAGTTGGCGAAACCTCGAGCTTCAAGGCATAAGCAAGACCATCATTCAAGCCACTGTGTAAGGATCGTGACCATTGAGATCACCCCATGGTATGATGTTTTGGTGATGAATGACAAACCTAAAATGTGATTAATGTTTACATGAGTGTTGTCATGCAGGAAACCCTGTCTACCTTATGATGATAGTTGACAGCGGCCTTGGCGATTGATGACAATGACCACAAGCATGGAGTCTTGATGAGCTTGATGGAGTTTAAGTTTTGATGAAGATGGATCAAAGCTGAGGACAAGCTATGGAGCAAATGTTGGGAACACTTGTCTAGTTGTTAGGGCTTTGAGTCCATAGGAAAAACCGGGCTATCAAGGGGGTCTAGGTCATTTCTCTTAGGTCAGGTCTAGTCGGTGATGTGCAAGGTTGCTCAATGAAATCACAGGAACTAGGTGATAGTGGAGAAGCCAAGGAGCTGTTCGGAGATGCCGGGAAACAAAGTCAAGCGAGGACAACAAGTTTCAGCTTCTGGACGTAGTGACCGGATAGAGGGGTCAATGGAGACCGGACTGTACGGTCACTAGGAGAACAGGCAATCTATAGAGAAGACTTAGTGAGGAATCTATTCGTGCTAGGATCCATAGAGACCGGACGGTCCGGTCAGTATGGGTTGCACAGGGCAGAGAGGAAGCTGTGTTCTGGAATGTTTCTGGACTGGAGAGAGAAATGGACCGGAGGGTCCGGTCAGCTGACCATACGGACTGGTCAGTACGAGATCAGCAGTGGGTAGAGCCATTGGAGCCAGAGTTTGCAGTGAATGGACGGTCTGGTCAGGTAGTGATCGGCCAGTCCAGTCAGTTGGCTCAGAAAGCTGATTTCATGGAGCAACGGCTAGTTTAAGGTTGGAATCCTATATAACTTTGTTGCTGGGGTCTTGGAGACCTCTCTTGGCCAGTGGAACTACTGGGAGCATTTGGTAAGAGCCAAGAGGAAGAAAGGAGAGCACTAGGAGGAGATATTGCATATCTTAAGAGTACTACTGGAGAGTAACTTGTGCATCTTGCACATCTAAGGCTAGGGTGTCCTTGAGGGTGTGATCTAGACTGTTACTCTTGGTCTATGGTGAGACGTAGACCGGTTAGGTGTCAGTGATCGAGCCTATCATGATTGGTTGTGAAGGCCATCACATGTTTGTACACGGTTTGTGCCCGCTGGTGGAAGGGGCATCAATAGTGAGCGCCCGTGTTGGCTTGGGGAGTCCGGCAAGTTCTCGAGGGATGTAAAGCTTGTGCCTTGGTGGCAGCGGTGACGTGCACCATGTCTTCACTCCGAGAGTGATTGCAGGCTCATGGGCGAGAACTCCGCATTGGTGGTGAGAGGTACCGGGACTCCGACAGGAGTGGTCCAACGAGGAGTAGGGGAAGGCGCCATCCTTCTGCATTTACATACTGTACTATTCATGCTTGTGTGCTTTTCTTGCTCTAGTTGATTACCTTGTAGACTCGTATGAATAGGCTTCTTGCTTGCTAGTAGTGTTTGAGCTTCCACATTTGATCACTAGCATGTATAGGAGTTGCATTGGCTTAATTGCTTACCCTTGTATGTATTGTGCTACTTATGCTTGTTTGCTCTTGCTCTTTATCTTGTAGCTTTGCATAAGTAGGCTCCTTTGCTAGCTTGTTGTGTGCTTCTGTGTTGTCTTATTACTAGCTTCCATAGGAGTTGTATTACCTTGTGTGATCCACTAGTATACTTAGGGTGTTGTTCTTTTCATAGGGCTATTATCTTGCTAGTGTGATCACCACTAGAATTGTGTAGGAGTTGTTTTGAGTGGTCGGTTTTAGTAATTGGAAAAATTTGGTACATATTGCAAGTTCCCAATTCACCCCCCCCTCTTGGTCACTCAGTCCTTTCACGCAAGCAAGATTAAAAAGACACAAGGGAAACCTATCAATGTCAAGTTTGATCCCCTCTCAAGCTTACTCACTATACGCCATACCTTTGCCTTGAGAGAACCAAATAACCAACTCAGGCGTCCCCTTTGCTTATAGCTATCTCGAGTAGGTTACACATTGGATAATTTTTATGTGTTTTTCTTTTAGTTATTTACACATGCATAGATGCAAAGCATACTAGTCACAAGGGAGTCCTACATTACCATGCAACGCACAAAAGGGAAAACACACTACCACTACTATGTATAAGGGGTACCTCCTTCATGAGTAGATATGGAAGTTTAGGCTCATGACACTTGTTGTGGACTTCACTTGATCTTCAAGTAGGTTCATGGTCCACCACCTCCACTCATCTAGGTCACCTTCTTCGGGATCCACTTGAGCTTTGGGTCCCTCCCAAGGTCTATAATGCACTTGGGCACCCATATCTTCTTGATCCTCCTCTTCTTGTCCGAAGGTCCCAATGCCTTTGCCATCACCATACCATTCTTGTCCCTAAAGAGTTTGAAATGTGTGTTCTCATGGAACAAGTTAGCATTAGGTAAAGCTTTGGAACTTCTCACTATTGGTGGCCCTTAAAACCCAATATCGGCCACCAACCGATCGGGAAATGCAAGGTAAAGACCAAAGCTTCATGAATATTTGTTTAAACTAATAAAGTTCCACAAGTTTTGGTGAAATATGTGTTCGCGGGTTCAAAAGGGCCAAAATTATGTAAAAACATGAAGAAACGCCCCGTCGGCTGATCCTGCCGTAAAACAGCCGGCCGACAGGGTCGTATGAGGTTGAAATCAGGGCCCGGGCAGGGTTGTGACGGCTGAAATCAGAACCTAGCCGACAGGGTCATATCAGGCTGAAATCAGCCACCCCGCTAGACAAAACAGAGTCTCATCAGACTGATCATCCGACCTAGTCGATTCTGCAAAATGTTCCACCATGAAGTTGTTTTCTCCTCCCGGACAAAAAGCAATGAAATATGGCTAAGGGAAAAGGGTCCACGAGTGGCCTAACTGGGACAAGTCATGGGGCGACCCAGAGGGGGTCGCCACCCGGCCTGGCCTGTCTCCCGGACTGGCTTGCCGGCCAGACTGGCCTACCGCCAGGCCTGGGTTGGCCTCCCAGGGTTGCCAGCCCATGGCGCCCACGAGGCCTACCGACCCCAAAACGGGAAGTCCGCCACAAACCGACCCAAGAACCGTCATTAAGACAAGATCTGAGCCAACCAAAGACAAGTCGATCAGGAATGGAATTCATCCAATGGTCGCCCGACATGCCCGGCCGCCCGGCAGGGGAAATTTTGCTCACCGACTCTCCTTCACCTACAAGTACCCGCCAACCCTTCACCACCTATAAATGGAGGGGGAATTCGGCAGAAATAATGAGGAAGCAAGTGAAGCACATTGAAGTCCATTTCCCACTACTTTTCTTACTAGTAGAGTAGGTTAGTTAGTCGGGAGTTAGAGTCTAGTCGAGAGCATCGCTCGGGATTCCAGAAATCATCTCGGAGTCTTGGTATGAGCTCTCTTGTATCCTTTCTCTTTTTGTGAGACTTATCTTTTATTAAATATAAATAATCTTTTCCTTATTTATCTTGTCAAGTATTTATCTTTGCTTAGTCAATTTCCTCAAGTTACAATTATCGGGAAAGAACTTTGAAGCATAGTTTACTAGATTCTCGGCTAGGATTTAATTAAGTTTAGTTCACAAATGGAACTTAGACTTGGTTATTTCCCAGCTATTCTTCCGCTAGGCCAACGGAAGAATATCTAGTGAAGGCGTAGGTGTGGTGCCTAAGTTAACACTAGCTGGATTTGCATTCGTCCCCATGGGCTGTGTGGAAGGCGGCAGGTGGTGACAGTCCTGTCCGTCCATTTAGTATTCCACCACGTTCGGGAAGTCTCAAGCAGGGTTGTCTAGCGGGAACTTGCCTAATAGTGCACGAGGTTAGTTACCGACCCTATTAGTGGATCATTGTCGTGCCTCGAAGTAAATTTATTGGTGAAAGACTCGAGGCTGTACCATGGATTTGGTGTAAGCACTCAACCCGAGTAACTAGGAATTTTGATGCTTGACTAGATTTTGGAAAGTTTATCTTAGGAATTCTAGACTTAGACTCATTGTCCTCCTGGCCAGCTTAATTGATCTCTTTTATCTATCTTAGTGTGGATTTCTAATGTATCACTGCTCCCCTGTTTATCATTGAATATCTTTACCCCCGTCTTTGGTTAGTTGGTATAACTCTTATAGTCATATCTTTGTTAAACAAAGATACTCTTACGCCAAGCTTCCCTGAGGAAAATAAATACGATATCTTGGAATACTCCCGGGTGAAATGCTACAATAGATGTTCTGTGCGCTTGCGGATTGGTTCACTCTTCTCTTAAAGCATAACAAACATCAATCAACACTTCGAGCTTTGTTACCAGATAATATTTTGGTGCCATGTTAAGAAGTGCCAACAAGCATTTTTGGCACCGTTGCCGGGGAAGCAATAGGCTAAGATATCGGAATTTTAACATTGATATTTCTATTAAGAAGTTACCGCTTTCCTTAGCGGGCTTACCCTTGTTCTATTTATTTGTGGTATAAACAAGATGCTTTATGACTAGTTTTGACCTACCAGACAACTACCACAACGATCTGGAGGCTTTGTTGAGGAGAGTGCATCAACGACTTGTTGGGGAACGGGTAGGCTATGATAGCATATAAAATTCCTACCGTTCAACCAGGAAACCTTGCAAGAGAGGATCATGGATCGTTACCACTAGACGCGCAGGCGGAGCGGAAGCGAATGTTGGAGCAGCTCGATCCAACGTAGTCGCGCGTCGGTGTAGAGGAAGTAGTCGATCACGTCAATCGTCTCCTTCTAGTCCAGCCGTCGGCACCGCAGCAGCAGCAGCGCCTCCTCGCGGTATCCACACGTACGGGGTTGGAGCACCGTGCGCAGCGTGCTAGCACCGGCAACACGGTTAGGGTTTTGTGGGCGAGAAAGAGGAGCACGACGGCTAGGGTTAAGGACTGGTGGAATCTCTTGCGCCTTAAGCCCCTCCTCCACTTAAATAGACCCTTCTAATGGGCCTCGACTAGTTGGCCCATTAGTGGACTAATTCCTCACACGGATCAATATCCGTATGACCCTCACATACGGATCAAATCCGTATTGTCTCTTGGGCATATCTCCAACAATCTCCCACTTGCACTAGAGACAATCACATAGGCAAGCGATGTTCCAACCCGTTAAGTGTGTGACCCGTTAGGTTCACATGTACACGACAATGATGTGAAAACCATTTTCAAATCATAAATCAATAGCGGCACCTAGCAGCACATACTGATTCTCATGTACACATAAAGATCATATCGGCTGAACCTTTGACATACGCAGTCAGCGATCCCTTTGCCTCACGATATCAGTCAAGCTTAAGGCAAGATACGTGCCATCCCTATAATAGCTCGACCATTCACTCGAACGTCTAGTGGATTTATCATGACTAACTTTTAGTCATTATGATTAACTTTTAATCACATTGGCATGGCCATGCACTTCTAAATCCATCTAACTCGAGGGGCCCAGAGATATCTCTCCTGTTATTAGGAGGGGCAAATTCCATCTTGACCGCTCACACCCCACGACATGTTTCATAGCATACCCGAAAATTACCTTTATAACTACCCTGTTACGGAATAGCGTTTGGTAATCCCTAAATATGCTATTACACATTCTGGGAATCAATGACAATCTCAGGTCTAAGGATCCCAAAGGTATATCATACAAGACAACAATTGATGGCACAATAATAACATCTCAGCAAAGTCTATTAGTGGGTCAGTCCAACACTATGTTCTTAACATATGTCCACATTATTGATTTGATATCTCCATATCAATGATCTGTGAAACACGATCATCAACCAATACATGTGCTAGTCCATGAATCATTATTGTCTAACACAATGATAAGGAACTAGGGATCATTTAGGATAATATTATAAAAGAACAATGAGTTTCACAAACAAGTCACGCACTTGTCAATCAATGCAATAATTATTATCCATAGAACAGAATAACACTTTATTCAATCACACATAAACATAGACATTACACAATCTCTCATACATTAATCATGCAGATATCTAATACCCATGGATCTCATATGTGCCTCATGCTTGGGCTGAGAGAGAGGTTTTGTCAACGGATCAGCGATGTTTGAGTCCGTGTGCACCTTGCATATCTTTACATCACCTCGAGCGACAATGTCCCGTATAAGATGATAACGCCGTAGTACGTGTTTGTTCTTTTGATGCGCTCTAGGCTCCTTGGCTTGCGCAATGGCACCACTATTATCACAATAGAGGTCCATTGGACTGGATGCACTAGGAACCACACCCAACTCAGAAACAAATTTTCTGATCCAAACAGCTTCCTTTGCAGCTTCTGAAGCGGCAAGGTACTCAGCCTCCGTTGTTGAGTCAGCAACCGTATCTTGCTTGGAACTCTTCCAGCTCACCGCGCCTCCATTGAGGCAAAACACATATCCAGATTGCGATCTTGAATCGTCTTTGTCGGTTTGGAAGCTAGCATCAGTGTAACCATTTACAACGAGCTCTTCCTCACCTCCATAGACTAGGAACATACCCATAGTCCTTCTTAAGTACTTTAGGATATTCTTATTAGCTCCCCAATGAGCTTCTCCTGGATTTGACTGGTATCTGCTCATAGCACTAAGAGCGTAGGCTACATCTGGGCGAGTACTTATCATGGCATACATGATGGACCCAACAGCCGAAGCATATGGAATCGCTCTCATTTTCTCTTGCTCATCTGGTGTCGAGGGACACTGAGTCTTGCTAAGAGAAACCCCATGTGACATGGGCAAGAAACCTTTCTTGGAATCCTGCATATTGAACCGTTTCAATACCTTGTCAATGTACGTGTCTTGGCTTAATCCAATTAGCCTCTTTGATCTATCTCTATAGATCTTAATGCCCAAAATGTAAGCTGCCTCTCCTAAGTCCTTCATTGAGAAACTCTTTCTCAAAGAAGTCTTAACAGCTTCAAGCATTGGAATATCATTACCGATCAGCAATATGTCAACCACATAAAGGACCAGAAAGACAAGCGCGCTCCCACTAGCCCTTTTGTAAACACAAGGCTCTTCTTCGTTTTTAATGAAGCCAAACCCTTTGACTACCTCATCAAAGCGAAGATTCCAACTCCGAGATGCTTGCTTTAGTCCATAAATGGACCTTTGAAGCTTGCATATCTTCCTAGCATTTTGTGGATCGACAAAACCTTCAGGTTGTGTCATGTACACATCCTCACTTAGGTTTCCATTAAGGAAAGCCGTTTTGACATCCATTTGCCATATCTCATAATCATAAAATGCGGCAATTGCTAGAAGGATCCGTATAGACTTTAGCATAGCGACGGGCGAGAAGGTCTCATCATAATCAACCCCTTGAATTTGCTTAAAACCTTTCGCCACCAATCGTGCCTTATAGATGTGAACATTTCCATCCATGTCTATCTTTTTCTTAAAAACCCATTTACACTCAATGGTTTTTACACCATCAGGCGGATCTATCAAGTTCCAAACTTGATTTTCTCTCATGGATTCTAATTCGGATCTCATGGCTCCAAGCCATTTCTCAGAGTCCGGTCCCATCATTGCTTCACTGTAAGTCTTAGGCTCATCATTGTCTAACAATAATATGTCTCGCTGCCCCGTGGTTAGGAGCGTGAACTTTTCAGGAGCGCGACGTGCCCTTTCTGACCTACGCGGGGCTGGTGTTTCAACAATTGGTTCAACAACAATTTGTTCATCCAATTGTGGTATAGCGGAAGAAGAAACATTTTCTGGAGCTTCTTGAACTTCTTCAAGTTGCACCGTTCTCCCACTTACCCTTTTGGAGAGAAACTCTTTCTCTAGAAACACACCATTATGAGCGACAAACACTTTGCCCTCTTCCCGGTTGTAGAAATAATAACCTTTAGTTTCCCTAGGGTATCCTACAAAGAAGCATTTATCAGACTTGGAAGAAAGCTTATCAGACGTCATACGTTTTACATAAGCCTCACATCCCCAAATCTTAAGAAAAGACAACCCGGGACGCTTCCCAGTCCATATCTCATATGGTGTCCTTTCCACGGATTTAGATGGAACCCTATTAAGTGTGAAAGCGGCAGTTTCTAGAGCGTATCCCCAGAAGGACAATGGAAGATCACTTTGGCTCATCATAGACCTAACCATGTCTAACAAGGTTCGGTTCTTCCGTTCGGATACTCCATTCCATTGGGGCGTTCCTGGCGGAGTCCATTGTGGAACAATTCCACATTGCTTTAGATGTTCACCAAATTCATGGCTCAAATATTCACCACCACGATCAGATCGTAGGCGTTTAATAGTCTTGCCCAATTGATTTTGTACTTCATTTTGAAATTCTTTGAACTTTTCAAAGGATTCAGACTTATGCCTCATTAAGTAGATGTAACCATATCTACTAAAGTCGTCGGTAAAAGTTATGAAGTACTGAAAACCACCTCTGGCCGTGCAACTAATTGGTCCACATACATCCGTATGTACAAGTCCCAATAGTTCACTCGCCCTCTCACTATTTCCTGTGAAAGGCGACTTAGTCATTTTGCCAAGTAAACAAGATTCACATGTATCAATTGATTCAAAATCAAAAGAACTTAGAAGACCATCTGTATGGAGTTTCTTTATGCGCTTCTCATTTATATGACCTAAACGACAATGCCAAGTATACGTGGGATTCAAATCATTAGGCTTGAGCCTTTTCGCATCAATGTTATAAATAGGCTTATTCTCAAGATCTAAGTAATATAATCCATTCACCAATGGGCAATTACCATAGAGAATATTATTCAAATAAATGGAACAACACTTGTTCCTTATTATGACCTCATAACCATCATCTTCCTCCAAACATTTTGAAGAAATAATGTTTTTTCCTAAGGCGGGAATATAATAACAATTATTTAACTCCAAAACTAATCCTGATGGTAATGAGAGTGGATAAGTTCCGACGGCCAACGCAGCAACCTTTGCACCATTGCCGACGCGAGCATCCACCTCGCCTTTTGCACATTTCCTTGCTTCTTTAAGCCCCTGCAACGATTTGCAAGTATGAATCATCGATCCGGTATCAAATACCCATGAACCATAAGGACATGTAGCAACATTATTAATTTCAATAACATTGATACCTGAATTAGAAGTGTCTCCACCCTTCTTCTTCAGCTCTTCCAGATAAAGCTTGCAATTCCTCTTCCAATGTCCGGGTTTCTTGCAGTGAAAACAAGGATCACTACCCGCCGGTTTAGGCTTAGGAGCTGCTGCAGGCTTAGGCTTAGTGCTAGAGATCTGATCTGTAGCCTTAGCCTTAGTCTTGCGCTTTCGTTTCTTGCTATCCTTTTGAACCAAGTTAACTTGACTTGGACCAGATTTTTTGATGCTTGCCTCAGCTGTCTTAAGCATCCCATGCAACTCAACCAATGTCTTCTCTAAGCTATTCATTTGAAAGTTCAAAATGAAAGGCTCATAGCTTGCAGGAAGCGACTGGAGAATCACATATGTGGCCAAATCAGGGTGTAGAGCAGCACCAAGTTTCTCCAGATTCTCAATGTAACCAATCATCTTGATCACATGAGGACTGACAGAACCGTTTTCAGCTAGCCTGCACGCAAACAAGGACTTTGAGATGTTATACCTCTCAGACCTTGCTTGGTTCTCAAACATGCCACGAAGTCCCTCAATCATATTGTGGGCATTCGCATTCTCATATTGCTTCTGAAGCTCAGAGGACATAGTGGCAAGCATGAGACAGCTAACATCAACTGCATCATTGGTATGTTTCTCATACTCCCTTTTCTGAGTGGCAGTAGCATTTTCTGGCAGATCATCAGGATAGGGAAGCTCTAGAACATATTCCTTTTTCTCTTGCTTGAGAACAATTCTCAAGTTGCGATACCAATCAATAAAATTTGTTCCACTAAGCTTTTCTTTTTCAAGAATTGAGCGCAAATTGAAAGTGTTACTAGCGGTTGGTGCCATGATCTACAACAGAAAATATGCAAATATAAGCACTATGTAAATTTAAAACTCTTATAAACATTTTAACAAAAGTTTATTATTCCACTATATGCTTGGAATCGTTTTCCCTCAAAACGACATATAGTGGTTCAAGATCCATATTCAACTTAGATCCTAGTGAGCTTTGGCATCACCGCTAGAAATCTAGTGACATAGGTAAGCAACACTTTGCTAATCACATCCCTATGTGACTCTTGTTTGTTGGGTGGCATCACATGCCCCGGCGCCAACACCATGCCCCAAAGCCCAAAACCGTTTTGATAGCTTTGTTAATTAAACCAATACTATGCATATAAATGTCCGACATTTATCCTAATAATTAAGATAGTTGAGGTACTCTACTTTGGCAGACCTACCATACAACGATCATAATTTTAATAGGTGCAGCTATTGGAAGGGCATATAATTTAATTTTTCTTGAGGGAACCTATTCTAGCATGTTAATCATATCTAATATAAATAACACATGAAAGAATAGGATGATAGGAACATCATCACAGGCAATCATATTAACTGTGAAATAGTATGGCCCCTTTCAATTGGTGATCTCCATCTCCATTGTCATCGCCATGTCTCCCGTTCCTTCAACCATCATGCTTGAGGCCTCCATGAACTAACAGTTAGCTACTACAACTAATAGCTAGTAATAAATTACATGAGAATATCAAGCATCACAGATCGACACGCAGGCCGTTATTCAATAATATGACAGCCTCAACCCAGCTGTAATTAATCATGGCACGCAGGCCATGCAAATCACATATATACATCACATGCATCTTTTGGGCCATACCATTCACAACATTCTCTGCAAAAACGAGTTAGGCGAGAAGCGAATGCTAACATGTGGCCAAAAAGGGTTGTAACAATCTAGGCGTGTCCGTACGGCGGTTTTGCCCGATTTCACAGATCGTATCTATAAAATCTCAATGGAAATCCTATCGGGAAAATCATATTTGCCCGATTTTGAGTCATTCACAATGGCTTTGTTTTCCATTAGGTTTTCATGAGTAGACTGCGGTACATGATTATGATACTATTGGCTCCTCTACTGGCGCACGCAGTTAGTCCCGATGGTGATTCCAACCGGTAGGGACAAGTCGCGCGCGCACGGAGAAGGAACACAAATAAATCAATGATGCATGTATTGCTATCCGCCCATTACCTTGTGAACCTCCCTATCATCATTGATCTAATCAATCCGAACACAAAACATGTAATAGATCTCATCTAGTACATCAACATATCGACTATATGCACAAGATCTAGATCACAAACTACACAAGGTCGGCTCTGATACCACTGTTGGGGAACGGGTAGGCTACGATAGCATATAAAATTTCTACCGTTCAACCAGGAAACCTTGCAAGAGAGGATCATGGATCGTTACCACTAGACGCGCAGGCGGAGCGGAAGCGAATGTTGGAGCAGCTCGATCCAACGTAGTCGCGCGTCGGTGTAGAGGAAGTAGTCGATCACGTCAATCGTCTCCTTCTAGTCCAGCCGTCGGCACCGCAGCAGCAGCAGCGCCTCCTCGCGGTATCCACACGTACGGGGTTGGAGCACCGTGCGCGGCGTGCTAGCACCGGCAACACGGTTAGGGTTTTGTGGGCGAGAAAGAGGAGCACGACGGCTAGGGTTAAGGACTGGTGGAATCTCTTGCGCCTTAAGCCCCTCCTCCACTTAAATAGACCCTTCTAATGGGCCTCGACTAGTTGGCCCATTAGTGGACTAATTCCTCACACGGATCAATATCCGTATGACCCTCACATACGGATCAAATCCGTATTGTCTCTTGGGCATATCTCCAACACGACTCACCCCTCCTCGACCCAGACTTGCTCTTGAAGCACCTCCAATCCCACCAGCTCAACTGCAGGACCCTTCCACGTCCGCTCAACAAACCATGGGTAAGAAGACAATCCATGACTACTCCGCCCTGTCTGCAGACAACATCCGCACCGGTCTGAACCCAAACATGGGGAACGGAGGTTATGAGCTGAAATCGGCCCTAATAAACATGGTTTTGGCCAGTCCTTTCTGTGGAAAGGAATCGGAAGATGCAAACGCCCACCTCCAACAGTTTTTGGCGGTGTGCAACACCTTCACCATGAGGGAAGCGACTCCTGAAGCTATCCGCCTTTGCCTTTTTCCATTTTCACTGACGGGGAAGGCAAAGCAGTGGTTTTACAGCAATCAAGAAGAGCTCACGACATGGGACAAGTGCTCCAACGCCTTCCTTGCCAAGTTCTTCCCGCTAGGCAAAACCAACGCCCTGCGGAATAAGATTTCAAGTTTCCAATAGCTAACCGATGAAAGCATCCCTGAGGCATGGGAGCGTTTCCAAGAGTATACTCTGGCATGCCCACATCATGGAATGCAAAATTGGTTGCTAATCCAAAGCTTCTACCATGGGCTCAACCGTCCGCTGGAGGTTCCTTCTTCTCTCTGATGGTCAAAGAAGCTCAAACTCTCATAGAAAAGATGGTCGCCAACTATAGTGGCTATGATGAGAGGCAGAGTCAGTTGCAACCCCAGACAAGGGGAGTCCACCAAGTTGATGGTATTGGCATGCTAGCAATCAAGATGGATCAACTTTTAAAGAAAATGGATTCACCACAAATTGCCCAATCCTTAGACTCTCGCGTGACTTGCGGAGTTTGTGGGAATGTTGGACATATGAGAAGCCGCTGCCCAGAGACTCAAGAAGAAGAAGTGAACTACCTCAACAACAACAACAACAACAACAACAACAACAACAGGTTTAGGCCCCGTACGAACAACTTCGGATGGGAGTCCAAGCCAAACCTTTCCTTCGACAAGAACATGGGTAACTCTGGCAACTTTACTCGTAATGAACCTTCCTTCTGTGATCTTGTTCTAGGACAATATAAAATTAATGAAAGTATTAGTAGGAAATTTATTGCTACTGATAATGTCCTACAAAGCATAGATTCTCGTATGGAAGAATTTAATACTTCTCTGCAAAACCAGCTTAGCCATAACAAAATTCTAGAGAGACAAATTGCTCAGCTGGCCACTTCTGTTCTTAAGCCTAACCCGCGCAAACTCCCCGGTCAACCGAAAGCTAGCCCCAAGGAAAATGTGAATGCCGTCACAACTAGAGGCGGAAAATCTACACAGGATTCGCCAAATCCTAACACTGCAGGGAAGACCAAGGAAACTGATGAAGAGTCAGAAGGGGAGGAAGAAATTGAGGTTGAGGAGGCAAAAGAACCCCTCAAGAAAGCACCGCACGAGTTCTATGATACCCCTGTGCTACCATTTTCCCCTCGACAGAGGAAGCCAACGGTGGATGAGCAATTTGGGAAGTTTGTTGAGGTAATAAACAAATTATATATCAACATACCACTACTTGATGCTATGTAGGTTCCTACATACTCCAAGTACCTAACGAACATCCTCAACAACAAACACCCAATGCCATCCATGGAGGTTGTCAAATTGATGGAGGAGTGCAGCGCCGCTATCTTGAACTCTCTTCCAGAAAAGAAGCAAGATCCGGGGTGCCCAACCATCCCTTGTTCCATCGGGCTGCAATAATTCAACAACGCCCTTTGTGACTTGGGGGTGAGCGTGAGCGTCATGCCAAAGGTAGTGTATGACAAACTCAATGTCAATTCATTATCCCCTGTAGAAATGTGCTTGCAGATCACCGACCAATCAGTCCGCTACCCGGCGGGCATTACGGAGGACGTACCCGTAAGGATAAGGAACTCTCTTGTTCCCATCGACTTTGTGGTGCTAGACATGGAGGCTGATGAAAAGACACCTCTCATACTAGGAAAGCCGTTCCTTAGCACCGCAAACGCCAACATTGATTTTGGGGCTGGAGAAATCCACCTTAACATTAATGGATACGACGAAAAGTTCGCCTTCAAACCCCGAACGGAACAATGCAATCAGGTATGCATCTTCTATGGCAAAAATCCTAACATGGTGCAGAAAATTGAGGTGTATCCAATTCCATTAAAATTGTGTGCACCGGTGGTAAAAGTTAAGAACACACCACCACCGCCCAAAAAGAAGAACGAGCCACAGGAAATAAAGAGAAAGGTCGCCACCAAGCCAAAGAAAATCAAACAAGTATGGCAAAAGAAAGAAGTTGCACCGATCGTGGAAAATTCTCCATCCACGACGGGCACCATGAAGAATTAAATGCGGAGTACGTCTTGTTCGAGATATAAAATCCGGACCCTTGTCGGGAGGTAAACCGATATTTATCCCCCTTCTTTTCCTTACCTCTCATTAAATTAGTTTTATTTTCACTACGACCAAATTAGGTTGTTTTTGGTTTCATCCTTAACCATTAAATTAGGCTATAAAAGAAAAGAATTTAAAGTTAAAAAAGAATTGTGATGGCTCGGCCAAATTTACTGGTCGGGAGGTCAAAAACGACCCCCCAGGTGATAATCTGAGGCTCCTGTCCAGCCAGTTAGTTTTCAGCACCCTGGAGGTCGTATTTTATGAAAACGACCACCCGGCTAGGTAATATTCAAGTACCCAGAATCCAACCCGACCTGTCAAATATTTAGCACCCGGGAGGTCAAATATCAACAAAAACGACCCTCCGGATGATGGTCTGATCTTCCAACCTGGCTAGTCGGATGTCAGCAAACTGGGAGGTCATATTCCATGAAAATGACCACCCGGCTGGGTAAAAATTTTGGGAGGTCAGATTCTATCGAATTTCAGCACCCGGGAGGTCATATTTGGCGAATCTTGAGCCACCTATCCTGAAATAACCCAGTCCAGTGTTACCACCCTACGGGTCATTTTTCATGAAAACGACCACCCGGCTGGGTCAGTTCTGCCGCCAGGCAAGCCAAGCTGCCTGCCATAACTTTTCCTCGGATACTTGGCCCTTCTAATGTAGAGATGATGGCCATGAGTGGTGGAGGTGTGGCCAGCATTCCCTTGAAGAAAAATGCTCATCAAAAGCCTCACCATGGGTGAAAGTAAATGAATGCGAGCCACACATGTCACCTCACCCCTTTCACCACCCACACTCACCTACCGCCCTACTCAACTAGGCCTCATGAGTGGCAGCTCACTCATTGCAAGCATACAACTTTGGCCATCCCATCAATCCCTCCTTGCTCCCTATCCTCTCTCCTTTTTTTTTGGAATAATGGAGGCATGCATTTCACATGGCAACTTGGCCACCAATAATGCACCCAAGTGGGAGGAAAAGGGAGTGCCGGCCGGCATAGGGCGCCGCCCGGCCTGGCCTGCCGGCCGGCATGGAGCACCGCCCGGCCTGGCCACTCCTCCCCCCAAGGCTCTCTCCCTATAAATTGAGGGCTCACTCTCCTTTGCTTCTCCACCCTCAGCTGAAAACACTTCTCTCCCTCACAAACTCTCTCCCTTTGCACTCCTTTTCTCACTCCACTAGCTCTCTCTAGTAAGTGCACTTTGCACTTAGCAACAAAAGTGTGATGCAATAAAACCAACTAGAGAGAATTTGGTGTCACCCTCGCACATTTGAACGACTAACACTTGGACTACTAACCGAACGACTAACTGCTAACCATTATCATCATTTTGTCCTTCGGGTATTGTGTCCAAGTAACCCTGTTGCAGGAATGGCAAATATTTGGAGAGGCCTCTACACCAAGTTCAGCAGCAGTAATGGATCGAGCTGTGGGAGGCGCACGCCAAGTGAGCGCTCAGAAGCCGAGCACTCCGGATCTTCATATGGGCATGCTCCGAGTTATCTGTCGGACACAATGTCCATATCCGAAGCTCCAATGGAGCAAAGCATGCAAGATGAAGAGTTTGACAAGTTCATGGAGAGTGAAGAGAATATGGTGTTCAATGACTACGACGAGCAAAGCAAACTCACCGCCATTCGGGACCGGGAGTTCACATCCGTACGCAAGTTCGACCACAACTTCCTCGAGTGGATCGGTGTCCTCGCTGATTTTGAGTATGCGCTCAACACGGCCGGATGGTATGATTTCTACCACCTCGATGATTATGGTTCTAAATGGCTTACCATTGAATTCATTTACACCTTAAAAGTTCACACCACTCCGTCCAACAAATTAGGAACTCTCCACGAATTTTGTCTTTTTGGTGAAACCTATGAACGGTCTTTAAAACAAATTAGCACTTACCTTGGTTTTGACCGTAAAGCTGCTATAGACATTGATAAACTTAAAGGTTTCACCCTACAAGGACTTTGGGCTAAGATAGGAAATCCCATCATGGGATAGGAGCGTACTAGCGACATTCATAACCCTTCGCTCCGTATAATTCACCACTTTATCACTCACTACCTCACCCCTCGGGGTGATGTACGTTCAGTGAATAGTTTGGATAAAGCCAATCTCTATGCTGTGATAAAGAAAATTAAAACGAATCCCACTTTCTTCCTCATCAACCATTGGCTCACCCTAGTATTCAGGCAGCATGGACCTATCACTTTCACATCTTTTGTCACTAGAATTGCTAGACGGGTTGGCGCGCTCCATAGAGCTAGAACAGATCGCCTCCCTAGCGCTCCTTTGCTAGGGAAAGATCACTTTTGGCAAGCCCACCTTTTGAAGGAGGAGAACAATAGGTTCTACATGCTTTATCCAGCGCGCAACACAGAGATGGAACTGCCTAACCCTGAGCTCACCATCATCAGTAGAAAGAACTTCCTCTACAATTGGCAAGCTCCCGTGCAGCATGCACGACACAGTGTTTCAAGGGATAGGCCAGGGACAAGACCACCTCGAACAGGTGCTTCGGGAAGCTCACAATACCATTGGGAGCAACCACAAGTCCCCGGATTTACTAGCTCATCACACTACACTAGTTCATCCCATGAAGAGTATGCACCACACAATCCTTATGGGGCGGGGAGTTACCACCAACCCCATGGAGGCATAGGCACTTCTTGTTCTGCCCGATTCACATCGTACAACTTTTCGGAGTTGGAAGAAGACATGCAATACTTGGCTACCAAAGCTTATGAAACAAACAAACGAACTCAAGAAATACAAGCAGCCATAAGGGATGGACAAGAATGGCAGCAACAAACGTCGGAACAACTTCATACAAACCTCTCCATGATGGACCAACTGTTCGGCCACTTCAACATCGAGTATCAACCGCCACCATGAAAGTCATCTAAGCTTAAGTCTTCCAAAGACCTAAGCTTGGAGATGTACCCAAACCAAGGTACGCCGCTTGTTCTAACCTCTCTCCCCCTTTCTCTAGTTGAGTTGTTTTTGAGAAAATTTAAGAAAACCGAAAAATATTTTTCTCTTTCAAAGAAAAACCATAAAAGAACAAAAATACTTCCCTTTTCAAATAAAATTTGAGAACTTAGTCTCTACCTTGCCTATGCAAATGATGAATAGTTTCTCTGTTAGCTCCCTGTAAGTCTCAAGTATACAACCTCTACTCTTCATTTTGGTGGGTAATGGTAGACCGGCATGATGATAACGCTAGTCTCTCTATGTTTTAGTGGGTGCAAAATGGCTAACAAACACCAAGTCTAGTTGTTGCAATTCATGATATAGCATGTTTTGGATGAGTCTATGATCTCCTCATGATTAGAGTCCAATGATTTCTTTCAAAACCATGCTGCAATAAAACCCCCCTACTTGGTGTATATCTTTCCTATGATAGAAAAATTCCTACCAAGGCCAGATATTAATTATGAACCCACTTTTATGCCATCCATGTATGCATTGAGTTTGGTTAGGATTTGATCCTAATGAGGGACTTGCACTTTCAAAACCAATCATTTTCCTTCACGTTATCTTTGAGTTCTCAAATAATCATGCTTGGTTATGTGGTTTCCACATTGGATTCAAGCATCCACTTCACCAAGCATGTTAGCCAAAAATCTCTCCTTTGCGAAAACCTTGATCCTACAAGAAAGATTTTTGGTCCTCCCAAAATAAATGCTTAAAAAAGTTTGCAAAAAAATTTGAGCCATTGAACTAGCTTCCCTACACTATGAGAGCTAAAAAAGAAAGAAAGAAAAGAAAGAAAGAAAAGGAAGAAAGAAAAAAAAAAGAGAAAGAGAAAAATGAAAAAAAATATCTCTCATAGATGTACAAATGTCAAGTTTCAAGGTTCACTAAATTCATTGAGCAAAATAAAGGACCATCCTTTCACTCTAGCACAAAAATCGAGTCTTTGATAAAGATTTTTGCTATTGTGCTAGTCCACTCCTTCGCGTGAGTCCATTCTCTCCCTCTCCCCTGGACATTATTTCCAAATGGTTGGAATGAGAAAGTGCAAAGTCTTTTCTCTAGGACCATCTCTTAACTTAACAAAATATGCATACTAGATGTTCCATCCTACCAAGCTCCACATATAAAGCCAGATTTCATAGAGTATGATGAGCACTTGGTGAGGAAATACACCTTTTGAGAGATGAGAGTCAATCTTATGCAGCATTACAAAAACTTTGGACTCATGATCATGTAGGAGGTTAAGTGACAAAATCTAAACTAGTTGTTCTGAGTTCCAACCGCTCATGACAAGGTCATAAAATGCCTAAGAGCCCCACTTACAATGAGAAAGACTTAGTGATCAACTTGTGCTGGTTTACTATTACCCCTATGTTGTAGGAGTATGTGTTTGTGCACTTGATCCTTGCAGGGCTCTAATATTGAAGCAACTCCTGATCCATCACTTCCAAGTTTTAATTTGCTTGGGACGAGCAAAGGTTTAAGCTTGGGGAGGTGTTGGTGGCCCTTAAAACCCAATATCGGCCACCAACCGGTCGGGAAATGCAAGGTAAAGACCAAAGCTTCATGAATATTTGTTTAAACTAATAAAGTTCCACAAGTTTTGGTGAAATATGTGTTTGCAGGTTCAAAAGGGCTAAAATTATATAAAAACATGAAGAAACGCCCCGTCGGCCGATCCTGCCGTAAAACAGCCGACTGACAGGGTCGTATGAGGCTGAAATCAGGACCCAGGCAGGGTCGTGACGGCTGAAATCAGAACCTAGCCGACAGGGTCATATCAGGCTGAAATCAGCCCCCCTCCCCCCACTAGTCAAAATAGAGTCTCATCAGGCTGATCATTCGACCCGGCCGATTCCGCAAAACGTACCACCATGAAGCTGTTTTCTCCTCCCGGACAAAAAGCAATGAAATATGGCTAAGGGAAAAGGGTCCATGAGTGGCCTAACCAGGACAAGTCATGGGGCGACCGGACGGGGTCGGCACCCTAGGCTTGTCGCCCGGCCTGGGTTGGCCTCCCAAGGTTGCCAGTCCATAAGGCCCATGAGTCCTACCGACCCCAAAACGGGAAATCCGGTGCAAACCAACCGAGGAACCTTCATCAAGACAAGATTTGAGCCAACCAAAGACAAGACGGTCAGGAACCGACTTCATCCAACGGCTGCCCGGCCTGACCTGCCGCCCGACATGCCCGGCCGCCTTGCGGGGGAAATTTTGCCCATCGACTCTCCTTCACCTACAAGTACCCGCCAACCCTTCACCACCTATAAATAGAGGGGGAATTTCGCAGAAATGAAGAGGAAGCAAGTGAAGCACATTAAAGTCCATTTCCCACTACTTTTCTTACTAGTAGAGTAGGTTAGTTAGTCGGGAGTTAGAGTCTAGTCGAGAGCATCGCTCGGGATTCCGGACATCATCTCGGAGTCTTGGTATGAGCTCTCTTGTATCTTTTCTCTTTTTGTGAGACTTATCTTTTATTAAATATAAATTATCTTTTCCTTATTTATCTTGTCAAGTATTTATCTTTACTTAGTCAATTTCCTCAAGTTACAATTATCGGGAAAGAACTTTGAAGCATAGTTTACTAGATTCCCGTCTAGGATTTAATCAAGTTTAGTTCTCAAATAGAACTTAGACTTGGTTATTTCCCGGCTATTCTTCCGCTAGGCCAACGGAAGAATATCTAGTGAAGGCGTAGGCGTGGTGCCTAAGTTAACACTAGTTGGATTTGCATTCGTCCTCACGGGCTGTGTGGTAGGTGGCAGGTGGTGACAGCCCTGTCCGTCCATTTAGTATTCCACCACGTTCAGGAAGTCTCAAGCAGGGTTGTCTAGCGGTAACGTGCCCACTAGTGCACGAGGTTAGTTACCGACCCTATTAGTGGATCGTTGTCGTGCCCCGAAGTAAACTTATTGGTGAAAGATTCGAGGTTGTACCATGGATTTGGTGTAAGCACTCAACCCGAGTAACTAGGAATTTTGACGCTTGACTAGATTTAGGAAAGTTTATCTTAGGAATTCATGACTTAGACTTGCTGTCCTCCCGGCTAGCTTAATCGATCTCTTTTATCTATCTTAGTGTGGATTTCTCATGTATCACTGCTCCCCTGTTTATCATTGAATATCTTTACCCCCATCTTTGGTCAGTTGGTATAACTCTTATAGTCATATCTTTGTTAAACCAAGATACTCCTACACCAAGCTTCCCTGAGGAAAATAAATACGATACCTTGGCATACTCCCGGGTGAAATGCTACAATAGATGTTCCGTGCGCTTGCGGATTCGTTCACTCTTCTCTTAAAGCGTAACAAACATCAATCAACACTTCGAGCGTTGTTACCAGATAATACTTTGGTGCGATGTTAAGAAGTGCCAACACTCACCATGGGGCAATCCTTGTTGGTGTGACCATCCTTGTAGCACCGGTCACAAAAGTAGTTATCGGCAAGAAGAGGCTTGACCCAAGATGGTATATCATCTCTATTGCCAAGGGTATCGATGAAGGCTGGGTAGGAACCAAGTCCATGATGTGATGTATTGTTCACAAGGTTCCTCCCAAGAATCTCCTTGTGCATGGCTCTTCCTCTTATGAGCCTCTCAAAGCCATCCATCACCATCTTCCATTCCTCTTTGATCTTATGATATTCCTTCAAAATTTAATGCTCAAGGGTACAATTCTCACAAGAGCAGGTTAGTTCTTCATGCATAGTGGAAGTATTACTTTTGGAAGAACCTGAAGAGGGAGTGGAGAAAGTCTACAATTTGATGGCATCAAAGGCAACCTCGAGGGACTTGTACTTCTCAAGAAGCTCTACATGATTGGCCTTGAGTTTGTCATAACTCTTGTTTAGAGCCTCATGTGAAGTGCCAAGTTCCTTGAGCTCACTCTTGAGTAAACCAACCTGAGACTTGGAGGACTTACACTCTTGTGTTACCTCTTCAATCTTTTTCTTTTGCTTGATGATGAGATTGTGGGCCTTATCAAGCATGTGGTACACTTATTCATATGAGGGCCTATCATCTTCCTCATCATCACTCTCATCACTTGAAGAGTCACTTAAGTCACCACCTTTATTCTTGGCCATGAAGCACATAGGTGGTGGTGGAAGGGATGCAACATCCTCTACTAGTGCAAGTCCCGCTACCTCTTCTTCATCTTCTTCTTCTTCACTCGATAGTCATCACTCAACAATTCGCCAACAAATTCTTTGCAGAGTACTTCTTCTCACCTTTGGCTTTGCCCTTGTGCTTGTCATCCTTCTTGATGAAGTGCTTCTTCTTGTCACACTTAGGCTTTGGCTTCTCATATTCATCTTCACTTGATGAGTGATGTTGCTTCCTTTTGTCTCTCATTGCCTTGGGACATTCCTCGGCAAAGTGACCTCCCTTGCCACACTTGAAGCAATCACCACTTCTTCTTGGTGAGTTTCTTCTAAGATTCATTTTTCTCATCACAAGAGCAAGATCCTCCTCATCGATCTTAACTTCATCATCCTCAAGAAGTTGCTTCATCTTCTACCTCTTGTTGCACTTGTTGCTTTGATCTTCATCAACTTGAAGTGCAAGCTTTGAGGGTTGAGCATTATCCATGCCCTCCTTGTAGTTCTCAAATGCTACAAGTTTGCCAAGGATCTCATCCATTGGTCTTTTCTTCAATTTGTTGTTCATGAGGAGAGTGACAATTGTTTCTTAGCTGCTTGGAAAAAGCCTCACGAACTTCCTCTGACATCATCATTTTTGAGCATGAACTCTGAGCCAAGAGCATTGATCTACTCTACAAGAACATGAAATCGAGAGTAAACTACATTAGCAACTTGAAGGAGTCAAATTTATTCTTAAGCACATAGTACTTCTCTTCTTTCATGTATTGTATCCCCTCATGAATATTCTTAATTTGAGCCCAAATCCCTCTAGCAGTAGGACTAGCATCTAAATGAGCAAACACATCCTTGGTAACCAAACATAGCATTCTTGGCTCTCGCATTATTCTTGATGACGGTGGTGTCATTAGCTTCATCGGTTCGGGCGTCACCAACGGTCACACTCCACACTTGTGGATCAATGGACTCAAGATAGGCTTGCATACGAGCCTTCCAATAAGAATAGTCCTCCCCATTGAAAATGTGCATGCTCCCCATTTCCCTTTCCATCCTACTCAAGGCGGTTAAGTCTTATTTTGAGCACTTGGCTCTGATACCACTTGAAAAGATCTAGAAGTCCAAGAGGGGGTGAATTGGACCAGTAATGTGGATTGTCAACCCAAACTAATTTCCAACAAATCTTTCACCTTGCTAATGACAAGTCCTATGCAGTTCTATCGAGCAAAGACCCTAGCAATTCTAGTGATATGATGCAAGGCAATGGAAAGCGAGGCCAAGCCTATCAACAAGCAAGCAAACCCATGGAAGTTCTATCTCTACTTACACACAAGTGCAGAATTAAAGATGATAAGTAAAGAGGGGTTTAGAGATTGCTCATTCATTTTTAGCCCGAGGTATCGAGACGATGGCGCCTCCCCCTAGTCCTCGTTGGATCGACTCCTACCGGAGTATTGATCCATCACGCCACCAACCGTGGAGTCCTTGCACGCAAGCTCGTATCACTCCCAAAATGATGGTGTGGTTGACTCCTCTAGGCTTGCCTCCCTCAAGGACTTTCTGCAAGCACAGGCAGTCTCTCATGTTGCACCTTTCAAAGGTGAGTTCAAACCTTGTACATACTTGTGATGGCCTTCACATCATGTCACGATATGATAAGCTCAATCACCAACACCTAGCCGGTCTAGGCCTTGCCATGGACCAAGAGTAACAATACCAATCCTCTCTACAACCCATCCTACGCTAGAGACTCGGGATGATCTTGTTATGCTCTCCAAGACACTCAAAGATAGCTCCAATACTTTCTCTAGTTTCTCCTCTTCTCCTCTTGGCTCTCCCCAAGTTTTCCCAGCTATCCAAATGGTCAAGAGAGGTCTGAAAGGCCCCAGCAATAGCTATCTATAGTCTCCAACTACTCCACAAGCAGTAGCCAAAATGTTGGTGAAAGTGGGAATCCATCACCATAATATACCACCGTACAATATGGTGACATCAAAATATAGTCATGGCACAACACAGTGACCTTTGATCTCTAGTGCCTCTCTACGCACAAATCCTCTAGGTCATCGTACCTTACGGTGGCATCGTCGTAAGGTCTCCAGAGAGTACCAGAAACTGGACACTTCAACTCATTCGATCGCCGTATCCTACGGTGACCTCGCCGTAACAACAACGGCAACACTTGTGTTCTGGTCACTTCTCCTCCTCTATGGATCATCGTATCTTATGGCGACCTCACCGTAAGGTCTCCAGGGAGTACTAGAATATAGCTTCCTTCTTCTTGACTCGCCATATCTTACGGCGACCTCCAGTCCAGAGACTCTGCCCCTTCTATACAACTCTTGGCATTCACCATGCCTTATGGTGACTTATAACCTCCGCACCATACGGTGATACTCACATACCTGCGTGTACAGGAGCGTTTTTTATGGACCCTATGGCAACCTCGTCGTACATTATGGTGACTTGTCTTGAAGCTTAAACTTGATGTCCTCTTGACCCATCTCCAAGCTATTAAGCCTTCTTCACTGCCACTCTAAGTGTCCCAGAGTATTACTTGAGCATCCCAACACTCTAACCCAAGAGAAGCCTAAAACCCTCTTGATAGTCCGGTTTTTTTCTATGGACTCAAGCCTACACACTAGCCAAGTGATCACACACAGTTGGACCTAGTTGTGCTTAGCCTTGATCCATCTCCATCACCTCAACTCTCCATCAAAATCTCCATGGCACTCCATCGAGTCCTCCATTGATCATCAAGGTGACATTCACCATATTCTTTTTTGAGTTAATAGTTTGTTCTACTTCCACAACACAAGATGTCGGCATTAGTAACCATTTCATGTTGTTACTCAATCACTAAAACATTCATACCTTGGGGTTTCCAGACACCAATGTCCATAAAGCTTACAACCTCCTAAGGTGTTACCACACAAGTTGGGAGCTCTACGGACACCACTAACCGTTGCTCCTAGAGTAACAAGTGCAAATCACAAGCTTGATGAAGTTGAATGCTCAAGAGTGGAATGGGTGCCCTCAATCTCTAGAATTTTTGCTCTCACTCAAACCCTAGCTCAAAGACGAAGGATTGACTTGGAGAGGGAGAGGGAGGAGAGTGAATCTCAAAGGAGTGTATTGATTTTCAGGTTGGAGATAGTTTACATGAAATGAACTATACAAAGGCCCAGCCCCAAAAGGAGTCGTTACTGTGTCTGATGACCCACATCGGCACTATCGATGGATCCATCAGCACTGCTGTTAGGGTTTATAAAAAGGATCCAACTACGATAGAAGTTTGTCATGACTCCAATAGGCACTGTCGATAAAGGCATCGACCTTGCTGATCAGGTTGATCGGCACTGGCAAGATCTCTGTGAAGTGGGACCAGAGAGCCCGAGGAAACAAGATCTCTGTGAAGTGGGACCAGCACTACCGATCATGGTGGTCGGCATTGCTATTGGAAATAGATCAGACCCAGACATAAATAGTGTTCTCAGGATAACATGACCGGCACTACCGATCTGGATGACAGGCACTACCGATCGATTACTGCCAGAGAACCAGACAACAAGGATCTTTGTGTTTGAAATGACTGGCACTGCCGATGCAGGTAAGACTAGAGAGTTGTCTAGGCTCTGTAGCATCTCAGTGTGGAAGGATCGGCACTGTTGATAAGGACCAATGGCACTACCCATGAGAGAAAAACAGAGGCCTCGACAGATTAGAATAAACTATAGTTTTGAGCATTTGACTTTACTAAAACTTGTAATTTATACCCCTCTTGATAGTATAGCTTTCCTACACTCAAGGTAAAAATAAAAACTTCATGGTCTCCATTCTTGAGTGCATTTTTGACTTTCCACAAAAGGGACAAATGACCATCTTCTTTTCTCTTTTTGTCTCTATGTATTTCATTCATCATTTTGAGGTAGTCATCTACACATATGCTCATTGACAACATTAATCCTATCTTAATTGCATTGGCGCCAATCACCAAAATAAAATTATGGGCCTAAATGCACTTTCAATGTTCCTAGAGGTTGTGATCGATTTCGGGGATATTATGTGATTGGAGTTGTTGTGCAATGATTTTTGTAATGGTATCTGTTACTTGAATATCTGCACATTTCTAAAGCATGTGCTCTTTGCTAGTAAAACATCATGGTAATTACATTCAATTTCCATAAAAAATTAAACATAGTTGAGTTTAGTCAATAATTCACTCTTTTGTTAATTTTTTATGTTGATAGTTGATAGTTTATATGTAGTTTGCTATTTTCTTGCTTATATTTTACTTTTTTTTGCCTCTATCTCTGGATTGTTCCTTTATATTAGTTTGTCGATAGTGTAGTTTATTTTAGTTATAGTCAACATTACATTTGCATATTCTGTGGTACTTTTTCTTGTTAAAATCTTTTTTTGCTCATGCTAAAGTATTCTGAAAGTTTTTTAAAGTTTCATAATTATCTAGGTTCTACAGTGCTGAGACGGAAGTCTCATAACACCGGTGAAGACATAGAAGACTTTGTGAGTGATGCTTTTGAATTGAAGGCAGACACAGATGATACTGTTTATGAAGATATTAATAATTCCTCCCCACTGAATACCATCCATGTGAGTTTCTACAGTCATAAATAACTTGTGACCTTTTGCAGGGCTTTCGGCCTCTAATTCATGTTCATTAAAAGCTGGTCATCACACGTCCATAGTACTATATTCAGTTATTTAGCAGCCTGAAAATGTTGGTTACTTGGTGTACAAAAACATCCCCTCCTTGCAGCAATTTTAGTTGTTGTATTCAATTATTTAAAAAATTACAGTTAGTCCATGACCCGTTACTGATAGTCATTTTTCTAGTAATGCATGTAAGAAAACTTCAAAATAATTACACATGTTATCATATTTGACAATACATAATTAGGGATAGTAATTCAGCTCCCAAGTGCAGATCCCATCAAGTTTTGCACCCGCCGGGTGCGGGCAAAGATGCAGGTTTTCACCCATGGGACACATCCGCATTTGACCCACAGCCGCGGACGACAAGTTTTATTTTCCACCTGCGAGTGCCCCGTCAGGTCCCCGAAATAGTCCACCGGCAGATTTAGTCCATTGTTACTCTTCAGCCCAATGGAGCAGAATGGAAGAGCAGCTCAAAAGCGGCTCTAGTTTGTTCTCACGTACTACTTCCCTCCTATAAAAAGTGTCATTTTAGACTTCTTGACACGATATTTGACCTGCTCGCCTGGTTTAAAAAAATTATACAAATATAATTTATTTTTATAATGAAATTTATCACTAAAAATACTTTGATGATACCATCTTTATTGTAATATTTAAATAAAAAATTTAAATAAGACGAAAGGTCAAGATGATTCTCTATAAGTCAAAACAATACTTTCCATGGGACGGAGGGTGTAACTAATAAAAAGGCAAGAAAGAACTAAATGATCGTTGACCCCGTGGTTGGTCGTCTTCTACATCAGAATCACGCGCCCTTCTCTAACCGAGACCGCGTCAAGGCGAAGGCTTGGGGAAGCATGGAATCCCCTACAGCTCCACCTTCAATGCACAACGACTACGCCACCGCCACTCCCTCTCTTACTCGCCCTGCCACAGGCTGTCGCGGACCATCCGTGGCTCGCTCGACACACACCGTCCCCCGTTGCCCCTTCCCTCGAGGTGTCACCGTTGTGGCTTTTGTTGGCTACAGGTGTGACAGAGCTGCCGGTTGTAGGTTGCTCCAAGCGCAAAGCTAGCAACGGCAAACCCGACGGGTGCCCGACAGGTGCGGACAAGGGTGTCCGTTGTTACCTGCTGGTGCGGGTGAAGGTCCCAAATTTCACCCGTGCTCTTGGCAGCTTTTGCTCTACCCGTCCCGTTGCCATCCCTATACATAATATCATTTTAGAAACTAAAATATTATTTTTATGATACTACTTAAGTATGTTGTTTATCAAGACTTTATTTAAAATTATCATTTTTATGAATTACTCAAAATGAGGCTCATCAAAATGCAAAATAAAACTACTATAAGACTACTGCTCCATTCGGATTTAAATTGTTTACACAATTGACTTTTTTAGTTATGTTTCACTATTCATTTTATTTAATAAAAAATTAAAAATTATCAAATATTTTATTATGATTTATTTTATTATTAAAGAAAGTTAAGATCTGTCTTATAGTTTTATATATTTGAACAAATATTTTAATTAAACGGCATCAACAATTTAAATCTGGAGGGAGTAATAAATTAAGAAATGAATTGAACAACTAAACTATTTCTTCTGAATATCCAACTGACTTATTAATATCTTATAACATACTCTATTTTTTCTTTGCCAAATAAGCCAACAAACGTTGGTGGCATAAAAAAATAAGTAAAAAATTTCTTGTTTGTCATATAAAGGTATTTATGCCTTTTCAACTGCTATTTAACTTTTTGACCTAAAAACTATCGAGGCATGTAAGCCATCAAAATATTTTGATGATGACATCGAGGGAATTTTGATATTTTTTATGACAGGTAGGGAACTAGATAAATTTTGAATGGTATAGAGCGAATTCGCCCTTTGTTTTACTACACCATCAGTCTCAAAAAGAACTGATACTTTAGACATCTCTAGTTTTTTCAAAATTGTTGGCATTCTCACTATTTAATATAACTTTCTCTCTTTCTAATATATATATATATATATATATATATATATATATATATATATAATTATTGTTTCTCTCCTTATCTACCTTCGCTCTCCTCCGCTCCCCACTACGGCAGAACAAACAGGCTCCCAGTAATACGTGGATCCTGGAGGCCGTTCATGCCGCTAATCAAATTGGTGGCTGATCATACAAATCCTCAAGGGCGGCTAATGGGTTCCGGCATGGCGCCCTGTTGTGTTGCGACAGACGATGGCAGGTCCTGGCGTGGCTGAGGATGACGTCTCATGGACAACGTGATGTTGCATCCACAACATCATTGCCATCTTCCATTTTTATTCTCTCATATCATCTCTCTCAACCTTAATTAACCGGTGATTTTCTGGAAGCTAGCGATGTGCTCACGTTGTAAGATGATAGTTTCACCGCTGGTACAGAATTCTATCATGGTCAATTCCTCCCTTGTTTATTTCTCCTGCATATGGTCTATTAGTGTCTCGTGGATTTTATGTACAGCAGCATGGAGGATAACAATCCAACAAAGACTCCGCGGAAAGTCTGCCGGATTGGATTAGCATTTCTGTTCGTCGCGACAGACAAACACAATATCGGCTACTAATGTTCATTGCACCTGTAGGCAGCTGAGGATGACCTACAGTATTTGCCTCAACAGAATTCCAGATGGTATGAGCTCCACCGTGTTTTAGTGTCTACATATACATATTTCGTTTTCATTATTTCTAATTCTGTTTTTTCGAACATGTATTTTATACAGTCAACCCATGGAGCTATGCATGGCAGTGGATAACCGAATTGCCATCATGACCCCCTGTTCATGATGGAGCTATAAATCACGATGCCAAGCACAGGTGGATCTTCTTATGTTGTTCCTGCATTGTGCCCTGCTCCGATGCAGCAGAGGAACGGCAGACTCTGGGCTCCACTGAGAACTAGCGAGGTCTCCCTCGACAGCATGATGTTGCGTGCACAACATCAGTTTGGCCGAGATGTTAATGATAGAAACGTGTGACTTTGCTTTCTTCATCGTTATATTTATATCATAAAAATTCTCATCTTTTTAAGAATATATGTGGTGTATAACAATAGTATTGAACTTGTAAATTTGAAACATAATTTCACAGATTGTAAAATCATGTTTTCTTGGTTGTTACATGTATTTTTTTCAAACTCAACAGGGTTCAGGTAGCAAAATCTTATTTGCGGAGGTACGTGTGTGTCACCTGTTTTTTGTGAGATAAAGCAATACAAAAACGGTCATCTCTTCAACAATATGTTTATACAATGAACCAAGTAGCTGATTGGCATCAATCGTCTTTTCAAAAAATAATAAAATGTGCCTACAATCATAAATAAACATTCACCTGGGAACAAAATCCCAACCCGCAGTCCCGCACGGCCGCACGAATGAGCATCTGACAAGCAAAACAATTAGACATGCATCATAAAATAGTTTTAACCATGATCTATGAGTAGGGAAAAATATAAGAGAAAGTTTGATTGCAGATTAGATTTTTATGTTCAACCATGTCACTATTTATGCATGAACACAAAAAAAACAAAGAATATTTATGCTTATGGCTGGCATTATCTATGATCAGGTTACTCTTAATGCAAATAACTAGTAGAACGATTTTTTAGTTCATTTCAATTTCACCACACAGTATTTTCAAATGGTTTTTATATTTGCATATCTAATTATTTGCACCTATATGAGTAATAACTGAAATTCATGTATTTTAAATTATATATTATTTGCGACTAGACTACTTTCTTTGTAAATAGTGTTACATGCATATTTGCTACTAAGAAACAAGCTAGATGCTAAACTGTCAATAATATAATATTTTGCATAACGTAGTCAGCATTATTTGCCATCAGAAAGAGTAGTCTTTTCCGATCTCAATTGCCTGGTTGCATCCAGGTCGCAAACATTGTCCAACTTTACAACCTCCGCATGCCTACTTGCAGCAACAATGAGAAATACTTGCTTTATAAACACCAATTACTTTCTAAGCTATAAATTTCTCTGCTGTTGTGAAATATTTATAATTTCATGACTAGTATGTAGTCCATCATCGAATCGTATCTGATGAACAGAGGATTTTACTGTTACAATAGACCAAGTAAAACCTTATAGTAAAACATCATTCCCTCATGTACAAACCATATGTTAGGTTTGTATATTGTTTTGATTTGGAAGAATAAAAAATCTTATTGTGCAATAGCAAATAGCTTGTGTGCTATGGGTCAACATGGAATTGATCTAGTTTTATGATCAAGAAGAATTTTTTTATTGAACGTGTGTGTTGTTCTTGTGTCACCTGAGATTTTGCAGTTATGTGGGATCAAATTAATCAGAGCTTCCCAACCACCTGAGCTTGATAAAATAGAAATATAAAAGCAATTAACAATAACAATTAAGAGCTGAGCATGGATGATATCGTGCAAAAAATAATTAATGGGTTTCCAAATTCATGCATGCATGATTCTATAGATGCGTGCATGAATGCATAAACCGTTCCTAAATTTTCAGCATGAATCTTGTATATCCATACAAGTTTGTTCACATAATACTTTTGTTAGTTTAGAAGCGTAAAAGTTTGTATGATGCCATTGTCAAATACTTTTTGCAATCAACCAGAAATGGTAATCAAGTAAAACTTGTCAAAGTACATTATATTTAAAATATCTTGATAAAGTTTTATGATCATACGTGTGTGGTTCTCACCGCTGGAATTAATCTTAAGTTCGTCATCCATATGTGCAAGCTAATAAAATACTACTGGTAATTAAATAGAAATTAAGAGCTGAGCATGCATGCATGCAATTAACTGCACTAATTAACCGGTGGGTGTGCTTGCTCTAATTAAGCGGCCGGCGACTGTCTGCATGCCTGTCCGGTTAATGGTTTCCTGAGTTGGGTCCCCTAGGTGGGCTAGGGAGTGATATAATATATCACATCCTAGGTGTGAATTAGCGCTGTCATATATATATATATATATATGTTAATTTTCTTGTACACCATACCATTTATCAGTTGTTGATAATATATTAACATGAGTGGCTTACAATAGGAAGGATGGGACATGGAGCACATTGGTGATGTCAAGAAAAAGAAATTGAAGGTTGCGCAAGAGCGCTACAAAGGATGAAGATCCACTTTTAGTGCTACATATGAGACATACAAGAATTATGATGCCAGAATAAAGCATAAGCCTAAAGATCTGAATATTGTAGAGTGGCACTATTTAATCAAGTACTTTGGAACTTCAAAGTTCAAGGTAACACAATGTTTATTTCTTGTAGTCCAAATGCTCCAAGGTAACTTGTGAGTCTTTTCTCAATTGCTTGGACAAGTGGGATGAAATCCTCTAATATTGGTTTTGTGGTAAATAGTGGTAATCATAGTTATGTGAATGCCAAATTTTCCACATTACACTCAACTGTGTTCGTCAGGACCTCCATTCTGTCATTGCTGACATTTAGTACAACTATGATTGATTTATTGTGATCTATTACTCTCTACACTACAAGAAAAAGGCCCCTTTATACATGATTGTATAGTTATGTTTTTATAAACATCTTTACATTAGACTTAAAGATACTTTTTAATACGATTTTAAAAATGTGTCAATGTGATAAGATGAGATGGTTAGACTAGGTTATCAAAAACAAAGAGGTGATAAAGAAAAATATTTTAAATCATTATACACAACGTCTCTATATTAGTAGATATGTAATATAAACGAATCAATCAAGCTATGTCTCAATTTATTAACACATCAAAAACATGTCTAAAATAATAGACATGTAATAGAAAAGCGTATGTAGATATGTAAATGTGTACATATCGTCTCTATCAAACATCTTTTATATCTTAGACACGCTTTTAAAATTCACCTCTACAAGCTTTTGACACGGCACATGCGGAGACGCCTCCAACACGCTTTTTGAAATGTTTCTATATTACAATAAAGATGAAATAAATGTATCTATCTCATAAATAAAGTGTATCAACAGGGTTTTTTTTTTCTAGTAGTGCTAAAGCCAGTTAATCCAGCAAATGTGTGTAGTAGGGCTTTCAGAGCTGTCGTCTTGGGAGGCTTCCATTACCAGGAGCGTATCATTCTGTGTTGCTAATTTCTTGATTCTCAAACTACCTTGTTTTTTTGGCCTTGTAACCATGCATGTCCCAAGCAGGCAGGGATGAAAGTGTGTTGTATTGTCCATTATTAGGAGTGTATCATCTGCATATTGAAATATTGGAAAGTCCTGACCTCCTATGTTTTGTAGTGGTAGTTTAAGTTTCCTAATTGTAATTGTTAACTTTCCGCAGAAGATTAGCAGCCATAACTCTACGAATCGTAAGGAAATGACAAATATGCATGTGATGGGTTTGAAGCCTTTCTCTTAGTGTAGTTGGGAAATGATAAACATTGTCATGACTATTCTCTGCTTGTAACACACTAATCTGATATATTAGTGATGTGTACGCTTGCATTTGTAGAGAGATAAAGAAACTAGTGCTAAGTCAGGCCCTGTGGAACTCTTTAAGGTTACTCACACGAAGCATGGACAATGGTCAAATGAGACATCTGAAAGTATTTATGTGAGTGCTATAAACTTTGTGAACTAATTTACTTTTTGTCGCAACATTACGTACATTGATCACATACATTTGTTTCTTTTCCTCAGAGCAATGTAGCCAGGAGATTGCATATGGCTGAATCATCTGAATTGGATTGTGACGAAGCAAGAAGTAACCCATCTATATGTGGTAAAGAGGGCCTTATTCTCCAACAATCATACATGGAAACAATCAGCGCCAAATCAAGCAGGTTACATGGTCAAGGTTACATGCGTAATCTAAATAAAAAGCATCTGCTTAAGGAAAGAGTCCAAGAACAAGCTCATGAGCTTGAGCAACTAAAATCGCTTCCTGCAAAGCAAGCTGCCGACAAGGAAGAAGAGCAGGAGCGACTCATGGCCAAACTTCAAGAAAAATTGTTGCAAGAGTTTCCAGCAATGTTTTCGCAAAACTACAATCCAGAGGTAATTAACACTCTCATGCCCACCCTCAAATCCAAAAGATACATCTGTTTTTTTTTGCATCTATTTTTTGGCATTTTTTCCTTTGGACCAGCCAAACCAGCCCGATAGCATTTGACCCAACCTAGAGCTTGGGTCTAGCTCTGCCACTGCCAAGCTCTATTGCCAATTAAAGATTTGTAATACTCGTGAAAGTTTCTGAAATTGCTCACATAGATTATAGTTGAAATCTCGACTGCTTTTAAATTTGTCTTATTACATAATTTGTTCTCTGTTTTGTAATTTGCAGGCAGCTACCAATGAAACCAACATTGCATTAGGGACCACTGAAGGCATAATTGCAGATAAGACCAATGAAGCGATGAACAATGTAATAAGCTGCAATATGATTGAACGTGAAGCTAGGAACACTAAGGACAACATTGATACAACACCAGTGCATAACATTGTTCGAACACTAAGGGCCCGGGTCGGTGGTTTGATCAAACAATATAGATTTCATAATCTAAAATCATAACTACTCACTAGTAGTTTCTCAATTTGAGGGCAATATCAGAAACAAAAATAAGAGTTGTAGATTTATAGCCATTAATTTTTATTGTTATAAATAAAGTTATATTAACAATCTGATTAATAAGTAATTTTTTATTTTTTTACAGATAAACTTATGTTTTAATAATTTGGTAGACTTTAATATTCTATCGTAAAAATAAACATCAATTTATTAATTAATAGTGCAATTATGAAATTACCCTCAAACTACTGACCAGTAGTTTTTCAGAACTAGTATTTTGGATAGTAAAACGCCTTTTTTTGCATCTGTTTTTGGTAATTTTTTCCTTTGGCCTAGCCAAACTAGCCCGATAGCATTTGGCCCAACCTAGAGCTCGGGCCTAGGTCCACCACTGCCACGTTCTGTTGCCAATCAAAGATTCGTAATGCTCGTGAAAGTTTCTGAAATTGCTCACATAGATTATAGTCGTAATCTCGACTGCTTTTAAATTTGTCATACTTCATAATTTGTTCTATGTTTGGTAATTTGTAGGCTACTACCAATGAACCCATCATTGGATTAGGGAGCACTGAAGGCATAATTGCAGAGGAGACAAATGAAGCGACTAACAATGTAATAAGCTGCAATACAACAGAACGTGAAGCTAGGAACACTGAGGATAACATTGATGCAACACCAGTGCATAACACTGTTCGAACACTCGAGCCGGAGCAGGTATTGGTTTTGAACAAGTATGACAATCATGATGATGCGGTGCTTAGATTATAGCTAACAATATTCCAATGTCTTTATACCAGATTGAGACAAGAAGCATTATCATAACACAAAAAGAAAATGTTCCGGCTCGCAAACCAAAACCTACCAAGCTGTCAAAGCATTTGGCGAAGGAATATTGTGATCATGATCCATCAGAAAATTTCATATCTCGAAATGAGCTGATAGTTCTAAGTAGAACACGTGGAGGCAAAAGGTATCAACATGCATGTAATAGCTGCAAATAGACCTTCATTCATAATTGCCTTAATTTTTATCAATGCATTTCAATATAGCTCCATAAGCTGTAATTCACATCTCACTAGACCCCCTATATGTCTCTTATTTGGGCAAGCAGGAACATTGAGATTTGGCGGGGTGATATACAAGGTTCAGGATTGCCTAGGTGCAAAGCAACCTTAATTCTCCCTTCATTGTTATCATTTTGGCATGCAGAAATTTCTATGGATACAATTGCAGTTCCTGATTTGAATGGGTTATATGAGTGAAAACTGGATTAATGTAACTAAAAATAATATTGGATTGATGTACGCTATTCATTTTGTTGCAATACACTAAACACAGATTACCACGGCTGATATTCATTTCGTACGCTATTCATTGCTATTCATTTTGTTGTGATACACTCAACGTATAGCAACGCGGAGGAGGTCATTGCAGTTTGGGTCAGATATCATGATGAGTACCTACATGGCAATTGTGGCATTCGCTACACCTCAAGAGCATTGCAATATCTCATATTTGCAACTACGCAACATTGATGCAATAGCCATTATAGGAATGATGTGCGTAGTTGCGAATCCATCCTACTGCAACGCAGACGTTGTTGCCATATCACTTATACACAATGCCACATGGTGTTGCAACAAACCACATCTACTGCAATGATACAAAAAATCTATGCAATATGCTATCAAAGCGCGACTATTTGTGACGCCTCCCAACGACACAATATTATTGCGATAATTTATTATCGCAATAAAAATACCCATATAGCAACATTTTATGGGCCTTGCGATAGACCAAAAACCTTGTAGTGAAACCAATGTACAAGTATGCTCCCCCTAGATACATGCTACTCTCGATCGCACAGGATCACACTCCCACTCCCCCTAGATCTATGACTACTTCTCTCCCTCTGGCAACAAGCACCAAAAAGTGGGAAAAGTGAACATCTAAGCACTCGTGTTTGAAGAAAATGGTGCAGTGACATGCTATGAAGGTTCTATTCCTGTCCTCTCCTGTGCTGGATCCTATTGTGATCCTTGAGCCTGTCTCGCCTGAACGTCTAGTTGCTCGAAGAAATCAAGGTCCTCTGTCGGGTAACTCAGACCCTCTGTGCGGCTCTGCTAACATGACTATGGTGGTCTCCTGAGAAACTGAAGCCTAGAGAAGTGCACAATCCACCACATCTTGCTGAGTGAAGCCTCCACAGACAAGATCCTTTGCTACCTGAGGTGTGAGAGTGTTGACTGTAGCAGTGGAAGGTGGAGCTGTAGCTATCTCTAGGGTTGTCTAGGAATCTGCTCGAGTTGTGTCCACTATCTCTGAGAACATACTCTTGATCGGTAAGTACTGGGTGGTGGAAGGTCATGCCATCTGCGAAAGTCGAAGAGTGTGTCGGTGAAGTGAACAACGCAGATACTCAGAAAGCGAACACGAGGGAGAACTGAGCTAGAGAGTGTGTCTGTCCTACTCTCTCTGTCGATAGGACCCCTAAAAGTGAAGGCAGTCTAGAAGACTGGGTTGTCATCATGGCAGTGAAGGGTCCTGGCTGAGACGGCAGCGGCTGAAACTATGGAAGTGCTGAAGGCCCTGGCTGCTGACCTTCCTACCTCTGAGTCATCTCTACTATCTGAGTCATCAGGGTGGTCAACATCATCATCTTCTATCTCTAAAGCTCGGTCTTTCCCCTGACGAACTCCATCATCTAACGTCTATCCTCAGCTGTGCTCTGAATGAACTCACTCAGGCGTCCTGCTAGTGCTGCCATAGTGATAGCGTCTCCTGACTGTGATCCTGTATGCTGGGGAGGTGCTCCTGTACTAGCTAACTCAGGAACCATCGTCTCTGGATGAGCTGCCTACTTGTGAGTGACTAGTCGTGACTCCTGCCGCTCCTCTTCTGTCTGCTAAGTCGACGCCAACTGCGAACCCCTGGGGACTTGAGGCGAGCAGCTGGTGGTCACCTCAAGGAATGCGTCGTACTGCTCCTCTGTCACTAGTCTCATCCTCCTTAGAAGGTAGAAAATGTATGGACCATAAACTAAGTGACATCCTCTGACTCTCTCACAGATGGCTGCTCCATCTCAGCAATTAGTAGGTCTGCAAGATCAAACTGCTGTCTCCTTAGGATAGCTGCCACTGCCCACTAGTGTACAAGTGTAAACTCTTCTCTGTACCTAGACGTGGGAATGATAGTGCTGGTAACTATCGCCCTAACGACCTTAGCCTCTGCGGTGAGTCTTGCACTGCCTTTGTCAAAGCCTGGGGTGTGTAGAGATGGAAAGGCAATAGAAACCATCTCGTCTGAGGGTAGCATCCCTCCCTATGGTCTGCTGGGTAGAGCAAACATCTCGTAGGTACTCCTGTAAAGCTGGAAGTCTGAAGCCAGGAGTCCTAGGTTAGCTATGAGATCCTCCCTGGTGACTCACTAGGGCTATCCTCTAAATAGGAATCAGATCTCTGAACAATCTCTGGCTACCCACAGTGTAGAATAGAACTCCAGAACGATGTCCTCTCTGAACCAGAAGGACTCAGTGACCAACTCTGCCAAGCCAGGTAGATATGTGAAGTAGTGCTCCATGTCTGTGCCAGTGGCCCTCCTCATGGCCTGGTAAGTGGTGTAATATTGTGGCACACACAGACCTGAGTTGCCCTTTAGGGCTAGGTAGCATATTAGGCCCTCTCCTATCCTCCTCTAGAGGCCTGTCCAGTTCCTATCTCCTGCAGCAGGATCCCTGGGTACTTGAACCCACTACTCAAAGGAGACAAGACGTAGTGACTTAAGGTCCTTAGCAAGAATCTTAAGGATGTCTATCTCCCCGGCTGCCTGTACAAGTCTCTATAGCCTCTTCGTGCACACTACATAGGTGCACCTCGGGTCTCCAGCCCAATGAGCTAACCTCTAGGGTCCAGCTGGTTGTGTCTGCTTCTCAGTCTCCTCCTCCTCCTCCTCAAACTCCTCAGACTCCTCGGACTCTGACTCTGAGTTTGAGGTCTCCTCCTCTGAGTCCTCCTCCTACTACCTGGAGGAACCCTGCTCTGCAGTTCTCAATGACCTCTCCTAACAAGAAGCCGGAGTACGCTGCAGCCACGGCGGTGGAACTACTCATGTGGCTAAACCATGAGCAATCCTCTGCCTGGTTCTCCTCCTCAGCCCTTGTAACTCGCTGTCTAGCTGCCTAATGATCAAACATGATCTAGGCATCCTGCATGACTGCTCCATAGCATCTAGGTGTTGAGCTAGCTGCCTGGCCCCCTCTGACTCTGGGTCCAATCTCAGCCTCTTCTTGCTCTTAGGCTTCTCTGGCACCTTTCCCTTGCCCTTGTCCTGTCCTGAACTTGCCATTTCTGTTGCTGTCAAGTTTCATTGCACGCACATAGGTATAGATAGGATAACTATAGAACCTAATATATCTACAAGCAAAGCACCACCAGGTAAGAAAGCGCAATAGAAATCCTAGCACTGAATGAAGGACATGATCACCAAACAAATATGTAAGATAACAACAGTGATCACCAATCATATGTGGTTGGTGCGAGTCATCTAGTATGAGTCAAATGATATGCAATAAATCTAACTGCAGACTAAATGAGAGACAACCCAAAACATGCAATTTAACAGATAGGCATGGAGTTAACTGCAACTAGGTTGAGCCAAATCACTCAATTAATGCAACAAATCATGAGGTGTCAATTTAATTGCATCAATTAAAGCTAACAACTTGGAATTAGGGCGTAATTGATGAAATAGGTGATTAGCTCAATACCCTGGGGAATCCGAAGTCGAGAGCCGCAACAAACTCACGGCCGATCGTCAAAAACTTGAAGCTTTGGCTTGCCGGCAATAGAGGTCGGGGGGAGGCAACCTTTGCCCTTGAAGCGATGGAGCTTGGCTCTGGGGTGTTGGGCATGCGCCCGCATGCATAGTGGGAGCAGCAAAGGTGGCGCACGATGGTAGCTTGACAGCGATGCACGGCGGCTAGCGGCGTGGCGCTGCACAGCGGCGGTGGTGGTTTGCGCACGGTGTTGCTAGGGCTAGGGGCGGTGCGGCTGTGCACGTGTGAGCAGTGGCGCTGGCAGCAGTGAGTGCAGGAGTGGTAGCGCGCGGAGGCGGGGAGCTCAGTGCAGTAGAGGGAGAGGTGGCGCGGTGACGTCGACAAGGCAGAAGGTGTCGGGGGCGAGAACTTGGCGTCGGGTGCGATTGAAGACGAAGCCAAAAGTGCTGACTTGATTTTGACTTAGGTCAAGCAATAGTCGATAGTCGAGATTCATCAAGGACGAAATCAATGGTCACCGATTTCGAAGAAACCGACGTTTCAATCACAGTGACCAGACGGTATGGTCTCTAGACTGGACTGTTCGGTCAGCTTCGAATCTGTTGGCACTGGTGCAGATCAGACAGTACGGTCTCTAGGACCATTCTGTCCGGTCTCTACAACCAGACTCCCCCAGCCACTGTACACAGAAGCACTGACCGGAAAGTACGGTCCAAAGATCGAATTATACGGTCACTCTCGAAATTTTGCTAAATCAAGGAATTTCTCCATTTTCCAAGTGCCCTCGCTAAAAAACTCAAATAAACACGGCACTTGGAATATAAAGGGAACTCTCAAACACTCCTTTTCAAATAGTGGCACTCTATGGCCTCATAATTTTCACAAATGCCAAATGAAGAATCAAGCAATTAAGAACTAAGGCAAATAAGAGCCAAATGGGTATGTATGAGCCTTAGTCCATGAACCACGCGAGTAGATTTAACCTCGGAGTTCAAAAGAGCTTGCTCAATTGGCATGAAGCACAATCCTTTCCTTTGGTCACACTTGTGGAGATGTAATCTCATATAGAGCATGAGGCACAAATATCTCCAAATGTAACAAGCTTCTTTGTGTTTCCTATATGATGCATGCAACAAGCATTTTACATATGCAATGAAATTAAACATGACATGTGAATACAAGCAATATTAAATAAGACACAAAGGAAACCTAACAATGTCAAGTTTGATCCTCTCTCAAGCTTACTCACTATAAGCCATACCCTTGCCTTGAGAGAAGCCAAACCACCATCTCAAGCACTCCCCCCCTTGCTTATAGCTATCTTGAGTGGGTTAGACATTGACTAATTTTTATGTGTTTTTCTTTTATTTATATACACATGCATGGATGCAAAGGATACTAGTCACAAAGGAGTCTTAATTACCATGCAATGCAAGAGAAGGAAAAACACACTACAACTACCAGGAACTAACACGGTTACCTCCCTCATGAGTAGATATGACATTGAGGTCCATGTCACTTGTGGTGTACTTCACATGATCTTCATGAAAGTGCTCGGTCCACCACCACCACCATCTAGTTCTTGTTCTTGGGAAGCCACTTGTACGTTGTCGACCTCTCAATATCAACAATGCACTTAGGCACTCATATTCTCTTGACCTTTATCATCTTGTTTGGTGGTCCCAAAGCCTTTGCTTTCACCTTGCCATCTTTGTTCCTAAAAAGCTTGAAATGAGTGTTCTCATAGAACAAGTTAGTCTTAGTTAAAGCAATGGAACGTCTCACCATAGCACAACCCTTGGTGGTGTGGCCATCCTTGCAACACCTCTTGATGTGAACAAGGGTTCCTAATCTTCTGAAAGGTTTGGGTAATCTTGATTTGGGCGGAGGCAAAACACAAATCGATCTGACTTCTAAATAACACGTTCAAAACTCCGCAATCATAGCACAACATCTCCTCTAGTTATCAACCGTTCAACAACAATTGACCTCACCGAGAAGGCTAATCCCTGCCTGCAATTCAAGAACACAAGCAAGAACAAAGAAGAACGCGATACAATTGCAGATGTATGATTAAACTCACGAAGTTGGGGTCTCACAAACTGATGAACGGCGACACTATTTATGAATAGAATTTATCTAAGCAAAACCTGGACCCTAAAGTTGTGGTGGTGGCTGTTTATGAAGACCCTAGGGTCATGCAAGACCCTCTGGATGCGCCCCTAATTGGTCTCAACTGGATACAAAGCCCAAAGACCAAAAAAATAGGCGACATAGCACCGAAATAGATTATGGACCCTCTTTTGTTTCAACAATTCCTGACGACTCCGGATGAATTTTTGTATGTAAACGGTGGCATTGGAAAGGTCTTCTCCTTAGCTTTCCGTGCATATGTAGAACGTCCAAATCCGAGTCTATATGCGTCATGGGTGTCCGTTTTAATATAGACTAGTCCTAGACCCCGAAACAGACTCGAAGTCGGTTTTGATTGGGCCTCCACCTTGTCTTGCACGCCCTTGCTGGTCCTCCACGTCCCCAAGTCCTTCCTCCATCATCTCCTGGTCCTCTCCATGGTTCCTAATCATAATATAATCATCAGGTAGCAAACCATTTGCAAAAGTAACATATAATAAAGAACTAAGAACGAGCTCACCTCTAAATTTAGTTGTCATGCACGAGCTCTAGTCATTGGACCTTGCATGTCCAGAACTGGAGGAGTGTTGAGTGTATCCATAGAAGTGATGTCCTTATCACCTCTTGCAATAGTAGTCGTCGGTGAGTAGAGGCTTGATCCATGTGGGTATGGAATCAATCGTCCCGATGATGTCGATGGCGGTGGGATATGAGCCAAGTCCACGGTGGGAGACATTGTTCATAAGATTCCTCCCAAGAATTTCCTTGTGGATGGCTCTGCCACGTGTGAGCCTCTCGAAGCCGTCCATCACCATCTTCCTCTCTTCCTTGAGCTGAAGATATTCCTTCAAAACAAATAGCTCAAGAGAGGAACGTCAATAAAGGTGGTTAGTTCATCACACATAGTAGAAGCATCGCTCTTTGATGAGCTAGAGGAGGGAGAGGCAAGATCATCCACATTGATGGCCTCAAAAGTAAGTTCAAGGGCCTCATACTTCTCACGTAGCTCTATATGATCATCCTTGAGTTTGTCATAACTCTTTTTTAGGGCCTCATGAGATGTGATAAGGTCCTTGAGCTCACCAACATGGTCCTTATCCAACTTACATTCTTTTCCTACCACATCCAACATTTTAGATTTCTTGATGATGATGTCGCGGGCTATCTCAAGTATACTCCAAAGCTTGGCATAGGAGAGCTCCTCATCATCGCTATCATCGCTGCTCTCATTCTCACTCTCCCCAAGGTGGCTTGTGGCCATGAGGCATGTGGGAGGTGGAGGAAGTGCTCATGGAAGTGTGTTCTTGATCCTGGCTAGGACGGCCACTTCTTCATCATCGCTTGAGGAAGAGGATGTGTCACAAGAGTTGTCACTTGTCCAGTCTCCAACAAGGGCCTTGTGAGAGAACTTCTTCTTGTAGTATTAAGCTTTGCATTTGCCTTTGCTCTTGTCTTTGTTGAAGTACCTCTTTTTCTTTTGCTTGACTTTGGGTTCTTCTTCTTCTTCATCACCACTTGAGTCTTGAGAAGAGCCAAGTCCTCACTCAAGTCATCATCATCATCATCATCATCATCACTTCTTTAATGACTACCTTCTTCTTGTTTTTCTTGCTCTTGCTTGATTCTTGCTTGTCAGCTTTAAGAGCAAGGGTGGATGGTTGAGGATCATCTATCCCTAACTGGTAGCTCTCAAAGGCAGTGATCTTGTCAAGTACATCCTTCATGGTCTTGGTCTTGAGGTCACCTTGCAAGGTGAAGGTGATGATGGACTCATACTTGGGGTTCTTGAAAAACCTCAAGAATCTTCTGATGACCTTCACAGGCTTGAGCTTGAAATCATCCCCAAGTGCATTGATCTCCTCTACTAGAACATGAAAACGAGAATACACAGTGTTAGCTCTCTCATGTGGCAATCTAGTGAAGTTATCATATTTGTTCTTCAACATATAGTATCTTTCCTCTTTGACATCACTAGTACCCTCATGGATACCCTGAATCTCAGTCCACATACCGTGTGCTATTGAACTCACATCCAATCTAGCAAAGACATCCTTAGTTATGCATGCGAACAAAGCATTCTTGGCCTTAGCGTTGTTCTTAATGAAATCAGGTTCAAGTAGGTTTACATCCACATCCGATTCATGGGTCACCATCCATATCTCCGGATCAAGGGACTCCAGGTAGGCTTGCATACGTGCCTTCCAATACCCGTAGTCCTCCCTATTGAATATGGGAACACTCCCCACCTGTCCTGACATCCTTACACAAGGCAATGAAGCCTCAAAGATGAGCACTTGGCTCTGATACCACTTGTAAGGATCGAAGGCATACCAAGAAGGGGGGTGAATCAGTAGCCGACCACAAAACCAAATACTTCAATTTTACACCACTTAGAACTTAGCAATCATTGCAACCTAACAATTCTAGGACACCAAGACCCTACACATGCTAGTATTTATGATGAGTACACAATGCGGAAGCTAAAACACACTAGCCTATGCAAGCCACAAGTTACTCTATCAACTATAGCACACAAATACGGAATAGTAAAGAGAGGTCAATGAATGCTCATGATTTTTTCCTGAGGTCTCAGAAGGGTGGCACCTTCCCCTACTCCTTGTTGGACCACTCCCACCGGAGTCCCGGTCCCTCCCGCCACCAATGTGGAGTTCTCGCCCACGAACCTGCAGTCACTCCTGGAGTAAAGACATGGTGCGCATCATAGCTACCACCAAGGCACAAGCTTGCCTCCCTCGAGAAATTGTCAGACTCCCCGAGCCAACATGGGCACTCACTATTGATGCCTCTGTCACCAGTGGGCTCAAATCATATACAAATGTGTGACGACCTTCACAACCAATCACGATAGGCTTGATCACGAACACCTAACTGGTCCAGGTCTCACCATAGACTAAGAGTTACAACCTAGATCACACGCTCAAGGACACCCTAGCCTTAGATATGCAAGATGCTCTAGTTACTCTCCACTAGCACTCTCAGGATATGCAATATCTCCTCCTAGTGCTCGACTCTTTTCCTCTTGGACCTTACCAAATGCTCTCAGGTATTCTACTGGCCAAGAGCGGTCTCCAAGACCCTAGCAATGAAGTTATATAGGATTCCAACCTCCAACTAGTCGTTGCTCCATGAAATCAGCTTTCTGGGCATACTAATCGGATAGTCCGGTCACTGCCTGACCGGACCGTCTGGTCACTACAGTCTTTAGCTCCAACGGCTCTGCCCCTCTGTTGACTCCTAATGACCAGACCGTCCTGTCAGTTGTGTGGACCGTTCGGTCAGACTTTCTCTCTCCATTATAGAAACATTTCCAGAGCTTGCTTCCTCGCTGCCCTGAGTGATTTGTACAGACCGGACTGTCCGGTCTCTACACACTCCAACTCAGGCAGTTTCCTCGCTGAGTGTTCTTGCTAGATTTCCTGTTCCTCTAGTGACCATACAGTTCAGTCTCCACTGATCCCTCTATGCGGTCAATATGTCCAGAAGCTAAAACTCCTCGTCCTCGCTTGACTTTGTTTCCCGGCTTCTCCGAACAGCTCCTTGGCTTCTCCACTGTCACCTAGTGCCTGTGATTTTACTGAGAAACCTTGTACATCACCGACTAGACATGACCTAAGATAAATGACCTAGACCCCCTTGATAGTCCGGTTTTTCCTATGGACTCAAAGCACTAACAACTAGACAAGTGTTCCCAACACTTGTTCCATAGCTTGTCCTCAGCTTTGATCCATCTTCATCAACCCTTGGACTCTATCAAGCTCATCAAGTCTCCATGCTTGTGGTCATTGTCATCCATCGCCAAGACAACCATCATCCATATGATTTGTAATAGAGTTTAGAGATGATTCCTACATTCACAACACTCGTGTAGATATTAGCCCACAATTTCATAGTTGCCATCTATCACCAAAATATTCATACCTTGGGGATCCAATCACCAATGGTCATGAAGCTTACACCCTCATGTGAATTCCATTGCGCTGCATATCTGCTGCCATCTATTGTGGACGCTTTTGTGGGGAAGACGTACCAACGTCGCGCGCCCAAACAGAAAAGTGGCTGAACGTTTGGAGATAAGGAACAGAATAATCAGGAGATAGGAAGTTTAGGTCCTTAGCAGATTTCAGTTACCCGGGACCTCATCTATAAAGGTCACTAGGTAGTTTGTAACTAGGCATCAAAGAAATATAATCCTCGACTCGAGGGCTTCTTCGATCGCCGTGACAGAACCTTCATCCGACCTCGGTGACATTGGAAGCTCCTCGACTCCCCGCTATCCTCCTTGTTCTCTCCCGGCCTCCCAGACGCGACTTCTCTCTCCCTTTCGTACACCATGTTGGCGGCCCCGATCCAGTGATCCTAACGCCATCACCGAGCCTCTTCAATCTTGTAGAGAAAAATGCGAAGGGTCATGGAAACAAGAGCGGTGGGAAAACAATTTGACACAGTGACACCACATATCACATTGAGAGGGTACCTTGTCAATCTGTCAGCAAATGAGTCATGGAGAGAAGCTTCCAACATCTCATGGTTTTATGGGGGAGTTAGTGTCCCAGTGGCGCCTTTCAGAAAACATTAAGCATTCTCTAAACAACCCCTTCAACGTGGTCTGAAAAAAAAAAGCATTCAAATGGCACCATCTCCAAACAGCAGCTTCAACTTTGTGTTCGCATCAGAGCATTTCTGAGTCATGTTCAAATGAAGAAATTAGCATAATTTTGATTTACAAAAATACAATGTTCAGAATCTCAAATAATCCACAGTGGCAACATTTTAGTGGAATGACTAATTAGGGAAACATATATTTAGAAAGCAAGTAGAAAACATCATTTAAGAAAAAAGCACTTAAGAAGCTCTGGTGCATAGGAATACATCTGTGGAAGTATTGCATAACTAAAGTCAAAGTTTCAAATAGTGGAAGTGAAACATTTTGTGTTGATTTGCCTGTTCATCATAAAAAATGTTTATGGTATCAATCTAGTACACACTGACAGCACATCCAACATGAACTTCACACATCCAGATAACTGAATGATATTTTTATAACACTGCTTTTATCACCAATCAAAGTCTCCACATGCAGCTATTGTTTCTCAATAGATAGGGTCTACTTACTTAATCAAGTATGCAATCATTTTTGGAGACTTTCCTAGTAAAACGTGCCACCTCCACCTAGAACTGTATGCAAAGATAGCAAATTCGCTTAAAGGATTTTTTTTTCCTCTGGAGTGGACGACTGCAAGTAAATGGGGGATGCTGTTTGGTTGCATGGGATAAGGTACAAAGACCGCTGGACCTTGGTGGACTTGGCATTCCCAATCTGCACCTAATGGGATGGGCATTGTAAGTTTGCTGGCTACGGTTTCGGAAGACGGATGCAAGCAGACCATGGAATGCTCTCGACATCCCTGTACATCAGAATGTGGTTTCCTTATTTCAGGTTGCCATGGAGTCAAGAGTGGGAATCGGTAACTGTACACTTTTTTGGAAGACAACTGGATTATGGGGTGTTTGGTGAATGATCTTGCACCTCTGGTAGTGACAGCTGTACCGTTGAAAATCCGTAACAATCGAACTGTGGCAGAGGCTTTGCTTCATCAGAGTTGGAGACGAGATATTCAAAGTGGCCTCTCCATGATAGGATTATTTGAGTTCTTCCAGTTGGTCGATGTCCTGTTGGAGATTGTGCTATCTCAGGAAAATGACAGCCATGTGTGGCGCCTGGATGGATCTTGACAGTACTAAAATAAGTAAGCATACAGGGCATTCTTCAATGGGTCTGTTACTTTTGAACCTTGGCGGCATATTTGGAAAACCTGGGCTCCAGCAAAGTGCAAGATTTTTCTGTGGCTTGCAGTACACGATCGGTGTTGGACTACGGACAGGTTAGCCAAGTGAAACTTGTTGCACCCTGCTCGCTGTCCCCTATGTGATCAGGAAGAGGAAAATATACAACACATACTTACTACCTGTGTCTTCGTGAGGGACTTCTAGTTTCGGGTCATGTCCCCCCTCGGCCTACAGGCATGTACGCCATCCCAACAGGCGACATCATTTGCCGAGTGGTGGAGAAAGAGTGTGAAGAAAGTCCAGAAGGATAAGCGCAAAGGATTCAATTCCTTGGTGGTGATGGGAGCCTGGCTACTTTGGAAACACCGGAATTTTGGGTGTTCGAGGGAGCCAATCCTTGCATAGAGGAAATGCTCCGCACGTTCAGGGATGAACACCACCCCTGGAGCATGGCTGGTGCTCGGCACCTAGCGTCCTTGAGCACTGGTCCAGTGGGCGGAGCAGGATAGAAGGTCTAGGGTGCCTTGGTGTGGTCAAGTTCTTTTTCAGTTTTATTTTATTAGTACACCCAGTTGTAATCATCAACCCTCACAGCCCGGTCCGGAGTGACGTGTTAAGTTTGTACGGGACCGACTTCTCTATATTAAATACAAAGATATGCAGCTCTCCTGCATATTTGAGAAAAAAATATTAATAAAAATAGACTCCTGAACCTGAAAAACAGAGATAGACACAAAATCTTTTCCTTTGAGCCAACCACCTTGAAGCTCAAATGCCAATGCAACATTGCGCTCTATTTTTCAAGAAAAAGTTCCAATGTAAGATTAGTCTATGTGTTTGAAGAAGTTGGATAAATGATTTGACAAGAAGAGTAAACAATAAAGCCTGCCAATGAATCTGCAGCCCATCTATACTCTCCACCAACATAGGTACATATTTTGGCCTTGATCCAGCTACAATTCGAATGTCTTGCATAAGGGGTGAAACCCATCTTAACCTATTTCAGTCATATCTTTCCTTCAGCAATAGATACCAATTTATCTTAATCTATTTCAGTAGTATCTTTGCTGCTAGAATGATTCGGGAACCTATATAGTTCTCCTCATACCTATGCATGAAAAAGTAAAGGTAACATTTCATCAAGGGTACCAGCAGCAAAGGACTACTACTATAACACAAAAGAGATGAATCTCACATCTATAGTATTCATAGACATCTGTATTTTAATCTGCCAATTGAAGATCCTAGGCCAATTAGAAGGTTTGCAAAATCATCATAACAGTCAGAAAAGTTTCAAGTTTACTTGATGCTCAAATGGATCTGAGAGAGGGAGAGAGATAGAGGAGAAGAGAAGAGAAGGCCGGAGGAAAGGAGATGGATCGGGATGAAGAGTCACATCGGCGGACGCGAGGAAGCGTTGAATGTTGGTGGATAAAAATTTCGGGTCCGAGACTCATAAAATAGGTGAAGCGTGAATTTGGAAAGTGTCACCTATTAAAGAGGTCTGATAGTAGTGACGTGTCAAGAGTAGAAGTGTCACTATTATGAAGTCATTAGTGACGCGCTTTGATGGGGAGACTTAGTTTAGTGACACGTTCAGTTTTCACGTGTCACTATTATGTGATTAGTGACGCTTTTCTTCAGAAGTGTCACTATTTAAGATGTCATTTTTGTGCCTTTTTTACATAGCGATGCATAGCACATTAAGATTTTTTTTTTTTGAGAAATGCACATTACCAAAACTTTGTGTCATGTTCCGAAAGATTATTTTTCTAAATTTGTTATTATAGCAATAATTTTTTGTGACAATTTTCGGCTTGCAATTTTGTTGCACATTGAGAGGGCTCCTCCACCCGCTTTTCCATCAGCATTAGGTTAAGCCTGATAAATGATGTAGTCTAAATGCTAGAAGCATCTAGAAGTTATTTTTCAAAATGAACTAATAAGAAGTTGGAACAAAATGTCAGAAGTAAGAGAAATACTCAGGTAGGGCTTTTTAAAAGTTGCATTTATCTCAAAGCAACATGTACGTAATTAATAAAAAACTTGAACTGCAGGGATATGATGGCCGGACATTGTTCTGAAGATCGCTCACGCATGTAAAAAAAACAAATCTCCTTTCCTCCAACCTTACATGACGGCTACATTGCCCATGTTAGCATGGATCGAGTCTTAAACCATGCTTGGTGCAGAGTCAGATGAGATAATTTTTTTTAAGCAGGCCACGTAAATTCGCTCTCACTAGGAGTCGAACCCAGGTCACTCTGAGTGCTACTCGGAAGTCTTAACCATTAAGTTAAGAGCCATTTCACATGTACCTAGTTAATAAACCTTTTGAAAATTTAAAGGTTGCATAGATCTCAACATATGAATGATTTAAGTAATTTTTCATGTGAAATGATCTCATCATGCTACTCTACAAGAATACAAACAAAATCAAGTAATGAATTGATGATCTTTAGTTATCAGTGACTAAATGTATCAAAAACCGGGTGAATCTCTAACTTATGGTGCATGATAACATTTTCATCAATCTAGGTGCACTAATACGTTACTCAACTTTTGACTATTCTCGTTAGGATCATATTTCACGAACAAAAAGGTATGGGCCACTACTTCGATATTATTGAAGTACCATGATAAAAGGACACCTCTTCTTCCTTGGTATCTTATTGCCAACGTCCATATTTGGTCAACATTGTTGTTTGTCTGCCTCTTGTCTATACACGGTAATATGCATGTACTTCATGGTGGTGTTTTTTTTTTTGAGGTAATCATGGAAGTGTTTCAATGAAGGGCATCTCAAATAATTTAGTAAATATCAAGAGCCGTAATGGGGAAAGAGGCACATGGCCCCTGGTGGCCTCACTAACTTCAACTTATGCATCTTTACTCTATTGCGATGGGCTTACTTTACCTTGTTGACAACTATCATGAAAAGATAACGTTTTACATTGGTCTTTAGCTTTAAATAATATATACTTGACATTAATAACTAAGGTGAAGAAGAATAAGATTGATGATGAAGAAGAACAAAGGCTATTACCTATGACAGAGAACTAATTGACAAAATGAGCTAATTTTAATGTAGCATATAATAACAAGAATATATTTCATCAATAATAAAGTAGTGAATAAAATTACAAGGAAAAAAGACTAATGTTGTGTTCCCATGTTCTCATTTTAGAATTGTACATTTTGGTACCATTTTTTGAAAATATAGTGGTGGTATACGAAAAGTCAAAATTAGAAAATACTTTTTTTCTCATCCCCCTCCTAGATTCAAGTGCTTGAAATTTGCATCTTTACAATCAACAATAACAATGTGATTATATTAGTGGAAGATAGCACTAAGGTTTATGTGCCTTGGAAGCTTTGGATTGGTTATAGATCTTAAAATAGATTTCAAGGATGTGTTTGGTTGAGTGTCAACGTGAGATGCGACGGGTCATCTAGTATAGCATGAATGAGATGATGGATGAGGACAAGAGGGATAAGAATCAATACATAGTAATATATCATAATTTATTATTTGTAATACTTTAGTTAATATTGTGACATCCCATGTCACAAAAGGTTAATTAAGCTAACCCTAATACTAATTGAGGGCTAATTAAAAATATAGATAATTAAGGTACCAAAGAATAAGGAGGAAATTAATTAATTAAATCTAGAAATTGCCAAATGGGAGCCATTTACAAACATCACAAAATCCCATGTAAGTGCACCAATGTTTTTGCATATTCAGGATGGCCATATTAAAATAGAAATTTGATGATTTTACCAGAATTTTTGGTAATCATTTAATACCCTTAAAAATTCTCTAAATGCAGCAAAAGGCACTTCTGTTCTGGACTTTTCATAATTTATCTAGGCCGAATTAGATCTTGAACCCAAAAGAAAAGTTGTAGAATATATCTCCCTGGTCATGCAAAAAAATCTGCACGAAGTTTGGAGCACTGGAACTTGGCGAATTTTGGCAAAACCTGAGCACTGTTCTAGTCAAGGGGGGGAGTCAACCTCTGCTTTTTCCGGGCCATTCTCAGAACGACATCGGTGCTGGCCCCTGTATTGCCACCGCCGATCACTGCAGCCCTCCATCCCGACCACTGCACCGCCCAACTCCCCTGTGGCACTGGCCAGAATTGAAGGCGACGCCGTTCAACCAATCCCTGGCAGCCAGCACACCGCTCACCTCTCTCTGCCCTCTCTTCCTCCGATCGGAACAAAAGGGGCAACAGCTCGCTTAGCGCGCCATTCCTCTCCCTCTCTACGCACAAACGTTTCCCACATTCCCCAGAATGACCACAAGTCTAGGCGCCAGCTTCCCTCTCCCTCTCCAGCGAGCCCAAGCCCAGGAGCCCTATTTTCAACAGCCATGGCCGACGTCGTCCACAACCAGAGATAGGCAACACCTCACCGCTCCATTCCTTCTCAAATCAACGCGCAAACCACCCTTCTAGCTTCACCCTGACCCGCTCCCTCTGCGTTGCAGCGCCGTCACCAGATTTTGCGAAGATCAGAACGCCGCCGCCACCGGAGTTATCCACCCCGCCGGCGAGAGCCATGCTCGGGCCTTTCTCCTTGACTTCTTCCTCAACGCCGATCATCCCTGGCCAGCAGTGAAGCTTGGCAACCCATCCCCAGCCCACCTCTCCCTCGGTGCATGCCGCACACCGCTGCTAAACCCTCCCCTGTCGTCGCTCCTCGTCGCCGGCGAGTTCCCGGTGAGCCCCTTTTTCCCCGACCCCTCCAACATTGCCCCAGCGCCGCGCCGACCGTTTTGGTCCAGCCGCCAGCCGCCCTTGGCCCTTCCTTCCCCCTTTCCAGTGAACCCCGGCCGCGCTCCGGCGAGCCTGGCCGCGCGCGCCTCTGTTTAAAAATTGCCGATGGCAATTGTGTAATTAAGTCTGAACTTTGGTTTAAACTTCAAAAATTCATAACTCAAGGAATAAAAGCCCTAAAAATGGGAAACTAATTTTTTTCGACTCCTAAAGTTCCCCTCTATCAGAAAAACAAGTTGAGGGCCAAGGTTTTTCAGTGCATTAATTAATTTAACTCCATAAAATTATAACCCTAGTTAGGTTAATAAATTCATAAGTAAAAATATATAAGTGGTAAAATCATGACATTTGTTCAGTGATCATCTCATGGCATCTATAAACGTTCTGCAAAAGCACATTTCCATTTTTATGCATATTATTAGTATTATTGCATAATCTTCATTTTCAGTAAATGAATTTATATAAATTATTTGCTGGGGATTTATTTATGAAATTAGGTATTCCTGTTCCTTATGTATTTGTACATCCCTACAAAATTCCATGTAAAATTTTGAGCACCATCAGTATGCTTTTTGCTGTCGAATTGATCACTCAATAAGTAACTTAGGAAATTCCCTATGAATATTACCTTATAAATACATATGGTTAGATTTAGGGATAAATTCATCCCTGGTACTGTTCATGCAGAATATTAATCTTGACTTGCAGTAGAGTTTCTATTCTCCATTTTATGCTAATGGATCATGATTAACTTATATGTAACTAGAGTGATTTTATTTAGTTCAGCCTTACTAATTCCATATATCATTATGATCAATTGCATAGTTGTCACTTTAGCTATTTTGCTCAAAAATAAACTTTCTAAAGTTTAGGTCCTAGTACTACATTTTCATGTCACCATCATCATGTGATGCTATGTAGTCCTCAACTATGCCATGCTCATATTTAAAGTAGACTTATACTAGGTTTTCGATGAATAAAAACCATATCTCTTCTAATTAGAAGTTTGTCCCCTTCAATTAAGTGGTTGTCATTCCATACATTTGTGTACATACCCATTCATGCATGAGCATCATTTCCTTAACTTTATTTGTTGAGGAGTGCCATGAATCATCATGCCATACATTTCATAGTTAATTAGGGAACTCTATGAACCCTTGTGTATTCATGTTTATTTATGCATGTTCATTTCATATAGGGTTCGAGATCGAGGAGATCACACCGGAGCAACCGGGATCTGAAGTGAACTTTGGCGAAGACACTAACTACGATCACTCCCAAGGCAAGCCCCGGTGCATACCTAATTAATTTTCGAGTCCTTTTTACTTTGTCACAAGCTAGGAGTGTTGTATTGTGCATTAAGTGTAGGACTTGGATGGAACCCACTTGCATACTCCAGTAAATGACCTATGGTTAGTTTATGTTAGCAAGCCTCTCCATTAGTAAATGCTATGCTTAAACTAGTGGAGTCAATGGTAGGTTATGGTATCACTTGATTCAACTATGGGTCACATGATTAATGAACTTGATAAAATGGAGCACCTATCGTTGCAACTCCGCGGACAAGTATTGAATAGTACCAAGTACATAGCTTTATATGGGAATTGGTAAACCTAGTAACTTGGGTACCGTATTGTTGGACGGCCATACTCATCGATCCAGAGGTGCTGTGAATGGCATGGTGGATGCACGGGTTTGAGGACCGCTGGAGAGTGCATGGGTTAAACCTTGGATACGAAGTACAGTATCGCGGGGAGGACGTGTACTCAGGATCGACGGTCCCGGTCATAGCAAAAACTTCCTCAATTTTAATTCAATGAAGGTGAATAAGTACTTGAACTCAACCGATAAGAACCCAACCTTGCCAGAAAAGTAAGTTTCACTAAAATAAGCATAACTTCCTCAATTGTAATTCAATGAAGGTGAATAAGTACTCGTTGGAAATCTAATGTTTGGCTCTACAAGTTTGGTTTAGGAAGTTTGTCCTAGAAAAATCTGGAACTGGGTCGAATTTGGAAAAAAACAGTAAGCTTTTCTGGAATGTCAGAATTTACTTCATTTCTGTCCTCTGTTTTTGGATGAGAATTTACTTCATAACTCCCAGAGATTTTGTTGGATGGATATGTGTGAGTATGCGTTGGAAAGATGATGAAATTCTCCAAAACATTTGTAAAATACAAAAATTTTAACTTTGTCCAGAAGCTAAGTGTTTTTGCTCATTCCTGCGGATCACTCCGTCAACCGCAGAATTTGTCATTGCCGGTCGTTAAGCGGATCGGGAACCTCATGTCTTTTCTTTTACCAATCAATCCTTCTGCTATTTTGAGCATGTGTGCTTAGTGGAATATTAAGTTTTGACTCACCCTTGCAAAACTTTATTCCGGCAGATGGATGTTGGCAAGCTCATGAAGGACCCTGAGCACCTTGTCGGCCGCATTCTCGAGTTGGAACGAGAGCGCGAGGCGCTGCAGTCCACGCTTGTTGCCCGTGATGCCCAGCTCGCGGAGCATGACGCTAAGGTTGTAGTTCTTGAGGACAAGCTGCACACTAGCGAGTTGGAGCGGGCCAATCTTTTTGAGCAGCTCCATGATGCTCAGCTCATTATTGAGGGTGATGCAAGCGATCAGTTGCAGGAGCAACTGAACCAACACAATGCCCAACTCATTGCTGCCCAAGAGGAGATTTACTCTCTTCATAGACAGGTCACCGCTCTCTTGGAGGAGCGAAGTGAGCTACAAGCTCAGCGTGAAGAAGCTCAAGATGCACGGGATGTTATGGAAGGGAACCTCAACGACGCTCATGCCAACATCGTGCAGTAAGAGCAGCTCATTGGGCATCTCCAAGCTGCTAATGGCCAGCTGAATGCCATCCTTAATGACCAGCCACCCATTCCACTCGCAGTGATTCATCCCGATGACGCTGATTTGAGTGAGAACAGTGATTCCGGCATTGACTACGAAGCACCCCCTGGACCGGGTGATATGGACGTGGAGTCCGATGGTGGTAGCCACGCCGAGTGACTGAGTAGTAGTACGTGTGTAGGGTGAAAATATTGTGAGACACCCTGCTTGTATGTGGATAGTGTTAGTAACGCTAAGTTAAGTTGTAACCTTAGCTCTCCGAGATCGTGTGGTGTCATGTTCTGAGTGATGTAACCTAAGACTTTCCATGTATCAAAAGTTGCATCACAAGTATCTATGGTTTTTATCATAATTATGTTGCCTATGGTGTTGGAAATTATGGAATTTAAGTTTTCTCTTATGTCCGCACCGTTTACTTGTCAGCATTTCAATTTATGAACAATCTGAAATTTTATTCCGTCGCCATGTCATAGCCTTGTTATCATATTGTCTCATGTGATGATCAGGCTAACCTGCTCTGTTCATATGGCAGATGGTGCAAACTCGCCGCGGTGGAGAAAACGTCGGTGATGCTCCCGGCGCCTCAAACATTGGTGGAAACAGGCCGCTACCCAACATGCCACCCATGACGGCTATGGAGCAGCTCATCCATAACCAGAATGAAATGTTCCGCATGTTCATGGAGAATATGAACCGTTAAGGAGCTCCTGGACCACCACCACTGCAGCCTCGTGAATCCTCCTACAGCGACTTTTGGGCAACTCATCCGCCCACCTTCAAAGAAGCCGGTGATCCGCTGGAAGCGGATAATATTATTCGCACTCTGGAGTCGAAGTTCGCTCTCCTCCACTGCACCAAACAGTAGAAGCCTCTCTTCGCCGCGCAGCAACTCCGTGGCTCCGCAAATGCTTGGTGGGCCAGTTTCACTATCGCTCTTGCCGCTGGTCATCAAGTCACTTGGACGGAATTCTGCACAGCATTCCGTGCGCACCACATCCCCGCTAGACTCATGAAGTGCAAGTTGCAGGAGTTCCTCAATTTGAAGCAAGGCTCTGGAACCGTGCAAGAGTATGCACGGAAATTCAACTACTTGGCTCAGTACGTGTCGTATCACGCTGATATGGACGAGAAAAAAAGGATTGTTTTTGTTCGGGTCTTACCCCAAAGTTGCAAGACCGCTTGGCACAAGTCACCGCCGGCACATTCAACGATTTGATGAGTGCCGCCATCGTGCAAGAAGACACCATCCGTGCCAACCAGGAAGACAAGAAGAGGAAATGTGCTATGGGAAGTTCATTCGGCTCCGCACCGCCCAAGTACAGGCTTGCAATCACCTCCCCGACTGGACAGAAATTCTGGGCTGCGGTACCGTCGGGAGGAGGACCTCATCCGTCATTCTCACAGCAGCACTCTTGATTCCATGGATGCAACCAGCAGCAATCTTCTGGTTCCTAGGCTCTACAGCAGAGTAACCAAGTGGTAAAGACCAACTCCTCGCAGCCATGCTACAACTGCGGCTGAACCGGTCATTTTGCTAAGGAATGTCGTTTCCCGAAGCGTAATCCGAGCAACAACAACAGCACCAACACTTCCGGGAACAACAACAACAACCACAGCAGCGGCAACAACAATGGCAGCAATGGAAGTCATCCCCAGTCTTCTACCCCTACGCACAAGAATGGCCGAGTCAACTACACCACGGTCAAAGAGATCCAAGTTGGAGAACCCGTTCTCGCGGGTACGTTCTCGATCAACCAACATACTGCCATGGTTTGTTTCAATTCAGGAGCAACGCATGATTTTATTAGTCAGCATGTGTGAATCATTTGAAGATCACCCCCATCACTATGGGAACACCATACATCATCACATCTCCCAGTGGGAAAATAAGAGCTCATCTTGAGTTAAGAAAAGTGCCACTTAAGTTAGCAAGCAACGTATACCCCACTTCCCTAATCATCTTAGAGGGCCAAAGCATCAACATAATTCTTGGTATGAAATGGATGACTAGTCATAAAGCCGTCTTGCACATTGAGACCCGAGAAGTCCATTTGAACTCACCCTTACATGGCCCGTCTATCCTCCGATTGCCATATCCTAAGTTGTCCATTTTGCAAGTGTGTCATGTTGAAGGAAAAGTTCTAGAAGGTATTCCAGTGGTATGTGATTTCCCCGATGTATTTCCAGATGATTTGCCGGGAATGCCTCCGGACAGGGATGTCGAGTTTAAGATTGAACTCATACCCGGTACAACGCCTATCTCTCGTAGGCCATACAAAATGGCTCCTAATGAGTTAGCGGAATTAAAAGAGCAATCGCAAGAGCATATGGACAAGGATTACATCTGACCGAGTTCATCTCCCTGGGGCTGTCCCACCCTCTTTGTGAAGAAGAAAGACAAGACCCTACGTCTCTACGTCGACTACAGGCCTTTAAATGCTATAACCATCAACAACAAGTATCCTCTACCTCGAATTGATATTCTATTTGATCAACTAGTGTGTGTTAAAGTCTTCTCCAAGATTGATCTTCGATCCGGCTATCACCAATAAAAATCCGAGCCAAAGACATTCCAAAAATAGCTTTCTCCACTCGATATGGTCTCTTCGAATATCTTGTCATGTCTTTTGGTCTCACCAATGCTCCAGCCTACTTCATGTATTTGATGAATTCCATGTTCATGCCGGAGTTGGATAAGTTTGTAGTTGTGTTCATTGACGACATCCTTATCTACTCCAAGTCTGAGGAAGAGCACACCGAACACCTCCGTATTGTTCTACAACGACTCTGAGATCATCAACTTTACGCCAAATTTAGCAAGTGTAAATTTTGGCTAAAGCAAGTTCCATTCTTGGGTCATGTCATTTCCGCAGAAGGAGTAGCTGTTGATCCTAGCAAAGTAGAAGATAATCTTATATGAATATGCTTGTACTGCATTAGCTTTTCTTTAAAACTCTTGACAAACAAATGCTCGTAGAAGGTGATATAGAAGAATTGCAACTGCACTTTGAACACTAATAAAACAATATGTTCCACTAAAAAGGTGAAATTTTAGAAATTAGATCCATTTAGATACAGATTGTAGAAGCAACTACAAATGGAGTGCAAGTAGCACGCTGTTTCTTTATCGAAAGAAAGCAGAAAGAATGACTTCACAAGAGTTTGCGATCCAGTTAACGTCTTGCCTGCTACTCTAAGGTCGCCAGTATGGAACCAAAATGCACACAGTACACAATTTTCTCATCTTTTATCATAATCTTTCATATGACTCCTAGAATTTCCCTTACAAATATGAAATCATTCCAAGCACAATGAAGTATGTGCATCATTATTGGACAACTACATATTACATTAGAGGAAAATAGAAAACATATATCATAAGTACATCCCGAGACTACAGTGAGCCAAGAGTGAGGTTTAGCTTTACCTACACAAGTAGATAATTCTTGACTTTGCTTCTTCTCCACGTGAGAGGTATGGTGTCAATTATGAAGCTGTAACAGAATGATAAGTCGTAGTACCCACCACCTTGATCAGATCAGAAAAGGCTTGGATCATTCAAATGCATATCTGAACATCAAAAGCAGGTTCCGATTCACCTAAAACATGACGATGACTGAACCATTATTTAAAAGCTATTGAGGAACAACATGAAAGAGCAAAATGACAGTTCATAGGAAACGACCTTCCATCCGCCGCCATTGATTCCTATTAAGAAAAAGGCAATCAGGGTTGGAAATTTGTGGGGAGCAGAACAAGAAGCAAAATTTCCAATCACTGATCTTACCTAATATAAACGAATGTAAATTTCTCCTCCCTATAATCCACAAAACCAAGTACTGAACATGTAAATCAGAATAGAACTATGCAACACACCATAATCACAATACAGAGCTATCAAATGCATACGCCTAAACCACGAATCAGCATCAATTTAGGTAAAAAATCCACAATGAACGAAGCATCTCATTCCACAGCAAAAACAAAAGAAGCCAACACGAATGACTACCATGCTCACCTGCTTCATCTCTCTGTTCTTGCCTCTCGTGGTGATGCTGATAATGTGCCCAATCACCACATCATTCCCATAAATTTCAATAAAATCGGACGACACGCCGTGTTAATGCGTAAGATGTTATGCTTCTATCACACGGTCCCATAAATTATACAAGATATTTGATCTTGCCCTTGGCTGATATAAAAGGCAGGCCCACAAATCAGTGTTAATCAATGACTAATAGATTTGGATTAGGTATAAATAAAGGTTAAGGATTTTAGACACAATATTTAGCCTTTATAGTATATAAGAAACACGGATAGAGGATGTACACAACATGAAATCAGAGGCATGAGAGAGTAGCACCACAACATAACTAATGCAATGAGCAAAATTTTCCAGCCGTTGGTTCTTGATGAGGGTGTAAAATCGTCAAAAACCTTTTAGCAAATGCTTGTTGTCTTTCCCAATGGTTTCTTTTTGTTGTTTTCTTTAATTAAGGTCAATCTCAGTGATAGTTTTATAGTATTTTCATTTTAATAAATAACATGTCACATAGCTAAAACTGATCTAAAACTGATGATATGATATGCAACTTATGAGGAGAGAGGAGAGTGGTGTTTCATTAGGATAAAACTCTATGTACATAGTTACTAACACTTTAAAATCGGAATAAAACTCCATTGAGAGTGTTTGCGTTTTGTAAGGACCGAAGGCGTATCGAGAGGGGGGTGAATCGGTAAGCCACTCACAAATCCAATTACTTTAATTCCACTACTTGAGTCTAGCAAGAGAAGCAACCTAAACAATTCTAGTAGGCCCAGACCCTACACATGCTAGTGTTCATGATAAGATAAAGTGCGGAAGCCAAACACACTAGCCTATGCAAGCCACAATTCACCTTAGTCACTAGAGCACACAATTGCGGAATAGTACAGAGAGGGTCAAGGAATTCTCATGATTTTTCCTGAGGACTCGGAAGGATGGCGCCTTCCCCTAATCCTCGTTGGACCACTCCCACCGGATTCCCGGTCCCTCCCGCCACCAAGTGGAGTTCTCGCCCGCGAGCCCGCAATCACTCCTAGAGTGAGGACACGGTGTGCGTCACCACTGCACAAAGCACAAGCTTGCCTCCCTCGAGAACTTGTCGGACTCCCCGAGCCGACACGGGCGCTCACTAGCGGTGCCCCTTTCACCGCTGGGCTCAAACCGTGTACAAACGTGTGACAGCCTTCACAACCGATCACGATTGGCTCATCACCGACACCTAACCGGTCTAGGTCTCACCATAGACCAAGAGTAACAATATAGATCACACCCTCAAGGACACCCTAGCCTTAGATGTGCAAGATGCTCAAGTTACTCTCCTCTAGCACTCTCAAGATATGCAATATCTCCTCCTAGTGCTCTCCTCTTTTCCTTTTAGACCTTACCAAATGCTCTCAGGTATTCCACTGGCCAAAAGAGGTCACAAAGACCCCAGCAATGAAGTTATATAGGCTCCCAACCTCAAACTAGTCGTTGCTCCATGAATTCACCTTTCTGGACGTACTGACCATACAGTTCGTTCTCTCCTAGACCGGACCGTCCGGTCACTCTGGTAACGGCTCTCCTAGCCGTTGGCTCAACTATGTCCAGGCAAATTCCTGTACTGATCGGATTGTCCGGTCAGTAGACCAGACCGTCCGGTCTATACAACTGTCATCATCAGACTCCAGAACATTGGCTTCCTCTCTGCACTGTTCCTCAGCTGAACTAACCATATGGTCCAGTCACCTGACTGTACCGTCTGGTCTCTATAGCTTCTGCATAGTCAGATTCCTCGCTCCTCACTGGAAGTCCTAGACAACTCCCTATAGTGACCATACAATCCGGTCTCCACTGACCCCTCTGTCCAGTCTCTATGTCCAGAAGTTGAAACTTGTCATCCTCGCTTGACTTTGTTTCCCGGCTTCTCCACTGTCATCTAGTGCCTGTGATTTCACCGAGCAACCTTACACATCATCGACTAGACATGACCTAAGAGAATGACCTAGACCCTCTTGATAGTCCGGTTTTTCCTATGGACTCAAAGCCCTAACAACTAGTCAAGTGTACCTAACACTTGCACCATAGCTTGTTCTCCGCTTTGATCCATCTCCATCAACCCTTGGACTCCATCAAGTTCACAAGTCTCCATGCTTGTGGTTATTGTCATCGATCACCAAGGCAACCATCATCCATATGATTTATAATAGTGTTTAGAGATGATTCCTACATAGACAACACTCATGTAGATATTAGCCCACAATTTCATAGTTGTCATCTATCACCAAAACATTCATACCTTGGGGATCCAATCATCAATGGTCATGAAGCTTACAATCTCCCCCTTTTTGGTGATTGATGACAACCACTACTTAATCAAAAACTTGATCAATACATAACCGGGCTAAAAGAACTACACAAAGATCAAGAGGAACCATAACACCATATGAGAGAAATGCATATGGTCCTACTCAATCAAACATCATCTAGAGATGCAAGGAAAAGAGTGAAAAGCATACTCTAGATGAAATATGCATGCATGCCATGGAAATATATTAAAGGAAAGCATAAAGACATGAAATGCAAGACATGAATGATGAGATGCAACAAATTAGCATGACTATGCATATAAGATAAGAACAAGTAATCATCATCCAGATATCATACACAGGCATACAAGATAATTAATGAATACACGACACTGCATATGAGAATAAACCAAGTGAGATCCAAATGAGTCGAACACAATCAAATGAAAACCATGACTTATCAAAATCCACGAACATCAAATAACTCCATCGATCCAAATGTATCTAACTCCCAAAAACCTCGTATGCTCCCCCTAGATACAAACTACTCTCGATCACACAGGATTACACTCCCACTCTCCCTAGACCTAGGATCTTCTCCCCCTTTGGCAACAAGCACCAAAAAGTGGAAACGATGAACATATACGCACTCGTGGTCGAAGGAAGTGGTGCAGCGACGTCCTCTGAAGGCTTTGCTCTGGGTTGCTCCTGTGCTGGATCCTGCTGTGTTCCCTGAGCCTGTGCCACCTGATCATCCATCTACTCGAAGAAGTCAAGGTCTACATCCGACTTAGACCCTTTGTCCTGTGCTGCTGGTGTGACTGTGGCAGTCTCTTGAGCTGAAGTCTGGAGAAGGATAAGATCTGCCATGTACTGCTGTGGGAAGCCTCCACGGACAAGATCCTCTGCTGCTTGAGGAGTAAGAGTAGTAACTATGGTAGTAAGAGGTGGAGTTGTAGCTGTCACTGACTCTAGAGCTAGCTAGGAGTCTAAACAGGTAGTGTCTACAATCTCTGAGAACAAGCTCCTGACAGGTAAGTGTTGGGTAGTGAAGGGTGCTGCCATCTGCGATGTCGAACAGTGTGAAGGTGAGATGAACAACACAGAGACTGAGAAGGCTGACACAGGGGAGGGCTGAGCAGAAGAGAAAGTCTGTCCTACTCCCCCTGTCGGTAAGACCCCTGAACGTGGCAGTCCGCTGGACTGAGCTGTCATCAAAGCAGTGAAGGGTCTTGGCTAAGTCTGCAACTACTGATACTGAGGGAACACTGAAGGTCCTGGCAATTGACTGGCCTGCCTCTGGGTCAACTCCGTCATCTGAGTCATCATGGCTGTAATAAGTGCAGTCTAGTGCCTCTGAATCTCTACCTGGCTCCTGATGATGTCCATCATCTGACGTCTGTCCTCAGCTACACTCTGGATGAACTCACCCAGGCGTCCTGCAAGCGCTATCACTTTGATAGCGTCCTCTGACTGTGAACCTATTGGCGGGGGAGGTGCTCCTATACTGGCTGACTCAGGAACCACCGTCTCTAGCTGAGCTGCCTGCTCGTGAAGTACTGGTGGTGACTCCTGCTCCTCCTCCCCTATCTGCTGGCTGGAGGTAGACTACCATCCCCTGGGGACTCGAGGTGCATAGCTAGTGGTCACCTCAGGGAATGCCTCATACTGCTCCTATGTCACTAGGCCCATCCTCCACAAGAGATAGCAGATATATGGATCATAGACCAAGTGACGTCCTTCAACCCTCTTTGCGATGACCTCCTCCATCTCTCCAATGAGAAGATCTACCAAGTCGAAGTGCTGTCTCCTCAGAATCGCTGCTACAGCCCACTGGTGAAGAAGTGTGAGAAACCATGTGGATATGTGCCATGGCTTGCAATATATGTGATGAGTAATTGATTTGAGTGGATTTATGTTTGAGTTGAAATACGGGAATCTTGGGATTGCATGAGTTTGTGCATGTCATGGTTTTCACTAATCAGAGTTGGTGGAAGTATTGGTGAAGTTGCAGGAGTTGGGAAATGTGTTTGCTTGTCTCATGATGTGTAGGTCACTAGAGTCGATTTGGCGGTCAACAGCGAGAGGATCGGGCACAAGTAGGGGACTTGGGGCTGGACGATCGGGGCACCGGGTGAAGTCATGGGTGATCCACACCGTACATGTGGAGAGGCAAGAAGCACGGATGGTTTCGCGGTTGAACCTCAAAACCGTGGTAGTGATGAAGACGGTGTGTTGACCAAGTCTAGGCGAACGGGATGCTGGTACAAGCGACAAGGGGGCCCAATGGACAGGGACTGGGAGAGACTTGCCAGTGGCCAGGATCGTGGGACAAGGTGACACGTCTCGACATCGAGAAGTCGTGCTTTGAGAAGCGTGCAAAGCGGTTTCCTGGTTTGGGCCTCAAAACTGGTGGCGGTGGTTGGTAGTGCATGTGGTACCATCATGGAGCTTGCTTCTAGATGAAGCAAAGACGTGAAGTGTCCGATGGCATTCGGACAATGAGGCAAAAGATGGACAATTATGCCCCCGGTGGTAGGTGGGTGTGTTATGTAGACCAAGGGTAGTGTTGTCATGTGGGCAATAGACCTTGGGCCTATATAAGGTGATGTGGACAAGGGTTCCCGATCTTCCGAAAGGTTCTTGGTAAGTTGATTTGGTCGGAGGCGACACACAAATCGATCCGGCTTCAGAACAGCACGTTCTAAACCCCACAATCGCAGCACGACGTCTCCTCTGGTTATCAACCGTCCAAAAGATGATTGACCTCACCGAGAAGGCTAATCCCTGTCTGCGAATCAAGAACACAAGCAAGAACAACGAAGAATGCAACACAATTGCAGATGTATGATTAAACTCTCGAAGTTGGGGTCTCACAAACCGATGAACGGTGAAACTGTTTATGAACAGAATTGATCTAAGCAAAACCCGAACCCTAATGGTGCGGCGGTGGCTGTATATAAAGACCCTAGGGTCGTGCAAGACCCTCTGGACGCGCCCCGAATTGGGCTCAACTAGATACAAGGCCCAAAGACAAAAAATAAGCGACGCAGCACCGACACAGATTCTGGACTCTCTCTTGTTTTGACGATTCCCGATGACTCCGGATGAATTTTGACATGAGGCCGGCGGCATTGGAAAGGTCTTCTCCTTATCTTTCTGTGCATATGTAGAACGTCCAAATCCGAGTCCGTATGCGTCCTGGGCGACCGTTTTAGTACAGACTGGTCCTGGGCCCCGAAACAGACTCGAAGTCGGTTTTGATTGGGCCTCCACTTTGGCTTCCAAGCCCTTGCTGGCCCTCCACGTTTCCAAATCCTTCTCCCATCATCTCCTGGTTCTCTCCATGGTTTCTAATCATAAAATAATCATTAGGTAGCAAACCATTCTCAAAAGTAACATATAGCGAAGAACGTAGGAACGAGCTCACCTCTAAATTTAGTTGTCGTGCACGAGCTCTAGTCATTGGACCTTGCAAGTCCAGATTTGGAGGAGTGTTGTGTGTATCCATAGGAGTGATATCCTCATCATCCTCCCCCTCTTGAAGTGGAGTCGTCCTCGACTCAAGCTCATCCTCTTCTCCCAAGTATGGTTTCAAATCTGAAATGTTAAAAATAGGACTAACCCCGAACTCGGGAGGCAACTCAAGTTTGTATGCATTATCATTAATCTTCTCTATTATTTTGAATGGACCATCAGCTCTAGGCATTAGTTTAGACTTTCTCAATTCTGGAAATCTATCCTTTCTTAAGTGTAACCACACTAAATCTCCTACATCAAGCTTTACTTCCTTTCTTCCCTTACTACTAGCAATTTTATACTTTTCATTCATCTTTTCAATGCTAAGTCTAGTGGTCTCATGTATTTGCAAAATAAATTCAGCACGCTCCTTAGCATCAATATGAACTCTCTCATTAATAGGTAGAGGAAGTATATCAAGTGGAGTACGGGGATCAAAACCATACACTACCTTGAATGGACTTACCTTGGTAGCAGAATGTGTTGCCCGATTATAAGCAAACTCAACATGAGGTAAGCATTCTTCCCATTGCTTCAAATTTTTCTTCAAAACAGCTCGCAACATAGTACCCAAAGTGTGGTTCACAACCTCAGTTTGTCCATCAGTTTGTGGATGACAAGTTGTAGAAAATAACAACTTTGTACCCAACTTATTCCAAAGCGTGCGCCAAAAATGACTCAAGAATTTTGCATCACGATCTGAAACAATAGTAGAAGGCATACCATGCAAACGTACAATTTCTTTGAAAAAAAGATCAGCAATATAACTAGCATCATCAGTTTTATGACATGATATAAAGTGTGCCATCTTAGAAAAACGATCCACGACAACAAAAATGCTATCGCTCCCCCTCTTAGTCCTAGGCAGTCCTAAAATAAAGTCCATAGAAATATCCGCCCAAGGAATAGAAGGAACAGAAAGTGGCATGTATAAACCATGTGGATTCAATCGAGACTTAGCTTTTTGACATGTAGTGCAGCGAGCAACAAAACGCTCAACATCTTTCCTCATCCTTGGCCAAAAGAAGTGTGTGGCCAAAATATCCTCTGTCTTCTTAGCACCAAAATGACCCATCAATCCACCTCCATGCGCCTCCTGCAACAACAAAAGACGAACGGAACCAACTGGAATGCATAGGCGGTTAGCTCTAAACAAGAATCCATCATTCAACACAAATTTGTGCCAAGCACGACCTTCTTTACAGTGCAGCAATACATCTTCAAAATCGACATCAGCAACATATTGTTCTTTAATTGCCTCAAGTCCAAAAATTCTACAATCAAGTTGAGACAACAAAGTATATCGCCTCGATAAAGCATCAGCAATCACATTATCCTTCCCTTTCTTATGTTTAATAATATAAGGAAAAGACTCAATAAACTCAACCCATTTAGCATGTCTACGGTTCAAATTGCCTTGAGAACGAATATACTTAAGTGATTCATGATCAGAATGAATAACAAATTCTTTGGGCAACAAATAATGACGCCACGTTTCTAAAGAACGTACAAGTCCATATAGTTCCTTATCATACGTGGAATAATTCAAAACAGGCCTAGTAATTTTCTCACTAAAGTACGCAACAGGTTTACCATCTTGCATCAGAACACCACCAATGCCTATACCACTAGCATCACATTCAAGCTCAAAAGTCTTATCAAAATTGGGTAATTGCAGCAATGGTGCATGTGTAAGTGTCCTTCAAAGCATCAAAAGACTCATGATGTACCTTACCAAAATGGAAGTCAACGCCCTTCTTTGTCAACTCATGCAATGGTGCAGCAATGGTGCTGAAATCTTTGACAAAGCGGCGGTAGAAACCTGTAAGACCAAGAAAACTCCTCACCTGTGTGATAGTTTTTGGTACAGGCCAGCTCTTTATGGCTTCAATCTTCGCCTCATCCACCTCAATTCCCTGTGGAGTCACAACATAGCCAAGAAAAGAGACTCGATCCGTGCAAAAGGTGCACTTCTCAAGGTTACCAAATAAACGTGCAACTCGCAAAGCATCAAAAACAGCACGCAAATGAATCATATGATCATCCGTGGATTTGCTATAAATCAAGATATCATCAAAGTAAACAACCACAAATTTGCCAATAAAAGGTCTTAAAACCTCATTCATCAAACGCATGAAAGTACTGGGTGCATTAGTTAACCCAAAAGGCATTACTAACCACTCATACAACCCGAATTTGGTTTTGAAAGCTGTTTTCCATTCATCTCCAAGTTTCATTCTAATTTGATGGTAGCCACTACGCAAATCAATTTTAGTGAAAATTATAGCACCACATAACTCATCAAGCATGTCGTCTAGCCTAGGAATAGGATGACGATACCTAATAGTAATGTTATTAATGGCTCTACAATCTACACACATACGCCAAGAACCATCTTTCTTAGGAACCAAAAGTACAGGAACAGCACAAGGACTAAGTGATTGACGAACATACCCACGATCCAAAAGGTCTTGGACTTGTCGTTGTATCTCCTTAGTCTCCTCAGGGTTGGTCGTATAAGCAGCACGGTTTGGTAAAGTAGCACCAGGAATCAAATCAATTTGATGCTCAATCCCTCTCAAAGGTGGCAATCCCGGGGGTATCTCAGCTGGGAAAACATCCTCATACTCCTGCAAAAGGTTAGTGACAGCAGGAGGCAAAGCACTAGAAGCAATATCACCAAGAAAAAACAAGGCTTGTTTGCATATCAAAGCATAGCAAATATCATCAGTAGAAATTTCAGCAAGCTCAGATTTTGTGGCAAGACATGAACGACCTTGTAATTTAATTGCAGCACCCTTAGAACATGAAGAATCATTAACATTACTTGGTGTAGAAGCAGAATTAACAGGTTGCTGAATTTCAGGGTGTTTATTTTTCAAACTAGGAGCTCGTTCTAAATCAGCTTGTACAATTTCAGCAGGGGTCATTGGTAACAAAGTAATTTTAGTTCCTTTATGCATAAAAGTGTACTTATTACTTTTACCATGGTGTACAACATCATTATCAAATTCCCAAGGTCTACCCAATAAAAGTGAACAAGCTTGCATGGGTACAACATCACAATCAACAGAATCCACATAGGAACCAATGGAAAAAGGAACTCTGCAAGTTTGTGTTACCTTAGCTTTTCCAGAGTCATTTAACCACTGAATGTAGTATGGATGTGGATGTGGGCGTGTGGTCAAATCAAGCTTCTTAACCACATCAGAACTCACCAAATTGTTGCAGCTTCCTCCATCAATGATGACACGTGCCCGACGGTTCTTGATGACGAAGAAAATCTGGAACAAGTTATGTCGCTACATCATCTCGGGCTGCTGGACTTGTGTGCTAAGCACACGCTGCACAATAATATTCATATAGCCCGTGGTATCTCCGCCTCCAAGGACGAGGTCACCGCTGGTGGCAGCGACATCCTCCTCCTCATCCTCCACATCGGAGGCGCTCATGTAACCGCCATCATCTGTCGCCACATATGCCCGCCTACTTGGGCAATCTTTCTGCACATGGCCAAGACCATGGCAGCGGTGGCACTGAATCCCTGTAGTGCGTCCCGTCGAAGCAACAGAGGAGGCACTACTAGCCGGTACCTGCACAGAATTTTTACCTGAGCGCGTAGAAGGGGCAGGGGCTGATCTTGGTGCTGCAGAAACAACACTAGCTGGTGGGGGCGGCCGGAAAGATGGCTTGGGCAGCCCCGAAGTCCCCGTCGGCCGTGGTGGGTAGAAATTCCTGGACTTGTTGTACTCCTCAAAAGCCTGGAAAAGTCCCTGTGATTCTTTCTCTGCAAGCATAGCATACTGGAAACACTGGTTGAGGGTATAAAATTCTTTATAATCAAGGATGTCCTGAATTTCTTTTCTCAAACCAGAATAAAAGCGGCAAATCTGATCCTCTACTTTTTCAACCACAGCACAACGAATCAAACCCTTCTGAAGCTCACTAAAATAATCCTGAACAGTTTTATCTCCTTGATCTAAACGCTGCAGTTTATTACGAATTTCTCTATAAAAAGAAGGAGGAACAAAACGATCACGCATTTCTACCTTAAGTTCTTCCCAAGTAGTAGGCAAATCGGTTTCAGCAGCTAGACCACTCCACCAAACAATAGCAAAGTCCTTAAACTCACTAGTGGCTTGTCTAACTCTATGTTGTTCAGGAACAAGGTGGGCATTAAATTTTTGTTCTACCGTCATTTCCCAATCAAGGTAAGCATCACCATCGTATTGACCCGAAAACGAAGGAATTGAAAACTTAATTTTAGCATACGGATCATCTGGAGCATAGTTACCTTGTGTGCGACGGGTGTGGTTGTGGAAACCACCCATACCTTGAGGGTTACATTGCAAACGGCGTCGTAACCTTGCGGTCCTTGTAGCTGACCTATCGACGGTGCCATCAGCCTTATACACCGTTGCTTCATCATGATCGCCTTCAACGTCGTTGTTGGTGTTGTTGTTGGTGTTGGTGTTGGTGTTGTTGTTGTTGTTGTTGTTGTTGTTGGTCTTATGAGCGATCTCCAATTCGACAACCTGATCGGTTAACTTAGAGACTCTCTTATCCAACCGCTCAATGCTTTCTCCCAGGTGAAGCTTGGTGACGGCGTCGGTGACGGCCCTGGTGATCGTTTCTGCCAAATCACTCTGAACCGCCTGCAAAGCCTTCTGTAACTGATTTTGGCTCACGCACTCATCCAATTTTGAGGGTGAAGCACCCTCCCCGTCGCTTCCTGACATCAGAAACACCAAAACAGGAAACAAAAAAGTGAAGGTTATCCCTACAAAACTACTAAGTAGTGGTGCCTCTCAACACAGCAAAAGTAAGCTTCTTGCAAAGCTCTTACAAAGTTCTGAAAACAACAAAGCGAAGGATACCAGGGAGAAGTGTTCCACGATTGCAAGGGTTACCAAATAACCTATGTGCTGTCCAGAAGAAGTATGTAGAGCTAGGAAGGCCAAATATGTATATATGAGTGGCACACAAATCAAAAACAGATAGTAAAGCTGAATAAGTGCCCAAGTAACTTGTCCCTAGTTGCTGGTCTAACTATGTTCTAGAACAGTAGTGATAGCAAAGGTACACAGTAGGAATCCCAGCCGATAACAAGGAGACAAAGGGACACAGCCGATAACAAGGGGCTTAGTGTAAAACAGCCAAACTCAGAAATTTCAGGGGGCTAGATGGAGCACTAGTAGGAATCCCAAATTTCTTTTTTTTTGATTTTATTTTTTTTATATTTTTTTCCAACTGACTAGCAAACAGGGAGAAACCACAAAAAATTTCAGCTCAAACCGAGCTAGGACGTGGCCTACAGAAAATCTTGAAGTTCCAGAAAACGTCGGTTTTCAACTTGAATTAATTTTTTCTTTATCTTCCCGATTTTTTTTGAATTTTTTGATGAGGGCACACAGGGTATGCTCAACTTTTCGTCTAGAATCTCCTGTAAAAATTTCAGCCAAAACGGACAACCGAGCGAAAAGTTATGGCTGTTTTACCGAAGGGGTGTCGGAATCGGTTTTGAAGAACCCGGTGGTTTCAGTGAAATCCGAGTCGGGCTTGGGGTCAGGTAGGGATTTTTTTTTTAGCGAGGTGGATGCAGCGGAAAGTGGAATTTGTGAAAATTGGTCCGAGGTGGTGAGGGTAGGTTTAGGGTGGGACTAGGGTGGGCGTGTTGATCAATCAACCCTAGCACACAAAGCCGACAAAACCGAGGATGGTGAGGGGGATGGCGGCTAGGGTTGCAAGGGAAACACTACTGACGACAAAAACACAAACTAAACCAGCGACTAAACAAGAACTAGGGCACAAACTCAACACTACGGACTCTGAAATTGAAATATGCAAAGGCTAAACACGTGGTTATGGGCGGGGAAAAAAAAAATTTTGGTATTTTTAGTGGACGATAGGAAGAACACGAAAACAAAACTAAAGGGTAGTATGAACCTGACGGTGCACCTGAAGCTCTGATTACCACTTGATGTGGACAAGGGTTCCCGATCTTCCGAAAGGTTCTTGGTAAGTTGATTTGGTCGGAGGCGACACACAAATCGATCCGGCTTCAGAACAGCACGTTCTAAACCCCACAATCGCAGCACGACGTCTCCTCTGGTTATCAACCGTCCAAAAGATGATTGACCTCGCCGAGAAGGCTAATCCCTGTCTGCGAATCAAGAACACAAGCAAGAACAACGAAGAATGCAACACAATTGCAGATGTATGATTAAACTATCGAAGTTGGGGTCTCACAAACCGATGAACGGTGAAACTGTTTATGAACAGAATTGATCTAAGCAAAACCCGAACCCTAATGGTGCGGCGGTGGCTGTATATAAAGACCCTAGGGTCGTGCAAGACCCTCTGGACGCGCCCCGAATTGGGCTCAACTAGATACAAGGCCCAAAGACAAAAAATAAGCGACGCAGCACCGACACAGATTCTGGACTCTCTCTTGTTTTGACGATTCCCGATGACTCCGGATGAATTTTGACATGAGACCGGCGGCATTGGAAAGGTCTTCTCCTTATCTTTCCGTGCATATGTAGAACGTCCAAATCCGAGTCCGTATGCGTCCTGGGCGACCGTTTTAGTACAGACTGGTCCTGGGCCCCGAAACAGACTCGAAGTCGGTTTTGATTGGGCCTCCACTTTGGCTTCCAAGCCCTTGCTGGCCCTCCACGTTTCCAAATCCTTCTCCCATCATCTCCTGGTCCTCTTCATGGTTTCTAATCATAAAATAATCATTAGGTAGCAAACCATTCTCAAAAGTAACATATAGCGAAGAACGTAGGAACGAGCTCACCTCTAAATTTAGTTGTCGTGCACGAGCTCTAGTCATTGGACCTTGCAAGTCCAGATTTGGAGGAGTGTTGTGTGTATCCATAGGAGTGATGTCCTCATCATAAGGAGAGGTAGGGCTGGCGGAAGAGGTGCCTCTGTTTCCCTAAGCCTTGCCTTAGGTCTTCATTCAAAGTGCTAGGAGAGGTCTCATGTTTTAGAGGAGAGTAGTGGGTGTGTGAGAGACATCTCTTGCTCTTCCAAATAGTGGGAGGAAGAGGGTTGCTTTCTAGCCATGTATCTTGACTTGATGAATCAATGATATGAGATTCAAATTCGTGCTCAAGTTCTTCCTCTCTCCATAAATCCCGAATTTCACTTTTTCGTATTTTTGGAGCTATTTTCGTGGTGATTTTCGATCTTGATTTTGAGTGAGTTTTGGGATGGATTTTGTGGGGGATCTTGGTGCTATGATGTGCTAGAACAACCCTATATAGGTCCTTGACCGAATCAAAGGCACTAGCACCTTCAATTGGAAAGATTTCTCAAGTTTCCCCTTTTTGGTGTTCTTGGCACAAGATCTGAAATTCATGATGATTCCTTGTGCTTTTTGAGTGGATCTCTTTAGAGGAGTGTTGTGATGTATTGAGGATAATCTGGTCCAAATTTCGTGATTTTTGGAATTTGTTTGATAAGGTTTTTGCAATTTTCTTTCCCGAACAGAGCTGCTATTTTGCCTAGGATAGAACTTCCGTGGCCAAAACAGAACTTCCGTCATCATGATGGAACTTCCATCAAGAACCACAGAACTTTCGTGAGTGACAGTTCTCCCGTCGCCCGAAACTTCCGTGATTGATAGAACTTCTGTTGGGGGCTTTGGAACTTCCGTCGGGCACCACGGAACTTCCGTCAGGCTCAGTTTTGTGATCTCTCGGATCTTCCTTGTTTCCCTTTTTGTTCCTCTTGTGCTTCCGCTATGTGTCCTTTTGGTTTGAGTCATTCCTAGGGTTAGTACATCACAAGTTGGTGTGTGTAATCTTGATGACTTGGTTAGAGGTTGGTATGGGTTGTAATTGGGACATAGGCCAAGTTCTTGAGAAGAATTTTAATTGGCTCCCATTCACCCTCCCCCCTCTGGTCGCCTTCTTGGTCCTTCAACTAGTATTAGAGACGGTTTGATCACTAGTTGAGCTTCACTGGCTTTGTGATCTGAAGGCAACATGGAGAAGCGTGCGGTCAGGCTCTGGATGTTCGATGGAGAGGACTTCCCCTACTAGAAGTCACGGACCAAGGCTTATCTCCTGATCAAGAACGTGCTATCTAGGACATCGTCGAGCAAGAATACAACATACCTGCCGAGCTCAACACCGCTCCTATAGGTGAGTTGAATAGGTATGAACACAACTCCAAAGCTGTCAACATTCTGCTCTCTACACTTGGTAGAAGTGAACATGATCGCGTTGCACACCTTGACACTACTCATGCTATTTGGGTTAAGCTTTGCACGTACCATGAGGGTACCAATCAAGTCAAGTCTATGTGTAAGGATTCTTACAATAGACAGTACCAAACCTTTGCACAAAAACCTGGCGAGTCACTAGATGACATCTTTCGTAGGTTTGAGGCAATTGTGTGCAACTTGCGGGCTTGTGGTAACCTTGTGTACAGTGATAATGATAGAGCTAAGCAACTGCTGTACTCACTTGATGAAAATGTTTGGGGGGTTAAAATAGCTACTCTAGAAGAAACTGTTGACTTCAATACCTTGAACTGTGAGCAACTATATAGCAAGTTGAAATCTCATGAATTGTCTAGGAAATCTTGTCCTAAACATGTTAATCCTGCTTCTAGCATGGCTTTGCTTTCTAGCTCTCATAAGGGTAGTCACAGTGATGCTTCTTATGCAACTAACCCCTCACTTGACAAGTCTTCTTTAGAGTTTGCTCTGTCTTCTCTTGTTGCAGCTTTCGATGAATAGATGGAGTGCATTCCTGACGAGGAGTTGTCCTTGCTCACAAGGAAGTTCAGGAAGTTCTACAACAACCGGAAGGAGAGAAGAGGAGATGGTTCAAGAACCTGCTTTGGGTGCGATGACCCGGAACACCTCATTGCTGACTGTACCAAGAAGAAGAAGAAGGCCGGGTACCGCGACAACAACACTGAAGACTTTAAGTAGAAGAAGAACCGCTTCTACAAGAAGGGCAAGAACTCCAAGAAGTTCGCCAAGTCCATTGCACGCGCCTGCGTTGTCACCTTGAGCGTTGTCGACCTCACATTAAGCGAAGGCCTTACAAGCTCGGAGGAGGAGGTTGAAAAGCCACGAGTCGAGAGGAAGGATGACTTCACCGGGCTTTGCTTCATGGCAAAGAATGATCACGACACCGACTCTGGATCTGACTCCGACACAAGCAAGGTACCTCCCACTCTTGATGAGCTCTCTTCTGAACTTGATCATTTGCATGATGTTATGCTCTTGCAATATGATAAGCTTTGCAATGCTATTCGTGAGAGTAGAGAGCTTAAGTCTAAGATGGAGAGTGCTGATTTTAAAATTACTTCGCTTAGGTCTAAGCTTGCTTGTGATGTCACTGTTGTAGAGTGTGAGTCATGTCATGTTGTGATGAATGATCTGAGTCAGAAAGAGAGTGTGCATGCTCAAGTTGTCAATCATCTTGAGAGTGCCCTCAAGGAGCTTGATGAATTCAAAGCTAGGCCAACCCTTTTGGGTGCATGTCAGAAGTGCCCCAAGCTCACAAGTGAGTTGGAAGCTCAAACCCTCAAAGTCAAAGATCTTGAGTCCAAGCTGCTTATTGAGACTCGCTCTAAGGTCCTTCCACCACCCTGTGAGGTGTGTGTCTCTCTTAAGGACAAGCTTGTAATCACTAGGGAGGAAAATAAAGTCCTAGTCCAAGAAAATGACTATCTTGTTTCTAGGGTCCAAAGAACCTTAGTGAGTGAGGAGAAAATTGAGAGTGACCTAGCAGGAGTCAAAGAGAGTGCTAGTAGGTCAACCTACAACTTGGGTTTGGTATTTGAGAGGGTTGACAAAGAGAGTGAAAATGTGGGTAAGTTTGTGCCTAACTCTAGCTACAAGGATGAGGAACAATCCATCAAACCCACTGACACATACTATCCACCAAACCCCAAACTTTCCTTCAACCCAAAGAAAACAGAGAAGCCAAAACCCAAACCTCCTGTGCAAACAAAGCCTAAATATGAGAGTGTCTACATTTGCATGTTCTGTGGGTGTAAGGGTCACTTGGATGAGTATTGTTATAGGCGTAAGAGGATGGAGAGGATACAAGCTAAGTTAACTAGAAATGTGCATCATGATGATTTTGATGGTTTTCAGCTTCGCTCTTTTTCTCGTGCCTATCATCGATAGGGTCATCCCTCATATGGCTTTGATTCACGAAACAAAGGCTTTGCACAGCAGCGCTTTGGTGCCCCACGTTTCCCCATCGTGGTGAGCGTCACTCACGTGGATTTGGTTTTCACATAGATGATTTCTATCCTCACAACCCAAGGTTCGAGTCGAGACGCTTTGACAGGCCACGCTTTCCCCATCGTGGTTCTCAACCCATGCGTTCAAATCATAATGTGCAAAGAACTGTGATAACTACTACTGGTCGTATGGTTAAGTGTTGTATTCCCAAATGCTTTTTGACTAACCCCAGCACTGAGCCATCGACTTTTCCTTCTTGTTCTTTGTACGCAGCAGGTGGAGGCTTGGAGAACAAATGGTTCATGGACTCCAGGTGTTCGCGCCACATGACCAGAGATGCAAAGTGGTTCTCCAGCCTCACTCCCTTAAAGCGGTGGGAGTATGTGATCTTTGGAGATGATGTTGATTTGTAAGTGCACTTTAAGAAAAATGCTTCTTGTGTTCTTGATTCGAATGGCTCTTTGGTTTGTGGGATTTCTAGCATTGGGAAAGTTTTTCAGGCAAATTTTGCTAGTTCTCCTAGTTCTCACTAGTGTTTGTTTGCCCAATCTTCTTCTGAGCTCTGGAAATGGCATAGGAGACTGGGTCACATGAGCTTTGACTTGTTATATCGCTTGAGTGGCCTAGGCTTGATCCGAGGATTGCCTAAGCTCAAATTTGATAAGGATTTGGTTTGTGCTCCTTGTCGTCATGGAAAAATGATTGCCGCTTCTCATTCACCAATCAATTTGGTGATGACTGAACGCCCTGGAGAGTTGCTTCATGTGAACACAGTTGGTCCTTCTCGGGTTCGTTCGACGGGTGGGAAATGGTATGTTCTTGTGATTATTGATGACTACTCTCACTACTCTTGGGTTTGCTTTCTTGAGAGCAAAGATGAAGTGTTTCATCACTTTTGGAGCTTAGCTTTGAGGTTGTTCAAGAAACTCCTTGGTGCATTACAAGCAATCCGTAGTGATAATGGCACCGAGTTCAAGAACTCCTCCTTTGATGCTTTCTGTCTTGAGCATGGTATTGAGCATCAGTTTTCAGCATCTCATGTTCCCCAGCAGAATGGTGTGGTCAAAAGAAAGAATAGAACCTTGGTGGAGATGGCCCGAACGATGCTCGATGAGCATAGGACTCTGAGGCGGTTTTGAGCTGAGGCCATTAGCACTGCTTACTATGTTTCCAATCGGATTTTCTTATGCTCAATTTTTAATGTGACTTCTTATGAGCTGCATTTTGGGAGAAAGCCCTCGGTTTCTCATTTGCATGCCTTTAGTTGTAAGTGCTTTATTCTCAAACGTGGCAATCTTGATAAGTTTGAGTCGAGGTCTTCCAATGGCATCTTTCTTGGTTACTCTCTTCATGGTCATTCCTACAGAGTGTTGAATTTGGAAACTAACCATCGTAGAAGCCTACAATGTAATCTTTGATGAATCAAACTCTTATGCAAGGAATGTGATTGAGTCTGCATGTGATAAGGAGCTGAAGGAAAGCATCTTTGTAGAAGAGGACCTACAGGGCTTGGATGATGATGACGATGATTCACTTAGTCTCTCATCTGAGCTTGTTCCTGCTGCTACCACTACTCCAGCAGAGGGTCCAGAAGCTTCTACATCGACTTCAGCGGCTGTCGAGTGAGCTCCAGCTGTGGTTGAGGGGGAGGTACACTCTGAGAGAGAGGCCCCCAGCCACATTCAGCGTCAACATCCACCTCAACAAATGATCGGTAATCTCTATGAGAGGACAACAAGGTCAAGGTCTGCACATCTTTCCTGCTTTACCAATTCTCTCTTTGTTGCAACCTTTGAACCCTGGGATGTTGGACACGTACTATCTGATGAACATTGGGTTAATGCCATGCAAGAGGAGTTGGAGAACTTTGAGAGAAACAAAGTATGGACCCTAGTAGAGCCTCCTGTTGGTGTCAATGTCATATGAACCAAATGGGTCTTTAAAAACAAGTGTGGGGAAGATGGTGAGGTTGTTAGAAACAAGGCTAGGCTTGTTGCTCGTGTTTTCAGTGAAGTGGAGGGCTTAGACTATGGGGAAACCTTTGTTCCTGTTGCACGCATAGAAGGCACGCATAGAAGCCATTAGGATCTTGCTTGCATTTGCTGCCTCTAAGGGCATTAGACTCTATCAAATGGATGTCTAGAGTGCTTTCCTAAATGGTTTCATAGAGGAAGAGGTTTATGTAAAACAATCACCTGGCTTTAAGCACCACAAATACCCAAACCATGTGTACAAGCTTCAGAAGGCTTTGTACAGGCTAAAGCAAGCACCTAGGGCATGGTATGCTAGGCTTAAAACTTTCTTGCTAGAGCGCGGGTATGTCATGGGGTGTGTTGACAAAACCTTGTTCACGCTCAGGCATGGCAATGACTTTCTAATGGTTCAAATTTACATGGATAATATCATCTTTGGTGGTTCCTCTCATGCTCTTGTGTCCAGATTTCAGGAAGCCATGAAAAGTGAATTTCAGATGTCGATGATGGGTGAGCTCACCTTCTTTCTTGGGCTTCACATCAAGCAGTGCAGGCAAGGCACGTTCATACATCAAGCCAAGTACACGAAGGATCTCCTAAAAAAGTTTGACATGGTCAATATGAAGTCGTTGTCTACACCAATGTCCACTAGAACGGCACTTGACTCTGATGAAGACTGTGAAGTGGTGAAACAAAGGGAGTATAGGAGCATGATTGGCTCCCTCTTGTACCTGACAGCGACAAGACCCGACATACACTTTGTGGTGTGTCTTTGTGCTCGCTTTCAAGCTTCCCCAAGGGTGACTCATTGCAAGGCTGTCAAGCGCATCTTCAGGTATCTCAAATACACCCCTGAGTTTGGTCTTTGGTACTCTGCATCTTCATCTCTTGATCTCATTGGGTATTCGGATGCGGACTTTGCTAGGTGTAGAATTGATAGGAAGAGCACTTCTGGTACTTGCTGTTTCTTGGGTACTTTGATCTGTTGGTGTTCTCGTAAGCAGTCGAGTATAGCCCAATCCATCACAGAGGCTGAGTATATAGCTGCCGCTAGCTGCTACTCACAAATCCTATGGGTTGTATCTACAATGAGAGACTATGGGTTAACCTTTAAGAGTGTTCCACTCATGTGTGATAACTCCAGTCCCATATGCTTAGCCAAAAACCGAATCCAACATGGTAAGGTTAAACACATCAATGTGCAATTCCAATTTTTGAGAGACAATATTGAGAAGGGAGATGTTGAGCTCAAATACATCGACACGAGAAACCAACTAGCTGATATCCTCACCAAGCCCCTAGATGCTTCTAGACATGCTTTTCTTCAGAGAGACTTGGTGTGCGTCATCCTTATGGCATCATTTGAGGGGGAGTTGGTGTTCACTTGTATATATGTATCTTACCTTTTATGCATTGCATCTCATATGTAATATATGCATTGGTAGATGAGCTTTGATTCTTATGCTTTGTTGCATTTCTCTTTGCTATGATTGAGCTTGAGCTAAGTTGTGTGGATGTGATGGTAATCTCTCATGCTTAGATTTTCAAGATGGCCTATTATAGATTCATGTGAGCAACTTGCTAATCTTAAAGGTAAACTTAGCTTCTTGTGAACCTTATGAACAAATCTTGCAAAAACTTGCTCACCATGTGTATAATTTCTTTTATCCTTGTTGAAACTTGCATTGAGGCTAGTCTAGAGGATATCTTGGCCTTGGCACCTTGTGTTTGCGAAATGAAAGGCTTTGCAAATGTTTAGCTCATGATGGGACATTGTGGGAAAGTGTGTTCCTTTTGCCGCAAAGGCATGCTCTTTTGTCTTGTGAATAAACCTTGGATAATCTGCTAAGTGCTTTTGATCAAGAATAATTCTAAAATGCTAAATCCAAACATTGTGACTTGAGGCCTTGGGGTGTTTGCCGTACCCAATCGTGTGACCCTCCGTATGGATAAGAGGACACATGAGGATAAACAATAAACACTTGATCAAATGAGTCTCTGTTGCATATGTGAGCGTTTGTAAAGCTCATTTTCTATGAATACTTGTTTCCCTAGTTGAGATTCAAACTGGCTAGATTCTTATGATTCACTTAATGCTTGTTTTACCTTGGATGGGAGTACTTAGACATGTGGTGGCAGATTTCCTCATGATAAGCAAAAATTTTATTCTCTCTAAGCTAGTCAATCTTTCTGCTTAGCTTGTATAGCTCTTGGTGTTTATACCTTGCTATCTATTTTTGATCTTTGTATGATTGTGAGCTTTTGCTTTTACACTTCATGGCTCTATGTTTACGGGTAGCAAAGTTAAATGCTTGTTTGCATAATTGTTGAAGCTCCTTAGGTTTGCATTTTTCATGTTTTGCATGTTTGTTTGTTCTTCGATGAGTTCATTTCCAAAGGGGGAGAAAATATTGGGTCATGCACAAATTATGCTAAGAAACTTAACATGATCCATTTTGCACTACATGAGATTTACCACAAGTTGAGGGGGAGCATATCATGATCTTGTGTGTTTTCTTGCGCTTTTCATATTCTTTGCGTCTCAAGTCACTTTCTTGCCAACTCTTAGTTTTGTGATCCCTACTTTGCTAGATGGCTTATTTTCACCTTTTCTTTGGGTTTGGCCATTTGGATGAGCTTATTCGGTTTCGCATTTCACTCTCTAATCTGTCGAGACTATTATCGGTAGTGGATCATAGGGCTACCCATGATCCTTGTTTATCGGTAAAGGCATACACGAGACAGAGAGTTGATGGACACACAAGACGCAAGGTTTAGACAGGTTTGGGCCTCCAAAAGGAACAACCCTACGTCCTGTGTTCTGTGGTGTATTATGCGGTATATGTGGGTGTCAATAAGAGAGGCCATGCCCCTCCTTATATATCCAGGGGGCAGGGTTACAACATGTTCTCCAAGTGGGATTCTATCTCTAACTTTCTATCTCTAGTATTGACTTGTCGTGTACTCCAAGTAATAATCTGAGTAGTTATCTTCATGAGCTTTATCTTTATTGGACCCCGGCCCACTCGGCAATATATCCGAGTGGTGAAGTATCCCTGGTATATATATCCCACAGTAGCCCCCCAAGAGATTTGCAAGTTAATTATTGATCTTCAGTTGATTGACTAATGCTTCGCCATGAATATGATCAAGCTTTTTCATGTACAACAACAAACTTGTAAAGGTCTCCAAGAATCTTCAAAAAGGATTGTGTGCCAAATAATATTCAGATGCAACAAATAAATCCACCTACTAGGTGTAGGTATAGCCCCCATCTCAGAAGGTATTTAGATCACAAAATATCTTGTGAGTCAAAAATAATAACACCGTATGTAAATCTGGATCTACCATTTTCCCCGACTGATTCGATGAGGAGTTTCAATATGGTAGCCCCCAAGATTGGTTCTACCACTCCCCCCATCTAACAAAAGGAATCATTGGTACTAATGAATCCGAGTGATACTTGATCAGATATATCAATCATAGCAGTCATCAAAATATCTGAGTGATACTTGATCCAATATAACAAGTATAAGAGCCATCAAAAATATCCAAGCAATACTTGATTAAATATAACAAGTATAGCAGCCCCCCGGCGTGATTCCGAGTGAAAAATAACAACTCTTGCAGGGTTGTCCAATATTGAGTAAGATCATAAGTAATCAATAATGACCGAGTGATCCAATAATATAGCCAAATGATATAACAACTCAGGACAAGAAGGCCGAGTGATCTAATAATGAAGCTGAATGATCCAATAAAAATAACCAAGTGATTTTAAAATGAAGTGGCTCCAGGTGATATAACCACTATATTCCAAGGAAACTAATATTTCAATATGTAATACATTGACAAAATAAATAGTATATTCAATGAATAATACATATATAAAACAAACAATGTACTCAAGAGATAATACATTGATAAAACAAATAATGTATTCAATAGGTTATACATTGATAAAACAAATAATGTATTCGATATGTAATACATATAAAACAAACTTGATCCATTGCCAGAAATGCAATAGATGCTTGGGGTGTATTGGGTGATTAAGTATTGTATGAACTCGAGTCTAACTCTCACAACCAGTAAATATCAGGTACCAATACTACTAAACGACTTCCTTAACGTTCAATATGAAGCATGGAGACTAAGAACTCACTCGGATGAACATGTGAGTCAAGGTAAAAAGCCACCTCGGTCCTCAACAAACAACATGAACCATGGAGACTAAGAACTCACTCGGTCAAGCATATGCGAGTTAAGGTGATACCGAGAGTCTAATGCATCAATATTATGCAAAAAGAAATCATCCCTAAGTTAAAGAACCTACGGCCTTTAATTAGATGAATAAAACTAAAATTAAAAAAAAATACTTAGTTGCTTAATAGCCATTAAGCTAAAGACGAGCCCCGAGATAACAGCTCAAAAAGTCCGAGGGATCAAAACTCCAGAAATCATGAATAGTTGACCATGGTTAAGTGATCCAATGAGCTCAGCGCTCCGTGACTGAGTGATATCGATGAGATAACTGTAATACAAGAACACAAATAATATAGTTATATATAAAATTAATATAAAGTATTGATGGAACAAGGCCTTTAATTCAACCGATCATTCAACCGACAGACATAAAAAACAATCAAGGTTCATTAAAAGAATGATGTGCATGATGATTTTGACAAACGACATGAGCCATAGAGCTAGACTGACCAATTTGGATAATGAGAGTCAGACGGGCAACTAAGCAAAACAGCTGAACTCCCCCTAATACCACTTATGTACTGCTAAAACTCATTTGGCCAAACATGTACGAGTCGAAATCAACCGATAAAAATTATTGACCAATATTATCAAGGCAAAAAGAAGAGTTCAAAAGAAACTCAAAACTATCACCGTAAGATGAAGAACCTACAGCCTTCAATTCGAGTTTGTATAAATAAAAATTATAAAAGTAACTTAGCTTTAATATCCGGTGAACCGTAGACGAGCCCCCGACATGTCGTTTGACTGTTGATGAACCATCATGTGGCCTCGCCGAGTGACTGGTCAGGCCGTCAAGTCTTCATCGACAAAGATGTCGAACAACCAAGTGCCCAAGCAACCAAACCATAGTCTTTAAGTCATTGAATAGTATTGTGCCCAATTCAAAATTTCTGAATGTGCAGCATTGGTCCAATTTCTTCGATAGTCGATGAATTGAAGATGAGCCCCCGAGAAAACCGCTTGTTGAGTAATTGGTTGAGATGCCAAGTCATCAAATCATCAAATAATCAAGTAGCTGAACCATTAGCCAAGTAAAGGTATAATATTCCAACTATCAACCGAAAGGATGTCTCATCATGTCGCCCGAATTGCTTGAGCCACTGGCCGTGTAGACGAATCATTGCATCATCAAATTGTCGAGTCATCGACCTAGTGACGACTTGACTCGTCATCTTTATCATCAGCCTCCTCACAACAACAAGCATACGATATATCTGATGAACATTATACAAATAACCATAATATAGATGATCAACTCATAGATGCAATAAGTGTAAAAGAAACTCAAAACCAACCACCGTAAGACTAAAAACCTACGACCTTCAATTCCAGCAAATATGAGTAAAATAAAAAAAATCAATATTAAGTAAATTGACTTAGTTCTGCAATGACCGATGATATGTAGAGGAATCCTTGCACGCCATTGGATCATTGATCTAGCGACCAAGTCACCGAGTGATTCATTATCCGACTCATAAAATTGCGAGTCGCCAAGTTGCCTTGCCAAGTGATTGATTCAGTTACCGAGTCGTCGCGCAACTGAGTCGCCGAGTTGTCAAGTTACATAACTGCCTAGTTTGAAGCGCTGATGGATCTTACAAATCCCTGCCTTTCATTCGCTGCGTCGACTGGACCAGGAACTCGTTGCCTCGAGTCACCATGCACCTCGGAACGCTAGTAGGCCTCTGCTCGGACGGTTTTGCCATAAGCGCCGTGATCGGTCGGCTGCCGGCAATCACAATCCGGCGTGTAGCGCGGCACATCCAGTAGGTAGCAACGTCCAGTAGTAAATCATTCATGCAAGGCAAAAAGAATACAAAAGCATTACGTGACCAGTATTGTTTGACTAATCATGTCAATTAGCAAAATAATAGACAAAATATGATAATACGGAAAGGATGAAGAAGGAAAAAAGAAACTTCCTAGTGTGCATTGTTTCTATGGAGGGAATTGACTCAGACTTCATTAGACTCCAGGCGTGTACAAGCTGAACTCGCCGAAATGCCTTCCTTGATTGGCTTGAACCATAAACTCACCGACTCCCTCCGAGTTGCCAATAACGAGCCGCGATCACCAAGCAGTTCAAGTCCATACCAAAAAGTATCACGTGATGCATATTCAATTAATCAAATGATTAGTACATATGAAAGATAATAATATGGAAAGAATAAAAAGAAGGACCGAGCTTTCCCTGGTGAGCACGTGAACGTGTTGTTTGCAGGAAACCGAGTCCTGTACAAGGCAAACTCGGCGAGTATGGTAACTGCCTGATCGGCTTAAGGATGAACTTGTCGACTTCATATCCAATACAATCGTCATGTCCAGCGATTTCGCATGATCCAACTGCGTCACACGACATGCCGGCACTCAATGTCAAAGGCTCATGTTCGAATTCTTTGTCGACTCGTGATCAACTGCAGAACAACACAACGCGGCATTATTCGTGTAGCATTGCCATCGTGTGCATATGCATGCCGCTTCACCGGATGAAATTGCCTCCGCTTGATCGCTGCCTATGAAGATTCATCTTTTTCCAAAAACTTGCCATCAAACTCGACAAACCGATCATCGCGCTGCCCCTTCCTGGCGCGCTAACTGTCGATACTATTATCGGTAGTGGATTATAGGGCTACCCATGATCCTTGTTTATCGGTAAAGGCATACGCGAGACCGAGAGTTGATGGACACACAAGACGCAAGGTTTAGACAGGTTTGGGCCTCCCGAAGGATAACAACCCTACGTCCTATGTTTTGTGGTGTATTATGCGGTATATGCGGGTGTCAATAAGAGAGCCCCTGCCCCTCCTTATATATCCGGGGGGCAGGGTTATAACATGATCTGCAAGTGGGATTCTATCTCTAACTTTCTATCTCTAGTATTGACTTGTCGTGTACTCGAAGTAATAATCTGAGTAGTTATCTTCATGGGCTTTATCCTTATTGGACCCCGGTCCACTCGGCAATATATCCGAGTGGTGAAGTATCCCTGGTATATATATCCCATATAATATTTGTGCATTTAAGATTGTCAATGTACTCATCAAGGGGGAGATTGAGAAACCATGTGGATATGTGCCATGGTTTGCAATATATGTGATGAGTAATTGACTTGAGCAAATTTGTGTTTGAGTTGAAATGTGGGAATCTTGGGATTGCATGAGTTTGTGCATGTCATGGTTTTAACTAACCGGAATTGGTGGAAGTATTGGTGAAGTTGTAGGAGTTGGGAAATTTGTTTGCTTGTCTCATGATGTGTAGGTCACTAGAGTCGACTTGGCGCTCAACGGCGAGAGGATCGGGCACAAGTAGGGGACTTGGGGCCGAACGATCGGGATGCCGGGTGAAGTCATGTGTGATCCACACCGTACACATGGAGAGGCAAGAAGCACGGACGGTTTTGTGGTTGAGCCTCAAAACCATGGTGGTGATGAAGACGGCGTGTTGACCAAGTCAAGGCAAACGGGATGCCGGTACAAGTGACAAGGGGGCCTGATGGATAGGGACTGGGAGAGACTTGCTGGTGGTCAGGATCGTGGGACAAGGTGACACGCGTCAACATCAAGAAGTCATGCTTTGAGAAGCGTGCAAAGCGGTTCCCGGTTTAGGCCTCAAAATCGGTGGCAGTGGTTGGTGGTGCACGTGGCACCATTACGGAGCTTGCATCGAGAGGAAGCAAAGACGTGAAGCGTCCGATGGCATTCGGGTGATGAGGCAAAAAATGGACGATTATACCCTCGGTGGTAGGTGGGTGTGTTATGTAGACCAAGGGTAGTGTTGTCATGTGAGCAATAGACCTTGGGCCTATATATGAAGATGTAGGGCTGGTGGAAGAGGTGCCTCTCTTTCCCTTAACCTTGTCTTAGGTCTTCATTCAAAGTGCTAGGAGAGGTCTTCATATTTTAAAGGAGAGTAGTGGGTGTGTGAGAGACAACTCTTGCTCTTCTAAATAGTGGAAGGAAGAGAGTGGCTTCCTAGCCATGTATCCATGTATCTTGACTTGATGAATCAATGATATGAGATTCAAATTCGTGCTCAAGTTCTTCCTCTCTCCCTAAATCCCGAATTTCTCTTTTCCCTATTTTCAGAGCTTTTTCGTGGTCATTTTTTATCTCGATTTTGAGTGAGTTTTGGGATGGATTTTGTGGGGGATCTTGGTGCTATGATGTGCTAGAATAACCCTATATAGGTTCCTGACCGAATCAAAGGCACTAGCACCTTCGATTTGAAAGATTTCTCAAGTTTCCCCTTTTTGGTGTTCTTGGCACGAGATCTAAAATTCATGATGATTCCTTGTGCTTTTTGAGTTGATGTCTTTATAGGAGTGTTGTTATGTATTGAGGATGATCTGGTCCAAATTTCGTAATTTTTGGAATTCGTTTGATAAGGTTTTGGCAATTTTCTTTCCTGAACAGAGCTGCTGTTTTGCCCAGGACAGAACTTTCGTGGCCAGGACAGAACTTCCATCATCATGAAGGAACTTCCGTCAAGAACCACGGAACTTCCGTGAGTGAAGTTCTCCCATCGCCCGGAAACTCCATGATTGACAGAACTTCTGTTGGGGGCTTCGGAACTTCCATCGGGCACCACGGAACTTCTGTCAGGCTCAGTTTTGTGATCTCTCGGATCTTCCTTGTTTCCCTTTTTGTTCCTCTTGTGCTTCCACTATGTGTCCTTTTGGTTTGAGTCATTCCTAGGGTTAGCACATCACAAGTTGGTGTGTGTAATCTTGGTGACTCGGTTAGAGGTTGGTTTGGGTTGTAATTGGGACATAGGCCAAGTTCTTGAGAAGAATTTTAATTGGCTCCCATTCACCCCCTCCCCCCCCCCCCCCTCTGGTCGCCTTCTCGGTCCTTCAAAGTGTGAACTCCTCTCTGTAGCCAGACCTAGGGATGATAGTCCTGGTGACTATCGCTCTCACCACCTTGGCCTCTGTAGTGAGTCTCGTAGGACCTCTCTCAAAGCCTGGTGTGTGTGGTGGTGGGAAAGCAATCGACACCATATCATTTGAAGGTAGCTTCCCTCCCTGAGATCTACGGGTGGTGCAAGTGTACCATAGGCACTCCTGTAAAGCTGGAAGTTAGAAGCCAGGAGTCCTAGGTTAGCGATCAAATCCTGCCTCGTGACACGTTGTGGCTGCCCTCTGAACAGAAACTAGAACTCTGAGCGATCCCTGGCAACCCATAGCGTGGCGTAGAACTCTAGCACCACATCCTCTCTGAACCTGTGTGGAGCAGTGACTAGCTCTGCCAGCCCTGGCAAGTATGTGAAGTACTGCTCCATCTCTGTGTGTCGGTGGCCCTCCTCATGGCCTCGTAGGTCATGTATTGCTGTGGCACAAAAAGTCTATCCTTGCCTCTCAGGCTAAGGTAACGTCTCAGACCCTCTCCAATCCTCCTCTGAAGGACAGTCCAGTACCGCTCTCCAGTAGCAGGGTCTTTAGGGACAGGAACCCACTGCTCGAAAGGCACCAAGCAAAGCACCTTAAGGTCCTTTGCAGGAACCTTAAGTATATCTGGCTCTCCGGTTGCCTGTGCCAGACTCTGCAGCCTCCTCATGCACACTGCACAGGTGCACCTCGAGTCTCCTGCCCGGTGAGCTGTCGTTTGGGAAACAATCTACTACTCGGTCTCCTCAAGCTCCTTAGACTCTGACTCCTCAGAACCTGACCCTGAGGTCTCCTCCTCTGAGGTCTCCTCCTCTGACTCCTCCTACTACCTGGAGGATCCCGGCTCTATAGTCCTCGACGACCTCTCCTGACAAGAAGTCGGAGTACGCTATGGCCACGGTGGCGGTACAACCCCAACTGCCAGAGGTGCAGTCCTCTATATGGTGCTCCTCCTGAGACCCTGACCCTCAGCTGGCTGGCCGATGATCAAGCATGAACCAGGTGTCCTACGAGACTGCTCCATAGCATCCAAGTGTTGAGCCAACCTCCTGGCTCTCTCAGACTCTGGGTCCAGTCTCGGTCTCTTCTTACTCTTGGGCTTCTTAGGCATCTTCCTTTTTCTATTGTCCTGACCTGAACCTACCATCTCTGCTGACTGCTCTGCTGTCACTACACGCATGTAGGTATAGACAAGATGAGCATAGATCCTAATACATCTATAAGCAAAGCACCGTTAGGAAAGAATGCACAATAGAAATCCTAGCACTAAATGAAGGACATGATCACTAGGCAAATATGCAAAGTAACAACAGTGATCATCGACTATAAGTGGCTGGTGCGAGTCATCTAGTGTGTAGTCAAATAATAGGCAATTAATCTAACTGCAGACTAAATAGGAGACATCCCTAGACATGCAGTTTACAGATACGCAATGAATTTAATTGCATCCTAGGTTGAGTCAAAATTCCTAATTAATAGAACTAAACACGGGCAGTTAATCCTAATTGTATCAATTAAGGAAATTGCTCAAATTTAGGGCATCAATCGATGAAAGGAGTGAATGGCAATACCCCGGAGAGGAAACGTCAAACACCGAGGAGTGCTCGCAGTCGATCACCTAAAAAGGTGAGGTTTTGATCGACGGCAATGGAGGTGGAGGGACAAGTCTTGCCCTAGCAATCGGAGGGCTGGAGCTTGGTCTGGGATGGCGTGCGTGCGCGCGGGGGTGGAACTGGCGGCGGCGGCGCTGTGCGTAAGGTGGCGAGCGGCGATGGAGGCGCAGAGGCGGTGGCGGCTACGGCTCGGTTGAGGCGGCGTGGCGCGAGGTTACAGGCGAGCTCGGGCGCGCATGGCGCTGGGCGAGCGGTGAAGGCGCTGGTGAGGTACGGTGGCGGCTAGGTGGAGCTGCACGGTGGTGGGAAGGCGACAGCGAGGTCGGCGAGGTGAGGCGGGGGCGAGATCTCGGCATCAGAGTCAAACGGGGATGAAGCCAAAAGAACTCTGACCGATTTTGACCTAGGTCAAAACTCGAACGGACGACCCTGATTTAATCAAGGAAGAATCAATGGCCCAGATTTGGTTTTGCATCGCACGACCAATCATAGTGACTGGATGATACGGTCTCTAGACCGGACTATTCGATCAGTTCAGGGTCTGCTGGCCTTTGAGCAGACCGGACGGTACGGTCTCTAGGACCGAACTGTCCGGTCTCTATGACCAGACTCTCCCTAGGCACTGTGCTCAGTGCCACTGACTGGACTGTACGGTCAGTGATCGGACTGTACGGTCTCTACCAAAAATTTGTTGAATCAAGGAATTTCTCCATTTTCCAAGTGCCCTCGCTAAACACTCAAATAAACACTGCACTTGGAATATAGAGGGAACTCTCAAACACTCTTTTCCAAATAGTGGCACTCTATGGCCTTATAATTTTCGCAAAAGCCAAATGAAGGATCGAGCAAATAAGAACCAAGGAAAATAAGATTCAAAGGGTATATATGAGCCTTAGTCTATGAACCGCGCGAGTAGATTTAACCTCGGAGTTCATAAGAGCTTGCTCAATGGGCATGAAGCACAATCCTTTCCTTCGGTCACACTTATGGAGATGTAATCTCATATAAAGTATGAGGCACAAATATCTCCAAGTGGGACAAGCCTCCTTTGTGTTTCCTATATGATGCATGCAACAAGCATTTTACATATGCAATGAAAGTAAACATGCCATGTGAATGCAAGCAATATTAAAAACAAGACACAAAGGAAACCTAACAATGTCAAGTTTGAACCCCTCCCAAGCTTACTCACTATAAGCCATGCCCTTGCCTTGAGTGAAGTCAAACCACTATCTCAAGCACTCCCCCTTGCTTATAGCTATCTTGGATGGGTTAGACATTGACTAATTTTTATGTGTTTTTCTTTTAGTTATTTACACATGCATGGATGCAAAGCATACTAGTCACAAAGGAGTCCTAATTACCATGCAATGCAAGAGAAAGAAAAACACACTACAACTACCAAGAACAAACACAGTTACCTCCCTCATGAGTAGATAGGTCATTGAGGTCCATGTCACTTGTGGTGGACTTTACATGATCTTCATGAAAGTGCTCGGTCTACCACCACCACCACCATCTAGGTCTTGTTCTTGGGCACCCACTTGTACGTAGCTGATCTTTCAAGATTGATAATGCACTTAGGCACCCATATGCTCTTGACCTTCCTCTTCTTATTTGATGGTCCCAAGGCCTTAGCTTTCACCTTGCCATCCTTGTTCCTACAAAGCTTGAAATGTGTGTTCTCATGGAACAAGTTAGCGTTAGGTAAAATAATAGAACTTCTCACCATGGGACAATCCTTGGTGGCGTGGCCATCCTTGCAACACATCTTGCATAGTCATTGGCGAGGAGGGGTTTGATCCATGCGGGGATGGAATCACTTGTCCCTATGATGTCGATGGTGGCAGGATATGAGCCAAGTCCCCGGTGGGAGATATTGTTCACAAGGTTCCTCCCAAGAATCTCCTTATGGATGACTCTACCACGTGTGAGCCTCTCAAAGCCGTCCATCACCATCTTCCTCTCTTCCTTAAGCTTGTGATATTCCTTCAAAACAAATGGCTCAAGAGAAGAAACCTCGACCGAGGTGGTTAGTTCATCACACATAGTAGAAGCATCACTCTTAGATGAATTAGAGGAGGGAGAGGCAAGGTTCTCAATATTGATGGCCTCATAAGTAATCTCAAGGGCCTTGTACTTCTTATGAAGCTCTACATGATCACCCTTGAGTTTGTCATAACTCTTGTTTAGGGCCTCATGAGATATGACAAGGTCCTTGATCTCACTCTCAAGGTCACCAACTCGGTCCTTAGCCAACTTACACTCTTTTCTTACAACTTCCAACATTTTGAATTTCTTAATGGCGATGTCACGGGCTTGCTCAAGCATACTCCACAACTCGGCACACGTGCACTCCTCATCATCACTATCATCGCTGCTCTCACCCTCACTCTCCCCAAGTTGGCTCGTGGCCATGAGGCACGTGGGAGGTGGAGGAAGAGCTCGTGGAAGTGTGGTCTTGATCATTGCTAGGCCAACCACTTCTTCATCACTTGAGGAAGAGGACTCATCACTTGAGTTATCACTTGTCCACTCTCCAACAAGGGCCTTGTGAGAGAACTTCTTCTTGTAGTCTTGAGCTTTGCCTTTGCCCTTGCTCTTGTCCTTGTTGAAGTGCCTCTTCTTCTTGTGCATGGCCTTGGGGGCTTCTTCTTCTTCCTCTTCACTTGAGTCTTATGACTTGAGTGCTTCTTTCTTGGGCTTTGGGCACTCTCGAATAAAGTGATTCTTTGAGCCGCAATTGAAGCACTTGCCTCTTGACTTGGAAGCAAATTTGTTCTTGAAAGTCGTCATCTTCTTCATGAAAAGAGTCAAGTCCTCGGTCAAGTCACATTAATCATCATCATCTTCATCATCCTCCTCAATGATCACCTTCTTCTTGTTCTTCTTGCTCTTGCTAGATTCTTGCTTGTCAGCCGGTAGAGCAAGGTTGGCTGATTGAGGATCATCCATCCCCAATTGGTAGCTCTCGAAGGCGGTGATCTTGCCAAGTACATCCTTCATGGTCTTGGTCTTAAGGTGATCCTGCAAGATGAAGGTGATGATAGACTCATACTTGGGGTCCTTGAATAGCCTCAAGAATCTTCTTATCACCTCAACGGGGTTCATCTTGAAATCATCCCCAAGTGCATTGATCTCCTCCACTAGTACATGAAAACGAGAATAGACAATGTTAGTTCTCTCATGTGGCAATCTAGTGAAGTTATCATACTTCTTCTTCAGTACATAGTATCTTTCCTCTTTGACATCACTGGTGCCCTCATGGAGCCCCTAAATCTCAGTCCAGATATCGTGTGATGTGGAACTAGCATCTAGCTGAGCAAAAAACATCCTTAGAGATGCAAGCAAACAAAGCATTCTTGGCCTTAGCATTACACTTAACATAATCAGGCTCAAGTAGGTTCACATCCACATCGGACTCATGAGTGACCGTCCATATCTCTGGATCAACGGACTGTAGGTAGGCTTGCATGCGAGCCTTTCAATAAGCATAGTCCTCTCCATTGAATATGGGAACATTCCCCGCCTGTCCTACTCAAGGCAGTGAAGTCTCAAAGATGAGCACTTGGCTCTGATACAACTTGTAAGGATCGAAGGCGTACCGAGAGGGGGGGGGGGTGAATCGGTAAGCCACTCACAAATCCAATTACTTCAATTCCACTACTTGAGTCTGGCAAGAGAAGCAACCTAAACAATTCTAGTAGGCCCAGACCCTACACATGCTAGTGTTCATGATAAGATAAAGTGCGGAAGCCAAACACACTAGCCTATGCAAGCCACAATTCACCCTAGTCACTAGAGCACACAATTACGGAATAGTAAAGAGAGGGTCAAGGAATGCTCATGATTTTTCCCGAGGTCTCGAAAGGATGGCATCTTCCCCTAATCTTCGTTGGACCACTCCCGCTGGAGTCCCGGTCCCTCCCGCTACCAAGTGGAGTTCTCGCCCACGAGCCCGCAATCACTCCTAGAGTGAAGAAATGGTGTGCATCACCGCTGCAGAAAGCACAAGCTCGCCTCCCTCGAGAACTTGCCGGACTCCCTGAGCCGACACGGGCGCTCACTAGCGATGCCCCTTTCACCGGTGGGCTCAAACCGTGTACCAACGTATGACGGCCTTCACAACCGATCACAATAGGCTTGATCACCGACATCTAGCCGGTCTAGGTCTCGCTATAGACCAAGAGTAACAATCTAGATCACACCCTCAAGGACACCCTAGCCTTAGATGTGCAAGATGCTCAAGTTACTCTCCTCTAGCACTCTCAAGATATGCAATATCTCCTCCTAGTGCTCTCCTCTTTTCCTCTTCGACCTTACCAAATACTCTCAGGTATTTCACTGGCCAAGAGAGGTCCCAAAGACCCCAACAACGAAGTTATATAGGCTCCCAACTTCAAACTAGTTGTTGCTCCACGAATTCACCTTTCTGGACGTACTGACCGTACAGTCCGTTCTCTCCCAGACTGGACCACCCGATCACTCTGGTAACGGTTGTTCTAGCCGTTGGCTCAACTGTGTCCAGGCAAATTCCTGTACTGACCGGACTGTCCGGTTAGTAGACCGGACCGTTCGGTCTGTACAACTGTCATCGTTGGACTCTGGAACATTGGCTTCCTCTCTGCACTGTTCCTCAGCTGAACTGACCGTACGATCCGGTCACCTGACCGTACCATCCGGTCTCTATAGCTCCTGCACAGTCAGATTCCTCGCTCGTCGCTGGAAGTCCCAAACAACTCTCCATAGTGACCGTACAGTCCGGTCTCCACTGACCCCTCTGTCCGGTCTCTATGTCCAGAAGCTGAAATTTGTCGTCCTCGCTTGACTTCGTTTCCCGGGTTCTCCATATAGCTCCTTGGCTTCTCCACTGTCACCTAGTGCCTGTGATTTCACCGAGCAACCTTGCACATCACCGACTAGACATGACCTAAGAGAATGACCTAGACCCCCTTAATAGTCCGATTTTTTCTATGGACTCAAAGCCCTAAAAACTAGTCAAGTGTACCCAACACTTGCACCATAGCTTATTCTCCACTTTGATCCATCTCCAATAACCCTTGGACTCCATCAAGTTCACAAGCCTCCATGCTTGTAGTCATTGTCATCTATCGCCAAGACAACCATCATCCATATAATTTATAATATAGTTTAGAGATGATTACTACATAGACAACACTAATATAGATATTAGTTCACAATTTCATAGTTGTCATCTATCACCAAAATATTCATACCTTGGGGATCCAATCATCAATGGTCATGAAGCTTACAAGTTTCTTCTCTATATATTCAGCAATTCTCATTAGCCATTTAGACGAATAAAATTTTACATTGATAAATCTAATTTTATTTATTAATTTTAAAACTATAAAATGACATAGTACTATTAAAAATAACAAAACGAAACCTTCTATTGAGAATGGTTTAATGACCTCTTTGATTTGGAGATGAAATCTCTACTACTAAAAAATCTGAAAAATATTCTATCTCTCACCTCGTACTTCGTCTGACCCCTGTCTTCCTTTCCTGTGATCCCGTCCGTAGCTGCGAAACTTGCGTGCATCTCGCCCGTTCCACTAAACCAACCCCCACGTCCGCCCACTCCTCCCATTACCATGCCTCTTCCTCTTCGCGGCCGGCCTGCCATTGCCAGCGGCACATCCCACCTTGCAATCACCTGTTCGCCATCTCGGCGCGTCCAACCCCGTGACCTCGTTGTCAAATCTTCATCTCCCACGCACGTCTTGGCACCACATCTGCGATGCCCCAGGTAAGAACAATCATGAGCCCCAAACTTGCCGTTGCGTCAGTTCTGGGCACCACACTCGGTCAATGGCGGCTCCAGACCACGATCGTTGGCGGCAACAACAACTGCTAGAGAAGAAGAATCACGCGCAACTGCGTGGTCTTTGCAATTACCGTTGAACTACCAGCGACTGGAGAAGGGGACGAAGATCCTCGACGAGAAACATCCGCTTTGGATTCAGGTTTGCCACATTGTCTTCAAACATCTATCTCTGGAATAGGCGAGGGGTCACGGGGAGGATGGAGGAGAGAGAGAGGGTCGCCACTGATGAGGAGGACAAGAGACGGAGGTCCCTGCAAGTGTTGGCACAGGTTCGTGCTGAGAGTGATGGAAGATCGTTGTATTATTGCTTTTCTTCTCTCTCTGTCACTCCTCTGAATGTTAGATGCACTAACGATTCCACTTTTCTCTTTCTATTTTGTCTGATGATAATCTACCTGATACTGATTGATTATATATTCTCCGATTTGTATGCATTGTGGCTTAATTATTAGCTGATATAGGCCTGCGGACATTGGTGCACTGCTTAAAAATTATTGATGATTAGCCAATTCTTGGTTGATTGATCCATGATGTGAAGTATGTGGTAGCAGAAGCACATGTAAGGATCTAAATTGCACATATAGTTGGAAAATGTTTAGCCATGACCGTTTTCTCCTCGATCTTAAAAGCAGGGTTAAGATGGAAAACAAAGCATATATGCATGAGATTAAACACACAATCATTAGCACCTGAAAAGCTATAATGAGTCTATAAGATAGGCATTCTTTGAGTAACCATCAGAATAGCCACAGCTTTGGAGCTGCAGAGTGCATAGTGTAAAGGCTTAAAAATCACATATAAGCATATAAGCATCACATATAGCTGCAGGGTGCATAGCCACACCTCTTCTCTTGAAGCCATATAAGCATCACATATACTGCTTGACCCTGTTTTAAAAATCAAACCATAAAAATGTTGGAAGGGATTCAAGCTACCCCAAGGAGTAGCCCAGCTCCTCTACGAGGCAGTCCAACTTCTGCTTCAGGACCTCCTTGCCTTGGTTTACCATCGTTAGACAAATCGTAAAATATAATGTTGCTAAAATCTGAGTATTTCAATGTGATGTTGGATATTCCAGAGCTACAATCTCAGCCTGAATTTTCATCGAGCAACTGAATTCACCCTGTGATCCCCCGCACAGATCAGACTTGTGCATCGCCGCCGCTCCCACCGAGCAGCTGGATCGTCGTTGTCCCAAGACATTCCACCTCGCCACCGGACGACCCAAAAAAGAACCGTGGATGCCAATTTTGCCGGCTTCGAGGCGTCCCACCCGGCAAGTAGATGACATATGCGATCCATGTGGGGAGATGAACCGCAGTCTTCTATGAGTGCAAAAGGTCTGTTGTGGGAGAACAACTTCCGGCAACTGCAACATATGCGCTGCCGCAACCACTCCCTACGATTGCTCTTCCCTAATGGTACTTCCTTCTTGTCTTTTAGCAACCATGGGAAACAATTAAAAACATATGGCTATTTTTTTTCGTCGTGCAATTCGTAATAAAATGAGTTGTTTTTTTGCTAGCTGTGAAATTCTTTGGGTGTACAGGATAGTTATCTACTCCTATTGGAGAGGGCAGTTATCTATGCAAGTAGTTGTCATCGTTGCCACAGAATATGAGTAAGTTGTCATTGTTGCCACAGAATAAGAGTAAGTTGTCGTCGTTGCCGCACAACGCAGTTCATTACTATTGCTTAAGATTAGTATGTTTTCTATTTCCAGGTTTATTAAACAACAAATAAGAGTCCTGGTCAAGCCACTGCCATCACCAGAAAACATTGAATTAATGACGGTCCTATGTTGAGAGCCATCAATGAAGGAATGACATGAAGACAAGTGTAGCAGTGATTTACATGGTTATCTTAGAAAAAGCCATAGTCACATCAAATGTTTTTGCACTTCCTGTCAAAGGTTGTGACTGAATTTTTAAGTTGGCATAGTAAGGCATAAGGGTGATTTAAACCCTGCGATATGATTGGCTTTTGATTAGCATGTTAATGGTACAACTCTATGAAATGCTTTGCTTTGTGCCGATGATTTTCTCATTAATGGAGTGCAATGCTTTCCTACATATAATGTCATAGTTTCTCACAGCTTGAATGTAACACATCAACTATCTCACTTTCATGTGGTTCTTAATATATATAATTGAATTCTGTATCTTTCCATCTAATGCAGAAGTCTGAAAAAATAATTAATAGGAATGTGTTCCAGAATAGCGGGGGAATACAATCTTTATTACATCACGACAAGTAAATTAAGCTGATATGGACTTTTGAGGTACTAAGTCACGATTGTATTTGGGTACTAGATGGAAAAGAGGAGTATTTGGGACGTATGTGGGTCTATCAGCGTTTTAGACTGGAAAAACCATTGCAGCCGGGTCAAATGGCATGATCGGAGGGAGAGCATCTCCCAAGCTTGCCATCAAGTTGAGGTGGCTATGTCCATATTTATAACACATGAATGACCATTGCAGCATAGATTTCATCTCTAAATTTATACTCTTTTTGATCTTTAGAAAATTTTGGTTGTTCTTGATGCTGTAATAAGTTGAACCCTGTGGCTATATGCGGAAACATAAAAAGCCAGATTGTTTCCATTATTAAAAAAAATGGCATGATCAAACACAACAGTCAGACTTATGGTATTTTCTTTTTTATAACATATAAGCATATAGGTATTTATTATATAATTTTTTTTAATCCTATTACAACGTACAGACATATAACTAGTGAAATGAAAATGAAACTGAGGCTGGTCTGAGCCACGAGTCGTGACCGGTAGGTAGCACGGCTCGACGGCTCGTCCAATCAGGTTCGGTCCCTCTGCGCGAGTCGCGGCGCACGGTCGTGGCCGCCACGCGCAACTGACACCGACGCGACGAGCGAGTCCTTCCCGTTCCCGGTAGCCCACCCAATCCCACCCCGCCGCCTCGCGCCTTTGACCTCCAGCCCCGCACCAACGAGCGAGTGAGTGAGGCCGAACGCCGGACCCCACCGAAACCCTAGGATCGCCGGCGCTCGCGGCCCCTGTCATGGCGGACGCCGCCGCCACCGGCATCGGACGAGCGGAGCTACGCGAGGCCCATCGCCTGACGGGCCACGCCGACCGCGTGTGGGCGCTCGCCTGGAACCCCGCTCCGGGGCCCGGTGCCAGTCCCGTCCTCGCCTCCTGTGGCGGCGATAAGACCGTCCGGATCTGGAAGCGCGCACCCGACGGCGCCTGGCGCTGCTCGGTAACCCGACAATTAATTGTTTTGTTTTTACTATTTGTAGTTTGGAGCTCTGAAATTCACTTCGCTTAGCTTGATTTCCGTGGGTTTGGGATCGATTAGGACGTGCTTGAGGACACGCACAACCGCACCGTGAGGTGCTGCGCCTGGTCCCCCAACGGGAAGCTGCTGGCCACCGCCAGCTTCGACTCCACCACGGCGATCTGGGAGTACACCGGCGGCGACTTCGAGTGCGTTGCCACGTTAGAGGTAAGCCACTGAGCTTGAGATATTCATGATCATGATGGCGTCACATTTCATTAGGCTCTGGGTGCTGGTTGCGTGTGTTGACATTTGTGCTGTGGATACGAGCAGGGGCACGAGAACGAGGTGAAGAGCGTGTCTTGGAGCCCCTCTGGGTCGCTGCTCGCCACCTGCAGCCGGGACAAGACGGTGTGGATTTGGGAGCTGCAGCCGGGCAACGAGTATGAGTGTGTCTCCGTGCTGCAGGGCCACACGCAGGATGTCAAGATGGTGCAGTGGCACCCTTGCCTTGATATCCTGGTCTCTGTCAGCTATGATAACTCGATCAGGGTACAAGCTTTGTCAACTCTTAAACAATCACAACATTCACTTCGTATGTCCATTGCCAAGCTGTTTTCCTGTTTTGGGGCAATTGATGGTTCATATGGTAGCTTGTATGATGCAGGTCTGGGCTGATGAAGGTGACGATGAGTGGCACTGTGTACAGACATTAACTGAAGCCAATAACTGGTACTGAGATCCTGTGTCTATTGCCTTCTTTGTGGTCCCATTTTGATGGAACTTGTTTTATTTAGCTTACGAATCGGTCGACTTATTAACATTCTTATATCTTGCATATTCAAACCACTAAGTTTAGGCTTATTTCATACTATTGGCTATGATAAAATGCAATGGGTGAATTTCTGTCTTGTGTTTTTGTTGGTTTTAAATCTGGACTAAACTGTTCTGCATATGATTGATCAAATTTCTGTTAATTCCAGTGGCCATTCATCAACAGTATGGGCATTGTCCTTTAACCATAAGGGTGACAGGATGGTCACATGCAGGTTTGTCTATCTGTGCTTGATTAAGAATTCTCAAATCCTCATAGAGGTACTAATGTCATAGATTTATTTTTCAGTGATGATCGCACTTTAAAAATATGGGACACAAGTGCTGATTTGTCTCAACCAAAAACTGGAGACGGTCAAGAATCTTGGTAAGATGGTTTCTTTTTTGTTGTTAATATATCAGTACCTATGTTATCTACCTGAGCGGCCTCCTTCAACACTTGTATTTGATAAGGCAGGAAGAGTACAAGTGTACTTCCAAGTTTAGGCTGTTACTTACTATAATCATTTTTTCCACCAGTAGTCTAGTGTCTTTATTATGCTGTTATTGTTACTATATAACATGTGAAAAATCTGTTCTTATTCACTTAGAAGTGGTTCGCATTGCTCTTCCAAATCTGATTGGACTTTTCAGGGCTTGACACTTGATTGCACCTTAATTGTACCCACACATGTGGTGGCTAGTGTCTATCTTATGCAGTTAACTAGCTGAGACATACTTTCTACTATGCCTAATATGAGTTTACTAGCTGCGACATATTAACTTGTGAAGCTAGATATAAATGTAATATTAGTATTATTCTGTTTTCTAGTTCAATATTAATATTACCTTGTCTTTCTGCACCATGCCTCCTAAACAGAATGGCTATTATTTGATTTCAGGCGACACCTTTCTACTCTCACAGGATACCATGGTCGTACCATTTTTTCAGCACATTGGTCAAGGTGAATAGAACTCCCATCTCCTTGATATCCTTGATACATCTGAATGAATTCTCAGGCTAGTTTGTCAGCTAAAATGCAAGAGTAGTTCTCAATTCGATCCATCAATCTAAATTATAAATTATATCATATTTCTCTCTGGTTCGTAGTTGGGAGAACTGTGTGTTCCACTGTTCTGCAAAATAGAATGGTGGCCACAGGTGAAATTTTAGATGGGGCAGAAACAGAAGATAAAATTTTACTATAGTAAAAATAGATCACATATATATGTACCTATTTATTTTAAAATCACACAATGGATAACATATATGCATACTGCTAGTCAACTAATATCTTCTTTCGAATTGAAGGGGATCAGTGCTCCTGTTCCTCGTCCTCGACCAACTCCAGCCATAACTATCGCCAATGGTGCTTCTGAATTGCGACCACAGTCATGCCTTTGCATGCCATTGGGACCCGTTCCTCTTTGTTCTCTGGACCCTCGCCCTCCATGGACTCAGCGAGCAGTGGCTTTGGGGTCAAAATCGATACAATAGATCGATCATGTAAACAATCAGAGCATCAGGGGTGGCGGTAGTTTCATATGTAACGATAGGCATTGGGTAGGCTAATTGGAGTATTGGATTGCTCACTTTTGGGTGTCAGCATCACTTGGATTAGAAAAGTCATTTGGACCATGGCCCACACGCCCCTTTGCTTTCTTCTTTCGTTATTCTTAGCGTGAACAAGCATCAGGCAGTCATGGTGAACATTGCAGCGTGCAGGAAAGGAACCAGGGGCTGGACACCCTAGTGAAGCAGGAAGGGAGGGGCATGGTGTATCATGCCTATGGTTATCTGGGTCAGCAGCCAAACCCTGCCGTAGGCGGTGGCCCGCCCATGGATCCACTTCATTTTATTTTGACTACTTGATTATTTAGCATGTCAAGTTTTAAAATTTGCAAATGACGGAAAGCCAATGGTATCAGACTATTGGTTATACTTCAAAGAAAAGACTTCATGCAGCATTGGACCCTTGATGTTTGTAGCTTCAAAGTGCTAATTTGGTAAAACTCTGGGTTTTTTCTGGTCCAATAAGCCCTCAACTTCTGTGGCACTGATGTGTGGTGTTGAATCATCTAAGAGATTATTTGCTAATTTGGGTAAGACTCTCTTATTCTATTCTGAAACTTTCCTGTCCCTTGTGCATGACAGTGAGGATATTATAGCTAGTGGGGCAGGTGATGATGCAATCTGCTTATTTGCTGAAGAGAAGAGTAGCATGGTATCTTGTTATTCCATCCACATTACTTTTTTGTCATAAGATTTCAATTTTATGTGCTGAGTGGTGGCCTCTTTCAAATTATATGTGGGAAATTTTGAAGGTTTGACTGTTATCTGGCAAATGATGTATGGCTCTAATTTTAGTCAAATAACAAATTTTGATTTGTAAATCAGGTACTATACCTGCTTTCTTTTTTCAAACAAATGACGAAGCTGTCACACAAACTTTTTTACACTTATTGCAGTGAAATTATTCTAAGAAAGTATAAAATGTTTATGGATATTCTCTGATAGATTTAATATTATTTTGATGGTGCAGGTTGAGGAACCTTCCTACAAACTAATGTTAAAGAAGGAGAAGGCACATGACATGGACATAAACTGTGTTCGATGGTGTCCTCAGGTGAGATATGAGATTTACAACAAATAAAAATATTCTGTGACCTTTTGGTGTGATTGATCTTATACCTAGTTAATTTGCGGTACGACTTTCTGTATGGTTTCTGAATGTTGGTTGCATATATTTATCTTTGCAATTACATTTTTAGGACCCGAGGTTATTGGCATCTGCAAGTGACGATGGCGTGGTGAAATTGTGGGAGCTGAGGGGGAGTTTATATGATTGAGCTTCATTCCTGTAGTGTCTGTAGTTGTAGGTGTGTACCATGAGATCATAGAACAGATTAGGCATCATCTTGGGGTTTATTTTTTAGCCTTAAAACTTATTCACACTCAGTTTATAGTTCTTATATACATTATATGGAAGGGACAACCAAAGGTTTGATCCGACCATATTTATAGCAAGCTATCCAATATCCCATTTGCCTTCATGTACAATAATAAACCCTGACGGATCAGACATTCATTTGCTGAGGTTGGCAACGTTGGTGAGGAATTGGAATGCATCTATGGTAGTCAATGCAAGCTGAGTTGCAATTGAAGCTATTTTTGTTAGTGTTTCACATTCATCGCTGACACCTGATAGTTAGGTAAGCACGGCATGTGGATGATGTTGCAGAGTTCTTAATCATTTGTTTTGAACCTGATGGGAGTTAGTTGTCGCAACATGGAAAATAATGGTATGCTCATTGGAGAATTTTTCTAAGGGCAACGTGGAGGTCAAACAAATGTAATATACTATAAAATGCACAATTAATTCTAGTTATAGATTCTGCATAGTGCCATCTCATGGACACAGATTAGGCTGCAATGCAGTATCAGATTCATTTTATGCCTTTATATTTCTTATTATGGCTACTTAGAACCCTTTTCTTTTCAGATGATCAGATGACCTCAAATATTGATCTGTCATGTTGTTGAAATAATTCTCTGATTTCCATTCATATGGCATTGTCATTTGAAATATATCTGTTCTGACTTCTGACATAATTTAATCGAAGGAAAAAAAAAAAGGCCAGCCAGCATAAGTTGTGCCAAATAGAGTATGCAATACATGCAGTGGAACCAACAATGAACCAACCCTAAAGGCTAGATTCTAAAAAGTTAGTTCATACACAGGGATAACTGTTACTTCATATCGTGCTGGTCATATACAATTCTGAATACACCTCATAAGTGCAAAACAACCAACTCGCCTTTACATTTGTATCGCGGTAAATATCCAGTCAAACCGTACTAGAGTCAAGAATATGCAGGTACACAGTACACTTCAATTCACCAGCACAGATACATATGTTCATCTTGACTCCAAAGCTAGTACTATCACACCATACCACTCGTACTATGTTTCATGCTTGGTACAATCAAAGCCTTGACAAACAGACACCCAAACAATTAACACAAGTAGCAAAAGGATTCCAAGAATCACCAATTTTATTTTCATGTTCTGCAACCATGTCTTCCTACGGATTTTCACCCCCTGTTTCTTGAACTCTTGAGCCTGAATAACATACATTCCATACAGGTTCAACACATGGCATACAAGGGTAGCAACACATAGAGCAGATAATTTGAGAAGTGATAATATGTACCTGACTGCGTAGATCAGAAGTCTTGTCTTGAAGTTCACTCAACTTTTCTCCTCGATCCATACTCTGCGAATACAACAAGCACGGATGAGCAAACTTGCTTTTTTCTTTGGGTGGGTGGGTGGTGAGGAGGGGGGGGGGGGGGGGGGGGGGGGGGGACAAGCTGGACGCTGGTAAAATACCATTATTCTGCTCATGTTTTATTCTTGTTTGAATGTGACCACTATTTGTTCATTGCACAATCATAAGAGAAAGATAATAATGACAAGTAAATCACTCAACTTGCACTGTAGTTGCTAAATTAAGGAAATCAAGGATAGCACACAAATTTGAATCCTGCCCACGAATCTATGAACATAATGCAAAGCAGCATGAGGTTGTTAAGTTGAAAGTTATGTATATTGGATAACTTACCTTCTCTATGTTCTGTAGCATGATACTTTTAACTTCTGAGACTTGGGCTTGTACTTTCAAAGTTTTATCTATTTCATCTGAATGATCAAGAACATACTGCATGTGCTGCTTTATAACTGGTCTGCATGTGAGAAGATTCATTTCTCATTGTAGAAATTAGAAAATGAATCCACAAGAACAAAATTTCTATGCAAATTCTCAGCAGTAGTTATCAACCAGACATACCCGTATTCTTTATTTAGACTTTTTGCAAAAGCAGTATCAGCTTTACCACCTCCATATCTCTTCATGAAGTCATCTTTCAGCCTCTCAAGAAAGGCCACTGAGACATTCTTCGGAACAGATTCCTTAGCAACTACACAATAGGCTACAAAATATTCAAAGAGAGAGACTGTCACCATGAATCTACAGATAATAAGATTATATTTAGTACTTAAAGTTTCTATCCACGTCTCCATGATTTAAACACAACAATGCATAGGTGAGGAACGAGGACCTACATGGTGAACACATGATGTTGGAGGATGAGGTTCTTGGTCGATAATGTACATTGTGTGGCTAAAACAAAAATGCCTCCTCACATTTTGTTTTTTGAAAGAAATACCCCAAGGGAGAACCCTGAGGTGGAAATAGGTGTGGCACCAGGATCAAACCGGTCCAGGCACCCTCCCAGCTGATGGACTTACCACCGTGCTGTGAGCGCCTTTGCATTCCTCCTCACATCTATGAGACTACAGCATTATTCAACAGCAGGACTAGTGTCATGGGCACTGATTTGAGTTGGTATGAAGCGCATGAAGTGCAATTTTGAGATCTCACCAAAGGACCTTCACCTATGTGTGCACAGATATTTAGTTTTATCGGTCACTCCCTCCAATGGATCTCAAGAATGTATCCACAATCCTGGCAGCTGCAGGCTGCAGCAATTATTTGCTGGCAACAGCTGCAGTTGTTTTCATGCATGATGTGCAGTTTTGGCTCTTCAAATGCATCTGGTCTGTCCCAAAATGTGCCATAGTAGAATATTTAACATGGTAACACTGGGGTCGTTTTTCTTCTTGCACAATGTTTGTGATAACATGGTTTCCTGAAGTGATCCACCTTTCTTCTCTTCTAATTTTGTTTCACTGTCGTGTGTCTGTTTACATAAAGGTGGGTAATCTCTTTTGAGGATGATCTTCCTGTTGGAGATATGCCCAAGAGACAATACGGATTTGATCCGTATGTGAGGGTCATACGGATATTGATCCGTGTAAGGAATTAGTCCACTAATGGGCCAACTAGTCGAGGCCTATTAGAAGGGTCTATTTAAGTGGAGGAGGGGCTTAAGGCGCAGGTGATTCCACCAGTCCTTAACCCTAGCCGTCGTGCTCCTCTTTCTCGCCCACAAAACCCTAACCGTGTTGCCGGTGCTAGCACGCCACGCACGGTGCTCCAACCCCGTACGTGTGGATACCGCGAGGAGGCGCTGCTGCTGCTGCGGTGCCGACGGCTGGACTAGAAGGAGACGATTGACGTGATCGACTACTTCCTCTACACCGACGCGCGACTACGTTGGATCGAGCTGCTCTAACATTCGCTTCCGCTCCGCCTGTGCGTCTAGTGGTAACGATCCATAATCCTCTCTTGCAAGGTTTCCTGGTTGAACGGTAGAAATTTTATATGCTATCGTAGCCTACCTGTTCCCCAACACTTCCTACCCAACGGGTGACAGAACACGAACCCAGATTCCTTATTTCAAAACATTCACATGCTGCAGATATCAAAGTTGAAACTTCCACACTAACATTTTAAGCAGAGCTAAAAGGCCATGGCGAGTATACAGACTTGCCTCGCACGGGATGTAACTCTGATTTCCACTATATAAGGGAGACATCGATGTTACCGTAGCCGTGGTGGAGGAAGTTGAAGGTGTGCCGGTCGCAGGCGTAGCTGAACCGGGCCGGCGCCCCGGCGCCGGAGGAGCCGGCGGGCAGCCGCTGGAGGCACTGCGCGGCGATTGCTGGGAAGTTGCCGGTAAATTCCGTGTACTCGGCCAGCACCGCCGTGCCACGCGCAACGAACGCGTAGATCAGCCACTCCGCCTTGCTGCCGCCGACCTCCTCTCCGCCGGGCGCCAGCGACGCCATGGGATCCGAACTCTAGATCGTCTCGCTCCGCGCACAGCTCACTCACTGCTGCTGCCGGATCTTTGCTTCGCGCGAGATCGAGGGAAAGAATGGATCGAAGAAAGGTGGCGTTGGGGATTTTCTTGGTTTCTTGTGCCGGGGCAGAGTATCGAGTGAGCGTGCTGTCGAATGCGACGGCTGTCTGTTCAGTGTTGAGTCGAAATGGGATACTCTGCAGTGCCCCCACTTAATACAGAGAGCACCTCTTCAGCATTACTTCCGTTTCAAAATTGTTGTTATCAGTGACTTTTTTCGTTATTTTGATTATTCGTTTTATTTAAAAAAAATTAAAAAATATAATATATTTTCTCATAATTTGATTTATTATTAGATAAAATTTAAATATAATTTATAATATTTTATATTTGAACAAATATTTTAAATAAGACGAATGGTCAATATAACGAAAAAAGTCAATAACGATAATGATTTTAGAATATAGGAAGTAACTAATATCTCGTCGGTCGGTGCTACTCTCTTCGATTTAAATTGTTGACGTAGTTGATTTTTTTAGTTGCGTTTGATTATTTATTTTATTTAAAAAATTTAAAAATGTATTAAATATTTTATTATAATTTGTTTTATTACTAAAAAAGTTAAAACCTATTATATAATTTTATATATTTAATCAAATATTTTGAATAAGACGAATGGTTAAATATAGTTAAAAAGGTTAATTACGTCAATAATTAAAATTTGAAGGGAGTAAAAAAAAAGAGGTACGAGATTGCTTGATCCTTCCAATTAAAAAAGAGAGACAATAGTGTTTTAACCATAAATCTAAAGTCTAATTAGGATTTAGATCCAGATTTTGAAATTTTACATTTTAACCATAATTTTTCGAGCTTGAAGCCGCCGTTTACCACAGATTTTAGCTACCGTTTGTTTGAAGCGAATAAAATAAAAAGAAAAATACGTTTGGAAGGGGAAAGCGACCGAACTGCCCCTACTAACCTTCTCCTTGTTTGGAGCGAATAAGATAAAAAAAAAAAAATCTTTTCATCAAGCGTGCCTTTTCATTGTCCACGAAAGAAAAAGGCGGACGGACCTAATCCTAACCTACAGGAGCGGCGGCAGGCAGGCACGGCAGGCAGGGGCGACGCGGAGCAGCGGGCTGGCAGCTGTGAGGCGCTTGGTAAGTGGGAGCGAGGCGCGCAGCCGGCGTGCATGGCGACGGCGGGGCAACTGTTGCCTCGCGTGGCTGGGCGCACACGTAGTGGGGCGACACAAGATGACGTTGATGAGACTTGATCTTTTGAGAGATAAAGGGTAAATTTGATTGTGGAGACTCAGCGTTGATGAGCCGGTTTGAATCAGATATGATCCAACCTCACAACAGTTATATTAAGCACAACTTAATTGTTTCTGTAAGCGAAATCAAGAACATAAGTAAGAAAGGATAAACACGCAATCTGAAATTGCAAATATGGATGAAGCGTATCACAAGAAAAAGTTCAAGTTCTAAACACAAAAGAACTAATTGTCACAGTAGTGTAGAACAAGAACAGGAGTTCTGGATTACTGTAAAAGGACTTGTCGCCACGGTTACAATAACTCGATCAAGTTTCTCTCTAGAAAACTAAACAAAACAAAACCCGAGACTAAAAGATGGCGGCTACTGAATTTATATAAAAACCAGGGGCGTCCTAGGGTTGGGAGCGACCAGGGAGGGGGGGGGGGGGGAGGCGCCCACAACATGGGCTTAAGGCCCGATACGATACATGGCTAAGTTGACCCAAAATAGGTGACGCAACACCTTATCATGGTCACGTAGCATGACTCACGACCCTTCTGAACCTAGGACCAGAAATAAAACGACGGCGTCGTGGCCCCCTTTCCAACGCATTAAAGAATGCCTCGTTTGGACGTCGGATGTGAGAGATATCTTCAAAACCGTGAAGAGGTGTTGGCTGAATCCGAGACGAACGCGGCGACCGAGTTAGTGACGACTTGTAACTTGGGGAAGGCCATAATATGTGCGTATTCAGCATGGTGATGTCCTCATCATCCTCCCCTTCTTGAAATGGAGTCGTCTTCGACTCTATCTTATCATCAATCTCCTGTAAAAGGTTAGTACCAACAGAATGCAAAATAGAAGACACATGATCATTGATATAAGGTATATCACTACAAAGCATAGTATAGAAAGGTGCATCATGATTATCACAAAGTTCAGTAATACTAGATGTCATAGCAAGAAAAACACCTCCCTTTAACTAAATAGGTTTATGTTTAACATCAGAAAGCTTATTGTTATCATGTTTAGTCTCACTATTTTTAGCAAGTAGTTTAAAATAATTCCTAATATTAGCTGGCAATAATAGACACAAAGCAATATTCCTGTCCTTATACATAAAAGTATATGTATTAGTTCTATCATGGTGGGTAGCATCCGTATCATATTTCCATGAACGGGCTAATAAAAGCGAACATGCTTGTATAGGTATAATATAAAAATTAGCATAGTCTTGATAAGAACCGACGGAAAAGTGTATGCGTGCTGATCGAGTTACCTGTGTCGTATCACTATTGTTGAACCATTTGATATGGTAGGGCTGATGTAGTGCATGCGTGATCAAGCCAAGCTTGCTGACCAAATCAGAACTTACTAAGTTATTACAGCTCCCAGTATCAATGATGATAAGAACACGACGGTCCGCAACAATAAGGTACATGTAGAATAAATTGTTACGTTGCTGTTCTTCCTCTTGTCCTACCTGAGAGGTCAACACACGCTGTACAATGAGGCTAGAAAAACCCGAGGTGGCAGCAATAGAATCAATGGCGATAGTCTCTTGCTCCTTCGTCGAATCTGCAATATGGTTAGGCATATGAGCAAATTCATCTTCAACATCACTACAACTTTCATACCCATTAGCAGTAGCAATGAAAGCACGACGACTAGGGCAATCCTTTATGACATGTCCCATTCCCTTACAGCGGTGGCAAATAATGGTGGTGGAGGAGCCACTCCTAGCACCGGAAGTAGCAGCCTTCTTCTGATGTTGGTGCTGCACACTAGATGATTGCGCTTCAGAAATAGGCGCAAGTGGAAAAGGTGTTGCTGGTGGCTTAACAACATGACCCTCAAGTTCTCTAGTCCAGAACGGTGCTGGATGGGTTGCTCAGTGCTGGACCTACAAGATTGTTTTGGATTTATTCCCTGTACTTCTTGTTCAGTCTTAAGAGCAATATGATATAATTGGTTGAACCTATTCCACTCTTTATAGTCAACAATATTCTGGATATCATGGTTCAATCCATCAAAGAATCTAGCACTAGTTTCAATATCATCTTCATATATATCACAACATGCTAAACCAATAAGCAATTCCTGATAATATTCCTCTACTGTTTTACTACCTTGTGTTAAAGATTGTAATTTCAAATGTAAATCACATTGGTAATAAGGAGGAACAAAACAAGATTTCATGTGTTGTTTCAAAACATGCCAAGTGGTAGGTATAGCAGTAGCATTAGTATTGCAAAGATCATTCCACCAAAAGAGAGCAAAACCAGTAAACTCACTAGTAGCAAGTCTAACTCTATGCTCAGCTGGAACTAAATAAGAATTAAATTTTTGTTCAACAACAAGTTCCCAATCTAAGTATGCTTCAGGATCATCACTACAGGAGGTATGTTAAATTTGGGCTTAACAAAAGTTTCAATATTACCATAATTGTTATTACCTCCCGTACCATGTTGATTACGACGAAGATGGTCTGCATCACGGTCAACATCATCATCAGCAGCAGCTCATTGAGGTGGAGGTCGTCGTTCAACATCCTTAATTCGGTTGGCAACAGTGTTGATGTGGCCCATCAACTCGGCAAACTTCGTTTCCATGAATGTACGCTGGTCCGTAAGAAGCTTTGTAAGCTCGGCCTTGGACACGCAATCATTAAAGTCTGTAGGGGACTCCAACCCTTCAATTGTCCCTTTCCCTGACATGATGAGAAGCAAAAGACAAGATTACACAAAAGGATTAGCCCTATCAACTAGCTGCTATTCGAGGTTGTGGAAAGTGGGAAGCAATATCAGGAGCGATGTATCACAATCTTGCAAGTATTCTTACCAAAGCCAACAGGACAACACAATCTGTTGTCGAGCTTGGGTATAACAGTTGCAAGGAAGAAAGCTGTGCTGCAAGTATGTATAGCTTGGAAGGCTAATATATATGTCAGTGGAACACAATTCAATAATAGATAGTAGCACTGAATAAATGTCCAAAGCAGTGTCCTAATTGCTGGCAAAAGAATCATGTTCAAAAACAGTTGCGACAGCAAGAACAATGGGAAAGACAGCAAGGATCAAAACAAACTTCACAGACTTAGAATTTTTTAGGGGGGGGGGGGGGGGGGGAAATCAAAATCTTGTTTTTTTATGATTTTCCACTATTTTTCTGTGATAGAGGAACACAAATGAAGGAACCACAAGAAGTTTCAACTCAAACAGAGGGAAAACAAAGCATAGGCAAAATCTCAAAGTTTCACCAGAAATGTTATTTTGACCTTCACAATTTTTTTCTATTTTTCCCAATTTTTTTTGATTTTTTTGATGAGGGCACACTAGGTGTAGCCGAGTGTGGGTCACCTTAACTTTGAGTCAAGAATCTGCTGTAAAAATTTGAGTCCAATCGGAGCAACGAGCAAAAAGTTATGCCTGTTTTACCGAAGGTAGGTCAAGACAGGGTTTTTTTTTTGGGGGGGGGGGGGGGGGGGGGGGTGGGTGGGTGAGTGGAAAACGGAATCGGGTGGGGTGTTTTCTTTGGCAATAGATTATGGGTGTGGTGGGTGGGTAACATGATGGTGACTCTAATGGAAAACACGATGGTGATGGTGGTATGCAGCAGAGATCAAAACACAAACTGAATCGAAACACAAATTCAAACCAACAACTGAACTCGACTAGGACATAAACTCAACACCCCAAACTCTGAAATTAAATTATGCAAAGGCTAAACAATGTCTGGGATGGTGGGGAATTATTTTTTTTTTCTTTTTCGTGGATAATAGGTGATGAACACAAACAAATCTAAAGGGAAAACACGATAATACCTTACAGGGAACCTAGGAATCTGATACCACTTGATATAGATGAGGCCCGATCTTCCGAGAGGTAGAGGGTAAATTTGATTGTGGAGACTCGGCGTCGACGAGCCGGCTTGAATCAGACACAATCCAACCCCACAACCATTACACCAAGCACAACTTGAATGTTTCTACAAGCGAAATCGAGAACACAAGCAAGAAATGATAAACACGCAATCTGAAATTGCAAATATGGATGAAGCATATCATAAGAAAAAGTTCAAGTTCTGAACACAAAAGGACTAATCGCCACAGTGGTGTACAACAAGAACAGGGCCCTGGATTACTGTAAAAGGACTTGTCGCCATAGTTACAATAATTCGATCAAGTTTCTCTCTTGGAAACTGAACTAAATAAAACTCGAGACTAAAAGATGGTGGCTACTAAGTTTATGTAGAAACCAGGTGCGTACTACATGGCCAAGTTGGGCCAAAATAGGTGGCGTAACATCTTGTCATGGTCACGCAGCATGACGCACGACCCTTCTGGAGCTAGGACCAGAAACAAAACAACGGCGTCGTCGTCCCCTTTCCAATGCATTAAAGAACGCCTCGTTTGGACGTCGGATGTGGGAGATATCATCAAAACCGTGAAGATGTGTCAGCTAAATCCGAGACGAACACGGCGTCCGAGTTGGTGACGACTTATAACTTGGGGAAGGCCATGATATGTGCGTATCTAGCATGGTGATGTCCTCATCATAGGAGCAGCATGCAGGCGGCTGTGAGGCGCTTCTCGTTCATGTGCGGCGGCGGCGGCGTGGCGGGGTGACGGCTGGCGGGGCGGGGCAACACCTGCGGGTCACGCGGTGGAGCGGCGGCTAGCACGGTGGGAAGACACCTACGAGCCACGCAGTGGGGTGGCGGGAACGCTCGCAAGGCGACGTGATGGTTGCAGCCTGCCAGGGCGCACAACGGGAGGCGGCTGGTAGGCTCAGTTTGAGAAATTGCAACAAGTCAAATTTGACATCATTATGTCCTCCAAACAAACTTATTTTGAACTGGAGTTTCTTGTTTAAAAAGTTGTGGTTAAAATGCAAAATCTTAAAATATGGGTCTGAATCACAATTGGTTTCCATATTCATGGTTAAAACGCTATTGCCCCATTAAAAAAGATACTAGTAGCAAAGGTTCCTTTTCCCGTGAATGCGACTCACATGCTCACTAGCCGGAGAATGAAGGTTGCGCAACGGTGATTCGCGCCACGCATGTCCATGCACTTAGTGGAGGTTGCACCATCACACCCATCTACTCCTGATTTCCAAAAAAAAAAGAAAAATCTGCTCCTTCCATGTCGGTCGAATCTAGGACCAAGAACAAGCGCTTCATGAATAGAGAACATTTGTCATTAAGCCTCGCAACATGTCTATCTGAGGGTATATCTGGGTATTCTAACCCCCCCCCCCCCAGAACGGCCTGGCTCAACACATTTTTGGCCCTGGCCCAGTACGGCCCATGGGCCCATGGGGGCTATGCTACACCATACTCTGGGCCTTGAGCTGAGCCCGTGGCATGACCCAATAAGCCATATACCATGACATGCCGGCCTGGTTGGTCCGGTAGCACGACAGTTCGCCTAGCCCTCAATAGCACGGACCATGTAATAGAACCGCCTTATCACAGAGATGGTCCCATTCCAGGATCATTCTCTGGTGACGTCACGCGCTATGATACCCAATAGTACAACACATGACAGAAGGATATAGTTGCAACAAGAACATAGATAGAGTACAAAGTTTTACATAAAGCTGAATTGAAATTACAAACCAGAGTTTTTAAAGTGCGGAAGCGAAATAGTCCAACATAAACAAATGGTTCGATAGGATAAGTAAGGTACAATCATCCTCTCACGATGATACACATAGGACATCCGGTCATGACAGGTGTTCTGCCCAAACACCATACCGGCAATCAACAGACTACTCCTCATCGTTGTTGGTAGGCTCCCATTCGATATTCCAGCAGTCAGGACACTGGCCTTCCCAATGGAACCTTCCACTGCAGTGGCAGTCTCCACCCTGGTCATCTGAAAACCACATAGAGCTATGCTCTCAGTAACTAATTTACTCAGCAAGACTGACCCGTCAAAATGGCAAACTATAGCCAACACCTAGACACGCAAAGGCTAAGTGTAGAGTTTATGTTACCAAAAACAACCTAAAAGTGGATCATGATTTTTTCAAGTTTTAGCATCAAGTTAAGTTATCATGTAAAATAATAAATTTAGTTTGCACATTATGTTTGAATGTTGGTCTCATAGGCAGTGGCAGCCAAGTATTGCATAACTTCTTGCAACTCCAAAAAGTTGTATGATGTGAAACGTCGGAGCGTAAAGTGCCTATTCCTCCATGAGGTTGGGGGTAACTCCCCATCTTGTAGGGCTCGTAGTTGTCATAGGAGGAAGTAGTGTAGTTGGTCGATGAACTTGCAAAACCGGGGAATTGTGGCTGTTCTCAGTTGTATTGGGGACCTCCCGATTCACCCATCTGAGGCGTGTTCATTGTGCTTCCGTGCTGCTGCTCCTCTTGACGGAGTTGTGCTCTTGTTCTTGGTCTATCCCTTGCAACACTATGTCTTGCACGCTGCAAGGAAGCTTGCAATTTGTATACAAAGTTCCTTTTATCGATAATAGTGAACTGGGGGTTAGGCAATTCAATTTCCATGTCATACCCTGGATAAAGCATGAAGTACCTATTGTTCTCCTCTTTCAACAAGTGGGCTTGCAAGAAATGATCATCTCCTAACAAAGGGGTGCTAGGGAGATGATCTATTCTAGCTCTGTGAAGTGCGCCAACCTTTCTAGCAATTCTAGTGACAAAAGGGGTAAAAGTAATGGGTCCTTGTTGCCTGAATGCCAAGGTGATCCAATGGTTGATGAGGAAAAACATGAGGTTTGTTTTAATTTTCTTGATTATAGCATGGAGATAGGCTTTATCCAAACTATTCACCGAACGTACATCACCCCGAGGGGTTAGGTAGTGAGTGATGAAACGGTGAATTATACGGAGCGATGGGTTATGAATGACACTAGTGCATTCTTGCCCCATAACCGGATTTCCTATCTTTTTCCAAAGTCCTTGCGGTGTGAAACCTTTAAGCTTATCAATGTCTAAAGCGGCCTTACAGTCAAAACCAAGATAAGTGCTAATTTCTTTTAAAGACCGTTTGTAGGTTTCACCAAAAATACGAAATTCATAGGGAGTGCCTATTTTGTTTGATTCATGGGCATGAATTGTCAATGTGCAAAGAAATTCGATAGTGAGCCATTTAGAACCATATTCATTGAGGTGAAAGAAATCATACCACCCCACCGTGTTGAGCGCATGCTCATTGTCGGTGTTTAGGTCACCGGCTAGTAGAATTTGTTCACAAGGGTGCGCGTTTCGAGCTTGGTGATGGCTAAGCAACAAGATAGGGGGGGGGGTTATACTGGTTCGGGAAAGGCCCCTACGTCCAGTTCTCTAGCCTGCTCGTGTTACTTGCTCCGGTAAAGAGTACAATGGTGGTGAGAGAGGAGGGAGATCCAAGTCTCTGATGCGAGTGGTGCACGTGTGTGAATGATCGAGTGTTGTTCGTTTGTCCCTATAGAAAAGAGTGGGTCTTCGCTTTTATACTTCAAGGGGATGGGCCCATTTAGAGAGAGAGAGAGAGAGTAGAGAGAGAGAGAGAGAGAGAGTAGAGAGAGAGAGGGGTCGGGCAAGGCGCAGTGGATCGCTCGACCCCCATCGAGGGGTCGAGCGAGGCGCAACTGGCCCCTGACCACTCGGGGGTCGGGCGAGTCAAGGCAGTGGCACGACTTTCACGGCTAAGGTGCGACTGTCATGCGAACGTCTTCTAGTGGGGCCCAAACAGACGGTGCCTTGGTGGTGATCTTGCGAGTCCCTTGGGCCGGACGCGTGTGGGCCTCCGGGGGGTACCACATGGCATCCTAATCTTTACCCTCGATAGTAGCCCCCGAGCCCATGAGCGATTCAGAGAGTCATTTGGGGGATTTGACGCTGGTGTGGGCGAGAGGTTGAAGCTATCGGTGGATTGCCCGGTCCACATCAGAGAGGTGCGCGCAAGCGCACTCGACGGGTGTAGCCCCTGAGCTGGGGGTGACTTTTTACAAAACTCGCACCTCGGCTTGATACAGCTGGAGATGGTCAGTTCGTCACGTGACAAGGGTGCGCGCGAGCGCACCCGTCGGGTGTAGCCCCCGAGCCAGAGAAGGAGTCCGTGGGGACTCGTTCTTTGGCTTTATTTGTTGGACGCGGTTATGAGAACGCGGTGGCGCCCGTGACCCTCGGACCCCGTGTCCTGGGTCGAGCAGGCGGCGTAGAGTGTCACAGGGGGGAGGGACCATCCGTAGCATCCTCACGACGTGGCTTGTCCTATTCGTCTAAAAAGGCAAGACATGGTGCTGCAGCAATGTCAAGATCGTTGTCCTTTCTGGCGTGCGATGCGTAAGAGCATCTTTCCATCGGGCTTGGTGCCGGCACACTGTGCTTTGGGGGGAACCCGAGGCTATGGCCCAGGGCAGTTTGGTTATTTAAAGAAGCCGTGGGGTAGCATTTTCCTCACTCAAACTTGCCTCAAAGCTTTCCCCGCCCTTTGACTCAGCTACGCGCCAAGTTCGCGTTGTTTGGTGGTACCGTATGGGGCGGTCCGACACCGGTACGACGGCCGGTAGCAGGCGCCCAGCTGGAGACGAAAGTGAGAGAAAAGGGAAGGCGATGTTCTGGAGTTGCGCGTCCTTGGTGGTTTTCGTGGCGAGGCGGAGGTTGGTCTGGTGTTTTGTATGGACTGTGCCATCCCGCCCATCGCTCATGATGGTGTCCGTCGGTCAGAGGACAGAAGCCTCATAACCTTCGCCAGTTGCCGATACTTGGTGAGAAGTAAGGGGCCCTCTTATGGAAGGCCTGGATGGTTTCTCAGCTTCTCCTCTGTACGCCTTAGAGGGCATCAGTAAGGATAGGGGTAGGAAGAGGTGCCGCACGAACCTCTTGTTCCTGTGGCAATTTTAGTCCCCATGGTCAGCAGCATTTGCATCACCAGGGTGCAAATAATATGCTTGCTTTGTTGGTTGGGGGAATTCCGCGCTCTTGAATGAGGGCATCTTTCCGGCGACATCGAAGCATCACAACTGCTTCTCCCCGTATGTTCCCGCCGAGGTGCGGGTAGCGAATCTTGTTGTAGTGTGTTTTGTGAGGTTGAACTTTTTTATTTTTCTCTTTCTTGTACTTTGCTTATCGTAGCGATTGTAAGAAATTCATGTGTAAATCGGTGTCTTGTTATGCATATGAATAAAGAGATTTGTTTATGCGACCCTGCCGTGGGGTCTCCATCGGTGAAGTCGGTCCTCGAGTCGCTGCTCGATGTAGTCTGACTAGTCGTGTGACTGTTTCAACTTGGTCGTGTTCCCCATCCACGTCTTGTTGGTTGCGTTGCTCGATAGCCGTTGTCTTGCTTCTCCACCGCGCTTGCTCTCCCGCCGCCATGTCAGTGTTCACCCGTTCCACGGTGACGTAGAAGGAGTTGGAGGTCCTCGTCTAGGTCGGGTTTCTGGTTCCCCTCACTGGAGCAGTGGAGTGGGTGGTGCCGGGCAACAAGATGCATCCAGAGCCTCCTCAAGGCTACATGGTGTCGTTCGTCCCGTTCCACAAGCACGGGCTCGGGAGGGCGGCGCACGATTTCATTCGTGCGCTACTCTTCCACTACAATGTGGAGCTGTATCACCTGAACCCTAACGGGATCCTGCACATCTTGGCCTTCGTGGCCTAGTGTGAGGGATTTATGGGGATAGCGCCCAACTTCGATTTGTGGTTCTATTTCTTCCACGCGTGCTGCATCTGGCGTCAGATCAGGGTCTAAAACTTCCCCTGCTCCATCGGATGTGTCAGAATTCGGCTTTAGGGGGAGTGCATGGCAGAGTACATTCAGATGCCCACCCCGACCAATCACAGAGGGTGGCATAAGAAGTGGTTCTATCCACGCAAGGACGAAGTCCACCCCTTTCTCGACTTCATCGGTCGGGACATCGCTCAGGCTCGGGAAAGATTGCACTAGGGGATGAGCAAAGGGGGGAAGAAGTGGCTCCAGGATGCCCCTAACGCAATTGTTCATCTCAAGCTGTGCGACCTTGACGGCGCCGAGGTTGTCGGGTGGTTCCACAAACAACGGTTCTTGCCGTTGTCGGCATGTCGGTCCCCCATGTTTCTGGTCGATGAGAACAACCATGTCGTGCCGGATAATGTGATGGGGGAGCTGCTGCTTCCTGACGACGAGGTCGCAAAGCGGGTGAGGGCTGCACTGGGATCCTCCGCTCAGGCCTGGCCCATTCCCGGCAGGCCAGTGATGCACTTGGACCCACAGGCTGTTGATGTGGTAAGGGCCTTTGCCTTCCCCTGATTTCTTTCTCATGCCTTCCGCAGCAACGGATCTCACCTCTGTATTCATGTCTTCAGTCCTAGTGGACGCGTTTGATCAAGACTCCGCGCCTCCGGTTGGTGGAGGACCAGGCTTTGTGAACCAGAATCGCTTCTGGAGCGTGGAGCAGCGGAGCACCAAGAGGGAGGTGCGGAAGAAGAAGGACGCCCATCCTGGCAAGGCAGGTGAAGGAGGAGAGGTCACGTTGCTGGCAAGCGTTGAGAGATCAAAGGGAGCTACGGGGGGAGGACCCGGATACTTTATCGACCACATCGACGGTGGAGGAGGACGGGGACGAGGATGATGACATGTCTGACGGTGGCGGCGATGGTGTCAGCAGGCTGGTGGATTTGAGGACAACAAGGAGGACGATGTCAGCGATAGTGATGACGGCGACGGCAGGGACAATGATGACAACGAAGACCTAGGCTAGGCTACATGCCGTTCGCGCGCCCGACCCTTGGGGCGGGATCGTCGTTAATCTTGCCGCCACCTTCCGGATTGGCAGCCTCTGCAAGTCTGCACCTGGTCGAGGAGGCGGCGCTGGGTCGGTCAGGCTCGGCAGAGGGCCTCTGCTTATTGGCGCCGGATGAGACCGTCACCGAGGGGCAGGCCTCGCCGGCGAGATCCTCTGTCGAGGGGGTGGTCCAACAGGCGGAGCCGGAGCAGGAGGTCGAGGCGACACGTGCCGAGATGCCTCCCATCACCATCGTGGCTTAGGCCGTGTTATCGGCGGCAGCTGCGGAGAAGCACCCGTGGGACGAGCCGGCGGGCAGCGATGCGCCAGCTAAGAAGCAACAGGCCTTGGGCCAAGATCCTCATCGGCCCAAACTAAATATCATGAAGCGACTGAAGGTGGGCGCCGTGGAGGCGGTACGGGCGTGAGGTGCCACTGTGGAGGAGGCACAGGCACGTGACGCCACGACGGTCGTCGCAGGCAGAACAACTTTTGGGGTGGTCTTGTTCGCGGCAGAAGTTGAGGGTGTCAGGAGCGGCGCTTATGTGGGCGTCACGATGACGGGCGCTGCTGCGGTCGTGGGCACCGGGGCTGCCGTCCCGGCGCATGCTGAGACCACTGATGCCGCCGCCGTTGTTGCGGGAGCCACCTCGAGTGCTAGTGGTCGTGGAGTCCCGCCTCTATCGGTGGAGGAGCACGCGTTGGTGGAGGGCAAGCTCAAGTCGATGGAAGATCTGTGCAACTCCACTAAGTTTCGGGTCCTTGCTGCGTGTTGAGCATTGAAGCTCGAGTGCGAGGCCTCGGCCGTGGCATCCCTTTGCGCCTTGGCTACCGCCTGTCGGGAGCTGGAGCAAGAGCGTCAGATCGGGGAGGACCTCCACACAAGGCTGATTGAACTGGAGGCCTCCTTGGTGGAGGTCGAAGGTAAGCTCGGCAGAGCAGAGGTCGACCTCGCCCTCGTTCAAGAGGAGCGGGACGGGGCCGCAGCGTAGGCTACGTTCGATGTTGCAGAGGTCAATAGGCTGCAGCTCATGTTGCAACAGGAGGGGCAGTGCTACGAGGAGGCGGACAAGGTGGCTCAAGACTCTGCCGTGGTCACGGCTGGCTACTTATCGCAGTTGTAGAGCTCCCATAAGAGGGAGGATGGTAGACTTTTTCCTGCTTCTTTATCCTTTGTGCCATCTCTTTTCAATTTGTTGACTTTGGCAGATGTCGTGCAGACCTTGAGTCAAGGCTGGCGACGATTGAGGGTTCTCTCCGCCAGGAAGTTGAGGGGAGGGGCGTGCTCTACGCTTTGGTGGGCCGAGCGACATGGGAGCTTCAAGTGGACCTCGCTCGAGACACCGCTCCCGCTGAACAGGTTGGGAGGTTGATGAAGGCGGGTCATGAGTGGATCAGGCGGGGCGTGCATTTCGGAGTGTGCCCCGTCTTTAGCGTGTTCACCACCCACTTTGCCCTGGTCAAATCTGAGTTCGAGGCCCTGAGCATGGGACACGTTAAAGGGCACACCCCCGTACAGATGGAGGTGATCCGCGTCCGCACTGTCCCCCCACATCGATGCCCTGGCCCACGTGCACGAGGAGGAGGCGCTCCCTAAAGCCGAGGAGGGAAATTAGTTAGTGTCTATTTTTAGTTATTTTAATTTTTTTGGTGGGTAAACATACCCATGTAGTAGTTTAAGTTTGAACTGGTGCTTGTCTAGTTTCGTCGGCCCGAGGTGGCCCTAAACAATTTTAGTTCAAATTTAATAGGAATGTTGGCCCTTCACCCCTCCTATTTTGACCTGCAAAGTTTGAGCCCTTGAGACGTTATGATGTGTATTGGGTGGGAGTCGAAGTAGTGCCGGAGCTTGCACCTTGCAACCATCACCGCGTAGAGGATCTTGAGGATCTGAGGGTACTTGGTCTTTGAGTCGGACAAGACCTCGCTGACGTAGTACATGGGTTGTTGGAGTTTGGGAGCGTGTCCCTCCCTTTCTCGCTCGACCACGAGGGCCGAGCTCACGACCTGGGTCATCGCAGCTATGTACAACAGAAGCACCTCTCCCGGGACCAGGGGCGTCAGCACTGGTGTGTTGCTCAAGATGCGCTTAACATCATCGAGGGCGGATTGCGCCTCGATAGTCCACTCAAACTGGTTGGACTTCTTCAGGAGCTTGTATAATGAGAGCACCCTCTCACCGAGGCACGAGATAAAGCGATTTAACGGCGCCAGGTAGCCCATGAGATGTTGTAGCCCCTTAAGGTTCTAAACCGGGCCCATCCACCCGATTGTAAAGATATTCTCGGGATTGGCCTTGATGCCCCGTTCGGAGATGATGAACCCGAGAAGCATTCCCCTCGGCACCCAGAAAACACACTTCTCGAGGTTGAGTTTAGCGTTGTTGGTGCACAGTTTGGCGAAAACACGCTCGAGATCGGTTACAAGGGCGTCTGACTTTCTGGACTTGACGATGATGTTATCCACATAGGCTTCCACCGTGTTATCTATCAAGTGGTCAAAGCACCATTGCATGCAGCGCTGAAAAGTCGCACCAGCGTTCTTGAGCTCGAAAGGCATCATCATGTAGCAGTAAGAACCGAACGGTGTGATAAAAGCTATCGTGAGCTGGTCAGATTCTTTCATCGCGATTTGGTGGTACCCGGAGTAGGCATCCAGGAAACAAAGTGCCTCGCATCCTGCCATCGAGTCGAGTATCTGGTCTATGCGTGGCAAAGGAAAGGATCCTTCGGGCATGCCTTATTTAGGTTTGTATAGTCAACACACATCCTCCATTTCCCATTCTTGTTTTGTAAAAAGGATTAGCTAACCATTCGGGATGATACACCTCCTTGATGAACCCGGTCGCCTGGAGCTTCGCAATCTCCTCCCCGATTGCCCTCCGCTTCTCCTCGTCGAAGCGGCACAGACGTTGCTTCACAGGTCTGGAGTCCGGCCTGATGTTCAAGGAGTGCTCGATGACTTCCCTTGGAGAGATGGACCTCGGTGATGATAGGGTCGACCACGAGCGGATAATGACTGTTGGTCATAAATACGCACACACTTATATACCGGAAGAGCACGGTGTATGATTGTAGCAATTTTCCCTTGAATTGAGTATTCCAAGGTTTATCGTATCCACTGGGACGTTACGGATTATTAAACAAAGTTAACAGTAAAAGATCTAGTCAAGGCTACTGTCGAGTTCGAGTTGCATGAGGGGAGACTGGCCAGCGCAAAAATGTGCCAGATAGCAAATCTGTCATTGCGCTGATTGACGCAGGGTTGAGCCGATCGGCACACTACCGAATCTGTGATTGCGCTGATCGGCGCTGGAGTTGAGCCGATCGGCACACGAACGAATCTAAGCCAAAGTGCGCCAGATACCTTGTAAGCCTAAGTTGTTAAGTGAGTAGCCAGATATCTACTAGTGAGATCGTAACCAGAAAGTCTAATCAAATAGCATCATTATGGTAATTACATGGATCAATGAAAACCTATAATGGATAAAACCACCCACCTTTCCGAGCGACTCCCAATTTATCGTTGCCGATAGGAAACCCTTAATCGCGTGAGTATCTTACCCTACTCGACTATCCAATAGTGTGGCGCAGGTTTAGTGCTGTCACTGCTAAACCACACTACTAGCATCATCAAGCAACCATAATCAATACAATGTCCGAATACTATACTAATCACCATGATCAAGATAATATCAACCTACTTAGCCTAGAACTAAGCAATTAGAATAAGCACATCCACGATTATAGAATCAAGATAGACAAATCACCAAAACCATCATCAACATATTTGATCATCCTTGAGATACATAGAGTAAGATTCATCACTGTCGAGATGGCCTACCTTGACGGATCAACTCTTACACCAATGGTTCTTGAAACTCAACTAGAGATCTATTCTAACGGGGCGAACCCCGGTGGCTCTAACTCACGGATCTGTTGTCCCTCCGACGCCTCTTGTCTCTCGCGACCAGGGCTTACAAGTATATATAAGGGTTCTACTCGTAAAGGACTCGGTTTCTAGCAAATAAGGTGGTTGCGCTGATCGGCGCAGGATTGCGCCGATCGGCGCAAGCCGTGTCTTCTCTGGTTTCTCTTCCGAGTCAGTTCCTCTCTCTTCCACAGCTTTCATGTGGGCCTTTTCCTTCGAGATAAAGTCTTGTACTGCACGCGAGACCTTGAAGTTCCATAAATCTTCTTGGCAAATATCTTCAAGTGTCTTGCACGGATAAACTTCCATAAAACACGTGGAATGGGCCTCGATCACTTCTGTGGGCCAAAACATCCTTATGCCGATCGGCTCATGGGTTGCGCTGATCGACGCACGGACTTCTTCAGTGCTTTTTGTTGCTTTTGGATTCCTATCCTCTTCCAGCATCACTCTATTCACCAATTTTACCTGTTTCTGCAATAAAGCTCCAAAACAACGCATATACAAATATATAGGCAAAATAATAGATAAATGGCCTAAATTGACATAAATTATGCTCTAATTGAGGTTATATTCATATATAAAAGGGGCACCTAGGAAGTGCCAACAGTTCCCCCACACTTAAATCTTTGCTCGTCCCGAGTAATGTAAAAGAAAGAAAGATTAAAGAACATACTCTCTCTATCATAAAAGATATCTCAAATAAGCAAATGTTAAGCATTGTTCTATTGTGGTGTATTTCATATTGGTATTCAGCAAAATAGTTCAAATATGGGCATTAGGCTTTAAAGTTTCTCCCTTAAAGCAAAGGATCATGTCCAACTCACAAATTATAACTTTTCCACACATGAAAATCACTTAAAAGATTGTTGTGAACATAAAGAATCTATCTTCCAAATAATCCAAAGCAATAACTTATCTTTCAAATCACTCAACCTATATCTACATCATAATGATCAAATAATATTTGTGTAAAGCTTATATGAGTAGCTTGGTGAGGTAATTCAAGGATTGCAAACATAAATCAATAATATATTGTAAAGCTAGGAGATTATTCTTTACTGGAATTATAGAAGCTTAACAAGATGGCCATTTCAGAAAGAAAAATTTAAGAAGGGACTCAAACTATGGATATGTGAACATGTGCATAGCAAAAATTTGATCTTGGAAGAAAAAGGAACTCCCATTATCAGATTGCACATGGTTGGAGTGATTCATGGCTATATTAGAATGAATTTGGAGAATAAGCATGTCACACACCATCCCCCCACACATAAATTTTTGCTAGTCCCTTAGCAAACAGCAGAGCTTTTCTCTTTTTTTTTCTTTTTTTTTCTCTGCTGCGCCAATCGACTCAGAGTGCACCGATCGGCTCTTAACCTGAACTCACCAGCATTTGTTGGTATTTGATTCTCCTGGCTTAAAATAAAGCCAGAAATATAGGATGTTGTCAAGGAATGATACTCAACAAGACATTTTGGGTTTATGGTGGAATACTCAGCGGAATTGAATTTTTGCATGAGTAATTCAACGCTACGAAAAGATACACAAAGATTTGGCCATCTTAGTAAAGTTCATACCAACAAGAATTAAATCCTAACCGAACTTAACCATCAGTTTAATGTTTATCTACATATCAAAGGCTCATGAGTATTGCTCAAATTATGGCATTGATAGGTAAGGATCTTGGAAACAATAAATACCATAGTTCACAACATGAAAATTTATTTATAAAACAATTGGTACTAAGTTATCATCATGAATTGGACAATGCAAATGATGCACATGGGTACTCAGAATTGCTCTACATAAGACATATTTGCTGAATAATTGTTAAGTGTAAGTTCGAATTTTATTCAATGCTCAACATTATTTGTTCTTCATCGACATTTTTCAAGAAAGGATAAGTACTTCAATTCTCCTAAAGAGCATAACCGCCACCATTATATTAAGATCAAAACTCGAATACATGGTGATGATTATTGCACACACTTGCATAAAAATAAAACTACTACTAACACACATGCATAAAAGTAAGCACACTATTAACTACTACTAACACACTTGCATGAAAATAAACACACCTGATACATGGTTTCCCAACCCGCTCACACACACATAAGCAAATAAATAAAAAGATTGCAAAAGATAAAAGAAAACGCAAACCGGGAAACCAATACATGTGTGAAGATGCATCTAGGCCCCCTAGTGGGTTTTGGTGATTAATGACAAAAGATTAAAATTGTACTAACATGCTTATAAAGAAAATGTGTAGATCATCAAGAGAAAAGTTAATTACCCACTAATGTGAGAAAGTCTATCCCTCAATAAAATAGAAAAGAAAATGGCTCATAGCGGTTCAAGTTTAGCTTTTATGCTGTTTGTTTTGAGTCATAGGTATGCCGAACTATCAAGAGGGGTAAAACTTATCTTGCTAGTAAGGGAAACATTGTGCTCAAGCTCTAAATCAATTCATTTGAAAACCTAGCCAACAAAGCCGAAGAATCAACCTTTTACTTAGCAAGACAGAGAGTGACGGAAGTTCCGTGAGTCCTCTCACGGAAGTTCCATCAGCGTCGGGTCTAGACTTGATGTTAACCCGAGAGTGACGGAAGTTCCGTCACCTAGTGACGGAAGTTCCGTCAGCCTCGGGTTTCTACCTTCTGCACACCCGAGAGTGACGGAAGTTCCATCACCCCACGATAGAAGTTCCGTCTCCAAGAACCTCCATGGCTCTCACGGAAGTTCTGTGAGCCTCCTTCCAGTCTAACCGAGAGTGACAGAAGTTCCATCACCCCATGACGGAAGTTCTGTCTCCAAGAACCTCCGTTGCTCTCACGGAAGTGCTGTGAGTCTCCTTTCTTTCTTGTCGAACCGAGAGTGATGGAAGTTCCGTCACCTCTTGGCAAAAGTTTCATCACACCATCTTTTGCTCTCTGCCAGTGTCTAGTGTCTAGTGTTAAGGGACCCAAACCAACTTGGGTGCCTAAAACACGTGCTTGATTTCCTTTATAGGAATACTCCTCCGGTGGGGTGATATGGGTGCTTGATAGTGGATGCTCAAATCATATGACCGGAGAGAGATCAATGTTCTCCACACTTGATCATGACAATCTACCAAGTGGAGGCATATCATTTGGAAATGACAACAAGGGAAAGGTAATTGGTCATGGACGGATTGACATCACCCATGACCTTTCAATTAGTAATGCTTATCTTGTAAATGGTCTAGGATACAACTTGATGTCCGTTTTGCAACTTTGTGAGATGGGCCTTAGTTGTCTCTTTGACGATGATGGGGTGACCGTGTTTAGGAAGAAAGATTCCTCAATAGCTTTCAAAGGGTATTTAGAGGACAAGATCTATCTTGTTTATTTTACCAACAAAGAGGGATCTAACCTAAATACTTGTTTGGTTGCTAAAACCACCTTGGGTTGGCTATGGCATCGCCGACTAGCTCATGTTGGGATGAGAAATCTTTCCAAACTCCTAAAAGGCGGTCACATTGTTGGACTAAAGGATGTTGCTTTTGAAAAGGACAAAATATGTAGCGCTTGTCAAGCCGGAAAGCAAGTTGGAGCAGCACATCCCTCAAAAACGATGATGCCAACGACAAGACCATTGGAAATGCTTCACATGGATCTATTTGGACTGGTCACCTACATAAGCATTGGCGGTAACAAATATGGCCTTGTAATTGTCGATGATTATTCTCGTTTCACTTGGGTATTCTTTTTGAAGGACAAAAGTGAAACACAAGGTATCCTAAAGAGGTTCTTGAGGAGAGCCCAAAATGAGTATGAAGTGAAGATCAAGAAAATAAGGAGTGATAATAGAACCGAGCTCAAGAATACACAAGTTGAAGAATACCTTGATGAAGAAGGCATGAAGCATGAATTCTTCGCACCATACACTCCACAACAAAATAGGGTAGTCAAAACGAAGAACCGCACGCTCATAGAGATGGCAAGAATAATGCTTGATGAGTACAAGACACCAGACACTTTTTGGGCCGAAGCCATCAACACCGCATGCCATGCAACAAATAGACTATATCTTCACAAGATCTTGAAGAAAACACCACATGAGCTTCTCACGGGTAACCTTCCAAATGTTTCATACTTTCGTGTCTTTGGGAGCAAATGCTTTATTCTTAACAAGAAACCAAAATCCTCTAAGTTTGCCCCTAAGACACATGAAGGTTTTCTTCTTGGATATGGAACTAACGTCTATGCATATCGAGTCTTTAATAAAGACACCGGTGTTGTTGAAATCACCCGGGATGTGCAATTTGATGAATCTAATGGCTCTCAAGTAGAGCAAGTAAATCCAAGTGATATAGGTGATGAAGCTCCTTGTGATGCAATAAGGAACATGGCAATAGGAGAGATAAGACCACAAGACCGAAACTCAAGGCAAGATGAACCATCTCCACAAGAACCACTTGATGAACAAGATCAAGGGAGAGACCAAGATCATGGTGACGATCATGGTCAAGGTAACAACCAAGATCAAGCTCAAGATGGTGGGGATAGAGACAATCAAGATGATATCAATCAAGAAGAAGAAGAAGCATCTAGGCCAATTCATCCACGAGTACGACAAAGCATTCAAAAGGATCACCCTATAGACAACATTCTTGGAGATATCCAAAAGGGGGTAACTACTAGATCTCGAATGGCCACCTTTTGTCATCATTACTCGTTTGTTTCCTCTTTGGAACCTCTTAAGGTGGAACAAGCCCTTCAAGACTCGGATTGGATGATGTCCATGCAAGAAGAGTTAAACAACTTTGAAAGAAACAAAGTGTGGTCATTAGTGGAGAGACCCAAGCAAAATGTTGTAGGTACAAAATGGGTCTTTCGCAACAAGCAAGATGAGTATGGTGTGGTGGTAAGAAACAAGGCAAGACTTGTTGCAAAAGGCTACTCACAAGTAGAAGGTTTGGACTTTGGTGAAACTTATGCACCTGTAGCTAGGCTTGAGTCAATTCATATTTTACTTGCCTATGCAACTCACCATGGCTTTAAGCTTTTTCAAATGGATGTGAAAAGTGCATTTCTTAATGGCCCTATTCAACAAGAGGTGTATGTACAACAACCTCCGGGGTTTGAAGACCCAAAGAAACCAAACCATGTGTACAAACTTCACAAAGCTCTCTACGGCCTCAAGCAAGCTCCTCGAGCTTGGTATGAACACCTCAAGGGATACTTGATCAATAAGGGCTTCACAATTGGCAAGGCCGATCCTACTCTCTTTACAAGAAAAGTTGACAATGATTTATTTGTTTGCCAAATATATGTCGATGACATCATATTTGGTTCTACTAATCAATCTTTTTGTGATGAGTTTGCCAAGATTATGACTAGGAAATTTGAGATGTCCATGATGGGGGAGTTGAAGTTCTTTCTAGGCTTTCAAGTCAAGCAACTTGAAGAGGGAACCTTCATAAGTCAAACCAAGTACACACAAGACATACTCAAGAAGTTTGACATGGAGAATGCTAAACCTAACAAGACTCCCATGAAGACAAACGGACACCTTGGGCTAGATGTAAACGGTAAACCCATGAATCAAAAGGTATACCGCTCCATGATTGGCTCCTTGCTTTATCTTTGTGCATCTAGGCCCGATATCATGCTTAGTGTGTGCATGTGTGCAAGATTTCAAAGTGCTCCAAAGGAAAGCCACCTCGTGGCAGTGAAAAGAATTCTAAGATATTTAGTTCACACCCCAAACTTAGGATTGTGGTATCCCAAGGGCTCTAAGTTTGAGCTAGTCGGGTATTCCGATGCCGACTACACCGGATGTAAAGTAGATAGAAAAAGTACCTCCGGGACGTGACAATTCTTGGGTAGGTCCCTTGTGTCATGGTCATCCAAGAAACAAAATTCCGTTGCCTTATCCACGGCTAAAGCGGAGTATGTGGCAGCCGGAAGTTGTTGTGCTCAACTACTTTGGATGCGACAAACTCTAAAGGACTTTGGATACACTATGACCAAAGTTCCACTCCTATGTGACAATGAGAGTTCTATCATGATTGCATATAACCCCATTGATCACAATCAAACCAAGCATATAGATATCCGGCACCACTTCTTGAGAGATCATTCTATAAAGGGGGATATTGATATTAGCTATGTTAGAACCGATAAACAACTAGCCGATATTTTTACCAAACCCCTAGATGAGCAACGGTTTTGTGAACTTAAGAGCGAACTAAATATTCTTGACTCATCCAACTTGGAGTAGAATCTTGTGCTTTGATTGGTGTATTGATCATGCAAAATCTTTCTTGAAACCAAAATCTTTTCAAAAATCTCATATTGTTTTTGTTTTCAAACAAAATTCTTTGATCGCTAGATCATATTGTCAATACTTGTGAATATAGATTTGATTGTTGATTTGTTACTATTCACAAGTTGAGACAAGCTTTATACTCCATATGTAACTTGTCCATAAGTTCAATCTTGCAGCAATTATTGTCTCTTTCCTGTAAATGACGGAACTTCCGTGACCTTTTCACGGAACTTCCATCGCCCCCGGAAGTTCTGCCTTCCATGAGGACAGACTGAGAAGTGTTTCAACCCGAGACTGACGGAACTTCCGTCACCCAACAATGGAACTTCCGTCAGTCCCTGGTTAGGTCGGGCGCGGAAGTTCTATAAGAACTTCCATGAGAGAAGCTTGTAGCGCGTCTCAATCCGAGACTGACGGAACTTTCGTCGCCCAACGACGGAACTTTCGTCAGTCCCTGGTTAAGTCGCCCCACCCTTTCTTTCTTCTTCCTACAACCGGCCACTCTTTTATTTTATCCTCTCTCTCCTCTCCTCAAACCCTAAGCAGCGATTTGTGGTGATTTGGAGATCCAACCGGCGTTTCCCTTGGATTTGGTGGAGATTCAACACCTTCCCGACGGAAGTTTCACGATCTCCATCAACTTTCGTATCTCCATTGCACTAGGTATGAGATTTGACCCCTAGATCTTGGTTCTTAGGTCAAATGTTCAAATGTCCTTTAGAGTCCCTTTGGCTTAGGTAGAATAGTTCCTTTGTAGTTGTTCTACTTCCTCTATGCCGTAGGATTTGGGAGTTTTGGCGTAAGTTCATGGGCAAACTGCAAAATGACGGAAGTTCCGTGGTAACTTCCGTCATGATGGAACTTCCGTGACCCCCACGGAACTTCCGTCACCTGTAGTTCAGTGCCCTGAATTTGTCTCCCTTCTCACCCCTACTTGTGACTCATTCCTAACTAGTCTCTTATTTCCTGCCTCTTAGGTGTGTGAACATGGTCCGCACCAAGAATGCCTCCAATGATCCAACCGTCCGTGAGGAATCAAGTGAGGAGGAACATCAAGCCTCTCCCGACAATTCCTCCTCCTCCCACGACGATCTTGTACCACTTGCCAAGAGAAGAAAGGCCGTGATGAAGAGAAGGGTAGGACAGGGGAGCAGTTCCAGGGCTCAAACAGTTTCAGTTGGTCAAGGAGGCGCTCTTCCTCCTAGAAGGGCACTTCATAAAGGGAAGAAGCCGGTCAAGGAAACCCACCCCAAATCCCGCCCCAAGCCACGCAAGAGCAAGTAAACAAGCAATGAGCCCTTGAACATTGTGAGAGATCTTCGAGTCCATGATCCCATCTACCCCCCTCATCATGATTTCAAGGACTACAAGAAGGATGCCGAGGCACTGCATACCGCAAGAAGGCAAAATTAGTATCTTGTGACTGATAAAGAGGCCAGTGATCCCCGGTTCCTCACTTGGTTTCACCAAGACTACTACATGTCTATGATCATTGACACGAATCGGAAGAATCGGTTGGCAACTCATCAATGGATTGACTGGAAATACATGGAGGACAAGGATGAGTCAACCTTCAATGAGATAGTGGGGGCTTGCAAGGCACGGAATGTGTATGACCTCATGGGGTTTAGTTATGATTGGAATGAGGAGGTCATCTGTCAGTTCTACTCCACCTTGTACATTGATGGAGGAGGCTATGTTCATTGGATGACACAAGGTGTGCAATATGTGGTATCCCCGCTTGCTTTGCCACATTCTTCTTTCAGGATGCTGAGGCAGATGATGCAAGGGACAGGCTCTCCTGTGAGCCTGTGTTAAAGGACTCTGAGCTGACATTCATGTATGAGGACCTTCAACCCCGATATCTGGGCACTACTCATGGCATGCACAACTTCTTCTTCATACTCAACAGGCTGCTCCGGGTGACTATTGCTCCTAAGGCTGGGTATGCCACTTCTCTTGTTGAGCACTCTAGAAATGTTCTTGCTAGATTCAGAGATGGAGCTGCAACCTTCAGTGTGATGGACCTCATTACTAAAGAGATCTACTCGGCCTCTTTGGACACTCAGAAGGTGCTACCCTTTGCTCCCTATCTTATGAAGATGATTGAGGCTGAGACTGGATTGATCTTTGAGAAGGAGTACAAGCATCAGCCGTTGAGACCCCGTGTGCCTAAGCTCACTCGCCCTCATCATGCGACTATCCGGAGGGAGTTAGCCGATGAACGGGCAGCTAGGGCGGCAGCAGCCGCCCCTCGTGCTTCAGCCTCCACTCCTCCACCTGAAGCATCTCGCCGCCGTCCATCATCACCTATTGCTGCTATGCTCAAGACCATCTTGAATGCTTGTTGCTTCAATGCTAAGGAAAATTGGGAGAACAAGTAGCGCATTTAGAAGCAAGTGCGATGCTACAAGAGAGACCAAAGAGCTCAAGGCCATGAGGTGTCTCCGGATGGCTCCGAGTGTGAGCTCGATGGTGAGCCACCGGTATTTGAGGATCCCCTTGCAGACTATAATTGGGATGATCTTGCTCCTCCACCCGCTCCTGCACATGATGCACAAGAAGGCGAGGACGAAGGCCACGACGACGAGGGTGCTGCCAAGGACGATGAGGACACTGCTGAGAGCACCGATGATGATGAGTAGTACCTTTCTCTTATCTCCTTCTCCTCTCATACTTTTTGGTGCCTTGATGCCAAAGGGGGAGAGATGAGTGAAAAGGATGTTTCAGAGGCTTTGTAATAGGATAGTGATGAACCTATGGACTAGTTCCCTCTCTATTTGCTTTGTGTGTGAAACATATTTATGAACCTTTTGTAATAACTCTATTGTTCTTATGTCATGTGTGGTGCTTGTTTCTTCTAATTTATAGTTTGGTTGTGATGCTTGTTTATTGCTTTATCACTTTGCTTCACACTTGTACACCTTTTAGGCACCCCACTTTTTAGAAAATATAGGGGGAGCTCCTTCACATGTCTTTGTGAATCATGCATATCTTTAGGGGGAGCCTCACTATATTTTGTTGTTCTTTCTCTTAATTATATTTCTATATCCTTTTAATCTATTGTCATCAACCACCAAAAAAGGGGAGATTGAAGATGCATTTAGGTCCCCTAGTGGGTTTTGGTGATTAATGACAAAAGATTAAAATTGTAGTAACATGCTTATAAAGAAAATGTGCAGATCATCAAGAAAAAGTTAATTACCCACTAATGTGAGAAAGTCTATCCCTCAATAAAAGTGAAAAGAAAATGGCTCATAGCGGTTCAAGTTTAGCTTTTATGCTGTTTGTTTTGAGTCATAGGTATGCCGAACTATCAAGAGGGGTAAAACTTATCTTGCTAGTAAGGGAAACATTGTGCTCAAGCTCTAAATCAATTCGTTTGAAAACCTAGCCAACAAAGCCTAAGAATCAACCTTTTACTTAGCAAGATAGAGAGTGACGGAAGTTCCGTGAGTCCTCTCACGGAAGTTTCGTCACCTCTTGGCGGAAGTTCTGTTACAACATCTTTTGCTCTCTGCTAGTGCTTTACAATGGTTAAATTTGAATTGACGGAAGTTCCATAGGTAACCACAGAAGTTCCGTCAGACCCAGAAAACACACTAACGGCTAGTTTTTGAGCTCTCACTATAAATAGAGTACCCCTTCCCCCGTGGGAAGGGTTGGATTCTTTGCCATTTCACTCACTCCTCAGCTAGAGCTCTCCTCTCTTACTCCTAGACTTGTTCTTAAGATTCCAATCCAAGTGAGAGAGATCTAAACACAAAACGATTGAATCCATCCACTCAAAAGCTTGAGCACATCTTTCCCTCCCCATCAAGATTTAATTTGCTTGTTACTCTTGGAGACTTGGTCTCCTAGACGGCTAGGCGTCGCCCTTGAACTCCCAACTTTGTGTGGTGAGTCGGGGACATTTGTGAAGGTGTGATTCGCCTCCGGAGGAAAAGAATCAAGTGGAGAAAGAAATCCAAGCATGATCTTTGTGATTGCTTGGCGGGGAAAAGGGTTGAGAGAGACCCGGCCACTTTGTGTGGCTCCTCAACGAGGACGTAGGAACTACTTAGTGTGGTTGCCAAACCTCGGGTTAATTCTTGTGTCTCTCTTTACTTTCCCGCTCTTATATTTGTGCTTGTTTATTTCTTTCATATTATTGTGCTTGTATCATTTGTTAATTGTGTAGCTATTCTCCATTCAAGAATTCTAGGCTTACATTATATTAGCTTCACCTCTACCAAGCTAGTGTTTCCTTCTCTTTGTTATCCGCATTGTTCATTGCTTAGAGGAAGGGTAGTGAGAAGTTCTGTCATTTGACAGAACTTCCGTGGCGACGGAAGTTCCGTCGATCCCGACGGAAGTTCCGTCACTTCTGGTTATTTGATTATTCTTTAGTCCTCTTTCAGGATTATTTTTAGGTTGCCTATTCACCCCCCTCTAGGCAACTTTCAATGTACCAACTCCTAGGCACTTCTAGTCAAACGAAGGTGGAGACGGTGGCTGATCGAAGCCATAGCACCGCGCCTTGAGTCGCTCGAACTCCTCCACCATCGCGTCATGGTTGTTCCTCCATTGGGACGTGGTGTCCTCCATGTGCTCGATGTGATGCATGTTGTTGTCGAGGTACCCCTTCATGGGCATGAAGAAGTCTGCACCAGGCACCGAAGGCAGCACAGGTACTCGTCCTTGGTACCTATAGTCAATGCCTGCACTAAAGTAGGTGGCGCCGATCGGCACGTTGCCTGCGCCGACCGGCGCAGAGGGCTATGAACCGCCTGCTTCGTCACTCCATTCTGACTGGTACTATTAAGGCTCTTAGTGTGACCCCCAGGAGTCCCACTCGCGGCCGGCCGCTGCAAAAGTCACCGATTGTCGAACCTACCCACGACGGTCCTTGGAAATTTGGGCCCCCTCCAGGAGACCATCTTCAAGCCAATTTCCTCCCTCTAGCTTGCGAGGCAGAAAAACTCCTAGCTCCGCACACGGGGGCCTTACATCGGTGCCACCAACATGGAAGCCGGCGCGAACACTTCTCGTGACAATATTGCCACGAGTCATATTCTCACCAATCTCCATCGTGCACTCCCACTTGTCATCGCGCCCTCCCGGTCTGTCGTTGTCATAGACGAGGGATACTAGTCATTGAAGATAGGCCCCAAAGGCCAACTTCTTGCTCTTCTTGCTCCTCTTGTCGATCCAACCCCGCACCATCACCATCATGGGGTTGCAATGAGATGGATTCACGATGGCATTGAAGAGCCACCGCAAGTCCACATCGATGATGTTGGGTGCCGAGCCTCATCGTAGAGGCAACCTCGGTGATGATGTCAATGTTGTAGTCCATGGGAAGTTGGTGGAAGTCCACCCAGCCGAGGTTGCTGAGCATCCTCCTTATGTATTCTCACATGCCGATCGAGGTGAGGAAGGTCTCGTCTAAGTCAAGTTGGGGACGAACCTTCCCCTCATCGCGAGGTAGTGCTCTTGTTCCTCCGTGCTCAGGAGGGTGAAGCCCTCCTCCACCGTGCGTGGTGTGAATGCCGGCGGTGGTGACGATCAGGGAACCCCACGTCTTGCCACCATTTTGCTCCTTGTAGCACGCCCTATTGGAAGGGGCGCGCCGGAGACGGAGTGACGGGCACGGATCTCATAGGTTGCCACCGCCGAGCCGGTGGATGCACCTCCCACTGACATGTTGTCTTGAGCACCAAAGCCTCCCCTTGCCGAGGAGTCACCACTTGAATCACCGCTACTGCCGGAACTGCTTCCCCGGCGTAGCCTCTTGCCCAACTTGCCGACGGAGGAACGGAGACGATCCATCTGCGAGGAATGCGGAACATGTGCGAGATCATGGGTAGTGGGAAAGGTGGAGATATTACCATGATGGTGTGCCGAACTGGGGCGCCTGGCCTCCCTTTTATAGCGTGGGAAACTTCCAGGAGAAGGACCCGCCTTGATTTTCAAAATTTGAGAGCGCGCCGATCGACACAGGGTTGCGCCGATCAGCACAATTCAAATTTTGAATGCTCTAAAATTGTGGCTCTTGATTCCCCTCCTTTATGTTGTTTCCCGGTACATCATGTTGGTTGGTAGGGGAACAGCACGGAATCCCGACGTCTTGATTGACTGCGCCGATTGGTGCGGGCCCATGACAAACGGTGCACCATCTCTTTTTCAGCTTTTAGTCAATTCCATTTCTCCTCTGCACTGAACAACTACATAGAAATCATACCTGTTCCTTGAAATCAATGCCTGCCGCTTTTGTCGCCCGTTTGGGAACCGTACGTGTACCCGCGCCGATCGGCTCAGCAGTGCGCCGAATGGCACAAGTACCCTGCACCTCGTCTTGGGGTCCGATGCTGATCCTAATGCCTCGTGTTCATATCCTTCACCTAATTTCCACTTTCCCAATGTTCCTGTAGCATTGACACACATAGAGGGGCCCATCTAGTTGCCATACCGATTGGCGCGACGTTCTTTTCTGCTGCTGGCCCCTCGCTTCTTCGCTAGATGCTGCCCTTCTTTCCTACGTATTTAACAACCATTTTGCACACAAAAATTTATTCAAAAAGATTTTTGATTACTTTGAAAATAGCTTCTTCTCTGAAAATTACTGTGCTAGTTACCTTTTAGCACCCCTTTCTGGGTGTCGTCAGCCTTTTGTCCTGACCTGGGCAATAGTGCGCCGATCGGCTCCTGAGTGCGCTGATCGGCGTGAGCTCTGTTCCTTCCTATTTTTGGTCTTTTTCTTTTTATACTCCTCTGTTGTTAGTCTATAGTATGTATATACATAATTTTGCACCAATAAACAGACAACACAAGTGCACACAAAAAGTAAGCACACACTTTTTCTAATTCTTTTATTCGGGAGATTGTTTTTATTACAAGCAAGCAAATTAAAAATACCAGGTTGCCCTCCCAGCCAGCATTAACTAAATAAAATGGGTTGCCCTCCCATAAGCACTAAACAACTTCTACATCCCCCGATCATTGGGTTGCCTCCCAAGAGCGCTCTAGTTATTTGGAGGTCAAAGAGCTTGACCTCCTCGCATACAATCAATCCTTAGTGTCACGGTGCAGGATGTGAGGCCGCGACACTACAAGGTTTCCTCATCTCTATGGCTCATATACCTCGGATGACCTATCCATACATTCCCTCCAATTACTCTCGATGCCATGTTTCCATGGTGTCTTGTATCTCTTCACTTCATCAGCAGCACGACACTCTTCTCCTTTTGGGCGCAATTTGAAAGAGTAGGGAGTCCCACTTATATCAAAGCTTATCTCACCACTTCCAACATCAATACTTGCCTTTATCGTCCTTATGAAGGGTCTGCCTAAGATCAACGGGGTCCTCGTCCTCTTATCCATATCAAGCACAATAAAATCAACGGGGACGATGTGATATCTAATTGGAATAGACATATCCTCAGCAATTCCATCAGGGAAGCGTACCGATTGATCAGCTAACTCCAAACACATACCCGTAGGCTCCAATTCAGGCAAATTGAGACTTGTGGATATATGATGGGGCATAAAACTTACACTCGCTCCAAGATCGCACAAACACCTATGAAATATCCTTGTTCCAATCATGCATTTGATGCTTGGTGACCCAGGGTCGGGTTTCTTCTCAAGTGCAACATCATTGATTGCCGCCGTAAGTTCCTTAGTAGCCTTCACAAGCTCCTAAAAAACCAGGGATTTCTTGTTTTGCATCATGTCCTTGATGTACTTGATGTAGATAGGTACTTGAATAGCATCAACAAAAGGGACATTGATGTAAAGCTTCTTCATAATATCGACGAACCTTGCGAATTGCTCGTCATGTTATCGTGCTCTTTCTATCTTGGTCAGTAGTTGAGTATCCAAGAATGTGGCAGGGCCATGCTCCTCTGTTTCCATGCCCTTTCTCAAACCAGAGAGGTCAATATCCTCCTCACGCTGATCGACGCTTTCATTGAGCCGATCGGTGCCTATAGTACCGTCGTGCCGATCGGTGCTAGGTGTGAGCCAATCGGCGTGGGTGTTCCTTGCTCCCGTAGAGTGCTCTGGGTCTTCTGTTGTCTTTCTTGACCGTGTAGCTATTGCCTTCAACTATTCTGCAGACATCGTATTGCCAGGAATAGCCCCCTTGTTACCTTGAATGGCTTGCGATAACTGTCCCATCTGCTGCTCCATAATCTTGGTATGCTTCAAAATCTGCTCATTGGAGCTCCCAATCTCTATCACCTTGTTATTAATTCCCCCAAGGATACGATCAATCTCCTTGAATTTAGCTTGGTTGTCCTTGTTGATGTTATCTTGAGCTTAGAAGAACTCTTGACATTGGAGACGAAGTGGGATCAAATTTTGCATGGACGAACTAGGACAGAAAGAACTCCTTTGCTGCTGAAATTGAGGCTTCCATCCACTATTTTTCATATATTCTAGAATATTCATCTCTTCAGGGCAATCTTTCTGCACATGTCCAAATTCTCCACACTCACTACAAGTGGAGCGTGATTCCGCTAGCTTGAGCGGCTCTTCCTTAGGGATATGATGATTATTGTCCAACCTTCTTTGAATAGCATTGAGGCGATCCATAACCAAGTCTTCATGAGTCCTCTCAATCACACTCTTTGTCACTCCTTTTGAAGGTTGTAAATTCCTTGAACTTCTCTCACTATCCCACGATTGATTTTCAACTAGCAACTTGGTCAATTCCTTAGCTTGGGTGGGAGTCTTAAACATGAATGAACCCGCAACTTAAGCATCTAAGTGTTCACGAGATTGAATATTCAATCCCATGTAGAATCTCTCAACAACTTCTCCAACCGTTAGACCATTATGAGGGCATGCATCAGTATATTCATTGTATCTTTCCCATGCTTCTCCAATGCTCTCATCAACATTCTGCGTAAATCCAAGAATCTTATTTTTCAGAGCTTGAGTCTTACCAGGAGGGAAGTATTTGGCTAAGAATGCAGCTACTAAAGTGTCCCACACAATTTTCACTACATTTTCCAATTCATTGTACCATTGCTTGGGACGTCCAACTAGAGAGAAGGGGAACATCCGCACACGTGCTTGATCTCCGGTCAATCCCATTATCTTGAATGTACTGCGAACTTCAAGGAAGTGCTACAAATGGTGATTAGGATCTTCCGAACCTATGAACGGTTGTTGTGCCACTAATCCAACATATCTCTCCAGTTGATATGGATTCTGATCTTGAGCTTCTTGGAAATCTGTCTTGACAATATTAGTCAATTAAGGCTTGAAGCAATTAACCAAGGGTAACTCTGCCATCTCCTCTCCTTCTAGATCTACAATTGTGAATAATACTCGAGGGTTGGCACGGACTGCTTCTCCAGCTAAATCTCTAAGTGACTTGCTTTTCTTCTTCGCTATTCTCTTCTTGCGAAAAAGCCTTTCTGGATCATCGGTGTAATTAGACGGTTTGTTTGACTTAGGACCGTCCATACCTGTTAGTTTCACTTAACAGAATATATGTACTAAAGAGACAAGTAAAGCACAATGACCAAACACTAATACATCAAAGGATGTTTTAAAACCTGCTATGGTCCCCGGCAACGGCGCCAGAAAAAGAGCTTGTTGGTCGTAACTACGCACCCACTTATATACCGCAAGAGGACGGTGTATGATTGTAGCAATTTTCCCTTGAATTGAGTATTCCTACTTAGCCTAGAACTAAGCAATTGTAATAAGCACATTTTCTATCTGTGATTGCGCCGACCGGCGCTGGAGTTGAGCTGATCGGCACACGAATGAATCTAAGCCAAAGTGCACCAAATACCTTGTAAGCCTTAGCTATTAAGTGAGTAGCCAGATATCTACTAGTGAGATCATAACCAGAAAGTCTAATCAAATAGCATCATAATGGTAATTACATGGATCAATGAAAACCTATAATGGATAAGACCACCCACCTCTCCGAGCGGCTCCCGATTTATCGTTGCCGAGAGGAAACCCTTAATCGCGTGAGTATCTTACCCTACTCGACTATCCAATTGTGTTGTGCAGGTTTAGTGCTGTCACCGCTAAACCACACTACTAGCATCATCAAGCAACCATAATCAATACAATATCTGAATACTATCCTGATCACCATGATCAAGATAATATCAACCTACTTAGCCTAGAACTAAGCAATTGTAATAAGCACATGCACGATTACAGAATCAAGATAGACAAATCACCAAAACCATCATCAACATATTCGATCATCCTTGAGATACATAGAGTAAGATTCATCACCGCTGAGATGGCCTACCTTGACGGATCAACTCTTGCACCAATGGTTCTTGAAACTCAACTAGAGATCTATTCTAACAGGGCGAACCCCGGTGGCTCTAACTCACGGATCTGTTGTCCCTCCGAAGCCTCGTCTCTCGTGGCCAGGGCTTACAAGTATATATAAGGGTTATACTCGTAAAGGACTCGGTTTCTAGAAAATATGGCGGTTGCACCGATCGGTGCAGGATTGCACCGATCGGCGCAAGCCATGTCTTCTCTGGTTTCTCTTCCGAGTCGGTTCCTCTGTCTTCCATAGCTGTCATGTGGGCCTTTTCCTTCGAGATAAAGTGTTGTACTGCACGTGAGATCTTGAAGTTCCATAAATCTTCTTAGGCAAATATCTTCAAGTGTCTTGTGCAGATAAGCTTCCATAAAACACGTGGAATGGGCCTCGGTCACTTCTGTGGGCGAAAACATCCTTGCGCCGATCGGCTCATGGGTTGCGCTAATCGGCGCACTGGGCTTCTTTAGTGCTTTTTGTTGCTTCTAGACTCCTGTCCTCTTACAGCATCACTTTAATCACCAATTTTACCTGTTTCTGCAATAAAGCTCCAAAACAATGCATATACAAATATATAGGCAAAATCACAGGTAAATGGCCTAAATTGGCATCAATTATGCTCTAATTGGGGTTATATTCACATATAAAAGGGGCACCTGGGAAGTGCCAACAATGACCCGGCCGTGGTACGTGCGGGGGATGGTTTGACTGATTGAGCATGATCAACAGGTCTGACCACATGAGAAAGGCCGGCATATCGGGTTCTATTATGAAAACCGTGCGACGCTCGACTTTTGAAGTGTGCCGGCTTCCTTGGGACTTGGGTCCCGTAAAGATCATATGGCAGGGTTTGGTGTTGGGAAATACAGGTCCCCGCTATTCATCGTCGCCATCTGCGGGGTCCTGGACCCCTGTTTCCGGCGCCTTCTTCAGGTCTCCCTTCTTTGCCTCCTCCCGGAGGAATTTCTTCATCATCGACCAGCCCTTGAGGAGGTGCTTGATGGGGAATCCGTGGTTGGGGCACTGACCATTCCACTTCTTCTCGAAGTGATTCGGTGCCTCCCCTGCTATCGGCCTCGGTGGCTTGCGCTCGGTGGCGGCCACGACCGGGTCACACGCAGCTCACACCTTATTTTTCTTCTTCTTCTTCGGGCGGTCGGAGGTGCCATCGCTGGCTACCTCTTCTTGTTTTCCCTTGCCCTTGCCTTTCGATGCGCTGGAGGACCGCTCCCACGCACTCTTCACCAGAGGCGAAGATTGTGGCGACATCATGGAGCTTGTGGGCAGTGCGCGGACCATTTTGGCCTAGCTCGTGGATGAGTTGTTACGACATCATGCTGGAGATGAAGGCCCTGACAATATCCACGTCGCCCACGTTGGGTAACTCGTTGCACTTCTTGCTGAAGCGCCAAATGTAGCCGCGGAGCGACTTGCCGGCTTTCTACTGACAGTTCTTGAGATCCCAGGGGTTGCTGGGCCAGACATAGGTACCCTAGAAGTTCCCGACGAAAATGTACCTCAGGTCACCACAGTTGTAGATCTGGCCTTCAGGGAGATGCTCGAGCCAGGCACGGGCCGAGTCTATGAGGTATAAAGGGAGGTTGCCAATGATAGCGAGGTCATCGATGTCTCTCCCCGCCTGACACGCGAGGCGGTAGTCCTCGAGCCAAAGACCCGGGTCTGTTTCACCCGCATATTTGGTAATTGTCACGGGCGCCCAAAAGCGCTGAGGGAACTTGGCGCTATGGATGCGCGAGCTGAAAACCCGTGGCTCGGGAGGGCTCGGGCTCCATCTTCGCTCCTCATCGGTGTCATCATACCGTCCTCCGGGGCATGGTTGGCGGCCTCTTTCTTGGTTGGTGTAGTCGCTCTGTCTCGCGGTGGTGTGCCTTGAGAGTGTGGCGCGCGTCGTGGTAAGGCCTGACTCAGTCGTGAATCGAGGCTTTCTTGGGAGTGCCCCAACCGGAGTCGGTTGCTGAACTGAGTGCTGTTAAGAGGCAGTGGTATTGGCGCCTCCTACGCGCCTGGACGTAGTAATCTGTTGGCTGGACTGAGTGGTGCATCACTGTGAGCTCACCGCCTAGAGCTGGTTCGCCTTGGTCAGATGGGCCACAACCTCTCACTGGGCCTGTTGGGGCTCCGGGGTCACAGGCTCAGGAGAGTGCTAAGCGGGGTGACAGCCACTGCTATGTTTTGTCCTGCTCGTGTGAACTGTGGTGGGCCCTGGTCATCAGTGATGATACATTGTTGAGAGTCACAGGCCATGGCGCGAGCGTGTAAGAATCATGACCATTGAGGTCACCCCAAGGTATGATGTTTTGGTGATGAATGACAAACATGAAATGTGACTAATATCTACACGAGTGTTGTTCGTGTAGAAAACCTCTTCTATCTTATGATGATTGGCAACGACGTCCTTGGCGATTGATGACAATGACCACAAGCATGGAGGCTCGTGAATTTTATGGAGTCCAAGAGTTGATGGAGATGGATCAAAGCGGAGAACAAGTGAAGGACTGAGAAGGCGACCAGAGTGGGGGGGGGGTGTCAATGGGAGCCAATTAAAATTCTTCTCAAGAACTTGGCCTATGTCCCAACTACAACCCAAACCAACCTCTAATCAAGTCACCAGGATTACACACACCAACTTGTGATGTGCTAACCCTAGGAATGACTCAACCCAAAAAGACACATAGCGGAAGCACAAAAGAACCAAAAATCGAACAAGGAACGTCCGAAAGGTCACAGAACAGAGCCTGACGGAATTTCCGTGGTACCCGACAGTGGTTCCATGGTGCCCGACGAAAGTTCCATCAATTACGGAAGTTTCGGGCGACGAGAACATTGTCACTCATGGAAGTTCCATGGTTCTTGATGGATGTTCCGTCACGGTCACGGAAGTTCCGTCATGGTCAAAATAGCAGCTCCGTTCGGGAAAGAAAATTACCAAAACCCTATCAAACGAACTCCAAAAATCACGAAATTTGGACCAGATGATCCTCAATACATCACAACCCTCCTTTAAAGATATCCACTCCAAAAATACAAGGAATCATCATGAATTCCAGATCTTGTGTCAAGAACACCAAAAAGGGGAAACTTGAGAAATCCTTCAAATCGAAGGTGCTAGAGCTATTGATTTGGTCAAGGATCCATAGAGGATTGTTCTAGCTCATCCTAGCAACAAGTTCTCATGAAATACAAACCAAAAACTCATCCAAAAGTGAGATCGAAAATCACCATGAAAATAGCTCCGAAAATAAGAAAAAGGGAATTTCGGGATTCAAGTGAAGAGGGAAATCTTGAGCACGAAAATACTTCTCATATCATAGAAAGGTGCTTACAAGATCCATAGGTACAAGGCTAGGACGCCACCCTCTTCCTCCCACTCTTTGGAAGAGCAAGAGATGTCTCTCACACACCCTTTCCTCTCCTCTATAACATGAAGTCCTCTCCTAGCACCTTGAATAGAGTCCTAACACAAGGCTAATGGGAAGAGAGGCACCTCTTCCACTAGCCACACCTCTCCTTATATAGGTCTAGGGTCTATTGTCCACATGAGGACTCTACCCTTGACCTACATAACACACCCACCTACCACCGGGGGCATAACCGTCCATCTTTTTCCTCATCGCCCAAATGCCATCGGACGCTTCACGTCTTTGCTTCATCTCAAAGCAAGCTCCGTGATGGTGCCACGTGTACCACCAACCAGCACCACTGGTTTTGAGGCCCAAACCGGGAAACCGCCTTGCACGCTTCTCAAAGCGCGACTTCTCGATGTCGACGCGTGTCACCTTGTCCTGCGATCCTGACCACCGGCAAGTCTCTCCCAGTCCCTGTCCATCGGGCGCCCTTGTCACTTGCACCGGCATCCCGTTCGCCTTGACTTGGTCAACACACCGTCTTCATCACCATCACGGTTTTGAGGCTCAACCGCGAAACCGTCCGTGCTTCTTGCCTCTCCACGTGTACGGTGTGGATCACCCTTGACTTCACACGGCATCCCGATCATCTGGCCCCAAGTCCCCTGCCCATGCCGGATCCTCTCGCCGTTGACCGCCAAGTCGACTCCAGTGACCTACACATCATGAGACAAGCAAACACATTTCCCATCTCCTGCAACATCACCAATATCTCCGCCAACTCTGGTAAGTCATAACCATGATATGCAAACCCATGCAATCCCTGGATTCCCGCATTTCAACTCAAACACCAAATCCGCTCAAGTCAATTACTCATACCATGGCACAAATCCACATGGTTTCTTAATCTCCCCCTTGATGAGTACATTGACAACACCAAATGCACAAAGATTAGAGATTGAAATGCAAAGCCGAATAAGCACATCCAAATGGCCAAACCCAAAGAAAAGGTGAAAACAAGCCATCTAGCAAGTAGGGATCACAAAACCAAGAGTTGGCAAAGAAAGCGACTTGAGACGCAAAGAATGTGAAAAGTGTAAGAAACCACTCAAGATCATGATATGCTCCCCCTCAAGTTGTGGTAGGTCTCATGTAGTGCAAAACGGATCATATGAGTATCTTAGCATTATTTGAGCATGACTCCAAAATTTTCTCCCCCTTTGGCAATGAACTCATCAAAGAGGCAAAAGAACAAGCAAACATGCAATGCATGAAAATGCAAATCTAAGGAGCTTCAACAATTATGCAAACAAGCATTTAACTTTGCTAACCATAACCATAGTGCCATGAAGTGTAAAGGCAATAGCTCCGAATCATGCAAAGATCAAAAATAGATAGCAAGGCATAAACACCATGAGCTATACCGGCTAAGCAGAAAGATTGACTAGCTTAGATAGAATCAAATTTTGCTTATCATGAGAAAATCTGCCACCACATGTGTAAGTACTCTCATCCAAGGCAAAACAAGCACCAAGTGAATCATAAGAATCTAGCCAGTTTCAATCTCAACAAGGGCAACAAGCACTCGTAGAAAATAAGCTCTACAAAATCTCTCATATGCAACAGAGACTCAGTTTGATCAAGTGATTATTGCTTATCCTCATGTGTCCTCTTATCCATGGGGAGGGTCACACGACTGGGTACGGCAAACACCCCGAGGCTTCAAGTCACAATGTTTGGATTTAGCATTATTGAGTAATTCTTGATCAAAGCACTTAGCAGATTTTTCAAGATTATGCACAAGACAAAAGAGCATGCCTTTGCGGCAAAAGGAACACATGTTCCCACAATGTTACATCATGAGCTAAACATTTGCAAAGCCTTCCATTTCGCAAACACAAGGTGCCAAAGCCAAGACATCCTCTAGACTAGCCTCAATGCAAGCTTCAACAAGGATAAAAGCAATTATACACATGGTGAGCAAGTTTTAGCAAGATTAGATCACAAGGTTCACAAGGAGCTCAGTTTACCTTTAAGATTAGCATGTTGCTCACGAGTTTATAACAAGCCATCTAGAAAATCTAAGCATGAGAGATTACCATCACATCCACACAACTTAGCTCAAGCTCAGTCATAGCAAGGAGAAATGCAAGGAAGCATAAGAATCAAAGCTCATCTATCAATGCATATATTACATATGAAATACAATGCAAAAATGGTAAGATACATATATACAAGAGAAAACCAACTCCCCCTCAAATGATGCCATAGGGATGACAAACACCAAGTTCCCCCGAAGAAAAGCATGTCTCGAAGCATCTAGGGGCTTGGTGAGGATATCAGCTAGTTGGTTTTTGGTATCAATGTATTTGAGCTCAACATCCCCCTTCTCAACATTGTCTCTCAGGAAGTGAAATCGCACATTGATGTGTTTGACCTTACCATATTGCACTGGGTTTTTGGCTAAGCATATGGCACTGGAGTTATCACACATGAGTGGAACACCCTTAAAAGTCGACCCATAGTCTCTCATGGTAGATACAATCCATAGGATTTGTGAGCAGCAGCTACATACTCAGCCTCTGTGGTGGATTGGGCAACACTCGACTGCTTACGAGAAGACCAACAGATCAAAGAAGTACCCAAGAAATGGCAAGTACCAGAAGTGCTCTTCCTATCAATTCTACACCTAGCAAAGTCCGCATCCGAATACCCATTGAGATCAAGAGATGAAGATGCAGAGTACCAAAGACCGAACTCAAGGGTGTATTTGAGATACCTGAAGATGCGCTTGATAGCCTTGCAATGAGTCACCCTTGGGGAAGCTTGAAAGCGAGCATAAAGACACACCGCAAAGTGTATGTCGGGTCTTATCGCTGTCAGGTACAAGAGGGAGCCAATCATGCTCCTGTACTCCCTTTGATCCACTGCTTCACAGTCTTCATCAGTGTCAAGAGCCATTGTGGTGGACATTGGTGTAGACAACGGCTTCACATTAATCATGTCGAACTTCTTCAGGAGATCCTTCGTGTACTTGGCTTGATGTATGAAAGTGCCTTGCTTGCACTGCTTGATTTGAAGCCCAAGAAAGAAGGTGAGCTCTCCCATCATCGACATCTGAAATTCACTTTCCATAGCTTCCTGAAACATGAACACAAGAGCATGAGAGGAACCACCAAAGATGATATCATCCACGTAAATCTGAACCATTAGAAAGTCATTGCCATGCTTTAGAGTGAACAAGGTTTTATCAACACACCCCATGACATACCAACGCTCTAGCAAGAAGATCTTAAGCCTAGCATACCATGCCCTAGGTGCTTGCTTTAACCCGTACAAAGCCTTCTAAAGCTTGTACACACGGTTTGGGTATTTGTGGTGCTCAAAGCCAGGGGGTTGCCTCACATACACTTCTTCCTCTATGAAACCATTTAGGACAGCACTCTTGACATTCATTTGATAGAGTCTAATGCCCTTGGAGGCAGAAAATGCAAGCAAGATCCTAATGGCTTCTATGCAAGCAACAGGAGCAAAAGTTTCACCATAATCTAAGCCCTCCACTTGGCTAAAATCTTGTGCAACTAGCCTAGCCTTGTTTCTCACAACCTCACCATCCTCACCATGTTTGTTTTTGAACACCCACTTGGTTCCTATGACATTGACATTTTTGGGAGGCTCTACAAGGGTCTAGACTTTGTTTCTCTCAAAGTTTTCCAACTCCTCATGCATGGCATTAACCCAATGTTCATCAGATAGTGCGTGTCCAACATCCCAGGGTTCAAAGGTTGCAACAAAGAGAGAATTGGTAAAGCAAGAAAGATGTGCAGACCTTGACCTTGTTGTCCTCTCATAGAGATTACCGATCATCTGTCGAGGTGGGTGTCGACGCTGAATGTTGTGAGGAGCCTCTCTCTCAGAGTGTACCTCCCCCTCAACCACAGCTAGAGCTCGCTCGACAGCTCCTGAAGTCGATGTAGAAGCTTCTGGACCCTCTGCTGGAGTAGTGGTAGCAGCAGGAACAAGCTCAGATGAGAGATGAAGTGAATCATCATCATCATCATCAAAGCCCTATAGGTCCTCTTCTACAAAGATGCTCTCCTTCATCTCCTTGTCACCTGCAGACTCAATTACATTCCTTGCACAAGAGTTTGATTCATCAAAGGTTACATCGTAGGATTCTATGATGGTGTTAGTCTCCAAATTCAAAAACTCTGTAGGAATGACCATGAAGAGAGTAACCAAGAAAGATTCCATCGGAAGACCTTGACTCAAACTTATCAAGATTGCCACGCTTGAAAATAAAGCACTCGCAACCAAAGGCACACAAATGACAAACCGAGGGCTTTCTCCCAAAACGCAGCTCATATGAAGTCACATTAAGAATTAAGCGCAAGAAAATCCGATTGGAAACATAGCAAGCAGTGCTAATGGCCTCAGCCTAGAACCGCCTCGGAGTCCTATGCTCATCGAGCATCGTCCGGGCCATCTCCACTAAGGTTCTGTTCTTTCTTTCAACCACACCATTCTGCTGGGGAACATGAGGTGCTGAAAACTGATGCTCAATACCATGCTCAAGATAGAAAGCATCAAAGGAGGAGTTCCTTGGACAACCTCAAAGCTAAGCTCCGAAAGTGATGAAACACTTCATCCTTGCTCTCAAGATAGTAGACCCAAGAGTAGCGAGAATAGTCGTCAACAATCACAAGAACATACCACTTCCCACCCGCCGAACGAACCCGAGAAGGACCAACAGTGTCCATATGAAGCAACTCTCCAGGGTGTTTAGTCATCACCAAATTAATTGGTGGATGAGAAGCGGCAATCATTTTCCCATGATGACAAGGAGCACAAACCAAATCCTTATCAAATTTGAGCTTAGGCAATCCTCAGATCAAACCCGGGCCACTCAAGCGACATAACAAGTCAAAGCTCATGTGACCTAGTCTCCTACGCCATTTCCAGAGCTCAGAAGAGGATTGAGCAAACAAGCACTTGTGAGAACCAGGAGAACCAGCAAAATCAGCCTAAAAAACTCTGCCAATGCGAGAAATCCGACAAACCAAGGAACCACTCGAATCAAGAACACAAGAGGCATTTGACTTAAAGCGCACTTCCAAACCAACATCAAGAAGCCGAGAGACAGAGAGGAGATTGTACTTGAGAAACTCAACCAAACCAACATCATTGAGAGTGAAGTTCTCATTTACCTTTACCATGCCCCTTCCCTTCACTCTTCCTCTCTTGTCATCTCCAAAGGTCACATACTCCCGACGCTTCAAGGGAGTGAGGCTAGAGAACCACTTTGCATTTCTGGTCATGTGGCGCGAACATCCAGAATCCATCAACCACTTGTTCTCCAAGCCTCCACCTGCTGCCTATAAAGAACAAGAAGTGAAAGTCGATGGCTCAGTGCTGGGGTTAGTCAAAAAGCATTTGGAAATCCAGCACTTAACCATACGACCGGTAGTAGTCATCATAGTTCTTTGCACTTTATCATTCGAACGCATGGGACGAGAACCACGATGGGGAAAATGTGGCCTGTCAAAGCGTCTCGACTCAAACCTTGGGTTGTGAGGATAGAAATTATCTGTGTGAAAGTCAAATCCACACGAGTGACGCTCACCACGATGGGGAAAACATGGGCACCAAAGCGCTGCTGCGCAAAGTCTCTGTCTCGTGAATCAAAGCCATATGGGGGATGACCCTGTCCATGATAGGCACGAGAAAAAGAGCGAGGCTTAAAGTGAACAAAATCATCATAAAAAGCATCCCTAGTCAACTCAGCTTGCTTTCTCTCAATTCTCTTACGCCTAAAATAGAATTCATCCAAGTGGCCCTTGCGACCACAAAACATGCAAATGTAGACACCCATAGGATTAGGCTTGACTTGCATTGCAGGTTTGGGTTTTGGCTTCTCTATTTGCTTTGGGTTGCAGGAGGGTTTTGGTTTGGGTGGATAGTGTGTGTCAGTGGGTTTAATGGTGTTTTCCTCATCCTTGTAGCTGGACTAGGTACAAACTTACCCACATTCTCACTCTCCTTGTTACACATCTCAAATCCCAAACCCAAGTTATAGGTTGATCTAGAAGCACTCTCCTTCACTCTTGCCAAATCACTCTCAATCTTCTCTTCACTCACTAGGGTTCTCTGGAGCCTAGACACAAGATAATCATTTTCCTGAACTAGGGCTTTGTTTTCCTCCCTAGTGATTACAAGCTTGTCCTTAAGAGAGAGACACACCTCACAAGGTGGTGGAAGGACCTTAGAGCGAGTCTCATGAAGCAACTTGGACTCAAGCTCTTTGACTTTGAGGGACTGACGTCCAACTCATCTGTGAGTTTGGGGCACTTCTGACATGCACCCAAAAGAGTTGGTCTAGCTTTGAACTCATCAAGCTCCTTGAGGGCACTCTCAGGCTGACTGGCAACTTGAGCATGCACACTCTCCCTCTGTGCAAGATCACTCATCACAACTTGACAAGACTCACACTCTCACGAGCAAGCTTGGACCTAAGCGAAGCAATTTCAAAATCAGCACTCTCCAACTAAGACTTAAACTCTCTACTCTCACGAACAGCACTGTGAAGCTTATCATCTTGCAAAAGCAGAACATCGCGCAAATGATCAAGTTCAGAAGAGAGCTCATCAAGACTGGGAGGTACCTCGCTTGTGTTGGAGTTGGATCCAGAGTCGGTGTCGTGGTCATTCTTTGCCATGAAGCAAAGCCCGGTGAAGTCATCCTTCCTCTTGACTCGTGGCTTTTCAACCTCCTCCTCCGAGCTTGTAAAGCCTTCGCTTGATGTGAGGTCAACATCGCTCAAGGCAGCAATGCAGGCGCATGCAATGGACTTGGCAAACTTCTTGGAGTTCTTGCCCTTCTTCTAGAAGCAGTTCTTCTTCTGCTTGAAGTCTTCAGTGTTGTTGTCGCGGTATCCGGCCTTCTTCTTCTTCTTGGGACAATCAGCTATGAAGTGTCCCGGGTCACCGCACTCGAAGCAGGTTCTTGAACCAGCTTCTCTTCTCTCCTTCTGGTTGTTGTAGAACTTCCTGAACTTCCTTGTGAGCAAGGACAGCTCCTCGTCAGGAATGCACTCCATCTGTTCATCCGAAGCTGCAACAAGAGAAGACAAAGCAAACTCCAAGGAAGACTTGTCAAGTGAGGAGTTAGTTCCATATGAAGCACAACTGTGATCACCCTTCTGAGAACTAGAAAGCAAAGCCATGCTAGAAGCAGGAATAGAAAGATTAGGACGAGATTTCCTAGATAGTTCATGCGATTTCAGCTTGCTATACAGTTGCTCACAGTTCAGGGTATTGAATTCAACAGTTTCTTCTTGAGTAGCAATTTTAACCCCCCAAACATTTTCATCAAGTGAGTATAACAGTTTCTTAGCTCTATCATTGTCATTGTACACAAGGGTACCACAAGCCCGCAAGTTGCACACAATTGCCTCAAACCTAAGAAAAGTGTCATCTAGTGACTCGCCCGGTTTTTGAGCAAAGGTTTGGTACTGTCTATTGTAACAATCCTTATGCATAGACTTGACCTGGTTGGTACCCTCATGGTAAGTGCAGAGCTTAACCCAAATAGCATGAGCAGTGTTAAGGTGTGCAACCCTATCATGTTCACTCCTACCAAGTGCAGAAAGCAGAATATTGACAGCTTTGGAGTTGTTCTCATACCTGACTAACTCACCTGCAGAAGCAGTGTTCAGGTCTTGTGGTATAGCATACTCCTGATCAACAATCTCCCAAATTGCACGTCCTTCACTTAGCAGATACGCCTTGGTCTGTGACTTCCAGTACGGGAAGTCCTCTCCATCGAACATCCACAGCTTGACAGCACGCTTCTCCATGTTACCTTCGGATCACAAAGCCGGTGAAGGTCAACTAGTGATCAAACCGACTCTAATACCAATTGAAGGACCGAGAAGGCGACCAGAGGGGGGGGGGGGTGAATGGGAGCCAATTAAAATTCTTCTCAAGAACTTGGTCTATGTCCCAACTACAACCTGAACCAACCTCTAACCAAGTCACCAAGATTACACACACCAACTTGTGATGTGCTTACCCTAGGAATGACTCAACCCAAAAAGACACATAGCGGAAGCACAAAAGAACCAAGAATCAAAACAAGGAAGGTCCGAAAGGTCTCAGAACAGAGCCTGACGGAAGCTCAGTCAATTACGGAAGTTTCGAGCGACGGAAACACTGTCACTCATGGAAGTTCTGTGGTTCTTGACGGAAGTTCCATCACGGTCACGGAAGTTCCGTCATGGTCAAAACAGCAGCTCCGTTCGGGAAAGAAAATTACCAAAACCCTATCAAACAAACTCCAAAAATCACAAAATTTGGACTAGATGATCCTCAATACATCACGACCCTCTTCTAAAGAGATCCACTCCAAAAACACAAGGAATCATCATGAATTTTAGATCTTGTGCCAAGAACACCAAAAAGGGGAAACTTGAGAAATCCTTCAAATCGAAGGTGCTAGAGCTATTGATTCGGTCAAGGATCCATAGAGGATTGTTCTAGCTCATCCTAGCAACAAGTTTCTCAAGAAATCCGAACCAAAACTCATCCAAAAGTGAGATAAAAAATCACCATGAAAATAGCTCCAAAAATAAGAAAAATGGAATTTTGGGATTCAAGTGAAGAGGGAAATCTTGAGCACAAAAATATTTCTCATATCATAGAAAGGAGCTTACAAGATCCATAGGTACAAGGCTAGGAAGCCACCCTCTTCCTCCCACTCTTTGGAAGAGCAAGAGATGTCTCTCACACACCCTTTCCTCTCCTCTAAAACATGAAGTCCTCTCCTAGCACTTTGAATAGAGTCCTAACACAAGGCTAATGGGAAGAGAGGCACCTCTCCCACTAGCCACACCTCTCCTTATATAGGCCTAGGGTCTATTGTCCACATGACCACTCTACCCTTGACCTACATAACACACCCACCTACCACCGGGAGCATAACTGTCCATCTTTTTCCTCATCGCCCGAATGCCATTGGACGCTTAACGTCTTTGCTTCATCTCGAAGCAAGCTCCGTGATGGTGCCACGTGCACCAGCAACCAACGCCACCGGTTTTGAGGCCCAAACCGGGAAACCGCCTTGCACGCTTCTCAAAGCATGACTTCTCGATGTCAACGCATGTCACCTTGTCCCGCCATCCTGACCACCGGCAAGTCTCATCTCAGTCCCTATCCATGGGGCCCCCTTGTCACTTGCACCGGCATCCCGTTCGCCTTGACTAGGTCAACACGCCATCTTCATCACCACCACGGTTTTGAGGCTCAACAGCGAAACCGTCCGTGCTTCTTTCCTCTCCACGTGTATGGTGTGGATCACCCTTGACTTCACCCGGCATCCTGATCGTCTGGCCTCAAGTCCCCTACTCGTGCCCGATTCTCTCGCTGTTGACCGCCAAGTTGACTCCAGTGACCTATACATCATGAGACAAGCAAACACATTTCCCATCTCCAGCAACATCACCAATATCTCCACCAACTCCGGTTAGTCATAACCATGATATGAAAACCCATGCAATCCCTGGATTCCCGCATTTCAACTCAAACACCAAATCTGCTCAAGTCAATTACTCATCACAAATATAGCAAACCATGGCACATATCCACATGGTTTCTCAACAAGCTATGGTGCAAGTGTTTGGAACACTTGCCTAGTTGTTAGGACTTTGAGGCCATAGGAAAAACCAGACTATTAAGGGGGTCTAGATCATTCTCTTAGGTCATGTCTAGTCGGTGATGTGCAAGGTTGCTCGGTGAAATCACAGGCACTAGGTGATAGTGGAGAAGCCAAGGAGCTGTTCGGAGAAGCTGGGAAATGAAGCCAAGCGAGGACGACAAGTTTCGGCTTCTAGACATAGAGACCGGACAGAGGGGTCAGTGGAGACGGGACTGTACAGTCACTATGGGGAGTTGTCTGAGACTTTCAGTGACAAGCGAGGAATCTGTCTGTGCTAGAGTCTGTACAGATCGGATGGTCCAGTTAGTAGGACTTGCACAGGGTAGAGAGGAAGGAATTGCGTGAAGGCTCCTGGACTGGAGAGAGAAACGGACCGGACGGTCGGGTCAGGTGACCGTACGGTCCGATCAGCAGGAAAATCAGCAGGGGTCAGAGCCGTTGGTGCACTGTGCTATAGTGACTGGACTGTCCGGTCAGGCAGTGACCGGACTGTCTGGTCAGTAGGCCCAGAAAGCTTATTTTGTGGAGCAATGACTAGTTTGAGGTTGGGAGCCTATATAACTTTGTTGCTGGGGTCTTGGAGACCTCCCTTGGCCAGTGGAATACCTGAGAGCATTTGGTAAGGTGCAAGAGGAAAAGAGGAGAGCACTAGGAGGAGATATTGCATATCTTGAGAGTGCTAGTGGAGAGTAACTTGAGCATCTTGCACATCTAAGGCTAGGGTGTCCTTGAGGGTGTGATCTAGATTGTTACTCTTGGTCTATGGTGAGACCTAGACCGGTTAGGTGTCGGTGATCGAGCCTATCGTGATCGGTTGTGAAGATCGTCACCCGTTTGTACACGGTTTGAGCCCGGCGGTGAAAGGGGCATCGCTAGTGAGCGTCCGTGTTGGCTCAGGGAGTCCGGCAAGTTCTCGAGGGAGGCGAGCTTATGCTTTGTGTAGAGGTGACGCACACCGTGTCTTCACTCTAGGAGTGATTGCGGGCTCATGGGAGAGAACTCCACTTGGTGGCGGGAGGGACCGGGACTCCGGCAGGAGTGGTCCAATGAGGATTAGGGGAAGGCGACATTCTTCTGAGACCTCGGGAAAAAATCATGATCCATCTCTTACTCTACTCCTTACTATGATGATTTACTTTCCGTATTTACATATCGTGCTATTCATGCTTGTGTGCTTACCTTGTTCTAGTTGATTCTCTTGTAGAATTGCATGAGTAGGTTCCTTTGCTAGCTTGTGGTATGCTTTCACATTGATTTATTACTAGTTTGCATAGGAGTTGTATTGCCTTTGTGTGATCATAGTATGCTAAGGATGTTGTTCCTTTTATAGGTTTATTATCTTGCTAGGGTGATCACCACTAGGATTGTGTAGGAGTTGTTTTGAGTGGTCGGTTTTGAGAATTGGCGAATTTGGTATATAGTGCGAGTTCCCAATTCATCCCCCCCCTCTCGATCACTCGGTCCTTTCAACTGGTATCAGAGCCAAGTGCTCATTATAAGGCTTAACCGCCTTGAGTAGTGACCGTATTGAGTTGGGATGTCATCCCATTCGGGGCCGGGTCATGGCTCATGGAAGGATTGCTTTAAAAGCTACCTAAATGCCATGATTTCGGATGAGTTGATGGATACTCTTGTGGAGTTTTCGAATACCTTTACCGATGATCATGTGTATGATGATTGTAATGATTGTGTGGATGTGCCTTGTTCTAGTGAGTGCCTAGATTCTTCTAGCAATGACTTGATAGGTTGCTCCGCTAGTATGCCTAATATGATGATTGATAATGATGTGTCTCCTGATCTTTCTTGCTCTACTAGCATGACTAGTGTTGGTGATGTTTGTGAACCTCCTATTGATCATGCTAGTAGATCTCTTGTTGAGGAGTTCTTTGCTTTTCATGCTAATGACAATGAGGACTTACTTGACTCTCTTATTCGCTTCGAGGTATTGTGGACAGGATTGGGGCAACTTCTTTTGTGCTTCCCAAGATTGTGATAGTTGAGAAGATCCTTTTCTTGCTTCCGAGTAGCAAGCTCTTCTACGTCACCCTTGACCTTCTCATGGAGAAGAGTCTCTCCATCGAGGACGTGATTGAGCTACTCTTCAAGGATGAGGAGATCACCGCGAGCATGGCATGGAAGAAGACATCCAAGACAAACCATGATGCATCTACAAGCAAAGGAAAAGAAGTAGCTTCGAGCTCAAACTTCTTTGATCCCTCCACAAGATTGTCTTGCAACAACTTCTACAACCCCTTCGGAGCAAGACATTCATCGGGCGCTTCATCAAGCTCTACCTCGAGTGTCATTCCAAGTTCTACTCCAAGCACCTTGGGTGGACCGAGCATTGGCGTAGGGGGAGAACCAACAACAATGCTCGCTCGATCATTTGAGATGATCAATCTTGCGGCTTCAGCTCCGGCGCCTCCACCTCATCCACTCCCTCCACCACAAGATCATCTTTGGCATCTTCGTCGAGCTCACCAACAGGATCTCCTCTTTGAACTTGGTGAATTTGTGAGAAATTCGAATGATGACCTTTGTGAGAATCTATTGAACATCTATGATCTTGTGTGTAGGATAAACTCTTTCAGGGGACTTCGGAGGATTGCACCACATGAAGTGATTGACAAGCTCCTCCAACAAATCACAACTCCTGGGAGAGGTTTCTTACTTGAGGATGTAGTCAACAGGAGACATGAGCTCTCAATTAAGAGAGCAATGGAGATGATACTCGTGCTCCATTCACATGTGGGGCATGTGCTTGAGCACATCACTAGACTCAATGACCCTCCCCATTACTACATCAACCTCGACAATGTGCACATGGGGGATGGCCATGGACATTGGAGGTATGTTGGTCGTAGTTACGCACCCACTTATATAGCACATGGGGACAGTGTACAGTTGTAGCTCTTTTTCCCTCAGAGTATTCCAAAGTTATCGGATCCACAAGGAACGAGTGGAACAATTACTATTAAAGGTTTAGTAACAAATTGCAATGGGTTGGTTGGTGTGAATGATGACGGTGAGAGAGTAGAGGGTGAATGTTATTTAAGAGGTAGCAGGATAATGAAGGATTCTCTCCTTAGGATTGGTTCACTAGCATGCAATCATATTCTTATCAACTCGAGTTATGACTCTAATATTCTACAAGACATGGTGGTTTCGTTCACCCCGCTGTCACTACAGAGGCTATTAGCTCCCCACTGGTTTCTTGCACTATGTAATGGGCAAAAGTGTACTGGCCGATACACTAATGAAAAGGATAGATATATGTGCAATTAAGTTCATCATATAGACTAAGTTCATCGAGAGAGTATCAATAAGTATGAGAGTTACATGACCAGATCCCCACACCGGAGAAGAGAATATGAGACTACTCACTCATCCTTCCGCTAGACATAGCAGAGGAATGAGAAATAGCACTAGAACGCACACGAGCCGATCGGCGCAAGTGTCACGCTGATCGACGCGTCCTCCCTTCTGGTGGATCTCGTCGGTGTTGACCAACCTCCGCCGCCAATATCTTGGAACCCTAGTTCTAATAACTGGTTCTCATGATTGCCGTCTCTCTGTTATTCGTCCTTGGCTCTTGATAATTATCTTCCTTTTATACTTGACAGGATTAGGTCAACTTCCACCGACTCTAACTCATACTACGATGGGCCTTCATCTTTCTCGGACTGGGTCGTGTTTTCATCATCTTTCCCTTCTGTGCTGATTGGCGTAGGCCCGCGCCGATCCGCGCGGCTCCGTATCTGGCCCATCTTCATTACTCTTTCGTTCTTTATTCATAATTGCCCTGTTTTACACCTGTTTCTTGTGATTACATCCAAAACAGAACAACTACAAATATATGCAAATATGGGGTTAATTGTTAGTCCAAACCACCAATTTAAGACGCAGAACATCCCTTTTTGGTAGATAAAATAGGCATCTAGAAACCACCAACAGTTCCCCCACACTCAAATCATTGCTAGTCCTCGAGCAATACAAAATCAAATATGTAACATGAATCTTCACACCATCTCTCATGCAATCAATCTCAATCATCATTTTTACTTAATATCCCTCCACAAAGATTTTCTCTCATCTCCTTCTAACCAATTGACACATCATACTTGAACTTATCATACTTGAACTTAATCAAATTACCACAAAACCTGATGTGGACAAGGGTTCCCGATCTTTTGAAAGGTTTGAGATACGTTGATTTGGTCGAAGGCGACACACAAATCGATCCGGCTTCAGAACAACACGTTCTAAACCCCGCAATCGCAGCACGACGTCTCCTCTGGTTATCAACCGTCCTAAAACGATTGACCTCACTGAGAAGGCTAATCCCTGCCTGCGAGTCAAGAACACAAGCAAGAACAAAGAAGAAGGCAACACAATTGCAGATGTATTATGAATCTCACGAAGTTGGGGTCTCACAAACCGTGATGACGGCGAAACTGTTATGAACAGAATAATCTAAGCAAAACCCAAACCCTAATGAAGAGGCGGCGGCTGTATATGAGGACCCTAGGGTCGTGCAAGACCCGCTGGACACAGCCCTAAGTGGGCTCAACTCGATACATGACCCAAAGACCGATTACGGTGTCGCAGCACCAGGACAGATTCTGTACATCGAATTGTTTTGATGATTGCTGACAGCTAGTGACAAATTTTGATATGGGACCAGTTGGGTTGGAAAGATCTTTTCGTTATGTTTCCAGGCATATGTAGAACGTCCAAATCCGAGTCCGTATGCGTCCTGGGCGTCCGTTTTAGTGCATACTGGTCCTGGGCTCCGAAACAGACTCGAAGTCGGTTTTGGATTGGGCTTCCACCTTGGCTTGGACGTCCTTGCTGGCCCATCACGCCTCCAATCACCTCCTCAGCTATATCATCATCATCTCCATAGTTCCTAACAATAATTAAATCATTAGGTAGCAATCTATTCTCAAAATCACATAAACAAAACATTAGAAACGAAGTCACCTGTAAATTCAGGTGATGCACATGAACTTTCATCTTAGTTGGAGGAGTGTTGCGTGTATCCATAGGTGTGATGTTCTCATCATTCTCCCCCTTTTGAATTAGAGTCGTCCTCGACTCGATCCCATCTCTTTCTCCGAATATTTGTCTCAAATCTGAAACATGAAATATAGAACTATTCCCAAACTTGGGATACGCCTCATGTTTATATGCATTATAAAAATTATCATTAGAATGTGAAACTACAGTAGAAGGCATGTCACATAACTGAACAACATCTTTGAAAAATTGGCCAGTAGTATGAACATCATCCTCACTCTTATGACAAGTTAGAAAATGTGTGATCTTAGAAACAGTAGAAAAACTTGACATGACATGACAATTTTTATTGCAGTTTTCTAGTGTCTCATTGAGTTGCACAACACAAGGAGGTTTCAATGTTGAAGAAATATAAACTCTATGCACCATAAACAAACCTCTATGATCATAATAGCCAATAGCATGAAAATTATTTCTTGTCAATAAAGGAAATTCAGTTTGAGAAAAGATTTTCTTCTCAACGACATTTAGATCACAAAGAACATCAAATTCAATATAACCCAAAGTGTTTAGAGAAGTCAACAATTTCTGCTCATCCTTTTCACATGTAACTAAAATCAAATGTTTTATTTCAGCACCATTAGGTGAATCATAAGCAAAAGCATCAAGCTCATTCATTTGTTGTGGCAAAGGTATAAGTGAAGCATTGGCACACAACTCCTCTTTATCACAAGGACCAATAGATAAATCAACTTGTAACAAAGAAACATCATCATAAGGTTCCAATACAGCAAGATTATTGGAACAATTCATCACATCAAGAAAGCTTTTACCTGAAGCAACAACCTGTTCTTTATCTTTCCCACTATCATCTTCTTTATGTAGATGTTCAAATGTATTAGTTGCAACAAGAGGCAAAGAAATATGTTCATCCTCTAGTAATTCAGATTTTGAAGGAAGTGTTGCAACATTTGAAATAACCCATTCTATCCTAAATGGTTCATTCTTTCTTCTCTCAAATCTTTGTTGGTCCTCTTCTAAAATTTCAGAAGCAGTCATAGGTTTAAGAGTAACCCTTCTACCATTGTATTTAAATGAGTAGCTATTAGCAATGGCATTATGTGAAACATTATTTCTAGAAATCCAAGGTTTACCTAATAACACATGACATGCTTGCATAGGTACTATATCAAATTCTGCACTATCCTTGTAAGAACCAATAAAAAATTCAATGCGTGCAATTTGATCTACCTTTATCTTACCACAAGAATTTACCCATTGGATATAGTATGGACATGGGTGTGGTTGTGTGGTCAAGCCAAGCTTCTCGACCAACTCCAAGCTTGCAATGTTGTGGCTACTCTCTCCATCAATGATGACACGACAACATCGATCCTTCACAACAAAGTGAGTCTGGAATAAATTGTTCAATTGATTTTGCTCTACCTTCTCCATTTGAGAACTGAACACTCGTTGTGCTACAACACTCTTATCATCATGAGATGCCATCAATTCATTCCCATGAGTATTGGAACCTGTCATTGTTAGTAGCAAACAAGAAAACACACAAGAGTATATTTTCCTATCACTACTTTGTAATAACGGTGGAAACTCTCAACAAGAAAATTGAAGCATCTCACCAAGCCCTTACAAAGTTCTTAATTACAGCAAGCAAAGGATACCTTGGAGAGTGTGAACTGACGATTGCAAGAGTCAAAAATTTGTGCCTGTTCAGAAGGATATATATGGAGCTTGGATAGGCAATATTAGGTAGCAAGGATTAGCATGATCTCAATTCAGAAATTGCAAAACTGAATAATAGTCCCAAGCTAGTCTATGTCACCGGCCTAAACTTGTCTCGGACCTAGTTCAAGCAAGCAAGCGAATGACTTAACAAAGAATGCAAAGGCTGCAAGCAATTCTGAATTTTTATCTTTGCCTTTTTCTACTTCTCTTTTTTGTGCACCTTTTTCCTCTTGTGCACTTTTGCCTTTTTCTTTTCTTTTCTTGTGAATCAGAACTACAGCAAGGTATTAGTACTAGAAAGAAAAAGGAAAATATATTCTAGCATAAGCAATATTATGATCTGAATATGATAGTCATAGAGATAGATAATATATTATTCCAAAACTCTCAATGTGTGCAACAAACTGAATTTTTTTTTCTCTTGATTCTCTATGAACAAGGACATGCACCACTCAAACAAGACCAAAGAACAAGCACTAGACCAGCAATACAATGACCTTGTAGGGACTAAAATTCAGAGAAGCAAACTAAACTGAAAATTGCATAGCACAAGGGGGATATAGGACAGCGGAAACACAACGAACAAATATTTTTGTAGGGTAGTTTTCTGGAACAGAGATAAGGGTGAACCTAACGGTGTACCTGAAGCTCTGATACCACTTGATGTGGACAAGGGTTCCCGATCTTCCGAAAGGTTCGAGATACGTTGATTTGGTCGGAGGCGATACACAAATCGATCCGGCTTCAGAACAGCACGTTCTAAACCCCGCAATCGTAGCACGACGTCTCCTCCGGTTATCAACCGTCCTAAAACGATTGACCTCGCCGAGAAGGCTAATCCCTGCCTACGAATTAAGAACACAAGCAAGAACAAAGAAGAAGGCAACATAATTGCAGATGTATTATGAATCTCACGAAGTTGGGGTCTCACAAACCATGATGACGGCAAAACTATTATGAACAGAATAATCTAAGCAAAACCCAAACCCTAATAAAGAGGCAGCGGCTGTATATGAGGACCCTAGGGTCGTGCAAGACCCTCTGGATGCAGCCCTAAGTGGGCTCAACTCGATACATGACCCAAAGACCGATTACGGTGTCGCAGCACCAGGATAGATTCTGTACATCAACTTGTTTCGATGATTGCTGACGGCTCGCGACAAATTTTGATATGGGACCAGTTGGGTTGGAAGGATCTTTTCGTTATGTTTCCAGGCATATGTAGAACGTCCAAATCCGAGTCCGTAGGCGTCCTGGGCGTCCGTTTTAGTGCAGACTGGTCCTGGGCTCCGAAACAGACTCGAAGTCTGTTTTGGATTGGGCTTCCACCTTGGCTTGGACGTCCTTGCTGGCCCATCACGCCTCCAATCACCTCCTCAGCTATATCATCATCATCTCCATGGTTCCTAACAATAATTAAATCATTAGGTAGCAATCTATTCTCAAAATCACATAAACAAAACATTAGAAACGAAGTCACCTGTAAATTCAGGTGATGCACATGAACTTTCATCTTAGTTGGAGGAGTGTTGCGTGTATCCATAGGTGTGATGTTCTCATCATTATCTTAGTTGGAGGAGTGTTGCGTGTATCCATAGGTGTGATGTTCTCATCAAAACCTTTTCAAAAACAATTTTAGTTCTCCTCGACTCATCTTTAGCATCAAACATCAAGCATTTGGTCCTCTCTAAATCTCTCAAGTTTATTTCCTTTCCTCTCCTATCTAATCAAGGATTGTATGTGGATCTTGGAGGGCTATATAACTCAATTAAAATATAAGATTAACCATGTCAACAATGTGCTCAATCATGCCCACTAGGAAAGAATTTTCTTAGAAAAGAACTTTAATGGATAAGAGGAATCAAGAAGATCTAAAGAAAAGAGAGAAAAATGTTTCAATGAGAACGATGGCAAAGAATTAGAAATAATCAGAAAGCTGCTTTCTTTGATGACCTTATTGCCTCTCAGGGAATACATTTTCTCTTTATCTCTCTTTTTTTATATATTTTTCTTTTTTTTCAACAGCGCCGATCGGCGCAACACTGTGCCGGTCGGCGCGGTCTATATATATTTTATTCTTTTCTTTCACTCTTTTTCTATTCCCGATATAATCAATAATTTCTGTCTTGTATCAGCAGCGGAAATTTTCTAAATTCCCTTTTATTGAGAATATAGGTTGTATCAAGGAGGAGAGAGAAACAAAGATGTGTGGTTTCTATGATAGCAAGGAATTTAAATGGATAAGAATGGCTAGAAATACAGAGATAAACAAATAGATCATCCTTTCCTAACTTGGTCGAAATCATGAGCAAAACATTGACAAAGTTACTTACAATCTAATTAGTTCAAATGTGTAGCTTGCTCTCATTCGCTCGGCTATGTAGGCATATTTAGACCTTGCTTTCGCTTTAGCTTATGATGAGTCAAAAGAAATTTTCACTAATACAAAGCTCAAAAGTTAAATGGTAACCAACTAGTTCATGTAATCAACCAATCGATCATCAAAAAGACAAGATAAATAGTATGGGGCACTTTCAATTTGACAATCGACACTACCTTTATTAAAGACAATGCAATAATTCAAACTACATAAAAGACCTTGAAGCAACTCTCAACATGACTCATGATTCTCTTAAGCACGCACACAAACTTAAATAAAGAAAAATAAGCACTCATAAAAACAAACAAGAAACTAGACTAAAAACACATAAAAACTATGACAAATGGCAAAGCCCTTCCCCCACACTCAAAATTTGCAATGCCCTCATTGCAAGAGAAGAAACTCAATACATTAATCATGCAGACCATGCCTGTTCAAGACTTAGAAAATTAGTCTTATATTCCTTATGATAAAAGTATAGTCCGCTTTGTTCATCTCGATTGTATTCGGGATTCAGTGATCCACATCCCTTTGATGCCTGTAAGCATGATCTCTGTCTAGATATAGGCGCTTAATGTTTCTTCGGCAGATAGGATAGCAAGCAGGCAGTTGCAGGTTATGATTTTCAACGCTGTAAGGGAAGAAGCTGTTCAAACTCCTCTGAGCCAATCGGCGCAAAGGCTGAGCCGATCGACGCAGTGGTGTTCTTCCACCATTGCGACTTCCTCCACCTTCCACTGCATTACTATTAACTCTCGTTGAAGTTCATGTTGCCCTGTCATTATTGCATTCTGTAAGTGTTCCCCAATTTTCAAACTTAGGACTACCAAGGCTTCTTTGCATATCAAAATCATCACTAAAATCTCCAGACACACTAGGATCACCACTCTCCAAAGTTTCCAAATAGTATGGCTAATCAAAGTCGCTATCCCAATGACAATACTTTTGAATTGGCTTACCCGATAGTCTAGCAGATCTGCGAACCTTTGGTGTAGTCTTACACTTCTTTGCAGCAGGCTCTTCATCTTCACTTGGCAAAGCCATCAGATCAATAAATTCGGCCATCTTCAAGTCACGTCGACCGGTGCAGCTGGCATCTTCCTTCATATACTCAGCTAACTGCTCTAGATTACGCTCATGGATCATCTTATTCTGCTGCCTTTGTAAAATCTCATCGTTAATGTCCTTAGGCGTCCTCCCTCCAGGAACTGCGTGATAGCCATCATCATATAATACATCTCTAGGTATGAAAGTTGGATCTTCCGCCAATTGGAGTTCAACCTTGCGTTGAAGATCTTTAGCACAAAAGAAACACTTGCAACCCTCAATACAACTGTACTTATGAATCTTATTTTCTTGAAAAGTTTCCCAATCGGTAAGAACCCTAGGAAAGGATTCATCCCTTTTAGCTTGAAGATCCCTTTCCACATGCCGCTCGTACATGGCTTCTTCGGCTTCCTCTTGCAGCTTGAGTTCATACTTGGCGGCAATGTCATGTTCACTATAAAGTCGGCACTTATGGATTGTGAGAGAGCTCTCCTCATCTAGTTCTTCCTTCTCTTGCTCAGTCAATGATCTTTTGAAAGATAGGAAATCCTCATACGACAAGGGCTTAGCAAGATCAAGAAGACTTTCCATGGTATACCTTCGAGAAATAGCTTCACCTTTTATAGGCGCTACAGATTTTATTTTGCGCACCAATACTCTCTTCATTATCTGCCAAAGTTCATAGTTCATCTTCACCTTGTCGGCGTTCCACGCGTCAGCTTCGCTTTTCTTCATGAATTTCTTCCACAGGTTTGACAAGATGAGAGGATCATCTGGTGTTGGCGTCAGCACTTCGTCAACTTCTACCCAGGACCAATTTGTAGAGGACTGCAGATATCCATCACCGAGCCGATCGGCGCAAGGGTCACGCCGATCGGCACAACCTTGGTTGCTATCCGATGCGCCGCTTTCTATCGCTTCTGCTCTTAGGGTTTTGTTCTGGTAACGATGTAATGCGAGTTGGTCCGTGGGTTTGTTGTCCTCTCATATTTATATCCCTTGATCTCCAACTGGACTAGGAATCTATCTCTTATTCATGTAATTTAACGAGTCTTAAAAGGGCAAGGTCCAAAACCGACTCCAAAACCAAAAAGACTCCACCGCACCGATTGGTGCAGGGCTGCACTGATCGGCACAGTAACACGCTGATCGACACACCTTTTCAAAACCTTCTCCAAATTATCCCAACAACTATCAAAATCAGCACCATGCACAAAGAAGTCATCCATAAATACATCCATAATATCTTCTATGAATTCAGCGAATATTGCATTCATGCATCTTTGAAATGTGGTGGGCGCGTTGCAAAGACCAAATGGCATCATTCTATATGCATATGTCCCAAAAGGGCAAGTAAAAGTAGTTTTCTGCTAATCTTCTGGTCTTACCAGTATTTGAAAGAAACCACTATATCCATCCAAATAGCAAAGTATGAATTCTTTGCTAACCTTTCAAGCATCTCGTCAATGAACAGAAGAGGATAGTGATATTTCTTTGTCACCTTGTTCAAATTTCTATAATCTATGCGCATTCTCCAGCCAGTTATAGTCCTTTGAGGGATCAACTCATTGTTCTCATTAGGCACTATTGTCAACTTTCCTTTCTTGGGCACACAATGTACTAGACTAACCCATTCACTATCAGCAACAGGGTATATCATACCTGCATTAAGCAGCTTCAAAATCTCCTTTTTAACCACTGGTTTCAATTATTCCTTCAACCTTCGCATCCATTCAACCACTGGTTTAGCATTCTCCTCCAAATTAATCTTGTGGGTGCAAAATGTGGGGCTGATTCCCTTGATGTCATCCAATTTATAACCAATGACTTTCTTATACCTTTTGAGCACAGCAAGCAGCTTCTCTGTTTCTTCTTTCGTTAGGGTGTTGTTCATAATAACTGGATATGTTCTATTCTTCCCTAGATATTCATAGCGTAGCTCCTTTGGAAGTTCCTTCTGTTCCACTTTTGGCGCTTCATCTGGATCCAGCTCCCCGAGAGGTTCAAAATCAGGATTTCCCTAGTTGAACCAATCGGCACAAGTGTCACGCCGATCAGTAGGATTTTCCTAGCTGAGCTGATCGGTGCAAGCGTCGCGCCGATCGGCGGGATTTTCCTGGTTGAGCCGATCGACGCAAGCGTGGCATGAATCGGCGGGATTTTCCTGGTTGAGCCGATCGGCACAAGCGTTGCGCCAATCGGCGCTGGCAGTATGCTTGTCAGTTCCGTGTAGGATGTTGTCTAGTGGGTCTCCTATATCCACCCCTATATTCTCGTCTTCCTCTGGGTAGAATTCCTGATAGTCAGAAGGGTCTTGATGAGACGGATCATTGTTGGTTTTTCTTACGTCTACGAATAAATCCGCAAGCGCACGGAAGACCGATGTAGCACTTCACCCAGAGTATTCCGGGATATCGAATCACGAGGAACGTGTGTGATATGGACAAGGGTTCCCGATCTTCCGAAAGGTTCTTGGTAAGTTGATTTGGTCGGAGGCGACACACAAATCGATCCGGCTTCACAACAGCACGTTCTAAACCCCGCAATCGCAGCACGACGTCTCCTCTGGTTATCAACCGTCCAAAAGACGATTGACCTCGCCGAGAAGGCTAATCCCTGCTTGCGAATCAAGAACACAAGCAAGAACAACGAATAATGCAACACAATTGCAGATGTATGATTAAACTCTCGAAGTTGGGGTCTCACAAACCGATGAACGGCGAAACTGTTTATGAACAGAATTGATCTAAGTAAAACCCGAACCCTAATGGTGCGGCGGTGGCTGTATATAAAGACCCTAGGGTCGTGCAAGACCCTCTGGACGCGCCCCGAATTGGGCTCAACTAGATACAAGGCCCAAAGACAAAAAATAAGCGACGCAGCACCGACACAGATTCTGGACTCTCTCTTGTTTTGACGATTCCCGATGACTCCGGATGAATTTTGACATGAGGCCGGCGGCATTGGAAAGGTCTTCTCCTTATCTTTCCGTGCATATGTAGAACGTCCAAATCCGAGTCCGTATGCGTCCTGGGCGACCGTTTTAGTACAGACTGGTCCTGGGCCCCGAAACAGACTCGAAGTCGGTTTTGATTGGGCCTCCACTTTGGCTTCCAAGCCCTTGCTGGCCCTCCACGTTTCCAAATCCTTCTCCCATCATCTCCTGGTCCTCTCCATGGTTTCTAATCATAAAATAATCATTAGGTAGCAAACCATTCTCAAAAGTAACATATAGCGAAGAACGTAGGAACGAGCTCACCTCTAAATTTAGTTGTCGTGTACAAGCTCTAGTCATTGGACCTTGCAAGTCCAGATTTGGAGGAGTGTTGTGTGTATCCATAGGAGTGATGTCCTCATCATCCTCCCCCTCTTGAAGTGGAGTCGTCCTCGACTCAAGCTCATCCTCTTCTCCCAAGTATGGTTTCAAATCTGAAATGTTAAAAATAGGACTAACCCCGAACTCGGGAGGCAACTCAAGTTTGTATGCATTATCATTAATCTTCTCTATTATTTTGAATGGACCATCAGCTCTAGGCATTAGTTTAGACTTTCTCAATTCTAGAAATCTATCCTTCCTTAAGTGTAACCACACTAAATCTCCTACATCAAGCTTTACTTCCTTTCTTCCCTTACTACCAGCAATTTTATACTTTTCATTCATCTTTTCAATGCTAAGTCTAGTGGTCTCATGTATTTGCAAAATAAATTCAGCACGCTCCTTAGCATCAATATGAACTCTCTCATTAATAGGTAGAGGAAGTATATCAAGTGGAGTACGGGGATCAAAACCATACACTACCTTGAATGGACTTACCTTGGTAGTAGAATGTGTTGCCTGATTATAAGCAAACTCAACATGAGGTAAGCATTCTTCCCATTGCTTCAAATTTTTCTTCAAAACAGCTCGCAACATAGTACCCAAAGTGCGGTTCACAACCTCAGTTTGTCCATCAGTTTGTGGATGACAAGTTGTAGAAAATAACAACTTTGTACCCAACTTATTTCAAAGCGTGCGCCAAAAATGACTCAAGAATTTTGCATCACGATCTGAAACAATAGTAGAAGGCATACCATGCAAACGTACAATTTCTTTGAAAAAAAGATCAGCAATATAACTAGCATCATCAGTTTTATGACATGATATAAAGTGTGCCATCTTGGAAAAACGATCCACGACAACAAAAATGCTATCGCTCCCCCTCTTAGTCCTAGGCAGTCCTAAAATAAAGTCCATAGAAATATCCGCCCAAGGAATAGAAGGAACAGGAAGTGGCATGTATAAACCATGTGGATTCAATCGAGACTTAGCTTTTTGACATGTAGTGCAGCGAGCAACAAAACGCTCAACATCTTTCCTCATCCTTGGCCAAAAGAAGTGTGTGGCCAAAATATCCTCTGTCTTCTTAGCACCAAAATGACCCATCAATCCACCTCCATGCGCCTCCTGCAACAACAAAAGACGAACGGAACCAACTGGAATGCATAGGCGGTTAGCTCTAAAAAAGAATCCATCATTCAACACAAATTTGTGCCAAGCACGACCTTCTTTACAGTGCAGCAATACATCTTTAAAATCGACATCAACAACATATTGTTCTTTAATTGCCTCAAGTCCAAAAATTCTACAATCAAGTTGAGACAACAAAGTATATCGCCTCGATAAAGCATCAGCAATCACATTATCCTTCCCTTTCTTATGTTTAATAATATAAGGAAAAGACTCAATAAACTCAACCCATTTAGCATGTCTACGGTTCAAATTGCCTTGAGAACGAATATACTTAAGTGATTCATGATCAGAATGAATAACAAATTCTTTGGACAACAAATAATGACGCCACGTTTCTAAAGAACGTACAAGTGCATATAGTTCCTTATCATACGTGGAATAATTCAAAACAGGCCCAGTAATTTTCTCACTAAAGTATGCAACAGGTTTACCATCTTGCATCAGAACACCACCAATGCCTATACCACTAGCATCACATTCAAGCTCAAAAGTCTTATCAAAATTGGGTAATTGCAGCAATGGTGCATGTGTAAGTTTGTCCTTCAAAGCATCAAAAGACTCATGATGTACCTTACCAAAATGGAAGTCAACGCCCTTCTTTGTCAACTCATGCAATGGTGCAGCAATGGTGCTGAAATCTTTGACAAAGCGGCGGTAGAAACCTGCAAGACCAAGAAAACTCCTCACCTGTGTGATAGTTTTTGGTACAGGCCAGCTCTTTATGGCTTCAATCTTCGCCTCATCCACTTCAATTCCCTGTGGAGTCACAACATAGCCAAGAAAAGAGACTCGATCCGTGCAAAAGGTGCACTTCTCAAGGTTACCAAATAAACGTGCAACTCGCAAAGCATCAAAAACAGCACGCAAATGAATCATATGATCATCCGTGGATTTGCTATAAATCAAGATATCATCAAAGTAAACAACCACAAATTTGCCAATAAAAGGTCTTAAAACCTCATTCATCAAACGCATGAAAGTACTGGGTGCATTAGTTAACCCAAAAGGCATTACTAACCACTCATACAACCCGAATTTGGTTTTGAAAGCTGTTTTCCATTCATCTCCAAGTTTCATTCTAATTTGATGGTAGCCACTACGCAAATCAATTTTAGTGAAAATTATAGCACCACATAACTCATCAAGCATGTCGTCTAGCCTAGGAATAGGATGACGATACCTAATAGTAATGTTATTAATGGCTCTACAATCTACACACATACGCCAAGAACCATCTTTCTTAGGAACCAAAAGTACAGGAACAGCACAAGGACTAAGTGATTGACGAACATACCCACGATCCAAAAGGTCTTGGACTTGTCGTTGTATCTCCTTAGTCTCCTCAGGGTTGGTCCTATAAGCAGCACGGTTTGGTAAAGTAGCACCAGGAATCAAATCAATTTGATGCTCAATCCCTCTCAAAGGTGGCAATCCCGGGGGTATCTCAGCTGGGAAAACATCCTCATACTCCTGCAAAAGGTTAGTGACAGCAGGAGGCAAAGCACTAGAAGCAATATCACCAAGCAAAAACAAGGCTTGTTTGCATATCAAAGCATAGCAAATATCATCAGTAGAAATTTCAGCAAGCTCAGATTTTGTGGCAAGACATGAACGACCTTGTAATTTAATTGCAGCACCCTTAGAACATGAAGAATCATTAACATTACTTGGTGTAGAAGCAGAATTAACAGGTTGCTGAATTTCAGGGCGTTTATTTTTCAAACTAGCAGCTCGTTCTAAATCAGCTTGTACAATTTCAGCAGGGGTCATTGGTAACAAAGTAATTTTAGTTCCTTTATGCATAAAAGTGTACTTATTACTTTTACCATGGTGTACAGCATCATTATCAAATTCCCAAGGTCTACCCAATAAAAGTGAACAAGCTTGCATGGGTACAACATCACAATCAACAGAATCCACATAGGAACCAATGGAAAAAGGAACTCTGCAAGTTTGTGTTACCTTAGCTTTTCCAGAGTCATTTAACCACTGAATGTAGTATGGATGTGGATGTGGGCGTGTGGTCAAATCAAGCTTCTTAACCACATCAGAACTCACCAAATTGTTGCAGCTTCCTCCATCAATGATGACACGTGCCCGACGGTTCTTGATGACGAAGAAAATCTGGAACAAGTTATGTCGCTGCATCATCTCGGGTTGCTGGACTTGTGTGCTAAGCACACGCTGCACAATAATATTCATATAGCCCGTGGTATCTCCGCCTCCAAGGACGAGGTCACCGCTGGTGGCAGCGACATCCTCCTCCTCATCCTCCACATCGGAGGCGCTCATGTAACCACCATCATCTGTCGCCACATATGCCCTCCTACTTGGGCAATCTTTCTGCACATGGCCAAGACCATGGCAGCGGTGGCACTGAATCCCTGTAGTGCGTCCCGTCGAAGCAACAGAGGAGGCACTACTAGCCGGTACCTGCACAGAATTTTTACCTGAGCGCGTAGAAGGGGCAGGGGCTGATCTTGGTGCTGCAGAAACAACACTAGCTGGTGGGGGCGGCCGGAAAGATGGCTTGGGCAGCCCCGAAGTCCCCGTCGGCCGTGGTGGGTAGAAATTCCTGGACTTGCTGTACTCCTCAAAAGCCTGGAAAAGTCCCTGTGATTCTTTCTCTGCAAGCATAGCATACTGGAAACACTGGTTGAGGGTATAAAATTCTTTATAATCAAGGATGTCCTGAATTTCTTTTCTCAAACCAGAATAAAAGCGGCAAATCTGATCCTCTACTTTTTCAACCACAGCACAATGAATCAAACCCTTCTGAAGCTCACTAAAATACTCCTGAACAGTTTTATCTCCTTGATCTAAACGCTGCAGTTTATTACGAATTTCTCTATAAAAAGAAGGAGGAACAAAACGATCACGCATTTCTACCTTAAGTTCTTCCCAAGTAGTAGGCAAATCGGTTTCAGCAGCTAGACCACTCCACCAAACAATAGCAAAGTCCTTAAACTCACTAGTGGCTTGTCTAACTCTATGTTGTTCAGGAACAAGGTGGGCATTAAATTTTTGTTCTACCGTCATTTCCCAATCAAGGTAAGCATCACCATCGTATTGACCCGAAAACGAAGGAATTGAAAACTTAATTTTAGCATACGGATCATCTGGAGCATAGTTACCTTGTGTGCGACGGGTGTGGTTGTGGAAACCACCCATACCTTGAGGGTTACATTGCAAACGGCGTCGTAACCTTGCGGTCCTTGTAGCTGACCTATCGACGGTGCCATCAGCCTTATACACCGTTGCTTCATCATGATCGCCTTCAACGTCGTTGTTGGTGTTGTTGTTGGTGTTGGTGTTGTTGTTGTTGTTGTTGTTGTTGTTGTTGTTGGTCTTGTGAGCGGTCTCCAATTCGACAACCTGATCGGTTAACTTAGAGACTCTCTTATCCAACCGCTCAATGCTTTCTCCCAGGTGAAGCTTGGTGACGGCGTCGGTGACGGCCCTGGTGATCGTTTCTGCCAAATCACTCTGAACCGCCTGCAAAGCCTTCTGTAACTGATTTTGGCTCACGCACTCATCCAATTTTGAGGGTGAAGCACCCTCCCCGTCGCTTCCTGACATCAGAAACACCAAAACAGGAAACAAAAAAGTGAAGGTTATCCCTACAAACCTACTAAGCAGTGGTGCCTCTCAACACAGCAAGCAGTGGGTATGCCCAACTTTTCGTCTAGAATCTCCTGTAAAAATTTCAGCCAAAACGGACAACCGAGCGAAAAGTTATGGCTGTTTTACCGAAGGGGTGTCGGAATCGGTTTTGAAGAACCCGGTGGTTTCAGTGAAATCCGAGTCGGGCTTGGGGTCGGGTAGGGAGTTTTTTTGGCGAGGTGGATGCAGCGGAAAGTGGAATTTATGAAAATTGGTCCGAGGTGGTGAGGGTAGGTTTAGGGTGGGATTAGGGTGGGCGTGTTGATCAATCAACCCTAGCACACAAAGCCGACAAAACCGAGGATGGTGAGGGGGATGGCGGCTAGGGTTGCAAGGGAAACACTACTGACGACAAAAACACAAACTAAACCAGCGACTAAACAAGAACTAGGGCACAAACTCAACACTACGGACTCTGAAATTGAAATATGCAAAGGCTAAACACGTGGTTATGGGCGGGGAAAATTTTTTTTTGGTATTTTCAGTGGACGATAGGAAGAACACGAAAACAAAACTAAAGGGTAGTATGAACCTGACGGTGCACCTGAAGCTCTGATACCACTTGATGTGGACAAGGGTTCCCGATCTTCCGAAAGGTTCTTGGTAAGTTGATTTGGTCGGAGGCGACACACAAATCGATCCGGCTTCACAACAGCACGTTCTAAACCCCGCAATCGCAGCACGACGTCTCCTCTGGTTATCAACCGTCCAAAAGACGATTGACCTCGCCGAGAAGGCTAATCCCTGCCTGCGAATCAAGAACACAAGCAAGAACAACGAATAATGCAACACAATTGCAGATGTATGATTAAACTCTCGAAGTTGGGGTCTCACAAACCGATGAACGGCGAAACTGTTTATGAACAGAATTGATCTAAGTAAAACCCGAACCCTAATGGTGCGGCGGTGGCTGTATATAAAGACCCTAGGGTCGTGCAAGACCCTCTGGACACGCCCCGAATTGGGCTCAACTAGATACAAGGCCCAAAGACAAAAAATAAGCGACGCAGCACCGACACAGATTCTGGACTCTCTCTTGTTTTGACGATTCCCGATGACTCCGGATGAATTTTGACATGAGGCCGGCGGCATTGGAAAGGTCTTCTCCTTATCTTTCCGTGCATATGTAGAACGTCCAAATCCGAGTCCGTATGCGTCCTGGGCGACCGTTTTAGTACAGACTGGTCCTGGGCCCCGAAACAGACTCGAAGTCGGTTTTGATTGGGCCTCCACTTTGGCTTCCAAGCCCTTGCTGGCCCTCCACGTTTCCAAATCCTTCTCCCATCATCTCCTGGTCCTCTCCATGGTTTCTAATCATAAAATAATCATTAGGTAGCAAACCATTCTCAAAAGTAACATATAGCGAAGAACGTAGGAACGAGCTCACCTCTAAATTTAGTTGTCGTGTACAAGCTCTAGTCATTGGACCTTGCAAGTCCAGATTTGGAGGAGTGTTGTGTGTATCCATAGGAGTGATGTCCTCATCATCCTCCTGCCTAGACACCACGTCTATGCGATCGATTACTACCTTAACCTTCTAGCAACGAATATTCAGGCTAAGGCACCCTAAGAACTTAGAGCGATGAACGAGCTCACAAGCTAGAACTATAACTTAATTAAAGTAAAAAGTAAACTGCAAGAGGGGAAATCTCGACACTTACTATGATTGGCAAATGTCGTCGAAGTACAAGCGTGGAGAAGGCGAACACAAGCCCAAGCCTCCTCCGAACTCTACTCCACTCTCTTCCTAATCTAAGCACTAGCTAAGTAGCACTTGGCCTTTGCAAGAGGAGCACCAAATCTTCAATCTTGAGTGTGTGTTGGAGTGAAGGCCCTCACCCTCTATTTATAGCCTCCTAACGTCGGTTTCAGAGGAGTAACCGCCACGGAATCCCCCCAAACCGCCATCAGGGAGTCCTGAGGAGCCAACACGTGGAAGCCCAGGCGGAGAGGGCGCCCGGCCAGGTCGCCCGACCTGACCAGGTCGGCCGACCTGGGGGTGGCCCCTCCTGACCTGTGCTTTCTCCAGGTGGCTGTCCCATGGGCCCTGACAACGGTTTGCACGGTATTACAGGGAGTTACGTCGGTTAAGCGCTGAAGGTGGGCTCCTTAATCCGTGTGCTTGCTCCAGATTGGCCGGAAGTGTGCTTTCTCCTTGAATTTCCTTGAATTTTATTTAAACTCCATGGGTTGCTTCCTGCATACACAAAGTCACCAAAACTTGTGGAAATAATTAGCAATAAATTCCTACCACTAAGGTGGTGATCAAATTGTGTGATTCTTGCGGGTAAACGACGGTCATATTTTGCATTTAAGGACCGTCAACAAACTCCCCCACACTTAGCCTTTGCTCGTCCTCGAGTAAAGGACTAAAGACTAAGGACTAAGTGATAATTCAAACCTTGATAAATCAAATCTAGCATGCAAATTATTCCAGGCATTACCTTGTATCTCCATGAGCTTTTGAAGTGTCTAGCATGCCTTCTTTGGATATTGATGAATGGAACGAATCTTGACTCCGAAAACTCAGCTCCTTCTGCTTATGTAACTTGGGTTTTCGAAAAGATTTTCACAATCAAAGAATAGTAGCCATACTCCTCAAATGATTCTCTCAGTCGCTCAAAGGTGTATTTTCCTCACCGAGGCATTGCGCCTTTCATGTCCTATCTCTAAATATGGTATATGTGGAGCTGAAGAATAGGATTGAAATGGTGGCATACTTATAATTCATATCTTGCTAAGTCAAAATTCGGATCCAAAGAGAAAAACAAGTCATGATTCATAAGTCAAGTCTGTGCACATTTATTTGGTAGATGGAAGATGGATACTCCTTTGAATATTCCCTCATTGAAATGAGATCATGGGCTATCTTTCTTTCTTTTCTTTTCTCTCTTTTTTTTTTTGGAAACTAGATAGCCCATAACTCTTTTTGCAACAAAATACGGAGGGAAGTATGTAGAACTGGAGTATTTTATTTTCAAGGATGGTGGAGATGCTAACTTCCAGTGTGGAAGTTTTAGCATAGGGTTGGATGTGCACACAGACTTGATAAATGAAGCATAACAGGCATCTCAATTTGGGTCTCAAAATTTTGACAAGGCTCAATAAATTAATAAGTAGCACAAAAGAGCACAATCTTTAATAAGCAAAATTTGGCCTTGGTAGGATAAATTTTATCATTGAGGAGTTGGCTTTCAAATTTATCATTTTCAAAAGAAAATCCCAAGTTATAAGCATAAGAGTGAAGATTCATAAAGTCTATTCATATCACATAAATCAATAGTCCTAGGTAGCATGTTTTCCTAAAGATATAGTCATGGAAATTCAGGCAAACATTCTAGGAATAAGGGGCATGCAAGATGATAAATCAAAAAGAATGAATTATGGAGAGAATTCAGGTTTTTAGTATTTATTAATTTTTCCATATTCAAGGAGAAAATAAGCAGAGAGGCAGGGAGGAATGGGAAGTAAACGTGCAAACCAGAGTATGGACCAAGTGGGGGTCCGAGGGGAGCCAGGCCTGGGTCGGCCGACCTGGTCAGGTCGCCCGACCTGGGAGATGCTCCTCTGGTCCCCTGGTTCGTCGTGTCGCTTCGTGTCGCCCTGTGCAACGTATTTCTCAGGGTAGACCGTCCGTTTGCGCGTTCGTACTTCGCAAATCCTCCTCCACACTTGTTTCCTGACTTCTTTTTATTTGACACAAACAAAAAGGAAAAAGTGTGAAAGCAAAGGTGGACCCCACCGGCTTTATGGGCTCAGTGAGTTCCATTATTCAATTCTTTATCATAGGCGCATTTCATTTTAATGAAATAAATGAAGAAAATCTAAAAAGGGAAACTAAGCGCCTATTTTCCTAAACTATATGAGAGAGCCTATTCATTTGCCCTTATATAAGTCGGGCTCTCCCATGTGGCTACAAATGCGCTCCATCTTAGCGCATAAGCCACGGCGGAGGTCTTTCATACCCTCCTCGAGGCGTTGCACACGATCCTCAAGTTGAGCACGATCAACCAACTCCTCCGCCAACTTGTTGGCCAGCCTCTTATTCTCCGCCCGTAGGAGGAGAACGTCCTGCGCAAGCTTGGCCTTGGAGGGACCTGTCGCCTCGTCCCCGCTGTCCTGGTAGTGGCCGCCCTCCGCTGTGATTGGCGGGGGGTCGAGGAAGCGGCTGATGGTCTTCCGCGGGGAGGAGTCGATGGATTCCTCCATCTCCCGCTTGTCCTCTGAAGTGAGCTTGGGGAAGAGCACTTTCCCCTTGCCCGGTCCGGTGCGCGTCGTAGTGTCCTCCGTACGGAGCTGCATGGCACTTCTCAATTATCTGTGCACCCTCAATGGTGGGGATGCATCGCCGCAACAGACCATCAGCACAGACCCTGTAGAGGAATGGGTCGTCCCAAAGGTGTCGCCTACTTTCATAGGCCAGCTTCTTTCGGTTTTCCCCCGGCGGAACATACCCTGTAACCATGAAATTCACGATATCTGCATACCAGGGTGTGGAGTCCGCAACCTTTAACAGCATATCATCTCGTAGGAAGTCGTTGATTGGTAGTTCCTGCATGTTAGTGACTTGCATACGAGATAGATGATCTGCTACGGAATTCTCTACTCCTTTCTTATCTTTTATTTCAAGATCAAATTCTTGGAGTAAGAGGATCCATCTGATGATCCTTGGTTTAGCATCTTTTTTAGCGAGCAGGTACTTTAGTGCAGCATGATCAGTGTAAACAATTACCTTTGCTCCAACTAAATAAGATCTAAACTTATCGATAGCAAAAACCACAGCCAGGAGCTCCTTTTCCGTGGTAGCGTAGTTGAGCTGTGCTCCTGTCAAGGTTTTGCTAGCGTAGGCTATTGCGTGATGCTTCTTGTCCTTAGTTTGGCCGAGAACGGCCCCTACGGCATAGTCACTAGCATCGCACATGATTTCAAAGGGCAGCTTCCAATCAGGGGGTTGGATGATGGGAGCTGAGATGAGTGCATTTTTCAATAGATGAAAAGATTTCAAGCACTCATCATCAAAGTCAAAAGGCGCATCCTTAGCTAAGAGGTTGGTGAGGGGTCTAGCAATTTTCGAAAAGTCTTTGATGAGTCGTCGATAGAACCCAGCATGCCCCAAAAAGCTACGAATACCCTTGACGTTGATCGGAGGTGGAAGTTGCTCGATAACTTCTATTTTCGCCTTATCCACCTCGATCCCTCTCTCGGACACTAAGTGCCCTAGCACTATGCCTTCTCGGACCATAAAGTGGCACTTTTCCCAATTAAGTACCAGGTCCTTTTCTTGGCATCGAGTCAAGACCCTGTCCAAGTTCTCGAGACAGTGATCGAAGGTCTTCCCATAGACTGAGAAGTCATCCATGAAGACTTCCATGATTTCCTCGATCATGTCCGAGAATATGGACATCATACACCGTTGGAAAGAGGCGGGTGCATTACACAACCCAAAAGACATCCTATGGTAGGCATACGTTCCATACGGGCACGTGAAGGTGGTCTTACACTGATCATCGGGATGGATAGGAATCTGATGATAACCAGAATACCCATCAAGGAAACAGAAGAAGGAATGGTTTGCCAACCGTTCTAACATCTCATCGATGAAGGGTAGCGGGAAATGATCCTTCTTTGTTGCCTTGTTGAGTTTTCTGTAATCGATACACATCCTCCATCCCTTGACGGTATGTTGGGGAATAAGCTCGTTCTTATCGTTCTTAACAACCGTCATACCTCCCTTCTTTGGCACTACTTGTACCGGGCTCACCCACTCACTATGAGGTACGGGATATATGATCCCTGAATGCAGAAGTTTTAGAACTTCCTTCTTCACAACCTCGCGCATAGCATTATTTAACCTCCTCTGAGGTTCCCTAGAAGGTGTACTCTCGGGGTCAAGAGGGATGCGATGGGTGCAGAGAGTGAGACTAATTCCCTTTAGGTCTTGGAGGGAGTACCCAAAGACAGAGCGATGTTTCTCTAAGACAGAGATCAGCTTCTTGGTTTCCTCCTCCGAAAGCTTATCACTAATGATGACAGGGGACTCCGTGTCACCATGTAGGAAAGTGTAGCGTAGGCCAGGGGGTAAGGTTTTTAACTCGATGGGAGGTCGAGTCGGTGGTTCATCTTCAGGAAGCTCGAGAGTTTCCTGTAGATCATCCTCCTCTTCTGTAAAAAGATCGGTGTCTTGGTCAAGGAGGGTATCGGGAGGGTCGAAAGGGGAAATCACTTTCACCTCTTCGGTTAGGTCTCTCTCATCAGGAAATTCAGCGATGGTGTTTCGCGAACGGGAGATTGGGATTGAGAGAGCCTTTCCTCCGATGTTGACACTGAGGTTACCGGATGAGGCTGCCGTAAAGAGTTTTTCTAGAGGAAGCCCGATGAGGACATCAAAGCTTGGGACCTCAAAGACATGAAAGTTCAGAAGGGCCTCAGCGTCTTTGTGTCGTATCGACACATTGTTTAGAATCCCGTAACCTTCTAGGATGGCTCCGGTAGGGCTTTTGAAGGTCTTTTGCGTAGGAAGCAGAGGTTCGTCTCCTAATACCTCAAAGGCAAAGGAGTCGGAAACGATGTTTATTCCTACGGTGGGATTATACCAGACATCCACAGCTCTGCCTCTAACCGTACAAGGAATGGTAGTAGAGGGTGAGATAATCCGAACAAGTTCGGAACATTGCTCATTTTCTCGGGACCACTCATCACTCATGATGGCTGTTAGTTCTTTCACTGAGTCCCTAAGGAATTGTTCTTTTATAGGTTCAGGGGAAGGAACTGGTGTTTGAGGCTTTCGTTGGATGGCATACATCGAGGTGTTACCGAAATCTTTGAAAAGATCATCCTCGATGATGAAAGGGAATTCGGACGGCTGAATTTCTTCATCATCCGAATTTCCTGGTTTAGGAGGAGGCTCACTAGCTAAGTCTTGAGATGTGCAAGAAGCAGGGTCAGATTCGGCTATCTGGAGAGTCTCCTGGCTCGGCGTAGCTTCTTTGCAAGGGGGTTTGGTGGGCTCAAGGAAAGAGGTATTTTCTAGAATGCGTTCTAGGATGGTTCTTCCTTCTGAGACCGTTTTGTGTATGAATGAACCTCCGGCGGCTATGTCGAGATATTGGGCAGATTCCTTGTTGAGACCCATCCGAAAATGCTGTAGCAGCATGGGATCGGGTATAGACAAGTCAGGACCGGATTTCACTAAGAGCGAGAACCTAGCCCAAGCTGTGCCTAAGGATTCTTTCTCGGCCTGCTCAAAGTTGAAGACCTCTCTACGGAGAGAAATGATTCGTGACATTGGGAAGAACGCAAGACAAAATTTGTCCCGGAGCTCTTTCCAGTCACCATTCGTGCTTTCTGCCGTGTGAGTGTACCATTGCTTCGCCCTCTCTATAAGAGAAAAGGGAAACAATTTCCATTTGAGAGTCTCTTGTGTCATACCCCTGATTTGGATGCACGAGCACAATTGCTCAAATTCTCGCAGGTGATGGTGTGGGTTTTCGTTTTCTACCCCCGAGAAAGGTTGTGCCTGAACCATGGCTATAAAGCCTGGGCGGAGTTCGAAGCCATCTGAAAGGATTGGTTTTGAAGATGAAGGTGGCTCGTAGAACTCGCCCCTTGGAGCAGAGAAGGATTGGATAGAAGGTTGCTCCATGGTAGGGATAAGGAAAGAAATAAAAGAAAGATAAAAAGGGATACGAGGGTGACTAGGGTCCGCAGATAAAACAGCAACCGTTCCCCGACAACGGCGCCAGAAATGCTTGTTGGTTTTTCTTACGTCTACGAATAAATCCGCAAGCGCACGGAAGACCGATGTAGCACTTCACCCAGAGTATTCTGGGATATTGAATCACGAGGAACGTGTGTGTCTATCGTTGGACTAAATCACCCAAGGACACAAAGATTGATTAAGATAGGCAGAGGACAGAGAGGATGTCCCAAGAGTTAGGTTCCTACGTTAACTAAGCTATGGTCTAGTTTGCTCGCGTTGGGCACGGACTTACCCCTGCATCCACAGGCGACTTCCGCCAAGAGCCTACGCACTAGCCTAGCGGGGAGGATTTCAGAGGACGGACAGAGCTGTCACCACCTGCCGCCTACCTCAACGAACCAGTAGACTAACGAATAATCAAAGGTAACCTCCTGCCTAGACACCACGTCTATGCGATCGATTACTACCTTAACCTTCTAGCAACGAATATTCAGGCTAAGGCACCCTAAGAACTTAGAGCGATGAACAAGCTCACAAGCTAGAACTATAACTTAATTAAAGTAAAAAGTAAACTGCAAGAGGGGAAATCTCGACACTTACTATGATTGGCAAATGTCGTCGAAGTACAAGCGTGGAGAAGGCGAACACAAGCCCAAGCCTCCTCCGAACTCTACTCCACTCTCTTCCTAATCTAAGCACTAGCTAAGTAGCACTTGGCCTTTGCAAGAGGAGCACCAAATCTTCAATCTTGAGTGTGTGTTGGAGTGAAGGCCCTCACCCTCTATTTATAGCCTCCTAACGTCGGTTTCAGAGGAGTAACCGCCACGGAATCCCCCCAAACCGCCATCAGGGAGTCCTGAGGAGCCAACACGTGGAAGCCCAGGCAGAGAGGGCGCCCGGCCAGGTCGCCCGACCTGACCAGGTCGGCCGACCTGGGGGTGGCCCCTCCTGACCTGTGCTTTCTCCAGGTGGCTGTCCTATGGGCCCTGACAACGGTTTGCGCGGTATTACAGGGAGTTACGTGGGTTAAGCACTGAAGGTGGGCTCCTTAATCCGTGTGCTTGCTCCTGATTGGCCGGAAGTGTGCTTTCTCCTTGAATTTCCTTGAATTTTATTTAAACTCCATGGGTTGCTTCCTGCATACACAAAGTCACCAAAACTTGTGGAAATAATTAGCAATAAATTCCTACCACTAAGGTGGTGATCAAATTGTGTGATTCTTGCGGGTAAACGATGGTCATATTTTGCATTTAAGGACCATCAACAATCATTAAATTGAAATTGCACTTCTTCCTATCCTAGGTGTAGCGTAATTTGACCTTTCCCAGCATCCAGAACGGCTTGTACTAATCTTAAGAATGGCCTTCCCAGAATGATATCTTCAACCCCAGTTTCTTTATTGTCTAGAACGAAGAAATCTACCGGTATTGTTTTTGAGCTGATCTCAATTCCAACATTCTTGATCACTCCAAGTGGCTTGGTCTTCCCTCCATCTACCATTATGAGCTCAAGTTCAGTTCCCATCAGCCGCTATTGAGTTTCATAAGGCATGCTCATGAATGCATCATAAGTCATCAAGCTGACACAGGAACCAAAGTTACACAAGGCTTTAGGAAATTTATTTCCTGATAGCTCACACGGTATGTACGGTTCTTCTTCTCCCTCTTCAGTGAGACCTACAGCATACACAGCACATAGTCCTTCGTAGGGAGATGGCTTAAAGTAACTGTCTAGCAATCTCTTCGCTTGTTTCACCTCTGTTCCATCAAGCTCTATATCATCCTTGTAAAGCTTCCCTAAAACTCTCCCAATAATCTCTTGATCAAAAATTTCCGACTTGAGGCGATTACTTGGGAAATTATACTCAATTCCGGCTTTGGAAGCGTCTTGCGGACTGAAGGATCTTCTCATATTGAGCAACTCGCGTGAAAAATGAATAGGAATCCAGTCCATCGGCTCAAATTCATCAAGTGGTTTAGCATTCGCCAATGTTCTATCCCCCTTTGGTTTAGCAAAGTTTCCTTCAAATTCCTTCAGGTGGTTGTCCAGAATCGCAACTTCTATCTTGGTATATTCCTTGCAACTGGATGGAGTTGTCAGGGTGATCAGTTTTCCTGTTGTCGTGACTACGCTGATCAGCTCAGAGACTGCGCCGATCAGCGCACACGTCAGATCCACAGAGGCGGGTCTGACGGGCTCTATCTCTTTGAATTTATGCTCTGAAGTAATCATTGTTCTACTCTTGGACATCAAGATTTGTTCAACCGGCGACTCTTCCTTCTGCATAACTTTTGGGTATCGCCGATTTGGTTGTAGATATTCTTCCCAATGCTTGTGCAAAGCTTCATTCTCGGCAATTTTACCTAACAATTCAATCCCTGCCTTGGCTTTTCCTCCTAAAGAGAATGGGAAAAGCAGCCACCTGTAAAGATCCTGAGGCACTCCTTCATGATGGAATGTGACGGACCGAGAAGGCGACCAGAGGGGGGCAGGGTGAATGGGAGCCTAATAAAATTCTCCAAGAGAACTTGGCCTATATCCCAAAAGCAACCCAAGCCAACCTCTAAATCGATCACCAAGACTACACACACCAACTTGTGGTGTACGAGCCCTAGGAGTGATCAACCACACCAAAGAAACAAAACGGAAACAAAAAGGGAAGACGAAATGCTCAACAATCCAGAACTGAGCACCCATCGGCAGCGCTGATCCCTGCCATCGACAGTGCCGGTCGGCATCGGCAGTGCCGGTCACGTCTATCGGCAGTGCCAGTGCGCGTCATCGGCAGTGCCGGTCCTACCTATCGGCAGTGCCGGTGCGGGATGCTGTTGCACTGGAACCTACAGACTAGACCAATTGGCAGTGCCGGTCCTGGTCATCGACAGTGCCGGTCGACCCCCGATAGAACAGAAAATCTTTTGGGATCTTGTCAAAACTTCTCCAAAAACTAATCAAACGAACTCCAAACGATGCGATTTTTGGATCAGTGAATACTCATCTCATCACGACCCTGATCCTAGGAGATCAACTCAATTGGCTCAAGGAATCATCACGAATTTCAGATCTTGTGCCAAGAACACTAAAAAGGGGAAACTTGGGAAATCCTTCAAATCGAAGGTGCTAGAGCCAATAATTCCATCAAGGATCCATAGAGAATTATCCTAGCTCATCCTAGCAACAAGTTTATCAAGAAATCCGGGCCAAAAATTGGTCCAAAAGTGAGATCGAAAATCACCACGAAAAAGGTCCGAAAATAGGAAAAAGGGAATTTCGGGATTGAAGTGAAGAGGGAAATCTTGAGCACGAAAATACTTCGCATATCATAGAAAGGTGCTTACAAGATCCATAGGTACAAGGCTAGGAAGCCACCCTCTTCCTCCTACTATTTGGAAGAGCAAGAGATGTCTCTCACACACCCACTACTCTCCTCTCAAACATGAAGTCCTCTTCTAGCACTTTGAATAGAGTCCTAACATAAGGCTAATGGGAAGAGAGGCACATCTCCCACTAGCCACACCTCTCCTTATATAGGCCTAGGGTCTATTTTCCACATGACCACTCTACCCTTGACCTACATAACACACCCACCTACCACCGGGGGCATAACCATCCATCATTTTCCTCATCGCCCGAATGCCATCGGACGCTTCACGTCTTTGCTTCATCTCGAAGCAAGCTCTATGATGGTGCCACGTGCACCACCAACCACCACCACCGGTTTTAACGCCCAAACCGGGAAACCGCCTTGCATGCTCCTCAAAGTGCGACTTCTCGATGTTGACGCGTGTCACTTTGTCCCGCGATCCTGACCACCGGCAAGTCTCTCCCAGTCCCTGTCCATCGGGCCCCTTGTCACTTGCACTGGTATCCCATTCACCTTGACTTGGTCAACACGCCGTCTTCATCACCACCACGGTTTTGAGGCTCAACCGCGAAACCATCTGTGCTTCTTGCCTCTCCATGTGTACGGTGTGGATCACGCTTGACTTCACCCGGCATCCTGATCATCTGGCACCAAGTCCCCTACTTGTGCCCGATCCTCTTGCCGTTGACCGCCAAGTCGACTCCAGTGACCTACACATCATGAGACAAGCAAACACACTTTCCATCTCCTGCAACATCACCAATATCTCCACCAACTTCGGTTAGTCATAACCATGATATGCAAACCCATGCAATCCCTGGATTCCTGCATTTCAACTCAAACACCAAATCCGCTCAAGTCCATTACTCATCACAAATATAGCAAACCATGGCACATTTCCACATGGTTTCTCAGAATGCTTGGCAAAGTGCCTCCAAAACATGTAAGTGAGTATACGGGTTCTCCTCTTTCGCTCCAAAGAACTTGTTTGCTTCAGCCATGCTAATGATAATGGGGTTCAACACATACGAGGAGGCCGTGGCCTTCTCATCTGAGGATTGAGGCACCAGCACGTCTGGAGATGGTAGAGAAAGCTCCCCGAGCGTCGGAGAAGGTCCTATCGTACTCATCCTAAAAATTCACACAAAACACAAAAACAAAACAACTAGAAAAGAGAGGATTAGACGTTAGTAAAATATTAATAGTAAAAGAATTGGCTTGCTCCCTGGCAACGACGCCAGAAAAAGGGCTTGTTGGTCGTAATTACGCATCCACTTATATACCGCAAGAGGATGGTGTACAGTTGTAGCTCTTTTTCCCTCAGAGTATTCCAAGGTTATATCAAATCCACAAGGAATGAGCGGAACAATTACTATTAAAGGTTTACTAACAAATTACAATGGGTTGGTTAGTGTGAATGATGACGGTGAGAGAGTGGAGGGTGAATGTTATTGAAGAGGTAACAGGATAATGAAGGATTCACTCCTTAGGATTGGTTCACTAGCATGTAACCTTATTCTTATCAACTCGAGTGATGACTCTAATATTCTACAAGACATGGTGGTTTCGTTCACCCCGGCTGTCACTATAGAGGCTATTAGCTCCCAACTGGTTTCTTGCACTATGTAATGGGCAAAAGTGTATTGGCTGATACACTAATGAAAAGGATAGATAGATGTGCAATTAAGTTCATCGCATAGACTAAATTCATCGAGAGAGTATCAATAAGTATGAGAGTTACATGACCAGATCCCTGCACCGGAGAGGAGAATATGAGACTACTCACTCATCCTTCCGCTAGACATAGCAGAGAGATGAGAAATAGCGTTGGAACACGCACAAGCCGATCGGCGCAACCTCCCTTCTGGTGGATCTCGTCGGTATTGACCAACCTCCACCGCCAATATCCTGGAACCCAACTTCTAATAACTAGTTCTCGTGATTGCCCTCTCTTTGTTGTTCGTCCTTGGCTCTTGATAATTATTTTCCTTTTATACTTGATGGGATTAGGTCAACAACCATCGACTCTAACTCATACTGGGCTGGGCCTTCGTCTTTCTCGGACTGGGCCGTGTTTTTGTCGTCTTTCCCTTTCGTGCCAATCAGCGCATGCCCGCGCTGATCGGCGCGGCTCTGCATCTGGCCCATCTTCATTACTCTTTAGTTCTTTATCCCTATTGCCCTGTTTTACACCTATTTCCTGCGATTACATCCAAAACAGAACAACTACAAATATATGCAAATATGGGGTTAATTGTTAGTCCAAACAACCAATTTAAGACGCAAAACATCCCTTTTTGGTAGATAAAATGGGCATCTAGAAACCATCAACAAGGTATTGTGCTTCTCACTATCCCATCAGGAGAAGACTTTAGTACGGGATTGCAAGAATCCCTATCTATGAGGATGGTCTTATTGCTCGACACAATGAGGTTGGTACTAGTCAATCTAGTAATGTTTTAGATACTAACCCTTCTTCCTCTAGTGTTTGTCTTAAGGTTACCACCAAGGTCAACTACAAGAGTGGAGGCACTCATTGCATTCTTGATAGTGGGTGCACTTAACATATGACCGAGAAGCCAACCATGTTCACCACTTGAGAAACTATGTGGATATGTGCCATGGTTTGCTATATTTGTGATGAGTAATTGACTTTAGCGGATTTGGTGCTTGAGTTGAAATACGGGAATCCAGGGATTGCATGGGTTTGCATATCATGGTTATGACTAACCGGAGTTGGTGGAGATATTGGTGGTGTTGCAGGACATGGGAAATGTGTTTGCTTGTCTCATGATGTGTAGGTCACTGGAGTCGACTTGGCGGTCAACGACGAGAGGATCGGGCACAAGTAGGGGACTTGGGGCCAGACGATCGGGATGCCGAGTGAAGTCAAGGGTGATCCACACCGTACACGTGGAGAGGCAAGAAGCACAAATGGTTTCGCAGTTGAGCCTCAAAACCGTGGTTGTGATGAAGACGGCGTGTTGACCAAGTCAAGGCGAATGGGATGCCGGTGCAAGTGACAAGGGGACCGATGGACAGGGACTGGGAGAGACTTGCCGGTGGTTAGGATCGCGGGACTAGGTGACTCGCATCGACATCGAGAAGTCGCGCTTTAAGAAGCGTGCAAGGTGGTTTCCCGGTTTGGGCCTCAAAACCGGTGGCGGTGGTTGGTGGTGCACGTGGCACCATCACGGAGCTTGCTTAGAGATGAAGCAAAGACGTGAAGCGTCCGATGGCGCTCGGGTGATGAGGAAAAAGATGGACGGTTATGCCCCCGATGGTAGGTGGGTGTGTTATGTAGGTCAAGGGTAGAGTGGTCATGTGGACAATAGACCCTAGGCCTATATAAGGAGAGGTGTGGCTAGTGGGAGAGGAGCCTCTCTTCCCATTAGCCTTGTGTTAGGACTCTATTCAAAGTGCTAGGAGAGGACTTCATGTTTGAGAGGAGAGTAATGGGTGTGTGAGAGAGATCTCTTGCTCTTCCAAATAGTGGGAGGAAGAGGGTGGCTTCCTAGCCTTGTACCTATGGATCTTGTAAGCACCTTTTTATGATATGAGAAGTACTTTCATTCTCAAGATTTCCCTCTTCACTTGAATCCCGCAATTCCCTTTTTCCTATTTTCAGACCTTTTTGTGGTGATTTTTTATCTCACTTTTGGACGAATTTTTGGCCCGGATTTCTTAAGAAACTTGTTGCTAGGATGAGCTAGGATAATCCTCTATGGATCCTTGATGGAATAATTGGCTCTAGCACCTTCGATTTGAAGGATTTCTCAAGTTTCCCCTTTTTGGTGTTCTTGGCACAAGATCTGAAATTCGTTATGATTCCTTGAGCCAATTGAGTTGATCTCCTAGGATTAGGGTCATGATGTGATGAGGATTCACTGATCCAAAAATCACATCGTTTGGAGTTCGTTTGATTAGTTTTTGGAGAAGTTTTGATAAGATCCCGAAAGATTTTCTGTTCTGTCGGGGGTCGACCGGCACTGCCGATGACCAGGACCGGCACTGCCGATTGGTCTAGTCTGTAGGTTCCAGTGTGACAGCATCCCGCACTAGCATTGCCGATAGGTAGGACCGGCACTGCCAATGACATGCACCGGCACTGCCGATGCCGATCGGCATAGTGGCAGGGATCGGCACTGCCGATGGGTGCTCAGTTCTGGACTGTTGAGCATTTCATCTTCCCTTTTTGTTTCCACTATGTTTCTTTGGTGTTGTTGATCACTCCTAGGGCTAGTACACCACAAGTTGGTGTGTGTAGTCTTGGTGATCGATTTAGAGGTTGGCTTGGGTTGTTTTTGGAATATAGGCCAAGTTCTCTTGGAGAATTTTATTTGGCTCCCATTCACCCCCCCCCCTCTAGTCCCCTTCTCGGTCCTTCAATTGGTACAAGAGCTAGTTTGATCACTAGTTGACCTTCACCGGCTTTGTGATCTGAAGGCGACATGGAGAAGCGTGTTGTCAAGCTGTGGATGTTAGATGGAGAGGACTTCCCCTACTGGAAGTCACGGACCAAGGCGTATCTGCTAAGTCAAGGACGTGAAATTCGGGAGATTGTTGATCAGGAGTATGCTATACCACAAGACCTGAACACTGCTTCTACAGGTGAGTTAGTCAGGTATGAGAACAACTCCAAAGCTATCAATATTCTGCTTTCTGCACTTGGTAGGAGCGAACATGATAGGGTTGCAAACCTTGATACTGCTCATGCTATTTGGGATAAGCTCTACACTTACCATGAGGGTACCAACCAGATCAAGTCTATGCGTAAGGATTCTTACAATAGACAGTACCAAACCTTTGCATAGAAACCAGGCGAGTCACTAGATGACACTTTTCGTAGGTTTGAGGCAATTGTGTGCTACTTGCGGGCTTGTGGTACCCTTGTGTATAATGACAATGATAGAGCTAAGCAACTGTTGTACTCACTTGATGAAAATGTTTGGGGGGTTAAAATTGCTACTCTAGAAGAAACTGCTGAATTCAATACCCTAAACTATGAGCAACTGTATAGCAAGCTGAAATCTCATGAACTGTCTAGGAAATCTCGTCCTAATCTTGCTATTCCTGCTTCGAGCGTGGCTTTGCTTTCTAGTTCTCAGAAGGGTGATCACAGTTGTGCTTCTCATGGAACTAACCCCTCACTTGACAAGTCTTCCTTGGAGTTTGCTTTGTCTTCTCTTGTTGCAGCTTCCGATGAACAGATGGAGTGCATTCCTGACGAGGAGCTGTCCTTGCTCACAAGGAAGTTCAGGAAGTTCTACAACAACCGGAAGGAGAGAAGAGGAGGTGGTTCAAGAACCTGCTTCGAGTGCGGTGACCGGGGACACTTCATTGCTGATTGTCCTAAGAAGAAGAAGAAGACCAGGTACCGCGACAATAACACTAAAGACTTCAAGCAGAAGAAGAACCGCTTCTACAAGAAGGGCAAGAACTCCAAGAAGTTCGCCAAGGCCATTGCATGCGTCTGCGTTGCCGCCTTGAGCGATGTCGACCTCACATCAAGCGAAGGCCTTACAAGCTTAGAGGAGGTTGAAAAGCCACGAGTCAAGAGGAAGGATGACTTCATGGGACTTTGCTTCATGGCAAAGAATGACCACGACACCGACTCTGGATCCGACTCCGACACAAGTGAGGTACCTCCCACTCTCGATGAGCTCTCTTCTGAACTTGATCATTTGTGTGATGTTCTGCTCATGCAAGATGATAAGCTTCGCAGTGCTGTTTGTGGGAGTAGAGAGCATAAGTCTAAGTTGGAGAGTGCTGATTTTAAAATTACTTCGCTTAGGTCCAAGCTTGCTCGTGAGGACATTGTTGTTGAGTGTGAGTCTTGTCAAGTTGTGATGAGTGATCTTGCATAGAGGGAGAGTGTGTGTGCTCAAGTTGCCAGTCAGCTTAAGAGTGCCCTCAAGGAGCTTCATGAGTTCAAAGCTAGACCAACTCTTTTGGGTGCATGTCAGAAGTGCCCCAAGCTCACAGATGAGTTGGAAGCTCAGTTTCTCAAAGTCAAAGAGCTTGAGTCCAAATTGCTTCATGAGATTCGCTCTAAGGTCCTTCCACCACCTTGTGAGGTGTGTGTCTCTCTTAAGGACAAGCTTGTAATCACTAGGGAGGAAAACAAAGCCCTAGTTCAGGAAAATGACTCTCTTGTGTCTAGGCTCCAGAAAACCCTAGTGAGTGAAGAGAAGATTGAGAGTGATTTGGCAAGAGTGAAGGAGAGTGCTTCTAGATCAACCTATAACTTAGGTTTAGGATTTGAGAGGTGTGACAAGGAGAGTGAGAATGTGGGTATGTTTGTACCTAGCTCTAGCTACAAGGATGAGGAAAACACCATCAAACCCACTGACCCATACTATCCACCCAATCCAAAACCCTCCTTCAACCCAAAGCAAATAGAGAAGCCAAAACCCAAACCTGCAATGCAAACCAAGCCTAATCCTAAGGGTGTCTACATTTGCATGTTTTGTGGTCGTAAGGGCCACTTGGATGAATTCTGTTATAGGCGTAAGAGGATTGAGAGGAACCAAGCTGAGTTGACTAGGGATGCTTTTTATGATGGTTTTGTTGACTTTCAGCCTCGCTCTTTTTCTCGTGCCTATCATGGACAGGGTCATCCCCCATATGGCTTTGATTCACGAGACAGAGGCTTTGCGCAGCAGTGCTTTGGCGCCCCACGTTTTCCCCATCGTGGTGAGCGTCACTCACGTGGATTTGGCTTTCACATAGATGATTTCTATCCTCACAACTCAAGGTTTGAGTCGAGATGCTTTGACAGGCCATGTTTTCCCCATCGTGGTTCTCGTCCCATGCGTTCGAATTATAAAGTGCAAAGAACTATGATGAATACTACTGGTCGTATGGCTAAGTGTTGGATTCCCAAATGCTTTTTAACTAACCCCAGCACTGAGCCATCAACTTTCACTTCTCGTTCTTTGTAGGCAGCAGGTGGAGGCTTGAAGAACAAGTGGTTGATGGATTCCGGGTGTTCACGCCATATGACCGGAAATGCAAAGTGGTTCTCCAGCCTTACTCCCTTGAAGTGTCAGGAGTATGTGACCTTTGGAGATGACAAGAGAGGAAGAGTGAAGGGAAGGGGCACAGTAAAGGTAAATGAGAACTTCACTCTCAATGATGTTGGTTTGGTTGAGTTTCTCAAGTACAATCTCCTCTCTATCTCTCAGCTTCTTGATGTTGGTTTGGAAGTGCGCTTTAAGTCGAATGCTTCTTGTGTTCTTGATCCAAGTGGTTCCTTGGTTTGTGGGATTTCTCGCAATTGAGAGTTTTTCAGGCTGATTTTGCTGGTTCTGCTGGTTCTCGCAAGTGTTTGTTTGCTCAATCTTCTTCTGAGCTCTAGAAATGGCATAGGAGACTGGGTCACATGAGCTTTGACTTGTTATGTCACTTGAGTGGCCTAGGTTTGATCCGAGGATTGCCTAAGCTCAAATTTGATAAGGATTTGGTTTGTGCTCCTTGCCGTCATGGGAAAATAATTGCCGCTTCTCATCCACCAATCAATTTGGTGATGACTGAACGCCCTGGAGAGTTGCTTCATATGGACACTGTTGGTCCTTCTCGGGTTCGTTCTGCGGGTGGGAAGTGGTATGTTCTTGTGATTGTTGACCACTATTCTCGCTACTCTTGGGTCTACATTCTTGAGAGCAAGGATGAAGTGTTTCATCACTTTCGGAGCTTAGCTTTGAGGTTGTTCAAGGAACTCCCTGGTGCATTACGAGCAATTTGCAGTGATAATGGCACCGAGTTCAAGAACTCCTCCTTTGATGCTTTCTGTCTTGAGCATGGTATTGAGCACTAGTTTTTAGCACCTCGTGTTCCCCAGTAGAACGGTGTGGTTGAAAGAAAGAACAGAACCTTAGTGGAGATGGCCCGGACGATGCTCGATGAGCATAGGACTCCGAGGCGGTTCTGGGCTGAGGCCATTAGCACTGCTTACTATGTTTCCAATCAGATTTTCTTGCGCTCAATTCTTAATGTGACTTCTTATGAGCTGCGTTTTGGGAGAAAGCCCTCGGTTTCTCATTTGCGTGCCTTTGGTTGCAAGTGCTTTTTTCTCAAGCGTGGCAATCTTGATAAGTTTGAGTCAAGGTCTTCCGATGGTATCTTTCTTGGTTATTCTCTTCATGGTCATTCCTACAGAATTTTGAATTTGGAGACTAACACCATCATAGAATCTTGTGATGTAACCTTTGATGAATCAAACTCTTGTGCAAGGAATGTGATTGAGTCTGCAGGTGACAAGGAGATGAAGGAGAGCATCTTTATAGAAGAGGACCTACTGGGCTTTGATGATGATGATGATGATTCACTTCATCTCTCATCTGAGCTTGTTCCTACTGCTACCACTACTCCAGTAGAGGGTCCAGAAGATTCTACATCAACTTCAGCAGCTGTCGAGCAAGCTCCAGCTGTGGTTGAGAGGGAGGTACACTTTGAGAGAGAGGCTCCTCACAACATTCAGCATCGACACCCACCTCAACAGATGATCGGTAATCTCTATGAGAGGACAACAAGGTCAAGATCTGCACATCTTGCTTGCTTTACCAATTCTCTCTTTGTTGCAACCTTTGAACCTCGGGATGTTGGACACGCACTATCTGATGAACATTGGGTTAATGCCATGCATGAGGAGTTGGAAAACTTTGAGAGAAACAAAGTCTGGACCCTTGTAGAGCCTCCCAAAAATGTCAATGTCATAGGAACCAAGTGGGTGTTCAAAAACAAATATGGGGAGGATGGTGAGGTTGTGAGAAACAAGGCTAGGCAAGTTGCTCAAGGTTTTAGCCAAGTGGAGGTCTTAGATTATGGTGAAACCTTTGCTCCTGTTGCTCGCATAGAAGCCATTAGGATCTTGCTTGCATTTGCTGCCTCCAAGGGCATTATACTCTATCAAATGGATGTCAAGAGTGCTTTCCTAAATGGTTTTATAGAGGAAGAAGTGTATGTGAGGCAACCCCCTGGCTTTGAGCACCACAAATACCCAAACCGTGTGTATAAGCATCAGAAGGCTTTGTACGGGCTAAAGCAAGCACCTAGGGCATGGTATGCTAGGCTTAAGACCTTCTTGCTAGAGCCTGGGTATGTCATGGGGTGTGGTGATAAAACCTTGTTCACTCTCAAGCATGGCAATGACTTTCTAATGGTTCAGATTTACGTGGATGATATCATCTTTAGTGGTTCCTCTCATGCTCTTGTGTTCAGGTTTCAGGAAGCTATGGAAAGTGAATTTCAGATGTCGATGATAGGAGAGCTCATCTTCTTTCTTGGGCTTCAAATCAAGCAGTGCAAGCAAGGAACTTTCATACATCAAGCCAAGTACACGAAGGATCTCCTGAGGACATTTGACATGGTCAATGTGAAGTCGTTGTCTACACCAATGCCCACTACAACGGCTCTTGACCCTGATGAAGACTGTGAAGCGGTGGATCAGAGGGAGTACAGGATCATGATTGGCTCCCTCTTGTACCTAATAGCAACAAGACCCGACATACATTTTGCGGTGTGTCTTTGTGCTTGCTTTCAAGCTTCCCCAAGGGTGACTCATCTCAAGGCTGTCAAGCGCATCTTCAGGTATCTCAAATACACCCTTGAGTTCGGTCTTTGGTACTCTACATCTTCATCTCTTGATCTCATTGGGTATTCGGATGCGGACTTTGCTGGGAGTAGAATTGATAGGAAGAGCACTTCTGGTACTTGCCATTTCTTGGGTACTTCTTTGATTTGTTAGTCTTCTTGTAAGCAGTCGAATGTTGCCCAATCCACCACAGAGGCTGAGTATGTAGCTGCTTCTCACAAATCCTATGGGTTGTATCTACCATGAGAGACTATGGGTTAACTTTTAAGGGTGTTCCACTCATGTGTGATAAGTCCAGTTCCATATGCTTAGCCAAAAACCCAGTCCAACATGGTAAGGCAAACACATCAATGTGCGATTCCACTTCCTGAGATACAATGTTGAGAAGGAGGATGTTGAGCTCAAATACATTGATACCAAAAACCAACTAGCTGATATCCTCACCGAGCCCCTAGATGCTTCGAGACATGCTTTTCTTTGGGGGGAACTTGGTGTTTTTCATCCCTATGGCATCATTTGAGGGGGAGTTGATTTTCTCTTGTATATATGTATCTTACCATTTTTGCATTGCATCTCATATGTAATATATGCATTGGTAGATGAGCTTTAATTCTTATGCTTCCTTGCATTTCTCCTTGCTATGATTGAGCTTGAGCTAAGTTGTGTGGATGTGATGGTAATCTCTCATGCTTAGATTTTCTAGATGGCATGTTATAAACTCATGTGAGAAACTTGCTAATCTTAAAGATAAACTGAGCTTCTTGTGAACCTTATGATCTAATCTTGCTAAAACTTGCTCACCATGTGCATAATTACTTTTATCCTTGTTGAAGCTTGCATTAAGGCTAGTATAGAGGATGTCTTGGCTTTGGCACCTTGTGCTTGCAAAATGGAAGGCTTTGCAAATGTTTAGCTCATGATGTAACATTGTGGGAACATGTGTTCCTTTTGCCACAAAGGCATGCTCTTTTGTCTTGTGCATAATCCTGAAAAATCTGCTAAGTGCTTTGATCAAGAATTACTCAATAATGCTAAATCCAAACATTGTGACTTGAAGCCTTGGGGTGTTTGCCGTACCCAGTCGTGCGACCCTCCGCATGGATAAGAGGACACATGAGGATAAACAATAATCACTTCATCAAACTGAGTCTCTGTTGCATATGTGAGCGTTTGTAGAGCTCATTTTCTACGAGTGCTTGTTGCCCTTGTTGAGATTGAAACTGGCTAGATTCTTATGATTCACTTGGTGCTTGTTTTGCCTTGGAGGAGAGTACTTACACATGTGGTGGCAGATTTTCTCATGATAAGCAAAATTTGATTCTATCTAAGCTAGTCAATCTTTCTGCTTAGCCTGTATAGCTCATGGTGTTTATGCCTTGCTGTTTATTTTTGGTCTTTGCATGATTGGGAGCTATTGCCTTTACACTTCATGGCACTATGGTTATGGTTAGCAAAGTTAAATGCTTGTTTGCATAATTGTTGAAGCTCCTTAGGTATGCATTTTCATGCATTGCATGTTTGCTTGTTCTTTTGCCTCTTTGATGAGTTCATTGCCAAAGGGGGAGAAAATTTTGGAGTCATGCACAAATAATGCTAAGAAACCCATATGATCCGTTTTGCACTACATGAGACCTACCACAACTTGAGGGGGAGCATATCATGATCTTGAGTGGTTTCGTGCGCTTTTCACATTCTTTGTGTCTCAAGTCGCATTCTTTGCCAACTCTTGGTTTTGTGATCCCTACTTGCTAGATGGCTTGTTTTCACCTTTTCTTTGGGTTTGGCCATTTGGATGTGCTTATTCGGCTTTGCATTTCAATCTCTAATCTTTGTGCATTTAGTGTTGTCAATGTACTCATCAAGAGGGAGATTGAGAAACCATGTGGATTTGTGCCATGGTTTGCTATATTTGTGATGAGTAATTGACTTGAGCGGATTTGGTGTTTCAGTTGAAATGCGGGAATCCAGGGATTGCATGGGTTTGCATATCATGGTTATGACTAACCGGAGTTGGTGGAGATATTGGTGATGTTGCAGGAGATGGGAAATGTGTTTGCTTGTCTCATGATGTGTAGGTCACTGGAGTCGACTTGGCGCTCAACGGCGAGAGGATCGGGCACAAGTAGGGGACTTAGGGCCAGACGATCGGGATGCCGGGTGAAGTCAAGGGTGATCCACACCGTACACGTGGAGAGGCAAGAAGCACGAACGGTTTCGTGGTTGAGCCTCAAAACCGTGGTGGTGATGAAGACGATGTGTTGACCAAGTCAAGGCGAATGGGATGCCGGTGCAAGTGACAAGGGGGCCCGATGGACAGGGACTGGGAGAGACTTGCCGGTGGTCAGGATCACGGGACAAGGTGACACGCGTCAACATCGAGGAGTCGTACTTTGAGAAGCGTGCAAGGCGGTTTCCCGGTTTGGGCCTTAAAACCGGTGGCGGTGGTTGGTGGTGCACGTGGCACCATCACGAACCTTGCTTCGAGATGAAGCAAAGATGTGAAGCGTTCGATGGCATTCGGGCGATAAGGAAAAAGATGGACGGTTATGCCCCTAGTGGTAGGTGGGTGTGTTATGTAGGTCAAGGGTAGAGTGGTCATGTGGACAATAGACCCTAGGCCTATATAAGGAGAGGTGTGGCTAGTGGGAGAGGAGCCTCTCTTCCCATTAGCCTTGTGTTAGGACTCTATTCAAAATGCTAGGAGAGGACTTCATGTTTGAGAGGAGAGTAGTGGGTGTGTGAGAGACATCTCTTGCTCTTCCAAATTGTGGGAGGAAGAGGGTGGCTTCCTAGCCTTGTACCTATGGATCTTGTAAGAACCTTTCTATGATATGAGAAGTATATTCGTGCTCAATATTTCCCTCTTCACTTGAATCCCGAAATTCCCTTTTTCTTATTTTCGGACCCTTTTTCGTGGTGATTTTCAATCTCACTTTTGGACGGATTTTTGGCCCGGATTTCTTGAGAAACTTGTTGCTAGGATGAGCTAGGATAATCCTCTATGGATCCTTGATGGAATAATTGGCTCTAGCACCTTCAATTTGAAGGATTTCTCAACTTTCCCCTTTTTGGTGTTCTTGGCACAAGATCTGAAATTCGTGATGATTCCTTGAGCCAATTGAGTTGATCTCCTAGGATTAGGATCGTGATGTGATGAGGATTCACTGGTCCAAAAATCGCATCATTTGGAGTTCGTTTGATTGAGTTTTGGAGAAGATTTGACAAGATCCCGGGAGATTTTTTGTTCTGTCGGGGGTCGACCGGCACTGCCGATGACCAGGACCGGGCAAAGGGGAGAGTTAGAGGATCGGGCAATATGGCCATCACAAATGACCTCCGTCTCTCCAAGGTCTTTCTTGTGGAAACCCTCAACTTCAATCTTCCATGTATTGGTCAACAATGTGACATAGGTATCAAATGCACATTTGATGAGGACGGTGCAAAGATTGAGAATGCCAAGAGAGGGCTAGTATTTCATGGAGAAAGCATGGGAACTTGTATGTCACGAAGTTCAAATCAAGCAATATGCCACCAAGCACTTGCCTATTCACTAAGGCATCCAAGGGTTGGTTATGGCATAGAAGACTGGCACATGTTGGAATGAATCAGCTCAAGAAGATTGTCAAGAGGAATCTAGTTGAAGGAATCAAGGATGTGGCCTTTGAGAAGGATAGACTGTGCAGTGCTTGTCAGGCTGGAAAACAAGTTGCATCTTCACATCCCACCATGTCATTCATGTCTACATCTCGTCCTCTAGAGCTCTTGCACAAGGATTTGTTTGGGCCTACACACTACAAGAGTCTAGGAGGCAATCTATATTGCTTGGTGATTGTTGATGATTTCACAATATACACTTGGACCTTCTTTCTTATGAACAAATCTCAAGCCAGTGGTATCTTCAAAAAGTTTGCCAAGAGAGAAAAGAAGGAGTTCAATGCTAGCATTGTGAAGATAAGGAGTGACAATGAAACGGACTTCAAGAATACTATAGTAGAGGAATATTGTGATAAGAAAGGGATCAAACATGAATTCTCCGCTACATACACTCCCGAGCAAAATGGAGTAGTGAAGAGGAAGAACAAGACACTCATCACTCTTGCTTGTGCCATGTTGGATGAGTATGGAACTCACGAGAGGATTTGGGCGGAGGCAATCAACACGGCTTGCTACACCTCCAACAGTGTCTATCTCCACCGGTTGTTGAAGAAGACGCCATATGAGCTATTGGTGGGATGGAAACCCAATGTTTCCAATTTCCGAGTCTTTGGCTGCAAGTGTTACATTCACAAGAAGAGGAGAAAGCCCGGGAAGTTTGAGAGCAGAACTTATGAAGGCATTCTTGTTGGGTACTCTGGGACTTATAAAGCTTATAGGGTCTACAACTTAGCCACAGGATGTGTGTAAGAACCCTATGATGTGCAATTTGTTGAGTCAAATTGTAACACCCATTTTAAGAAGAGAAATGGGTGCAGCCATACGTGTGCCGAGGATCAAGTTACACACACATATGGTACATCATCAGTGGCAACAGAATAATTATCCATATCCTTTAATTATTACATTGTATCTTTATTACAAAAGGACCTGTGGTTCTAGAAGAAAAAAAGTACATTCAAGCAGCGGGAAGTAGCTAGCGTAGACATCCCAAACTCCACAGGCATCGACTGGTGGATCATCGCCTAGTACTCGCTTCCTTCATCTTCGTAGTGGCTCCAATCTTCTCCTCGGGCTGAATGTCAACAGGGTATAGCAAGGGTGAGTACGTGTCGTACTCAGCAAGTGGGGGAAAAGATGACATGGGGCTATTGTAAAGAAAAAGGCTTTATAGAGTGGGAAGCATGAGCTTTTAATTAACCTAAGCATCCTATTTACTACGTGGGGTCATCCCAACCATGATTTCCACAAGGTGCTATACTAACCAAGTCTCAATCCATCCCACCTTTCCAACCATATCAACCCATCCCCAACTAATCTTGTGAGGATTCCAGGCCGCTCTTGACCGTGAGCACGGCTATCATGATAGTTTGATACTCTGTAGAGTTTGTACCACTTTACCCACAAGTCGTGATTCCCTTGGTGCCCGTGGATGCGACCCACATTACACACTTCCTTTGGTGTGTGGCAGGGTTTCACTACGAGGCTTTTCCAAAGGGTCTCCCAGTACATGCTAGCAACTAAGGTTCCACTCCCGTCCATAAGTGATAGCCCTTCAACAAGCAACTCATCACCCCCGGAGCCCCCTCTTGAGCCATTCAGGTACAAGGACAGTCCTCTCGACTTCCATTCCCCGCTCCACCAAATGCTGCACCAACACTGGGAGAACACCTAATTACTAGGCCAAGCCTTACCCATGTCGGTCTTGTGTTGGTACTGTTTTCCTGGGTTGTCACTCCAAGAACCGGTTCCTAGGATCTACAACAAGCCTACCACCACAAGCATGTGCCCACGGCACCACATCCTTTCCACCTGGCTCGTATAGATCCCTAAGCCATGTTAGTAAAAGATTTAGCAAACATTTCCCACGTGACATTGTTCATCCACATCCCATAAGCCATCTTAAGCATTTTCTACCCACAATCCCCCATTGGTTCAAGGCGACAAGGAACAGGGTAAAAACAATTACTAAGGAAGACCCTAACAATAGGTTCCCAATAAATTGACACAAGCATGCAATTCTATAGTAACATTTCAATAGGTGCAATATGCATCAAGGGCACTTGCCTTCATCCTGCGCAGAAGGCTGCTCTAACCCTTCGAATTCCTGCGCTTGAAAATCCTCGTAGGGTGGTCCTTGTGTATGCTCGCCTTTATGTAACGACATACCAATACAAGCAAAACATACAAAATCAATACACTATATGCAACAGAGGAAAAACAGTATGTAGATGCAAGGGATGCAAAGGTTATGCTCCTACGAGAATTTTGGCGCAAGAATCACCTAAATTGGAGTTATGAGTAAAAAGTTATGCTAGTTTGAAGTTTTAGGGGCAAAAGGGTAAAAACAGAGGCTTTTAAGGACCTATGTGTAATTTTATAAAATTACAGGGACCAAAGTGTAAATTATTAGGGCTGAAAAGTAGATATTAAAAGTATAAGGTTGTTTTTGCAAAAATTCTAGGACTCAAACATAATTAATACTAAGTGCAGGGGTTTAAGTGTAAAAAGACAGGGCCAAAATATACATAAAATTAAGTACAGGGATGTTCCTGTAAAAATTTAAGGCTAAAATAATATTTATACAATTAATAAGGATTAAGGTATAATTTTAAAATAATTCCGGGGACTAAAACATAATTAAAATCAGTCCAGTGTTTTATAAAATTACAAGGTCAAATAATAATTTTAATAATGCATAGGGGTGTTTCTGTAAATTTTTAGGGCTGAAATAATATTTATACCATTAATAATATAAAAAGACTGGATTAAAATATAATTTAAAACAATTCTAGGGGTTTTCTACAATTTATAGGGAAAAAATATAATTTCTTAAAGGTATAGGGGCTTTTTGTAAAAATGTAGTGCTAAAAATAATTATTATAAAGTTCAGGGGCCTAAAAACAAATTTTTATTTGTTCTGCACAAAAACAGTGGTCTAAACCTAATTTAAACTAAGCACAGGGGCTGAAATGCAAAACTGCCACAATATCCAGGAATTAATTGAATTAATTTTTAATTAGAAAATCGTGGACCGGGTCTATAGGTTCTGTGGACCAGTGGTCCACTGGTCCACGGTGGACCGATTACATACCCTGAAGGGGTATGTAATCTGGACGGTTGGATGAAGATCCAACGGCCAGAAAAATCACAGGGCGGGGAGGTCTTCGCCGGCGGCTGGCTAGACGGCGGCGCGTGGCGGGGCTCGCCGGAGACCGGCCGGAATGGTGCTCCGATCGGCCATTCCTCGCCGCGAGAGTTCCGGGAGAGAGAGGGGAGGGAGGGTAGTCTCACCGGCAGGTCGCGCGGGTGCGGGGAAGGCCGGGAGGGGGTCGGCGGCGCGGCACGGTGGCGGCGATGGTCGGAGCTCGGTGGGGGAGGTCGTCCGATGCTCGCGAGCGAGCGGGAGAGAGCAGAGGAGCGGCAGCGGAGCAGGGCGGTGCCGAGGGGTGCTTTATAGGCGCGGAGGCCGGCGAATTGAGCTGGCGCGGGGCTCTCCGGCCATCAATGGCCACTAGCGCCATTGATGCGCGCGGGGGGGGGGGGGGGTTCGTAACAGCCGAAACGGCCGAAAGTTAGGGGGGGGGGGGAAGGGAAGTGGAGGCGGTCGCGCGCGCTCGGGCGCCGGTTTCGGGAGCCGGGGAGGTCGGGGGAGGGCGATCGACGGCAGCGGCGACGTCGGTTTCCGACGGCGGGAGAGAGAGAGGCGGAGGAGGGGATGACAGGCGAGGCCCGCGTGTCATTGAGAGAGAGAGAGAGCGCGGGAGGAGCGGGCCGCGCGCGCTGGGCCGGCCGGGAAGGTGGGCCGCGGGGGAGAGAATGAAGGGAGGGGAGGCGGCCTGGCCGGCTGGGCCGAAAGGAGGAGGTGGGGAGAGGAGGGAGGTGGGCTGAATGGTGGGTTTCGGCCCACTGTTCTGGTTTCCCCTTTTCTTTTCTTTCCTAATTCCCTTCTTCTCTAGTTTCTTTTCTAAATCCTTTCTTTTCTAAAATTCTATTCTATTAATTCTAGCAATTAATTAATTAATTAATTAAATGCAAGATGCAAACAAAACCTATATTAACATGCCATGCTATGCAAATGCAACAATTGATTTAATTATAAAAACAATTTGTTCTAAGTTATTTGATTAGACTTCTAAATGCTAATAGTTGGCATTTTTAGGATTTAAAAAAAAAGTAGGGTGTTACAAACCTACCCCCCTTAAAAATGAATCTCGCCCTCGAGATTCGGAAGGATCGGTGAAGAGGTGGGGAAACTCGACTTTTAATTCTTCTTCACGCTCCCAGGTGGCTTCTTCTTCCGTGTGATGATTCCAGAGCACCTTGCACATCCGGATCACTTTATTTCTGGTAACTCTTTCAATAACTTCTAGGATCTTGACTGGTTGTTCCGTATATGTGAGGTCTTTCTGAAGGTCTATTTCATTAACAGTGAGTTGTTCTTCAGGTACTCTTAAGCACTTCTTTAATTGGGACACATGAAACACGTCATGCACATTCGTGAGATGTAAGGGTAGCTCCAACTGATATGCAACTTCTCCTCTTCTGTCAAGGATCTTGAAAGGGCCGATGTAACGTGGTGCTAACTTCCCTTTGACTTTGAAACGTCTAACACCTCTCATGGGTGATGCCTTGAGATACATGAAATCTCTAATCTCGAAGGATAGGTCTCTTCGCCTACGATCGGCGTAGTCTGCCTTGATTGTGCAACCTTTAGGTTCTCGCGTACAATCTTAACTTGTCTTTCTGCTTCTTGTAGGATTTCAGGTCCGAAGACTTGATTCTCTCCTGTCTCGTTCTAGAATAGAGGTGTCCTACACTTTCTCCCATATAGGAACTCGAAAGGCGCCATCTCTATACTTTCTTGATAACTGTTGTTATAAGAAAATTCTGCGTAGGGTAGGCTCTTGTCCCAGCTCGTGCCGTATTTCAACGCACAAGCTCTCAACATGTCTTCTAGTATCTGGTTCGTCCTCTCAGTTTGCCCATCAGTCTGAGGGTGATATGCCGAGCTGAAGTTCAACTTGGTGCCGAGAGATTCATGTACCTTCTCCCAAAACCTCGAGGTGAACTGAGAGCCTCTGTCAGATACTATCTTCTTAGGGACTCCATGTAAACACACTATCCTTGACATGTATGGTTCTACCAGCTTCGCACCACTATAAGTTGTCTTGACGGGAATAAAGTGTGCCACCTTGGTTAAACGATCAATTATAACCCATATAGAATCATATCCCGACTGTGTACGGGGTAATCCAACGATGAAGTCCATATCAACTTGTTCCCACTTCCACTCAGGAATCTTTAGAGGTTGAAGTAGTCCGGCGGGTCGTTGGTGTTCTGCCTTGACACGTTGACATGTGTCACACACCGCAACATACTCTGCGACATCACGCTTCATGCCATGCCACCAATAACGAGTCTTCAAGTCTTGATACATCTTGGTACTTCCTAGATGAATGGAGTATGCAGAATCGTGTGCTTCCCGTAGTATTATGTCACGAAGGGGCTTTTTGTCTGGCACACATATTCTTTTACCTATCCATATAATACCCTTCTTATCTTCTGTGAAGTCGGTAGCTTTTCCTTCCTTAATGAGCTTTCTGATCTCACTTAACTTCTCATCTTCTAGCTTTCCTTTGCAAATTTCTTCATTGAGAGTTGGTTCTACTTCCATTGCGACGGCCTCCAACTCATTCACAAACCCAAGGTTTAGTCGTTCAAACTCCTTGCAGAGTGCTGGTGGTAGCCTTTCCATGATTAACTGACTGCAATAGGTCTTCCTACTCAGGGCATCTGCAACAACATTCGCCTTCCCTGGATGATAGTTAATACCCACATCATAGTCCTTAATCAACTCTAACCAACGTCGTTGTCTTAGGTTCAACTCCGTCTGAGTGAATATGTACTTGAGACTCTTGTGATCCGTATAGATCTCACAACGATGACCAAGAATGTAGTGCCTCCAAATTTTCAGAGCATGTACTACTGCTGCTAATTCTAAATCGTGTGTTGGGTACTTCTCTTCATGCTTCCGTAATTGCCTAGATGCATATGCCACAACATGACCTTCCTGCATGAGCACACATCCTAGTCCTTGCCTGAATGCGTCACAGTATATGTCAAAACTCTTATTGATGTCAGGTAAGATTAAGACAGGGGCTAACGTTAATCTCTTCTTCAATTCTTCAAAGCTGGTTTGACAATGCGGAGTCCATTCGGAAATCTTGTCCTTCCCTAACAGTGTCGTCATTGGCTTTGCTTTTTTGGAGATGTCCTTTATGAATCGCCGATAGTATCCGGCTAATCCAAGAAAACTTCTAATCTCCCTTACTGTCTGTGGTGGTTTCCAATCTAGGACGTCCTTTACCTTGCCTGGATCGACTGACACTCCTCCAGCAGAGATCACATGACCAAGAATTGCTACCTCCTTCAGCCAGAATTCGCACTTACTTAATTTGGCATACAACTGGTGTTCACGTAGCTTCTCTAGAACTAGCCTGAGGTGTACCTCATGCTCTTCTTCATTCTTTGAAAACACCAAGATGTCATCAATGAAAACCACAACAAACTTATCCAAGTATTCCATGAACACCTTGTTCATAAGGTACATGAAGTAAGCCGGTGCATTGGTTAACCCAAATGACATTACCGTATACTCATATAACCCATATCTTGTTTGGAAAGCCGTCTTGGGTATGTCTGATGGTCTGATTTTTAACTGGTGATACCCGGATCGTAGATCAATCTTGGAGAATACACAAGCCCCTTTCATCTGATCGAACAAGTCTTCAATCCTTGGTAGTGGATACTTATTCTTGATGGTTACATCATTAAGAGAATGATAGTCCACACACATCCTCTGAGTCTTATCCTTCTTCTCGACAAAGAGTACTGGAGCTCCCCAAGGTGAGGAACTAGGGCGAATGAAACCTTTCTCTAGCATCTCATGTAATTGCTTCTTTAGTTCTACCAACTCATTAACTGGCATCCTATAGGGCCTCTTAGATATAGGAGCAGTTCCTGGTATTAAGTCGATAACAAACTCTATGTCACGGTCTGGTGGCATACCTAAAAGTTCTTCAGGAAAGACATCAGGGAATTCACATACCACTCGTATCTCTTCTATGGGTGTGCCGGTGGTTTGGTTTAGTATGACTTCCTTGGTAGTAGAGTTGGCTACTATGAATTCAACCTTGGTACCCTCTGCACTGGTCAGTTGTACTGACTGCTTGGCGCACTGTATCACTCCATCATACTTGCGTAACCAATCCATTCCAAGTATTATATCTATCCCCTTGGAGTCTAGGATTATGAGATTAGCTGAGAAGTCCACCCCCCTTATTTTAAGGGCGACCTTTGGGCATATTTGATTGGTTCTCATTTCTCCACCAGGAGAGCTAACTAACATATGTGGATGTTATGAATGAATGCGATGCTCCCGAATCAAACAAAATGGTTGCAGGTTGAGAGTTAGCTAAGAACATACCGAGCACCACATCTGTAGCTTGCTCAGCTTCTTCCGTAGTGACATGATTGACGCGCCCTCGAGCGTAATTCTGTTGTCCTTGATTGCCTGAAGGCAGGTTAGTTGAAGCTTGCCTTGGTGCATTGTTCCGTTGAGGACACTGTCCCATGAAGTGACCTTCCTGTCCACAGTGACAACATCCACGCTTCACACCATTAGTGTTTCCAGCGGTGGGGCGGTTCTGGATTTGTGGAGCTATTGGGGCTGTGGGGCGGGGTGCTTGCTGATAGGTGGGACGAGGTGCCTGCTGCTGGCTAGGGCGGGGTGCCTGGTAGTTGGAACGTTGCATTGGAAAGTTTGGGCGTGGAGCTTGCATGGGTGGCCTGACAGTGCTGGGAGCACGATAGTATGAGTTAGAAGATGGCATCATGTGGGGGCGAGTGTTGCTACCATAGGATTGTCCTTGGAATGGCATCTTCCTCTTGCCTTCCCTCTCAATCTCATTGCGCTTATTCTCCACAACAATGGCCTTGTCCACCAGTTTCTGAAAGTTGACATAGTCATTGTTTATCAACTGAAACTGGATGTCATTCTGCAGTCCCCTCATGAACATGTATTGCTTCTTCCCATCGGTGTTCACATCCTCGGGAGCATACTTGGACAGCTGGATGAACCTATTCAAGTATTCACTTACTGACATGTCCCCCTGTCTTAGGTCCTGAAATTCCTGTCTTTTCAGCAATTTGATGCCCGTAGGAATATAGTGGGAGCGGAAATTATCCTTAAACTCAATCCAAGTGATGCTTTCCACATCAGCATTAGCATTGCAATAAGCTTCCCACCAGTCTGCGGCTACACCATACAGCTGATGAGCTGCAAAGAGAACCTTCTCTCGATCATTGCATTGAGCGATTATCAACTTGTTTTCGATTGCCTTGAGCCAATCGTCAGCTTCCATCGGATCCTTAGATTGGGAAAAGGTAGGTGGCTTAGTCCTTAGGAACTCCCCCAATCTATTATGGGGTGGAGGTGGAGGTGCATTGTGGTTCTACTGGTTGTTGTGGTTCTGCTGTATAGCGCCCAAAGTTTGGATCATTGTTTGCATGAGCTGAGTCTGTACGGCCAAGAATTGCTCAAGGTTCGAAGCATTATTGCCCTCCTCGTTGTTCTGATTGCTACCTCCAGCGTGGCCTCTAGTGCGAACCATCTGATTAGAGTAGGTGGTGGAAGTAGTGTGAGACAAGGTGTGGTAATAACGAAAAGAAAGATCCCCATCTAAATGTATCAAGGAGTGATAAGTAAAAGATAGTTTATTTTAATAAGCAAACAAACGATGAGATTGTGGACAAGGTGCCGAGGCATTCTACAGCTCACATCAAGCACACTTATTAAGCAAGCCAACGAGTTCATTACATCACACCATGAAAGTAAATCGATGTAAGCGTTTGATTATTACAATCTTTATTCATGGGTAAGGGAATCTCCTAGGCATGGGAGTTGACTTCGTCGGAGATTGAAGGTATGGAACTTGCGCGCTTCGGGGAGTTTGCAGTCCAAGTGCGGATACCCAATGAGTAGAGGTCACTCTGCTCGCCCATCTTGACTCGCTGGTCGCGCTTTATGTAATCCTCAGTATCGCGCAGCCTCTTCCGAAGGGTGTGGTTCTCCCTCTGTAGTGCCTGCATAGTGCGGCTTAAGTCCACCGCTATTCCCTGAGTTTTGTCCATCTCCCTGGTGCTCACATACCATTCTGTAGGAGCGACAGTGTACTTCTCCGTGCCTGGCTTCCGACGGGGAATGTGTGCAAAACTTGTCCTTGCTATTCCATGGCGGTGAGTGTAGCAGAGGCTAGTGAGAGCCCTCCAAGCAGTGTCGTCTATTGCAGCCCCACGAGTAGCCCTAGGGGTGCGGCCACGGTGCGTAGATATGACGCGGTCGCCGTCGTAGATGTTGACCTCCGCTGTCCATTCCTCACGAGAAGGACGATCCACTTTCTTGATGAAGTACTGAGGCTTGTTGGTGATGCCAATCTTCTCAAGTAGCTTTCGCAGAGTCTTGGAGAAGGTCTCACCCTCTAGTCCAAAAGAGCGGTACTTCTCGGCCATACGGACGGCTAGGTCTTCGTCCTCATCCGAGTTATCACCATTCTTAGGCTCTTCGAGGTCCTCGGGCTCTTCTGGGTCTTCTTCCTCTTGTGGTTCCTCAGGGTCCTCTTCTTGCTCATACTCTTCTGGTTCTTCTTCTTCTTCAGGTTCCTCAGGGTCCTCTTGTGGTTCCTCTGGAAACGTCTCATCCCTTACTGGGGTCTTCTCGCGTTCAGGTTGATTTGCTTCTTCACTTTCTTCCCTTTGAACACGCCTAGGGGCAAGGAGTCCATAGTGGCGTCTAGTCGTACTCTTACGAGCGGTTTGCTTGGTGCGGGCCATCTATATTTTAAAATCACAAGGCATGAATAAGCAATGGTTAAGGAAATCTGAAAAACAAAAGCAACAAAATAAGAAACAACAAGGATTAATATTTTGTTAAAATAGTTTTTATTGATGTAAGACAAAGTAGGGTCCCTAAATACGTTCATGGCTATCTAGGCTGTCATCCTGCAGTTGATATGGCTCTGATACCACTTCTGTAACACCCATTTTAAGAAGAGAAATGGGTGCAGCCGTACGTGTGCCCAGGATCAAGTTACACACACATACGGTACATCATCAGTGGCAACAGAATAATTATCCATATCCTTAAATTATTACATCGTATCTTTATTACAAAAGGACCCGTGGGTCTAGAAGAAAAAAAGTACATTCAAGCAGTGGGAAGTAGCTAGCGTAGACATCCCAAACTCCACAGGCATCGACTGGTGGATCATCGCCTAGTACTCGCTTCCTTCATCTTCGTAGTGGCTCCAATCTTCTCCTTGGGCTGAATGTCAACGGGGTATAGCAAGGGTGAGTACGTGTCATACTCAGCAAGTGGGGGAAAAGATGACATGGGCCTATAGTCAAGAAAAAGGCTTTATAGAGTGGGAAGCATGAGCTTTTAATTAACCTAAGCATCCTATTTACTACGTGGGGTCATCCCAACCATGATTTCCACAAGGTGCTATACTAACCAAGTCTCAATCCATCCCACCTTTCCAACCATATCAACCCATCCCCAACTAATCTTGTGAGGATTCCAGGCCGCTCTTGACCGTGAGCACGGCTATCATGATAGTTTGATACTCTGTAGAGTTTGTACCACTTTACCCACAAGTCGTGATTCCCTTGGTGCCCGTGGATGCGACCCACATTACACACTTCCTTTGGTGTGTGGCAGGGTTTCACTACGAGGCTTTTCCAAAGGGTCTCCCAGTACATGCTAGCAACTAAGGTTCCACTCCCGTCCATAAGTGATAGCCCTTCAACAAGCAACTCATCACCCCCGGAGCCCCCTCTTGAGCCATTCAGGTACAAGGACAGTCCTCTCGACTTCCATTCCCCGCTCCACCAAATGCTGCACCAACACTGGGAGAACACCTAATTACTAGGCCAAGCCTTACCCATGTCGGTCTTGTGTTGGTACTGTTTTCCTGGGTTGTCACTCCAAGAACCGGTTCCTAGGATCTACAACAAGCCTACCACCACAAGCATGTGCCCACGGCACCACATCCTTTCCACCTGGCTCGTATAGATCCCTAAGCCATGTTACTAAAAGATATACCAAACATTTCCCATGTGACATTGTTCATCCACATCCCATAAGCCATCTTAAGCATTTTCTACCCACAATTCCCCATTGGTTCAAGGCGACAAGGAACAGGGTAAAAACAATTACTAAGGAAGACCCTAATAATAGGTTCCCAATAAATTGACACAAGCATGCAATTCTATAGTAACATTTCAATAGGTGCAATATGCATCAAGGACACTTGCCTTCGTCCTGCGCAGAAGGCTGCTCTAACCCTTCGAATTCCTGCTCTTGAAAATCCTCGTAGGGTGGTCCTTGTGTATGCTCGCCTTTATGTAACGACATACCAATACAAGCAAAACATACAAAATCAATACACTATATGCAACAGAGGAAAAACAGTATGTAGATGCAAGGGATGCAAAGGTTATGCTCCTACGAGAATTTTGGCGCAAGAATCACCTAAATTGGAGTTATGAGTAAAAAGTTATGCTAGTTAGAAGTTTTAGGGGCAAAAGGGTAAAAACAGAGGCTTTTAAGGACCAATGTGTAATTTTATAAAATTACAGGGACTAAAGTGTAAATTATTAGGGTTGAAAAGTAGATATTAAAAGTATAAGGTTGTTTTTGCAAAAATTCTAGGACTCAAACATAATTAATACTAAGTGCAGGGGTTTAAGTGTAAAAAGATAGGGCCAAAATATAATTAAAATTAAGTACAGGGATGTTCCTGTAAAAATTTAAGGCTAAAATAATATTTATACAATTAATAAGGATTAAGGTATAATTTTAAAATAATTTTGGGGACTAAAACATAATTAAAATCAGTCTAGGGGTGTTTTATAAAATTACAAGGTCAAATAATAATTTTAATAATGCATAGGGGTGTTTCTGTAAATTTTTCGGGCTAAAATAATATTTATACCATTAATAATATAAAAAGACTGGATTAAAATATAATTTAAAACAATTCCAGGGATTTTCTACAATTTATAGGGAAAAAATATAATTTCTTAAAGGTATAGGGGCTTTTTGTAAAAATGTAGTGCTAAAAATAATTATTATAAAGTTCAGGGGCCTAAAAACAAATTTTTATTTGTTCTGCACAAAAACAGGGGTCTAAACCTAATTTAAACTAAGCACAGGGGCTAAAATGCAAAACTGCCACAATATCCAGGAATTAATTGAATTAATTTTTAATTAGAAAATCGTGGACCGGGTCTATAGGTTCTGTGGACCAGTGGTCCACTGGTCCACGGTGGACCGATTACATACCCTGAAGGGGTATGTAATCTGGACGGTTGGATGAAGATCCAACGGCCAGAAAAATCACAGGGCGGGGAGGTCGTCGCCGGGGGCTGGATAGACGGCGGCGCGGGGCGGGGCTCGCCGGAGACCGGCCGGAATGGTGCTCCGGTCGGCCATTCCTCGCCGCGAGAGTTCCGGGAGAGAGAGGGGAGGGAGGGTAGTTTCACCGGTAGGTCGCGCGGGTGCGGGGAAGGCCAGGAGGGGGTCGGCGGCGCGGCTCGGTGGCGGCGATGGTCGGAGCTCGGTGGGGGAGGTCGTCCGATGCTCGCGAGCGAGCGGGAGAGAGCGGAGGAGCGGCAGTGGAGCAGGGCGGTGCCGAGGGGTGCTTTATAGGCGCGGAGGCGGGCGAATTGAGCCGGCGCGGGGCTCTCCGGCCATCAATGGCCACTAGCGCCATTGATGCGCGCGGGGGGTGTTCGTAACGGCCGAAACGGCCGAAAGTTAGGGGGGGAAGGGAAGTGGAGGCGGTCACGCGCGCTCGGGCGCCGGTTTCGGGAGCCGGGGAGGTCGGGGGAGGGAGATCGACAGCGGCGGCGGCGGCGGTTTCTGGCGGCGGGAGAGAGAGAGGCGGAGGAGGGGATGACAGGCGGGGCCCGCGTGTTAGTGAGAGAGAGAGAGAGCGCGGGAGGAGCGGGCCGCACGCGCTGGGCCGGCCGGGAAGGTGGGCCGCGGGGGAGAGAATGAAGGGAGGGGAGGCGGTCTGGCCGGCTGGGCCGAAAGGAGGAGGTGGGAGATGCGGGAGGTGGGCTGAATGGTGGGTTTCGGCCCACTGTTCTGGTTTCCCCTTTTCTTTTCTTTCCTAATTCCCTTCTTCTCTAATTTCTTTTCTAAATCCTTTCTTTTCTAAAATTCTATTCTATTAATTCTAGCAATTAATTAATTAATTAATTAATTAAATGCAAGATGCAAACAAAACCTATATGAACATGCCATGCTATGCAAATGCAACAATTGATTTAATTATAAAAACAATTTGTTCTAAGTTATTTGATTAGACTTCTAAATGCTAATAGTTGGCATTTTTAGGATTTAAAAAAAAAAGTAGGGTGTTATACAAATGGGTCTCAAAAGGAGGATAAATTTCATGAAGTGAACATTGGAGATGAGCCTATGAGGGAAGCCTTGAGAAACATGCCCGTGGACGAGGTTTTACCCCACGAGGCCAATGATGGTGATATTGATGAGCCCTCTACTCCACCACCTCAACCTACCTCCTCCTCTGAGGTACAACAAACAACCCAAGATGCCACAAATACTCCCACAAGCTCCTCCCAAGATTCATTGAGAGTTCACTCACCAAATGATGAGGAAACCAAAGTGAGAAGTGAGCCACAAACCTCCCCACATACTTCACCATAGACCACTTATCCTAGCTCTTCACAAGATACACTCCCATCCACCTTAAGTTCAAAGTCCAAAACAAGAAAGTATAAGAGTGACTCTTCCACCTCTCTTAGGATCCAAGATACTCATATATCAGGAGAGCAAACAATCCATGATGCACAAGATATTTCACCTAGAGCTCCTCGCACTCAAATAAAATACCATCCTAGACCCGAAGCCATCAACAAAGATCACTCACAAGACTTGATCATTGGGTAAATCAATGTAAGCCCAACTATGTGAGTGAAGAGAATGATGATGAGGCTAATGATGAAATTGAGAACTTCTCCTTCGTCTCTATGATTGAGCCCACTACCATTGATGAAGCTATGGATGATCACAAGTGCGTTATTGCCATGTAAGAAGAGTTGAACAACTTCAAGAGCTGCAAAGTATGGAAATTGGTTGAGAGGCCCAAGAATCATATTGTGGTTGGCACCAAGTGGGTCTTCAAGAACAAGCAAGATGAGAAAGGAGAAATTGTCAAGGACAAGGCTCGCCTAGTGGCTAAGGGATAATCTCAAGTGGCGGGGATTGACTTTGAAGAGACCTTTGCTCCCATGGCCCGTCTTGAAGCTATTCGTATCTTACTTGCCTATTGATCACACAATGTCTTCAATCTCTTTTAAATTTATGTCAAAAGTGCTATCTTGAATGGAGAGATCAATGAGAAAGTCTATGTGGAACAACCTCCAGGGTTTGAGGACCCAAAACATCCAAGACATATGTATAAATTAAAGAAAGCTCTCTATGGCCTCAAGCAAGCACCAAGGGCATGGTATAAACACTTGAGGAACTTCCTACTCAAAAATGGATTCACCATTTGAAGCATTGATAGCACTTTGTTCACGAGGCATGTTGGGAAGGATCTCTTTGTGTGCCAAATCTATGTGGATGATATCATCTATGGGTCAACCAATGAGAAGTTCAATGAAGAGTTTCAGGAGATGATGGCTAGGGAATTCCAAATGTCAATGATTGGAGAGTTGCATGTTTTCCTTGGTTTTCAAGTCAAGCAATTGAGAGAAGGGAACTTCATCTATCAAGAGAAATATACTAAGGACCTTCTCAAAAGATTCAACATGGAGAATTGCAAGCCTTTGCACACACCTATGGCTACTAGCAAACCCTTGGATGATGATGTGAAAGGAAAACCGGTGAACCCCAAGGTATATAGATCAATTATTGGGTCCTTGCTATATCTCACCGCTTCAAGATCGGACATCATGTTTAGTGTGTGCTTGTGTGCACGCTATCAAGCAAATCCAAAAGAGTCACACTTGAAGGCAGTGGAGATAATAATGAGATACCTCAAGCACACACCTACCATAGGCTTATGGTATCCTAGAGGAACAAACTTTGAGTTACTTGGATATTCGGATTCGGACTTCACGGGTTGCAAAGTGAATAGAAAGAGTACATCGGGAGGTTGCCAATTTCTTGGGAGATCTCTAGTATCTTGGAGCTCAAAGAAGCAAAACTCGATGGCTCTATCTACAACCGAAGCAGAATATGTGGCGGTGGGAGCGTGTTGTGCACAACTCCTCTACATGAGGCAAATGCTCTCGGACTATGGCCTCAACTATACTCAAATGCCACTATATTGTGATAGTGAGGCGGAAATCAAGATGGCCCTCAAGACAGGAGATCGTGGTCATGCAAAGCACATTCAAGTGAGGCATCACTTCATAAGAGACCATGTTGAGAAGAAGGATATCGACTTGGTGAGCGTGCAAACTCATGAACAATTGGCGGATATCTTTACCAAGCCACTTGATGAGAAGACCTTCAACAAGCTAAGGGGAGAACTCAATGTTCTCGACCTCTCCAACTTCACATGAGTAACCCTTGAGTTTGACTCTTGTACATTTGTATAGTGTTTGTTTGTTTTTGGTGTTTGTATCTTCGTTTGTGCTTGTTTCTCTTCCTTTGTAGGTTGACTTCGGACCTTCTTGAGATAGCAATGGACATGGGTTAAGCTTGGCAAGGTAGTTCACAGTGTACCAAAGGCTTTGAAGAATGGTCCATTGTGAGCAAGCTTGAGAAGGGAACAACTCATCGTTGACACCTTGGTTTGTAGCGGTTCTTTCTCTTTTCTTTAGCATCGCATCATGCATTGTATACTTGTTGCATTTGCATTCTTTGCATTCATGCATCCTTGCATTATGATACCTTACATGCTAACTAGCATGTGTCTAGGGGGAGTTACTCATTTACAATGTGAGTATATGACTCTCTAGTTGACCAAATAGTGATATTTGTGCTTCATGCCCATTGAGTCATGTTCAACCGAGCTCCAAAGTTAAATCTACTCGTGCGGCTCAAAGACAAGTGGCTCATACATTCCCACCTCTCTAATGACTAACCCTTGCACATTTGAGAAAATATGTTGTTGAGTCATAAGTGTAGGGGGAGCTACGATGGAACACCACTACAACCAAGGAGGAGCACCATGAAAGGGGGAGTTCATCAAATTCTTGCCAACTATCTTATGCCTCTTGGTTTCATTACGTTTTGGTGTGGTTTTTGGTGACAGGTGACAAAGGGGGAGAAGAAACATGAAGATCCAAAAGCAAGTCTAGATCAAAGAGGGAGAAGGAACATGAAGATGATTGATAACACAAAGAAGAACATGAAGAAGGAATGTGAAGATTCGGGGAGATGGAACATGAAAATCCAAAGGCCAAAATAGCAACATGGAGAAGAATATGAAGATCACATCAAGATGAACATCTACACCAACATGGAGAAGAACAACGATGGTGCATCTCTACGGCGACAATCTCAAGATTGAAATCCAAGTGCGCTAAATGAGTGGGTATTTCTCCCTCAACACCTAGCACATTTCAAGGGGGAGACTAGTTCCAAGGTAAGGACCAAGGTATGCCTTTCAATCTTTTCTTTTCCTTTGGTTCTTTCTTGCTCATCCATTTTGGATCATCATAAGTAGTGGTTGTCATCCATCACCAAAAAGGGGGAGATAGTAAGGATCATGACCATTAAGGTCACCCCAAGGTATGATGTTTTGGTGATGAGTAACAAACATGAAATGTGACTAATATCTACATGAGTTTTGTTCATGTAGGAAACCTCTTCTATCTTATGATGATTGGCAACAACGTCCTTAGCGATTGATGAAAATTACCAAAGCATGGAGACTCGTGAACTTGATGGAGTCCAAGGGTTGATGGAGATGGATCAAAGTGGAGAACAAGCTATGGTGCAAGTGTTTGGAGCACTTGACTAGTTGTTAGGGCTTTGAGTTCATAGGAAAAACTGAACTATCAAGGGGGTCTAGGTCATTCTCTTAGGTCATGTCTAGTCGGTGATGTGCAAGGTTGCTCGGTGAAATCATAGGCACTAGGTGACAGCGGAGAAGCCAAGAAGCTCTTCGGAGAAGCCGGGAAACAAAGCCAAGCAAGGACGACAAGTTTTGGCTTCTGGACATAGAGACCGAACAGAGGGGTCAGTGAAGACCGGACTATATAGTCACTCTGGGGAGTTGTCTAGGACTTTCAGTGAGAAGCAAGGAATCTATCTGTGCCAGAGTCAATATAGACCGGATGGTCCGTTCTGCTGACCGGATGGTTTGGTCAGTAGGACTTGCACAGGGCAGGGAGGAAGCAATTGCACGAAGGCTCCTGGACTGGAGAGAGAAATGGATCGGACGGTCCGGTCAGCAGGAGAATCAATAGGGGTCAGAGTCGTTGGTGCACTATGCTGCAATGAACGGACTGTCCAGTCAGGCAGTGACCGAACTGTCTGGTCAGTAGGCCCAGAAAGCTGATTTTGTGGAGCAACGACTAGTTTGAGGTTGGGAGCCTATATAACTTTGTTTCTGGGATCTTGGAGATCTCCCTTGGCTAGTGGAATACCTGAGAGCATTTGGTAAGGTCCAAGAGGAAAAGAGGAGAGCACTAGGAGGAGATATTGCATATCTTGAGAGTGCTAGTGGAGAGTAACTTGAGCATCTTGCACATCTAACGCTAGGGTGTCCTTGAGGGTGTGATCTAGATTGTTACTCTTGGTCTGTGGTGAGACCTAGACCGGTTAGGTGTCGGTGATCGAGCCTATCATGATCGGTTATGAAGGCCATCACACGTTTGTACACGGTTTGAGCCCGCCGGTGAAAGGGGCATCGCTAGTGAGCGCCCGTGTTGGCTCGAGGAGTCTGGCAAGTTCTCGAGGGAGGTGAGCTTGTGCTTTGTGCAGCGGAGATGCACACCGTGTCTTTACTCTAGGAGTGATTGCGGGCTTGTGGGCGAGAACTCCACTTTGTGGCGGGAGGGACCGGGACTTCGGCGGGAGTGGTCCAACGAGGATTAGGGGAAGGCGCCATCCTTGCGAGACCTCGAGAAAAAAATCATGAGCCATCTCTTACTCTACTACTTACTATGATGCTTTACTTTCCGCATTTACAGACTGTGCTATTCATGCTTGTGTGCTTACCTTGTTCTAGTTGATTCTCTTGTAGAATTGCATGAGTAGGTTTCCTTGCTAGCTTGTGGTATGCTTTCACATTTCATTATTACTAGCTTGCATAGGAGTTGTATTGCCTTTCTGTGATCCACTAGTATGCTTAGGATGTTGTTCCTTTCATAGGTTTATTATCTTGCTAGTGTGATCACCACTAGGATTGTGTAGGAGTTGCTTTGAGTGGTCAGTTTTGAGAATTGGTGAATTTGGTATATAGTGCGAGTTCCTGATTCACCCCCTCGCGATCACTCGGTCCTTTTAGAGCGCAACCGCTTAGACCGGGGCGCGCTAATTCATGATCTATCTCGTCCTTTTTGTGCTGCAGCTGGTGTCGGGTTTCTTCCAGCTCTGCCCGTCTTGCCCTTAGCCGCTGCTGAAGGTCACCAGGGTGAGGCGTGGTCTACGGATCGCCTACCATGGTGACGGGGATGTTGACCATGGTTCCTTCCGCCACCATACCAGTTGCCGGATTCATCGGAGCGGGAGTTTCGGGGTTCACCGCTACACCTGCGGCCGAGTTGCCGGTGTCTCCCTTGGCCGGGGTGGGCACAAGTTGCACCATCTTGCATCCTCACGGGTCCCTAACTCGGAGCTGAAGTCTCCCACAGACCCCACATCGAGGAGCTCAAAGTGTGATTTGTCCGGGTGCTCGATCACACCAGTGAACCTAGAGCCCGTGGAGGTGGGAGTCATGAGTTGCACGGTCGCGCCTCAGAAGCACTTTGCGGTGTTCCACAGGCCATGCAGGCGTCCCTCCCAGGGGGTTTCGGCAGTGATGTGGACAAAGGTTCCCGATCTTCCGATAGGTTCTGATAATCTTGATTAAGGCGGAGGCGATACACAAATCAATCCGGCTTCCGAACGACACATTCTGAACCCCGCAATCGCAGCACAACGTCTCCTCTGGTTATCAACCGTCCAAGAACGATTGACCTTGCCGAGAAGGCTTATCCTTGCCTGCAAATCAAGAACACAAGCAAGAACAAAGAAGAATGCAACCAAATTTGCAAGTATACGATGAATCTCACAAGTTGGGGTCTCACAAACCGATCAAACGACAAAACTGTTATCAACAGCATAATCTAAGCATGTATCATCTCCGCCTTAATCAAGATTATCAGAATCTATCGGAAGATCGGGAACCTTTGTCCACATCAAGAACACAAGCAAGAACAAAGAATAATGCAACCAAATTTGCAAGTATACGATGAATCTCACAAGTTGGGGTCTCACAAACCGATCAAACGGCAAAACTGTTATCAACAGCATAATCTAAGCAAAACACAAACCCTAATTAAGAGGCGGCGGCTGTATATGAGGACGCTAGGGTCATGCAAGACCCCCTAGACGCAGCCCTAAGTGGGCTCAACTCGATACATGGCCCAAAGACCGATTACGGTGTCGCAGCACCAGGACAGATTCTGTACATCAACTTGTTTTGACGATTGTTGACGGCTCCCGACGAATTTTGATATGGGACCAGCTGGGTTGGAAAGATCTTTTTGTTATGTTTCCAGGCATATGTAGAACGTCCAAATCCGAGTTCGTATGCGTCCTGGGCGTCCATTTTAGTGCAGACTGGTCCTGGGCTCCAAAACAGACTCGAAGTCGGTTTTGGATTGGGCTTCCACCTTGGCTTGGACGTACTTGCTGGCCCATCACGCCTCCAATCACCTCCTCAGCTATATCATCATCATGTCCATGGTTCCTAACAATAATTAAATCATTAGGTAGCAATCTATTCTCAAAATCGCATAAACAAAATATTAGAAACGAAGTCTTGGAAAGATCTTTTCGTTATGTTTCCAGGTATATGTAGAACGTCCAAATCCGAGTCCGTATCTTGGAACCCTAGTTCTAATAATTGGTTCTCGTGATTGCCGTCTCTCTGTTATTCGTCCTTGGCTCTTGATAATTATCTTCCTTTTATACTTGACGGGATTAGGTCAACTTCCACCGACTCTAACTCATACTACGATGGGCCTTCATCTTTCTCGGACTGGGTCGTGTTTTCATCATCTTTCCCTTCTGTGCTGATTGGCGTAGGCCCGCGCCAATCCGCGCGGCTCCGTATCTGGCCCATCTTCATTACTCTTTAGTTCTTTATCCATAATTGCCCTATTTTGCACCTATTTCTTGTGATTACATCCAAAACAAAACAACTACAAATATATGCAAATATGGGGTTAATTGTTAGTCCAAACCACCAATTTAAGACGCAGAACATCCCTTTTTGGTAGATAAAATAGGCATCTAGAAACCACCAATTGTTCCCCCATACTCAAATCATTACTAGTCCTCGAGCAATACAAAATCAAATATGTAACAAGAATCTTCACACCATCTCTCATGCAATCAATCTCAATCATCATTTTTACTCGATATCCCTCCACAAAGATTTTCTCTCATCTCCTTCTAACCAATTGACACATCATACTTGAACTTAATCAAATTACCACAAAACCTGATGTGGACAAGGGTTCCCGATCTTTCAAAAGGTTCGAGATACGTTGATTTGGTCGGAGGTGACACACAAATCGATCCGGCTTCAGAACAACACGTTCTAAACCCCGCAATCGCAGCACGACATCTTCTCTGGTTATCAACCGTCCTAAAATGATTGACCTCACCGAGAAGGCTAATCTCTGCCTGTGAATCAAGAACACAAGCAAGAACAAAGAAGAAGGCAACACAATTGCAGATGTATTATGAATCTCACGAAGTAGGGGTCTCACAAACCGTGATGACGGTGAAACTGTTATGAACAGAATAATCTAAGCAAAACCCAAACCCTAATGAAGAGGTTGCAGCTGTATATGAGGACCCTAGGGTCGTGCAAGACCCCCTGGACACAGCCCTAAGTGGGCTCAACTCGATACATGACCCAAAGACCGATTACGGTGTCGCAGCACCAGGACACATTCTGTACATCGACTTGTTTTGATGATTGCCGACAGCTCGCGACAAATTTTGATATGGAACCAGTTGGGTTGGAAAGATCTTTTCGTTATATTTCCAGGCATATGTAGAATGTCCAAATCCGAGTCCGTATGCGTCCTGGGCGTCCGTTTTAGTGCAGACTGGTCCTCGGCCCCAAAACAGACTCGAAGTCGGTTTTGGATTTGGCTTCCACCTTGGCTTGGACGTCCTTGCTGGCCCATCACGCCTCCAATCGCCTCCTCAGCTATATCGTCATCATCTCCATGGTTCCTAACAATAATTAATGTAGGGGAACAGGTAGGCTACGATAGCATATAAAATTTCTACCGTTCAACCAGGAAACCTTGCAAGAGAGGATCATGGATCGTTACCACTAGACGCGCAGGCGGAGCGGAAGCGAATGTTGGAGCAGCTCGATCCAACGTAGTCGCGCGTCGATGTAGAGGAAGTAGTCGATCACGTCAATCGTCTCCTTCTAGTCCAGCCGTCGGCACCGCAGCAGCAGCAGCGCCTCCTCGCGGTATTCCTTTGCAGCTTCTGAAGCGGCAAGGTACTCAGCCTCCTTTGTTGAGTCAGCAACCGTATCTTGCTTGGAACTCTTCCAGCTCACCGCGCCTCCATTAAGGCAAAACACATATCCAGATTGCAATCTCGAATCGTTTTTGTCGGTTTGGAAGCTAGCATCAGTGTAACCATTTACAACGAGCTCTTCCTCACCTCCATAGACTAGGAACATACCCATAGTCCTTCTCAAGTACTTTAGGATATTCTTATTAGCTCCCCAATGAGCTTCTCCTGGATTTGACTGGTATCTGCTCACAGCACTAAGAGCGTAGGCTACATCTGGGCGAGTACTTATCATGGCATACATGATGGACCCAACAGCCGAAGCATATGGAATCGCTCTCATTTTCTCTTGCTCATCTGGTGTCGAGGGACACTGAGTCTTGCTAAGAGAAACCCCATGTGACATGGGCAAGAAACCTTTCTTGGAATCCTGCATATTGAACCGTTTCAATACCTTGTCAATGTACGTGTCTTGGCTTAATCCAATTAGCCTCTTTGATCTATCTCTATAGATCTTAATGCCCAAAATGTAAGCTGCCTCTCCTAAGTCCTTCATTGAGAAACTCTTTCTCAAAGAAGTCTTAACAGCTTCAAGCATTGGAATATCATTACCGATCAGCAATATGTCATCCACATAAAGGACCAGAAAGACAAGCGCGCTCCCACTAGCCCTTTTGTAAACACAAGGCTCTTCTTCGTTTTTAATGAAGCCAAACCCTTTGACTACCTCATCAAAGCGAAGATTCGAACTCCGAGATGCTTGCTTTAGTCCATAAATGGACTTTTGAAGCTTGCATATCTTCCTAGCATTTTGTGGATCGACAAAACCTTCAGGCTGTGTCATGTACACATCCTCACTTAGGTTTCCATTAAGGAAAGCTGTTTTGACATCCATTTGCCATATCTCATAATCATAAAATGCGGCAATTGCTAGAAGGATCCGTATAGACTTTAGCATAGCGACGGGCGAGAAGGTCTCATCATAATCAACCCCTTGAATTTGCTTAAAACCTTTCGCCACCAATCGTGCCTTATAGATGTGAACATTTCCATCCATGTCTATCTTTTTCTTAAAAACCCATTTACACTCAATGGTTTTTACACCATCAGGCGGATCTATCAAGTTCCAAACTTGATTCTCTCTCATGGATTCTAATTCGGATCTCATGGCTCCAAGCCATTTCTCAGAGTCCGGTCCCATCATTGCTTCACTATAAGTCTTAGGCTCATTATTGTCTAACAATAATATGTCTCGCTGCCCCGTGGTTAGGAGCGTGAACTTTTCAGGAGCGCGACGTGCCCTTTCTGACCTACGCGGGGCTGGTGTTTCAACAATTGGTTCAACAACAATTCGTTCATCCAATTGTGGTATAGCGGAAGAAGAAACATTTTCTGGAGCTTCTTGAACTTCTTCAAGTTGCACCGTTCTCCCACTTACCCTTTTGGAGAGAAACTCTTTCTCTAGAAAAACACCATTACGAGCGACAAACACTTTGCCCTCTTCCCGGTTGTAGAAATAATAACCTTTGGTTTCCCTAGGGTATCCTACAAAGAAGCATTTATCAGACTTGGAAGAAAGCTTATCAGACGTCATACGTTTTACATAAGCCTCACATCCCCAAATCTTAAGAAAAGACAACCCGGGACGCTTCCCAGTCCATATCTCATATGGTGTCCTTTCCACGGATTTAGATGGAACCCTATTAAGTGTGAAAGCGGCAGTTTCTAGAGCGTATCCCCAGAAGGACAATGGAAGATCACTTTGGCTCATCATAGACCTAACCATGTCTAACAAGGTTCGGTTCTTCCGTTCGGATACTCCATTCCATTGGGGCGTTCCTGGCGGAGTCCATTGTGGAACAATTCCACATTGCTTTAGATGTTCACCAAATTCATGGCTCAAATATTCACCACCACGATCAGATCGTAGGCGTTTAATAGTCTTGCCCAATTGATTTTGTACTTCATTTTGAAATTCTTTGAACTTTTTAAAGGATTCAGACTTATGCCTCATTAAGTAGATGTAACCATATCTACTAAAGTCGTCGGTAAAAGTTATGAAGTACTGAAAACCACCTCTGGCCGTGCAACTAATTGGTCCACATACATCCGTATGTACAAGTCCCAATAGTTCACTCGCCCTTTCACTATTTCCTGTGAAAGGCGACTTAGTCATTTTGCCAAGTAAACAAGATTCACATGTATCAATTGATTCAAAATCAAAAGAACTTAGAAGACCATCTGTATGGAGTTTCTTTATGCGCTTCTCATTTATATGACCTAAACGACAATGCCAAGTATACGTGGGATTCAAATCATTAGGCTTGAGCCTTTTCGCATCAATGTTATAAATAGGCTTATTCTCAAGATCTAAGTAATATAATCCATTCACCAATGGGCAATTACCATAGAGAATATTATTCAAATAAATGGAACAACACTTGTTCCTTATTATGACCTCATAACCATCATCTTCCTCCAAACATTTTGAAGAAATAATGTTTTTTCCTAAGGCGGGAATATAATAACAATTATTTAACTCCAAAACTAATCCTGATGGTAATGAAAGTGGATAAGTTCCGACGGCCAACGCAGCAACCTTTGCACCATTGCCGACGCGAGCATCCACCTCGCCTTTTGCACATTTCCTTGCTTCTTTAAGCCCCTGCAACGATTTGCAAGTATGAATCATCGATCCGGTATCAAATACCCATGAATCATAAGGACATGTAGCAACATTATTAATTTCAATAACATTGATACCTGAATTAGAAGTGTCTCCACCCTTCTTCTTCAGCTCTTCCAGATAAAGCTTGCAATTCCTCTTCCAATGACCGGGTTTCTTGCAGTGAAAACAAGGATCACTACCCGCCGGTTTAGGCTTAGGAGCTGCTGCAGGCTTAGGCTTAGTGCTAGAGATCTGATCTGTAGCCTTAGCCTTAGTCTTGCGCTTTCGTTTCTTGCTATCCTTTTGAACCAAGTTAACTTGACTTGGACCAGATTTTTTGATGCTTGCCTCAGCTGTCTTAAGCATCCCATGCAACTCAGCCAATGTCTTCTCTAAGCTATTCATTTGAAAGTTCAAAATGAAAGGCTCATAGCTTGCAGGAAGCGACTGGAGAATCACATCTGTAGCCAAATCAGGATGTAGAGCAGCACCAAGTTTCTCCAGATTCTCAATGTAACCAATCATCTTGATCACATGAGGACTGACAGAACCGTTTTCAGCTAGCCTGCACGCAAACAAGGACTTTGAGATGTTGTACCTCTTAGACCTTGCTTGGTTCTCAAACATGCCACGAAGTCCCTCAATCATATTGTGGGCATCCGCGTTCTCATATTGCTTCTGGAGCTCAGAGAACATAGTGGCAAGCATGAGACAGCTAACATCAACTGCATCATTGGTATGTTTCTCATACTCCCTTTTCTGAGTGGCAGTAGCATTTTCTGGCAGATCATCAGGATAGGGAAGCTCTAGAACATATTCCTTTTTCTCTTGCTTGAGAACAATTCTCAAGTTGCGATACCAATCAATAAAGTTTATTCCACTAAGCTTTTCCTTTTCAAGAATTGAGCGCAAATTAAAAGTGTTACTAGCGGTTGGTGCCATGATCTACAACAGAAAATATGCAAATATAAGCACTATGTAAATATAAAACTCTTATAAACATTTTAACAAAAGTTCATTATTCCACTATATGCTTGGAATTGTTTTCCCTCAAAATGACATATAGTGGTTCAAGATCCATATTCAACTTAGATCCTAGTGAGCTTTGGCATCACCGCTAGAAATCTAGTGACATAGGTAAGCAACACTTTGCTAATCACATCCTTATGTGACTCTTGTTTGTTGGGTGGCATCACATGCCCCGGCGCCAACACCATGCCCCAAAGCCCAAAACCGTTTTGATAGCTTTGTTAATTAAACCAATACTATGCATATAAATGTCCGACATTTATCCTAATAATTAAGATAGTTGAGGTACTCTACTTTGGCAGACCTACCATACAACGATCATAATTTTAATAGGTGCAGCTATTGGAAGGGCATATAATTTAATTTTTCTTGAGGGAACCTATTCTAGCATGTTAATCATATCTAATATAAATAACATATGAAAGAATAGGATGATAGGAACATCATCACAGGCAATCATATTGACTGTGAAATAGTATGGCCCCTTTCAATTGGTGATCTCCATCTCCATTGTCATCGCCATGTCTCCCGTCCCTTCAACCATCATGCTTGAGGCCTCCATGAACTAACACTTAGCTACTACAACTAATAGCTAGTAATAAATTACATGAGAATATCAAGCATCACAGATCGACACGCAGGCCGTTATACAATAATATGACAGCCTCAACCCAGCTGTAATTAATCATGGCACGCAGGCCATGCAAATCACATATATACATCACATGCATCTTTTGGGCCATACTATTCACAACATTCTTGGCAAAAACAAGTTAGGCGAGAAGCGAATGCTAACATGTGGCCAAAAAGGGTTGTAACAATCTAGGCGTGTCCGTATGGCGGTCCCTTGTAATAGATCTCATCTAGTACATCAACATATCAACTATATGCACAAGATCTAGATCACAAACTACACAAGGTCGGCTCTGATACCACTGTAGGGGAACAGGTAGGCTACGATAGCATATAAAATTTCTACCGTTCAACCAGGAAACCTTGCAAGAGAGGATCATGGATCGTTACCACTAGATGCGCAGGCGGAGCGGAAGCGAATGTTGGAGCAGCTCGATCCAACGTAGTCGCGCGTCGATGTAGAGGAAGTAGTCGATCACGTCAATCGTCTCCTTCTAGTCCAGCCGTCGGCACCGCAGCAGCAGCAGCGCCTCCTCGCGGTATTCACACGTACGGGGTTGGAGCACCGTGCGCGGCGTGCTAGCACCGGCAACACGGTTAGGGTTTTGTGGGCGAGTAAGAGGAGCACGGCGGCTAGGGTTAAGGACTGGTGGAATCACCTGCGCCCTAAGCCCCTCCTCCACTTAAATAGACCCTTCTAATGGGCCTCGACTAGTTGGCCCATTAGTGGACTAATTCCTCACACGGATCAATATCCGTATGACGCTCACATACGGATCAAATCCGTATTGTCTCTTGGGCATATCTCCAACAATTAAATCATTAGGTAGCAATCTATTCTCAAAATCACATAAACAAAACATTAGAAACAAAGTCACCTGTAAATTTAGGTGATGCACATGAACTTTCATCTTAGTTGGAGGAGTGTTGCGTGTATCCATAGGTGTGATGTTCTCATCATTCTCCCCCTTTTGAATTAGAGTCGTCCTCGACTCGATCCCATCTCTTTCTCCGAATATTTGTCTCAAATCTGAAATATGAAATATAGAACTATTCCCAAACTTGGGATACACCTCATGTTTATATGCGTTATAAAAATTATCATTAGAATGTGAAACTACAGTAGAAGGCATGTCATACAACTGAACAACATCTTTGAAAAATTGGCCAGTAGTATGAACATCATCCTCACTCTTATGATAAGTTAGAAAATGTGTGATCTTAGAAACAGTAGAAAAACTTGACATGACATGACAATTTTTATTGCAGTTTTCTAGTGTCTCATTGAGTTGCACAACACAAGGAGGTTTCAATGTTGAAGAAATATAAACTCTATGCACCATAAACAAACCTCTATGATCATAATAGCCAATAGCATGAAAATTATTTCTTGTCAATAAAGGAAATTCAGTTTGAGAAAAGATTTTCTTCTCAACGACATTTAGATCACAAAGAACATCAAATTCAATATAACCCAAAGTGTTTAGAGAAGTCAACAATTTCTTCTCATCCTTTTCACATGTAACTAAAATCAAATGTTTTATTTCAGCACCATTAGGTGAATCATAAGCAAAAGCATCAAGCTCATTCATTTGTTATGGCAAAGGTATTAGTGAAGCATTGGCACACAACTCCTCTTTATCACAAGGACCAATAGATAAATCAACTTGTAACAAAGAAACATCATCATAAGGTTCCAATACAGCAAGATTATTGGAACAATTCATCACATCAAGAAAGCTTTTACCTGAAGCAACAACCTGTTCTTTATCTTTCCCACTATCATCTTCTTTATGTCGATGTTCAAATGTATTAGTTGCAACAAGAGGCAAAGAAATATGTTCATCCTCTAGTAATTCAGATTTTGATGGAAGTGTTGCAACATTTGAAATAGCCCATTCTATCCAAAATGGTTCATTCTTTCTTCTCTCAAATCTTTGTTGGTCCTCTTCTAAAATTTCAGCAGCAGTCATAGGTTTAAGAGTAACCCTTCTACCATTGTATTTAAATGAGTAGCTATTAGCAATGGCATTATGTGAAACATTATTTCTAGAAATCCAAGGTTTACCTAATAACACATGATATGCTTGCATAGGTACTATATCAAATTCTGCACTATCCTTGTAAGAACCAATAAAAAATTCAATGCGTGCAATTTGATCTACCTTTATCTTACCACAAGAATTTACCCATTGGATGTAGTATGGACATGGGTGTGGTTGTGTGGTCAAGCCAAGCTTCTCGACCAACTCCAAGCTTGCAATGTTGTGGCTACTCTCTCCATCAATAATGACACGACAACGTCGATCCTTCACAACAAAGTGAGTCTGGAATAAATTGTTCAATTGATTTTGCTCTACCTTCTCCATTTGAGAACTGAACACTCGTTGTGCTACAACACTCTTATCATCATGAGATGCCATCAATTCATTCCCATGAGTATTGGAACCTGTCATTGTTAGTAGCAAACAAGAAAACACACAAGAGTATATTTTCCAATCACTACTATGTAATAACGGTGGAAACTTTCAACAAGAAAATGGAAGCATCTCACCAAGCCCTTACAAAGTTCTTAATTACAGCAAGCAAAGGATACCTTGGAGAGTGTGAACTGACAATTGCGAGAGTCAAAAATTTGTGGTTATTCAGAAGGATATATATGGAGCTTGGATAGGCCATATTAGGTAGCAAGGATTAGCAAGATCTCAATTCAGAAATTGCAAAACTGAATAATAGTCCCAAGCTAGTCTATGTCACTGGCCTAAACTTGTCTCGGACCTAGTTCAAGCAAGCAAGCGAATGACTTAACAAAGAATGCAAAGGCTGCAAGCAATTCTGAATTTTTATCTTTGCCTTTTTCTACTTCTCTTTTTTGTGCGGCTTTTTCCTCTTGTGCACTTTTGCCTTTTTCTTTTCTTTTCTTGTGAATCAGAACTGCAGCAAGGTATTAGTACTAGAAAGAAAAAGGAAAATATATTCTAGCATAAGCAATATTATGATCTGAATATGATAGTCACAGAGATAGATAATATATTATTCCAAAACTCTCAATGTGTGCAACAAACTGAATTTTTTTTCCCTTGATTCTCTACGAACAAGGACATGCACCACTCAAACAAGACCAAAGAACAAGCACTAGACCAGCAGTACAATGACCTTGTAGGGACTAAAATTCAGAGAAGCATACTAAACTGAAAATTGCATAGCACAAGGGGGATATAGGACAGCGGAAACACGACGAACAAATATTTTTGTTGGGTAGTTTTCTGGAGTTTAGGACTGAACAAAATAACAGAGATAAGGGTGAACCTAACGGTGTACCTGAAGCTCTGATTACCACTTGATGTGGACAAAGGTTCCCGATCTTCCGATAGGTTCTGATAATCTTGATTAAGGCGGAGGCGATACACAAATCGATCCGGCTTCCGAACGACACGTTCTGAACCCCGCAATCGCAGCACAACGTCTCCTCTGGTTATCAACCGTTCAAGAACGATTGACTTTGCCGAGAAGGCTTATCCTTTCCTGCAAATCAAGAACACAAGCAAGAACAAAGAAGAATGCAACCGAATTTGCAAGTATACGATGAATTTCACAAGTTGGGGTCTCACAAACCGATCAAACGGTAAAACTGTTATCAATAGCATAATCTAAGCAAAATCCAAACCCTAATGAAGATGCAGCGGCTGTATATGAGGACCCTAGGGTCGTGCAAGACCCCCTGGACGCAGCCCTAAGTGGGCTCAACTCGATATATGGCCCAAAGACCGATTACGGTGTCGCAGCACCAGGACAGATTCTGTACATCGAATTGTTTCGACGATTGCCGACAGATCACGACGAATTTTGATATGGGACAAGTTGGGTTGGAACGATCTTTTCGTCATGTTTCCATGCATATGTAGAACGTCCAAATCCGAGTCCGTATGCGTCCTGGACTTCCGTTTTAGTGCAGACTGGTCCTGGGCTTCAAAACAGACTCGAAGTCGGTTTCGGATTGGGCTTCCACCTTGGCTTGGACGTCCTTGCTGGCCCATCACGCCTCCAATCACCTCCTCAGCTATATCATCATCATCTCCATGGTTCCTAACATTAATTAAATCATTAGGTAGCAATCTATTCTCAAAATCGCATAAACAAAACATTAGAAACGAAGTCACCTGTAAATTCAGGTGATGCACATAAACTTTCATCTTAGTTGGAGGAGTGTTGCGTGTATCCATAGGTGTGATGTTCTCATCAGGCAGGCCATCTCAGACAGAGGGGCTCTCCCTTGACGAGCCGTCCGTGGATGTTTGCTATAGCGAACGCGAAGTAGTGGAGGTCATCTTGGTTGGGCATAGGCCCCAAGTAGCGCTCAAAGTGGAGCCACAGCTGGTCACCATAACCGGGCGATGTGACGCGCGGCCTGGCCGGCTCGATCCGAGCCACGCACACCACCTCATCGGTGATTGCGATGGCCGCTGCAATGGGATCCGGGAGTGACTCGTCGACGAGTTGCAGCGTCCCATCTGCCGCAACTTCGAAGTCGAGCATGTCGCACATGTCCTCGAGCCACCACGAGTGTGTTGCCTCAGGGGCGGGTGCCAGGGCCGGAGGCGGCGAAGACGTCGGAATGCTGACGCATAGCAGCTTCCGGTCTGCAGTAGCAACGAACACCAGGCTCTCAAAGAACACACTATTGCTGGGAGCCTAGAAGGCGGAGGAGGTGGCCATCCAAACCGAGGAGTGATGAAGTGAAAGCGCACAAAATCCCCCTACCTGGTGTGCCAACTATCGGTGTTTAGGTCACCGGCTAGTAGAATTTGTTCACAGGGGTGCGTATTTCAGGCTCGGTGATGACTAAGCAAGAAGACACGGGGGGTTACACTGGTTTGGGGAAGGCCCCTACGTTTAGTTCTCTAGCATGATCGTGTTACTTGCTCCGGTAAAGAGTACAATGGTGGTGAGAGAGGAGGGAGCTCCAAGTCTCTGATGCGAGTGGTGCGTATTTGTGATTGATCGAGTGTTGTTCGTTTGGTCATATAGAAAAGAGTGGGTCTCCCCTCTTATACTTCAAGGGGATGGGCCCATTTACGTAGAGAGAGGGTGAGAAGAGAGAGCGGTTCTATATGTGTAGAGTTGGCGGAGGCGTACGGGTGAAGGTGAAGTTCCTGGTTGGCAGTGTGGTCTTCGGTCCTTGTGGGCCCATTATCCTGGTCTCATGTCAGGGAGTGGGCACTGTGCCCAGGCATGCCTTGATTTCCCGTTGTTGGGTAGAACTCCCCTTGTTTTCGTAGACCGCGTGTTCCACCATATATGGAGAGATGCATCTCGGGCGCTGTCATGTTATCCGAGCGGCGGTCAATCGGGTTGTCCATCACTTCGTCCTGTGTCGCCATGTTTAGGGGTGTTATCAGGGGGTGTCATCACAGACCGACCTGTCACACTTGCTCTCATCAGCGGGCGCTGGTGATGATGAAGGCAGCTGGCGTACTGGGGGATTTGACCTTCTGATACTGTGCGGGCATTGCACGTACGACATTTAAGGTTGGGTGGTTGGTAGTTGTTGATCGTCGATTCGCTCGACCCCTTTTGCCCGGGGTCGTAGCGTTGAGTCAGGCCTGTCCGGACCCGCTGTGAGTTGGGATCCATCCTGTCCTGTCAGGGCAGCCAAGTCTTTCCACCCTGCCATTCTTGGATCAGTAAAGGTCCCTTCCTCCTGTCTCGTCTGGGCTCGGGTCCCATTGACTGGAGTTGACAGAGGTAGAGCCTATCTGGTGATCAAGAGGGGCCCACACTATTGTTGTGACTGTAGTGGCAGTGGAGCGCCCGTCCTTGACCTGGAGTGGATAGGTTGGGGCGAGCGACTGAGTCATCCGCTTGGAAAGGCGAGCCGTGCTCGAGGTCGGCTGGGCGGGGTGACTTGTCCTCGACCCCCTCTGAGGGGTCGAGCGGAGCGTAGCATAGCGGATCGCTCGACCCCTGCCGAGGGGTCGGGCGAGGCGTAACTGGCCCCTGTCCACTCGGGGGTCGAGCGAGTCGAGGCAGTGGCACGACTTTCACGTCTAAGGCGCAACTGTCATGTGAACATCTTCTAGTAGGGCCTATACGGACGGTGCCTTGGTGGTTATCCTGCGGGTCCCTTGGGCTGGATGCGTGTGGGCCTCCGAGGGGAGCCACATGGCACCCCAATCTTTACCCTCGACACTCATAATCAGTGAGGACGCCGATTCGCTCGAGGAAGTCATGGTCGAACTTGCGCATGAATGTGAACTCCCGGTCTTGTATGGTTGTGAACTTGCTTTGCTCGTCAAAGTCGTTGAACACCATGTTCATTTTACTCTCCATGTACTTCTCAAATTCTCCATCTTCTCCTCCTTGTTCACTTGCCACTGTTGCAGCCTTGGATATGGACATTGATTTCGAGTGGCAACTCGGAGCATGCCCATATGAAGCTTCGGCTTCTGAGCGCTCACTTGAGGTGCATCTCACACGACTTGAGCTGCTGCTGAACTTGGTGTAGAGGCCCCTCCAATTGTTTGCCATTCCTACAAAAGAGTTACTTGGACACAATACCCGAAGGGCAATATGATAAAAATGGTTAGGGATTAGTTGTTCGGTTAGTAATCCAAGTGTTAGTCGTTCAAACGTGCAAGGGTAGCGGCAAACTTGCTCTAGTTGGTTTTATTGCAGCACACTTTTATTCCTATGTTCAAAGTGCACTTACTAAAAGGACTAGTGAAAAGAAAGAGAGGGTGCAAAAGAAGAGAGATGTGAGGGAGAAGAGTGTTTTCAACTGAAGGTTGTGGGGTGAATAATTTGGAGAATGAGCCTTGGTATTTATATGCTCGAGAGGAGGCAAGGGGGGGGCAACATCCCACGCTGGGCGGCGACCCATGCCGGGTGGTGGGCCATGCTGGGTGGCAGGTCTTCATCGTCCTTTTGCTACATTATTGCTTTGGTGGTGATGGGAGAGGGCTAGGTCAATGCACCATGTGATCCACTTGCTTACTTTGGCCAAAACTTTGTTGGAAGTGAAGGGAGCAAGAAGAGAGTGATGGGATTGCCAAGGTTCAATGTTTGCAATAAGTGCCCTGCCATTTATGAAGCCTAGGGGAGTACGATGGTAGGTGAGTGTGGGTGGTGAAAGAGTGAGGTGACTTGTGTGGCTCTCCTTCATTTACTTTTACTCATAGTGGGGTCTAGGTGAGAATTTTTCACAAAGGGAGTGCTGGCCACACCTCCTCCACTCATGGCCATTATCCCTTCCAACAAGGGTCCGAACTTTTTCGTATCAAAGATGACGTCCTCCGTGTTCAGTTTTTTGCGGTGCCTTTCATGGATGGAGAATTCTCCATGGTCGGTGCAACTTCTTTCTTCTACCATACTTGTTTGATTTTCTTGGGCTTGGTAGTGACCTTTTTCTTTACTTGTTGTGGTTTGTTCTTCTTCTTGGGCAGCGGTGGTGCACTCTCAACTTTTACCACCGGTGCGCCCGATTTTTGTGCCATTGGGTATACCTCAATTTTCTGCACTGTGTTAGGATTTTTACCATAAAAGATGCGTACCTGATTGCATTGTTCAACTCAGGGTCTGAAGGCAAACTTCTCTTCGTGCGCATTAATGTTAAGGTGGATTTCTCCAGCCCCAACATCAATGTTGGCATTTGCAGTGCTGAGGAACGACATTTCTAGTATAAGAGGCATCTTCACATCGGCCTCCTTGTCTAGCACCACAAATTCAACGGGAACGAGATAGTTCCTTATCTTCATGGGTACGTCCTCCACAATGCATGCTGGGTAGCAGACTGATTGGTCGGCAAGCTGCAAGCACATTGCTGTAGGGGATAATGAATTGACATTAAGTTTGTTATACACCACCTTTGGCATGACGCTCACGCTTGCCCCCAAATCACAAAGGGCATTGTTAAATTGCTTCATCCCGATGGAACGTGGGATGGTTGGGCATCCCATATCTTGCTTCTTTTCTGGCAAAGAGTTCAAGATGGTGGCGCTGCATTCCTCCGTTAATTTGATAATCTCAAAGGATGGCATTGGACATTTGTTGTTGAGGATGTCCTTTAGGTACTTGGAATAGGTAGGGACCTGCATGGCATCAAGTACGGTATGCTAGCATATAATTTCTTTATTACCTCTACAAATTTCCCAAATTGCTCATCCACTGTTGGCTTGCATTGGCGAGAGGGAAATGGTAACACCAGTGTATCATAGAACTCATGTGGCACCTTCTTGAAAGGTGCCTTTGCTTCCTCAACTTCAATTTCTTCTTCATCCTCTGACTCTGCATTGGGTTCCTTGTCTTTCCCTACATTGTTAGGATTGGCGGTACCTGTGTAGATGTTCTGTCTCTAGTTGTAATGGCATTAATATTTTCTTTGGGGCTAGCTTCCAGCCGACCGGAGACCTTGCCAGAGTTAGGCTTAACAATAGAAGCAACCAGCTGAGCAATTTGTGTTTCTAACATTTTATTATGACTAAGCTGGTTTTGCAGAGAGGTATTGAAAGCTTCCATGCGAGAATCTATGCTTTCTAGGACTTTTTCATGTTGACGTTTGTTATCCTTTAAGAGTAAAGTGAATTAATCCGCAAGCACAAGGAACACCATTGTAGCATTTCACCCGAGAGTATTCCAAGGTATCATATTTATTTTTCTCAGGGAAGCTAGGCGTAAGATTATCTTTGTTTAACAAAGATATAACTATAAGAATTATACCAGCTGACCAAAGACGGGGGTAAGGATGTTCAATAATAATTGCGCGGGTAGTAACACAGGAGATATCCACACTAAGATAAATAAAGAGATTGGTTAAGCTGGCCGGGAGGACAGCGAGTATAAGTCTAAGATTCATAAAATATATCTTCCTAATATATCTAAATCAAGCGTCAATTCCTAGTTACTCGGGTTAAGCGCTTAAACCAATTTCTTGGTACAACCTTGAGTCTTTCACTTGTTACCTCACTTTAGGGCACGAAAACGGTCCCCTAATATGGGTCGGTAACTAACCTTTGTACTAGTGGGTACGCTATTGCTAGACAACCCTGCTTGAGACTTCCCGAACGTGGTGGATTACTAAAGGGACGGACAAAGCTATTACAGCCTGCCGCCTACCACACAGCCCGTGGGGACGAATGCAAATCCAGCCAGTGTTAACTTAGGCACCATGCCTACACCTTCACTAGATATTTTTCCATTGGCCTAGCGGAAGAATAGCCGGGAAATAACCAAGTCTAAGTCCCAGAAAGAACTAAACTTAATTAAATCTAACCGGGTAAACCACGAACTATGCAATAATATTTCTTCCCGATAATTGTATCTTAAGGAAATGGCCAACTTAAAACAAGTACTTGACAAGATATAAAGCCAAATATATTTATATTGATAAAGGGCTCTTACAAAAAGAGAAAAGATACAAGAGAGCTCATACCAAAACTCTGAGACAATTTCAGAATCTTGAGCGATGCTCTCGACTAGACTCTAACTCCCGACTAACTAACCTACTCTAAGTAGCACAAGTAGTGGGAAATGGACTCCTTGATATGTTTCTTTGTTTTTTTTCTTCTACCGTATTTCCCCTCTATTTATAGGTGATCATGGGCCAGAAGGCATTTGTAGGTGGACTGGAGTTGGTAGGCGGAAGTTGGTCCACTGGGCGGCGGGCAGATCATGTTGGTTCCCGACCAAGTCTTCTTGGATGGCTCGGATTTGGTCCTGATGGTGATTGTTTAGTCGGTTTCATTGGCCTCATGGGTTGGCAACCCCAAGTGGCCAACCTAGGCCACGCAGCAAGCCAGGCCGGGCGGCAAGGAAGGCCAGGTGATGGCCCCTTGCCCGATTGCCCCTGACCTCTCTCAGTTAGGCCACCTGATGGCCCTGTTTCCTTCACCATTTTTCTTGTGTCTTATTCTGGGAGGAGAAAAAAGATTCTCAGTGGAATATTTGTAGAATCAGCAAGGTGCTGATCTCAGTCGTAAACAACCCTGTCGGCTGGGTCCTGATTTCAGCCTGAAAACGACCCCGGCGCCCGGTGAAAATGGCTATTTCACAGTGGTGATCGGCCGACGGGGTGTTTTTTCATGTTTTTGCATATTTTGGCCCTTTTTTTACCTAGAAACACATATCTCACCAAAAACTCCTGGAATCTTATTAGTTTAAATAAATATTTATTGATCTTAGATCTTTACCTTGCATTTCCTGACCGGTTCGTGGCCGATAACAGGTTTTATAGCCCGCCAACACTATTCTAATGCCGGATCGATTTGTGTGTCGCCTCCAACCAAATCAACTTTCCTAGATCCTTCCAAAAGATCGGGAACCCTTGTTCACATCACGTTTGGTCTACCGTGGGGCACCCAGAACTCAATTGGTTTACAAACCCCATGGACCAAGTCCACCAGTTTTTCACATTTAAAATTAATTCATAAATCCTAAATTAATGGTAGTTTTATGGAATAGACCCTAAACTTTAGTATAATTATATTTTAGCCCCTAAGGATTCAGGACCTTGAGTTTGGAGACTTTGAGCAGCAGCAACCCATGGAAAAAGGAAAGTGGCTATTGACCATTTTGGTACCAATGTGTAAAAATGCTTATAAACATGCATGCATTTAATATGAATCCTATGTCTTTATCCTTCCATATTATTCCTTTGTTGCCCTGGTTTGGGTAGTACTCTAGGATGGGTATCTCATGCTTAGTCGTCCTCTTTTGGGAATGGTTAATATGAAGTAATGAACATAATCACTATGGGATGATAATCTTTGTAGTAGGATTACGAATCTAGATAGGCTAGAATGGTTGGTATGGTTCCTGTACGTGTTCCAGATTCTAGGACCGATTCGTGGAACGTGTAACCATGTCAAAGCACAAAACACAAGGCTGATATGGTAGGCGTGGTAAAGTACAAAGATGACTTTCTAGTCTACACATGGACCTTTTTTACAAATTCTAAAAATGCCAACTATTAGCATTTAGCAGTTTAATTAAATAACCTAGGTCAAATTGTTTTTATAATAAATCAAATTAAATTATTGCATTTGCATAGCATGTCATATCCATGTAGATTCTTATGCATTTAGCATTTAGTTTAATTACTAATTATAACCAGGAAATAAGATTTAGAAAAGAAATTAGAGAGGGAAAGAATTGAGAAAGAAAAGAGAAAAAGGAGAAACCATTACAGTGGGCCAAAACCCACCATTCTGGCCCACCCGGAAACCCCACTTCCCCCCCTTCTATTTTCCCCGGCCCAGGCCGACTCCCCTCCCCTTCCCTTCTTTTTCCCACCCCGGCCCAGCTCCCTTCCCGGCCCAGCTTCCCCGTGAGCCCAGCAGCCCCGCCCCACGCTCACTGACCGCCCAGGCCCACGCGTCATCTCCCTTCCTCCGCCTCTCTCTCTCTCCCCGCCACCGAAAACCGACACCGGCCCAGTCGATCTCCCTCCTCGGCCTCTCCGACTCTCAAAACCGACGCCCGAGCACGTGCGATCTCCTCCGCTTCCCCTCCCCCCCCCCCCCCCCCCACTTTCCAGCCGTTCCGGCCATTTCCAAGCCGCGCGCATCAATGGCATGAGTGGCCATTGATGGCCGGAGGACCCCCCCCCCCCCCCGCACTGGCTCAACCCCTCCCTCTCTCCCCCTATAAAACCCCCCTCCTGCACCGCCCTGCTCCGCCGCCTCTTCCCCGCTATTTTCCACCCGCTCGCGACCCCCCCGGAGGCCTCCCCGCCGAGCTCCGACCGCCACCGCCACCGAGCCCCGCCACCGACCGCCTTTCGGCCTCCCCCGCGCCCGCGCATCACCTCGGTGAGGCTCCCCTTCCTCTCCTCTCTCTTCCGGACCCCTCGCGGCGAGGAATGGATGGCCGGAGCGCCGTTCCGGCCAACCTCCGGCAAGCCCCCGCCGCCGCCGCCACCGCGTAGCCGCCGCCGGCCGCCGCCCACATCCGAACCCCCTCGATGTCGTCCATCTTGAAGCCTAGGGCCCAGATTAGAAGATCGAAGGGGTATCCCCCTTGGTCCACCGTGGACCCATGGACCCGGGTCAAGGTCCAGTCAACCATTCCCATAGACCCGGTCCACGAATTTCTAGTTTAATATTAATTCAATTAATTCCTGGATAATGCTGGCCTTTTTGCATTTAGGCCCCTGTACTTAGTTTAAATTAGATTTAAGCCCCTATTCTTATCCAGAACTGTAGAAATTTGTATTTAAACCCAAATATTTTTATAAAATTAATTTTTAGCACTTTAAATTTACAGAAACACCCCTATATATTATTAGGACTATTACTTTGACATTGTAATTTTACAAAAACACCCCTAGACTAATTTTAATTATGTCTTAGTCCTTAGAATTATTTTAAATTATACTTTAATCCTTATTAATTGTATAAATATTATTTTAGCCCTAAAAATTTACAGAAACACCCCTATACATTATTAGAACTATTATTTTGACCTTGTAATTTTACAAAAACACCCCTGGACTAATTTTAGTTATGTCTTAGTCCCTAGAATTATTTTAAATTATCCTGGATAATGCTAGCCTTTTTGCATTTAGGCCCCTGTACTTAGTTTAATTTAGATTTAAGCCCCTATTTCTATCGAGAACTGTAGAAATTTGTATTTAAACCCAAATATTTTTATAAAATTAATTTTTAGCCCTAAAATTTTACAGAAACACCCCTATACATTACTAGAACTATTATTTTGACCTTGTAATTTTACAAAAACACCCCTGGACTGATTTTAATTATGTTTTAGTCCCTAGAATTATTTTAAATTATACTTTAATCCTTATTAATTGTATAAATATTATTTTCGCCCTAAAAATTTATAGAAACATCCCTGTACTTAATTTTAATTATAATTTGGCCCTATCTTTTTACACTTAACCCCCTACACTTATTATTAATTATGTTTAAGTTCTAAATTTTGCAAAAACAACCTTATACTTTTTAGTAATTATTTTTCAGTCCTAATAATTTACACTTTAGTCCCTATAATTTTATAAAATTACAAATAGGTCCTTAAAAGCTCCTGTTTTTACCTTTTGCCCCTAAAACTTCAAACTAGCATAACTTTTTACTCGTAACTCCAATTTAGGTGATTCTTGCGCCAAAATTCTCGTAGGATATGCATAACCTTTGCATTCATTGCATCTACATATTGTTTTTCCTCTGATGCATAATTGTGTATTAATTGTTGTATGTTTTGCTTGTGTCAGTATTTCATTACGTAAAGGCGAACATACACAAGGACCGCCCTACGAGGACTTTCAAGAGCAGGAATTTGAAGGGTTAGAGCAGCCTTCCACGCAGGACGAAGGCAAGTGTCCTTGATGCATACTGCACCTATTGAAATGTTACTATAGAATTGCATGCTTGTGTCAATTTATTGGGAACCTATTGTTAGGGTTTTCCTAGTACTGTTTTACCCTGTTCCTTGTTGCCTCAAAACAATGGATGAATTGTGGGTAGAAAATGCTTAGATGGCTTATGGGATGTGGGCTGATATTAATTTTGATTAATGAACAATGTTACGTGGGAAATGTTTGGTAAAATTTTTAGCAACATGGCTTAGGGATCTATGCAAGCCAGGTGGAAAGGATGTGGTGCCGTGGGCACATGGTTGTGGTGGTAGGCTTGTTGTAGATCCTAGGAACTGGTTCTTGGAGTGACAACCTAGGAAAACAGTGCCATCACAAGACCAACATGGGTAAGGCTTGGCCTAGTAATTAGGTGTTCTCCCAGTATCGGTGCAGCATTTGGTGGAGTGGGGAATGGAAGTCGAGAGGACTGTCCTTGTATCCGAAAGGCTCAAGAGGGGGCTCCTGGGGTGATGAGCTGCTTGTTGACGGGCTATCACTTCTGGACGGGAGTGGAACCTTAGTGGCTAGCATGTACTGGGAGACCCTTTTGGAAAAGCCTTGTAGTGAACCCTGCCACACACCAAATGATGTGTGTAATGTGGGTCGCGTCCACGGGCATCAAGGGAATCACGACTTGTGGGTAAAGTGGTACAAACTCTGCAGAGTATCAAACTATCATGATAGCCGTGCTCACGGTCAAAAGCGGCCTGGAATCCTCACAAGATTAGTTGGGTATGGATGGGTTTGGTTGAAAAGATGGGATGGATTGAGACTTGGTTAGTATAGCACCTTGTGGAATCATGGTTGGGATGACCCCACGTAGTAAATAGGATGCTTAGGTTAATTAAAAGCTCATGCAACCCACTCTATAAAGCCTTTTCTTGGCTATAGCCCCATGTCATCTTTTCCCCCACTTGCTGAGTACAACACGTACTCACCCTTGCTATACCACATTGATATTCAGCCCAAGGAGAAGATTGGAGCCACTACGAAGATGAAGGAAGCGAGTACTAGGCGATGATCCACCAGTCGATGCCTGTGGAGTTTGGGACGTCTACGCTAGCTACTTTCTGTTAGACCCACAGGTCCTTTTGTAATAAAGATACGATGTAATAATTAAAGGATATGGATAATTATTCTGTTTACCATTGATGATGTACCGTATGTGTGTGTAACTTGATCCTGGGCATACGTACGGCTGCACCCGTTTTGCTTCTTAAAATGGGTGTTACATAGGGGGACATTTGGGACATTTGGGAACACACGGGAGTTGGTATTTGGTTGGTTTGGGCTACATGTTGGGGTAAGCTATAGCAAGGTATGGTTTGGATTGGGATACATGCTAGGGTAAACTGTAACAGGATATTGGTTTTCGGGTGGTATAACTCGCAAATAGTTCGATAAGTAGGGCATGCTTATAGTGGTGGATATTTATGGTATTACTTGGGGAATGAAACAATCTATTAAATAGGATTTCTTTTCAAATGGTTATAGGCATAGTGGCATTTATGCAAATGAGCCCTTAAGTTAGCCTTTCTTGACTTAAGCTTGCATGTCATATATTTCCCACACTTGTTGAGTACAAAATCATACTCACGCTTGCTATTTTCCCTATTATTAGGAAACACTACTCATAAGATGGAGATGATGTGGAGTACCACGATGAGGATGTGGTCTAGGAAAGCCATCCCCCATTGAATGCCTGTGGAGTTATGGAGTCTTCAGCTATATCATCATGTATTGTCTGGCATACGGACATTGATGTAATAAACACATGACTTTATGATGTATTAATGACATTAGTTGTATTGGTATTTGTTCATGGTTGTTAAACACCATTTCCAACCATCAATGCTCAAAATAAAGGAGGATTCAATATTCCCACCATGTATGTTAGTTAGAATTAATAAGTGTCCACTATTGCTTGGAGAATCACTGACATGCAGGAGAAATAATGAAATGGAGGAGGAAACACACCCAGTTGGCAAAGAAACACAACGTCAGCCAATCAGAACACGCAAACTGGGACTCCCACGGGTTGACTAGCCCACCTATAGAAGCAAACTGCAGTATCACTGGACCAGGAGGACCACATGTAAGTGCACAGGAGGTGGCCGAGCACATGGGGAATGCCCTCCTGTTCGGCCGAATAGGGAGTGGGTCCCCTTGTGCATGGCCTCCACGTGTTGGCTCCTGGTGGCTCCCCAATGGTGATTGTGCATGTTTGGCGGTGGTTACCGATTCTAGGAACCAACTTTGGGCAGCATAAATAGAAGGGAGAGGCCTCACTCCAAAACACACACCAAGAAGCATTACTCTCTCTTTATCATTTAGTGATTCCCTTTAGGTTTAGTGGAGTTAGGCTTAGAATAGAGTCTTCTTCAGTTCCCAAGTCTTCCTTGGAGTTATGGTATGGCTCTTGTATCTTTCTCCTTTTGTAAGACTTTGTTCTATTTAATATATTAAGTGTTTCTATATAGTTATGTTTGGGTTATGTGTTTCTTGTTTGATTATATGATCCACTCATGTATGTTGTTATTATGCTTGCATGTTAGTAATATAGTCTTACTATATTACCATGTTAGAAAAAATCCCTTACTATAGTCTTTATTTATGTCGTTATAATGATGCATGACTAATGTGTGACTTAGATCATTTCCATCTGCTTAGTGTTCACTTAAATGTGATTACTCCTTTTCTGATCCATTGCTAAAGGGATTAGGAGTATTGTTCTAGAGATATAAGTGTGGTGCTTAGATTAATAGAATGCATTATTTATCATATAGTCCATGGATTGCTTAGGGTAGGCAGTAGGTGGTGACAGTCCTATCTGTCCTTTGAAATCACCCACGTTTGACTTCGCAGTAGGCTCTTGGCCAGAATCATACTGTGGATGCAGGGGAAAACTGGATGCCCAGAGTGTGATGATCTGATTGTCTTGCATTGTCAATGTATCTATATAACAGTACATAATGTAGACTATATAACTATCTAAAAACAACATAGGAACTTAGCTCTTTCTCTGTCCTTCTCCATTAAACTAATATTTATCTAAGTTGTGTGTGCTATCTGTGTGTCCACTACCATGTTTATCATTATCTTTACCCCTGTGAGGACTTTGTCTTATAATCAAATGTGCAATGTCTAGAAACATGGTAACTACTTTGATCAATCATATGCCTTCCTTTGGGATAAAACAAATACGATACCCTAAATACATCCGGGTGAAGCTACAACAGTATTCTCCGTGCGCTTGCGGACTCCCTACTTTCGTTAAAGATTACTATAAGGACCGAAGGCGTACCGAGAGGGGGGTGGGAGTGAATCAGTAAGCCGCTCACAAAACCAAATACTTCAATTCACACTACTTGATTCTAACAAGCATTGCAACCTAAACAATTCTAGTAGGCCAAGACCCTACACATACTAGTGTTCATGATAAAATCAAGCGAGGAAGCCAAACACACTAGCCAATGCAAGCCACAATTCAACTAGTTACTATAGCACACAATTGTGGAATAGTAAATAGAGGGTCAAGGAATGCTCATGATTTTTTCCCGAGGTCTCAGAAGGATGGTGCCTTCCCCTACTCCTCGTTGGACCACTCCCGCCGGAGTTCCGGTCCCTCCGGCCACTAAGTGGAGTTCCCGCCCACAATCCCGCAATCACTCATGGAATGAAGACATGAAGTGCATCACTGCTGCTACCGAAGCACAAGCTCGCCTCGCTCGAGAACTTGCCAGACTCCCTGAGCTGATATGGGCGCTCACTAGCGATGCCCCTTTTAACGGCGGGACCAAACCATGTACAAACGTGTGACGGCCTTCAAAACCAATCATGATAGGCTCGATCACTGACACCTAATTGGTCTAGGTCATACCCTAGACCATGAATAACAATCTGGATCACGCCCTCAAGGACACTGTTGGCACTTCCCAAGTGCCCCTTTTTTATGTGAATATCACCCCAATTAGAGTATAATTGATACTAATTTAGGCAATTTACCTATGATATTACCTATATATTTGTATATGCGTTGTTTTGGAGCTTTATTGCAGAAACAGGTAAAATTGGCTATTAAAGTGATGCTGGACAAGACAGGAGTCTAGAATCGATGAAAAGCATTGAAGAAGCTCAATGCGTCGATCGGCACCAGCCCATGAGCTGATCGGTGCAAGGGTATTGTGGCCCAAAGAAGTGACCGAGGCACATTCTGATGGAAGTTTATCTGCACAAGACACTTGAAGATATTTGCGTAGAAGATTTATGGAACTTCAAGATCTCAACGTGCGATACATGACTTTACCTCGAAGGAAAAGGCCCACATGGCAGCTGTGGAAGACAGAGGAATCGACTCAGAGCAGAAACCAGAGAGAACACGGCTTGCGCCGATCGGCGCAACCGACTTCTTTGCTAGAAACCGAGTCCTTCACGAGTAGAACCCCTATATATACTTGTAACCCCTAGCCGCGATCAGTACCCCAAGGAGGAGGCAATAGAGGGACAACAGATTCATGAGTTAGAGCCACCGGGGCTTGCCCCGTTAGAATAGATCTCTAGTTGAGTTTCAAGAACCATTGGTGTAAGAGTTGATCCATCAAGGTAGGCCATCTCGATGGTGATGAATCTTACTCTATGTATCTCAAGGATGATTGAATATGTTGATGATGGTTTTGGTGATTTGTCTATCTTGATTCTATAATCATGCATGTGCTTATTCTTATTGCTTAGTTCTAGGCTAAGTAAGTTGATATTATCTTAATCATGGTGATTAGGATAGTATTCAAACATTGTATTAATTATGGTTGCTTGATGATGCCGGTAGTGTGGTTTAGCGGTGACAGCACTAAACCTGCACAACACTATTGGATAGTTGAGTAGGGTAAGATACTCGCGTAATTAAGGTTTTCCTCTTAGCAGCGATAAATCGGGAGCCGCTCGGAAAGCAGGGTGGTCTTATTCATTATAGGTTTTCATTGATCCATGTAATTATCCATTATGATGCTATTTAATTATGCTATTAGGTTACGATCTCACTAGTAGATATCTGGCTACTCACCGAATAGTTTCAGCTTTGGCTTTAGCTTTGGCCTTGACCTGCACTCTAGTTCAACTTCGCTGGTGATCCGATTGGCTCAACACCTGCGCCAATTGGCTCAATGACTTAGATCTGCAATAGTACCGATCGACTCAACACCTGCGCCGATCGGCTCAACAACTTAGATCAGCAACAGTGCTGATCGGCTCAACCCTGCGCCGATCGGTGCAATGATAGAATTGTTGTCTGGTGCACCTTTGCGCTGGCCAGTCTCCCCTTCATACAACCTGAACTTGACATTAGCCTTGATTAGATCTATTACTGTTAACTTTGTTTAATTATCCCTAAGGTCTTAGTGGGTCGATAATACCTTGGAATACTCTAAGGGAAAAAGTGCTATAATGTACACCGTCCTCTTGTGGTATATAAGTGGGTGTGTAGTAATGACCAACAGTGATCACCACTAGATTTGGAGGAGTTGCTTTGAGTGCTATCGACATTTTGTGATTGGTAAAATTGGTTCATAGTGGTAGTTCCTGATTCACCCCCCGCCCCTCTCGGTCACTACGATCCTTTTAAGTGGTATCAGAGCCAAGTGCTCATCAGAAGGCTTAACCGCCTTGAGTAGTTACCGCATTGAGTTAGGATGTCATCCCATTCGGGGCCGTGTCATGGCTCACAGAAGGATCGCTTTAAAAGCTACCTAAATGCCATGATTCCGGATGAGTTGATAGACACGCTTATGGACTTTGCCAATACATTTACCGATGATCATGTGTATGATGATTGTGATGATGGTGTGGATGTGCCTTGTACTAGTGAGTGCCTAGATTCTTCTAGCAATGACTTGATAGGTTGCTCTACTAGTGTGCCTAACATGATGATAGATAATGATGTGTCTCTTGATCTTGCCTGCTCTAGTAGCATTGATGATGTTTGTGAGCCTCCTATTGATCATGCTAGTAGTTCTCTTGTTGAGGAGTTCTTTGCTTTTCATGCTAATGACGATGACGACTTGAAGGGATTAAATTCAAGGAGGTTGATCATGTGCTTGAAGGGATTAATGACAAGGTGATAGAAATTGGGAGCTCCAATGAGCAGATTTTGAAGCATACCAAGATTATGGAGCAACAGATGGGACAGTTATCACAGGCCATTCAAGGCAATAAAGGGGTTATTCCTGGTAATACAATGTCTGCAGAGCAGTTAAAGGAAATAGCTACATGGTTAGGAAAGCAAACAGAAGATCCAGAGCACTCTGTGGGAGCAAGGAAGACCCGCGCCAATCGGCTCACCACTGGCGCCGATCGGCGCGATGGTACTGTTAGCACCGATCGGCTCACTCGTTGCGCCGATCAGTGCGAGGAAGAGATTGACCTCTCTGGACTAACAATGGGTATGGAAACAGAGGAGCATGGCCCTACCACGTTCTTGGATACTCAACTGCTGACAAAGACAGAGAGAGTACGGCAACACGACGAGCAATTTGCAAGGTTCGTTGATGTTATGAAGAAGCTTTACATCAATGTCCTTTTTGTTGATGCTATTCAAGTACCTACCTATGCTAAGTACATTAAGGACATGACGTAAAACAAGAAGTCTCTAGCTTCTGAAGAGGTTGTGAAGGTTACTAAGGAACTTATGGCGGCGATCAATGATGTTGCACTTGAGAAGAAACCTGACCCTGGATCACCAAGCATCAAATGCATAATCAGAACAAGGATATTTGATAGGTGCTTGTGCGATCTTGGAGCAAGTGTAAGTGTTATGCCCCATCATATATTCACAAGTCTCAATTTGCCTGAATTGGAGCCTACGGGTATGTGTTTGGAGTTAGCCGATCAGTCTGTACGCTTCCCTGATGGAATTGCTGAGGATGTGCCTGTTTAAATTGGAAATCACATTATCCCTGTTGATTTTATTGTGCTTGATATGGATGAGAGGACAAGAACCCCGTTTATCTTAGGCAGACCCTTCTTGAGGACAACAAAGGCAAGTATTGATGTTGGGAGTGGTGAGATAAGCTTCGATATAAGTGGAACTCCCTACTCTTTCAAATTTCGCCAAAGGGGAGAAGAGTGTCGTGCTATTGATGAAGTGAAGAGGTACAAGACACCGAGGCAACGTGGCATCGAGAGTGATTGGAGGGGATGTAAGGATAGGTCGTCCGAGGTATATGAGCTATTAAGATAAGTGGACCTTGTAGTGTCACGGTCTTGCACCCTGCACTGCGACACTAAGGATTGATTGCTCGCAGGGAGGTCAAGCTCTTTGACCTCATAAATAACTAGAGTGCTCATGGGAGGCAACCCAATTGTTGGGAGATTTAGAAGTTGTTTAGTGCCTGCGGGAGGGCAACCCGTCTTATTTAGTTAATTAATGATAGCCGAGAGGGCAACCCGGTGTTTTTAATTTGCTTTCTTGTAATAAAAACAATCTCCCGAATAAAAGAATTAGAAAAAGTGTGTGCTTAATTCTTGTGTGCTCCTGTGTTGTCTGTTTATTTGTGCAAAACTATATATATATATATATATATATATATATATATATATATATATATATATATATATATATATATATATATATATATATATAAACTAACGACATAGGAATAAAAGAAAAAACCAAAAAAACAGGAAGGAACAGAGCTTGCGTCGTTCAGCGCACTCATGCGTCGATCAACGCATTGATAACAAGTTAGGACAGAAGGCTGACGGCGCCCGGAATAGAAGAGGAGCTGAAAGCCAACCATCACATCAATTTTAAGACGATGAACGACATCTAGCGAAGAAGCGAGGGGCCAGGAGCAAAAATGGACACCGCACCGATCGGCGCGAGACATTGCGCCGATCGGCGCTGTCACCAGATGGGCCCCGCTTCGTCTGCCAATGCTACAGGAACATTGGGAAGAGTGGTTATTAGGTAAAAGAAATGAACACGAGGCATCAGGATCAGAGCCAGACCAGAAGACGAGGTGTAAGGAACCTGCGCCGTTCGGCGCACTCCTGTGCCGATCAGCACTGGTACCCATGCTATGCCTAAATTGGTGACATATTCAGCAGGCACTGATTCTTAGGAACATGTATGATTTTTATGCAGGTTTCCAGTGCAGAGGGGACATGGAATTGAACAAAAGCTGAGAAAGAGACGGCACGCCAATCGGCGCTGGCCAGAGCCGATCAGCGTAGTCAATCAAGACAACGGGATTCCGTGCTGTTCCCCTGCCAGCCGACATGGTGTACCAGGAAAAGACGAAAAGGATGGAAATAATGAAAGGGAGGAGAATCAGGAACCAGAGCGGTCAAAGAATTCAAAATTTGAAATGTGCCAATCGGCGCAGTGACCGCGCCAATTGGCACAGCCCCAAATTTTGGAAATTTTTGGCGGATCCTTCTCCTGGATGTTTCCCACACTATAAAAGGGAGGCCAGGCGCCCCCAGTTCGGCACACCATCCCGGTAATCTCCCCACCTTCCCCACTACCCACGATCTCGCACACGTTCCGCATTCCTCGTAGATGGATGGTCTCCGCTCCTCCGTCGGCAAGTTGGGCAAGAGGCTGCGCCGGGGAAGCAGTTCCGGCGGCAGCAGTGAATCAAGCGGTGACTCCTCAGCTAGGGGGGGCTCTGGTGCTTGCGATGACATGTCGGTGGGTGGTGCATCCACCGGCTCGGCAGCGGCAACATATGAGATCCGCGCCCGCCACTCCGTCTCCGGTGCGTCCCTTCTGACTGTGCGTGCTACGAGGAGCCAAACAGCGGGAAGCCATGGGGTTCCCAGATCACCGCCATCACCGACATTCATGCCACGCACGGTGGAGGAGGGCTTCACCCTCCTGAGCACGGAGGAACAACAGCACTACCTCGCAGTGATAGGAAGGTTCTTCCCCAACTTCAACATGGACGAGACCTTCCTCACCACGATCAGCGTGTGGGAGGACATAAGGAGGATGCTAGACAACCATGGCTGGGTGGACTTCAACCATCTCCCCATGGACTGTAACATCGACATCGTCACCGAGGTTGCCTCTACAATGAGGATCGGCTCCGACGACAACGACAATGATGCCATCAACTTCCGTGTCCACGACATTAGCTACATGGTGACCATGGAGGCGGTGGCTCAAGCCTTCGGCTTCGACGCCAACGCCGATGTGGTCGACATCTTGGGACGTGGGGAGTTGGACTCCATTTGGAGGCGGCTCTCATTCGGCGAAAAGATGAAGCACGACAACATCTGTAACCCGACCATTCAGATCTTCCATCGGTGGTTGGGGGCGCACACATGCGACAAGGTTGACTCCAGCAACGTCACCGATGCGGACTTGCGGTGGCTATTCAACGCCATCGTGAGCTCGTCTCACTGCAACCCTATGTCGGTGATGGGGCGGGGTTGGTTTGAGAAGAGGGGCAAGAAGAGCAAGAAGTTGGCCTTTGGGGGCTATCTTCAATGCCTGGCAGCCTACATCTGCGTGACGATGAATCGGGAGGACGCGATAGAGATTGGCGAGAATATGACTCGTGGCAACATTATCACGGGAAGTGTTCGCGCCGACTTCCATGTCGGCGGCACCAACATTAGGCTCCCGTGTGCGGAGCTAGGAGTTTTTCTCCCTCGTAAGCTAGAGGGAGGAAACTGGCTTAAGGAAGGTCTCCTGGAGGGGGGCCAAGTTCTCAGGGACCGCCATGCGCGGATTAGACAACCGGCGACATCTACAACAGCCGGCTGTGAGTGGAACTCATGGGGGTCACGCCAAGAGCCTCAGCAGTACAAGACAGGGTAGAGCGATGCAGCGGGCGGTTCACAGCCCACTGCGCCGGTCGGCGTAGGTAGCGCGCCTTTAGCACAGGCGTTGACTATAGGTACCAAGGACGGGTACCTGTGGTGCCTTCGGTGCCCGGTGCAGACTTCTTCGTGCCCATGCAGGGGTACCTCGATAACAACATGCACTACATCGAGCACGTGGAGGACGCCACGTCCCAATGGAGGAACAACCATGACGTGATGGTGGAGGAGTTCGAGCGATTCAAGGCGCGGTGCTATGGCTTTGATCAGCCACCGTCTCCACCTCCGCTTGATTAGAGTGCCTAGAAGTGGGCATATGTATCAGTTTCTCGGTTTGTATTTTCTTTATCTTTTGCAATCTTTTTCTTTATTTGCTTATGTGTGTGTGAGCGGGTTGGGAAACCATGTATCGAGTGTGTTTATTTTTATGCATGTGTATTAGTAGTAGTTTTATTTTCATGCAGGTGTGTTAGTAATAGTTTTATTTTCATGCATGTGTGTAAGTAGTAGTTTTATTTTAATGCAAGTGTGTGCGAAAATCATCACCATGTATTCGAGTTTTGATCTTAATATAATGGTGGTGGTTATGCTCTTTTAGAAGAATTGAATTACCTATTCTTTCTTGAAAAGTGTTGATGAAGATCGAATAATGTTGAGCATTGAATAAAATTTGAAACTTACACTTAATTATTATTTAGCAAACATTTCTTATGTGGAGCAATTCTGAATACCCATGTGCTTCATTTGCATTGTCCAATTTGTGATGATAACTTAGTACCAATCTTTTTATAAATAAATTTTCATGTTGTGAACTTTGGAATTTATTATTTCCAAGATCCTCACCTACCAATGCCAAATTTTGAGCAATACTCATGAACCTTTGATATGAAGATAAACATTAAATTGATGGTTGAGTTCGGTTAGGATTTAATTCTTTTTGATATAAACTTTACTAGGATGGCCAAATCCTTGTGTATCTTTTTAGCATTGAATTACAAGCAAATCTCCAATTCTGCTGAGTATTCTATTTTAAAAACAAAGTCTTGTTGAGTATCATTCCTTGACCACATCCTATGTTCCTGGCTGTATTTGAACTTTGAATAAATTTTGAAGCTAGATGAATCAAATACCAACAAAAGCTGGTGATTTTAGGTTGAGAGCCGATCGGCGCAGTCTGAGCTGATTGGCGCAGTAGAGAGCAAAATAAAAAAAAAGAGAAAAATGATGAAAAAAAAAGAAGAAGAGAAAAGCTCTGTTGTTTGCTAAGGGACTTGCAAAATTTTAAGTGTGTGTGTGTGGGGGGGGGGGGGTATATGACATGCTTATTCTCGAAATTCATTCTAATATAGACATGAATCATTCCAACCATGTGCAATCTGATAATGGGAGTTCCCTTTTCTTCCAAGATCAAATTTTTTATGCACTTGTCCACATATCCAGAGTGTGAGTCCTTTCTTAAATTTTCTTTGGCCATCTTGTTAAGTTTTTGTACTTCCAATAAAGAATAATCTCCTAGCTTTACAATATATTGTTGATTTATGTTTGCAATCCTTGAGTTATCTCACCTAGCTACTCATATAAGCCTTACATCTAATTATTTGATCATTATGATGTAGTATATAGGTTGAGTGATTTGAAAGATGAGTTATTGCCTTGGATTATTTGGAAGATAGATTCTTTATGTTCACAACAATCTTTTAAGTGATTTACATGTGTGGAAAAGTTATAATTTGTGAGTTGGACATGATCTTTTGCTTTGGGGAGAAACTTTAAGCTTTATGCCCATATTCGAATTATTTTGCTGAATACCAATATGAAATACACTACAATAGAACAATGCTCAACATTTGCTGATTTAAGATATCTTTCATAATAAGAAGAGTATGTTCTTTGATTTTTCTCTCTTTTACTTTACTCGGGACGAGCAAAGGTTTAAGTGTGGGGGAACTGTTGGCACTTCCCAAGTGCCCCTTTTATATGTGAATATCACCCCAATTAGAGTATAATTGATACTAATTTAGGCCATTTACCTATGATATTACCTATATATTTGTATATGTGTTGTTTTGGAGCTTTTTTGCAGAAACAGGTAAAATTGGCTATTAAAGTGATGCTGGACAGGACAGGAGTCCAGAACCGACGAAAAGCACTGAAGAAGCCCAGTGCGCCGATCGGTGCTAGCCCATGAGTCGATCGGTGCAAGGGTATTTTGGCCCACGGAAGTGACCGAGGCCCATTCCAATGGAAGTTTATCTGATGTTTATGGAAGTTTACCTATGCAAGACACTTGAAGATATTTGCTTAGAAGATTTATGGAACTTCAAGATCTTGATGTGCGATACAAGACTTTATCTCGAAGGAAAAGGCCCACATGGAAGCTGTGGAAGACAGAGGAACCGACTTGGAGCATAAACCAGAGAGAACACGGCTTGCGCCGATTGGCGCAATTCTACGCCGATCGGCGCAACCGACTTATTTGCTAGAAACCGAGTCCTTCACGAGTAGGACCCCTAGCCGTGATCAGTACCCCAAGGAGGAGGCAACAGAGGGACAACAGATGCATGAGTTAGAGCCACCGGGGCTTGCCCCGTTAGAATAGATCTCCAGTTGAGTTTCAAGAACCATTGGTGTAAGTGTTATTCCGTCAAGGTAGGCCATCTTGACGGTGATGAATCTTACTCTATGTATCTCAAGGATGATCGAATATGTTGATGATGGTTTTGGTGATTTGTCTATCTTGATTCTATAATCATGCATGTGCTTATTCTTATTGCTTAGTTCTAGACTAAGTAAGTTGATATTATCTTAATCATGGTGATTAGGATAGTATTCAGACATTGTATTGATTATGGTTGCTTGATGATGCCGGTAGTGTGGTTTAGCGGTGACAGCACTAAACCTGCGCAACACTATTGGATAGTTGAGTAGGGTAAGATACTCGCGTGATTAAGGGTTTCCTCTCGGTAGCGATAAATCGAGAGCCGCTCGGAAAGCAGGGTGGTCTTATTCATTATAGGTTTTCATTGATCCATGTAATTATCGATTATGATGCTGTTTAATTAGACTATCTAGTTACGATCTCACTAGTAGATATCTGGCTACTCACCGAATAGTTTTAGCTTTGGCTTTGGCCTTGACTTGCACTCTAGTTCAACTTCGCTGGTGAACCGATCGGCTCAACACCTTCCCCGATCGGCTCAATGACTTAGATCCGCAACAGTACCGATCGGCTCAACACCTGCGCCGATCGGCTCAACAACTTAGATCCACAACAGTGCCGATCGGCTCAACCCTGTGCCGATCGGCGCAATGATAGAATTGCTATCTGGCGCACCTTTGCGCTAGCCAGTCTCCCCTTCATACAACCTGAACTTGACAATAGCCTTGATTAGATCTTTTACTGTTAACTTTGTTTAATTATCCCTAAGGTCTTAGTGGTTCGATAATACTTTGGAATACTCTAAGAGAAAAAGTGCTACAATGTACAGCGTCCTCTTACGGTATATAAGTGGGTGCGTAGTAACGACCAACAGACACCCTAACCTTAGATGTGCAAGATGCTCAAGTTACTCTTTACTAGCACTCTCAAGGTATGCAATATCTCCTCCTAGTGCGCTGCTCTTTTCCTCTTAGACCTTACCAAATCCTCTCAGGTATTCCACTAGCCAAGAGTTGTCACAAAGACCCCAGCAACGAAGTTTATAGGCTCCCAACCTCAAACTTCTTGTTGCTCCACGAAATTAGCTTTCTGGGCCTACTGACCATACAATTCGGTCACTCCTTGACTGGACAGTCCGGTCACTACAACACTGTGCACCAACAGCTCTGACCACAGTTGATTCCTCTGCTGGCCAGACCGTCTGATCCATTTCTCTCTCCAGTCCAGAAACATTTCAGCGCTAGCTTCCTCTCTGCCCTGTGCAAGTCATACTGACCGGACCGTCCGGTCATCAAATCGGACATTCTAAGGATGCTGATGATAGGACGCCTTGCATATTATGGAAGACTACTCTATAGACACAACCACAACATTACAAACACGATGCTACAGAGCCGAATGTGACATACAGTACTACCCCTAATGTCGAGCCGAGTATGTTTGGAGTGTCATCGTCATCTGCACCACTAAAGATGCATCTAGGATCCCCTAGTGGGTTTTGGTGGACGATGACAAAAGATTAAAATTGCGCTAACCTATCTTTGACAAAAATGTGCAGATAATCAAAATAGTTGAATAAACCCACATGTGCAAGATGACTTTTACTCCCAAAAAGAAGAAAAGAAAATGGACTCAAAAGTGCTTCAAATAGTAGTTCTTTTATTTATGTTGAGTCATAGGCATGCCGAACTATTAAGGGGGGTAAACCGCTAAGAAGGGATTTATGTGCTCAAACTTACCAAAAAAGTTTAGGTGAATTTAGCCAACCAATGCCAACAAGAACCAATCCTTTTTGAGCTAAACAGAGACTCAGGAAAGTTCCATGGTGCAAACCATGGAAGTTCCATCATTGCCCTGCTTCATTTCTCAGCCGAACCGAGAGCTATGGAAGTTCCATGGATTCCCCCACGGAAGTTCCGTCGTCCTCGTGTTTCCTTTCTCTAGCTACTGTTGGTCATTACTATGCACCCACTTATATACCGTAAGAGGACGGTGATGAGGACATCACTCCTAAGAATACATACAACACTCCTCCAATTCGGGACTTGCAAGGTCCAATGACTAGAGCTCGTGCACGACGACTAAATTTAGAGGTGAGCTCGTTCCTACGTTCTTCATTATATGTCACTTTTGAGACTGGTTTGCTATCTAATGATTAGATTATAATTAGGAACCATGGAGAGGACCAGGAGATGATGGAAGAAGGACTTGGAGACGTGGAGGACCAGCAAGGACGTGGAAGCCAAGATGGAGGCCCAACAAAAACCGACTTCGAGTCTGTTTTGGGGCTCAGGACCAGTATGCACTAAAATGGATGCCCAGGACGCATACGGACTCGGATTTGGACGTTCTACATATGCACGGAAAGATAAGAAGAAGACCTATCCAATGCCGTCGGTCTCGTATCAAAATTCATCCGAAATCATCGGGAATCATCAAAACGAGAGATAGTCCAGAATCTGTTTTGATGCTATGTCGCCTGTTTTTGGCCTTTGGGCTTTGTATCTAGTTGAGCCCAATTAGGGGCGCGTTCAGAGGGTTTTGAACGACCCTAGGGTCTTCATATACAGCCGCCGCCACACCATTAAGGTTTGGGTTTTGCTTAGATTATTCTGTTCATAACAGTTTCACCGTCATCACGGTTTGTGAGACCCCAACTTCGTGAGATTCATAATACATCTGCAATTGTGTTGCATTCTTCTTTGTTCTTGCTTGTGTTCTTGATTCGCAGGCAAGGATTAGCCTTCTCGGCGAGGTCAATCATTTTAAGACGGTTGATAACCAGAGGAGACATCATGCTGTGATTACGGGGTTTAGAACGTGTTGTTCTGAAGCCGGATCGATTTGTGTGTCGTCTCCGACCAAATCAACATATCTAGAACCTTTCCGAAGATCGGAAACCCTTGTCCACATCAATTGGTAATCAGAGCTTCAGGTGCACCGTTAGGTTTGCACTACCCTTAGTTAATTTTGTTTTGTGTTCATCTTATCGTCCACAGAAAAGCACAAAATTTTTTTCCCTCCACCCATAACCACGTGTTTAGTCTTTGCATATTTCAGTTTCAGAGTCCGTAGTGTTGAGTTTATGCCCTAGTTCTTGTTTAGTTGCTGGTTTAGTTTGTGTTTTTGTCATCAGTAGTGTTTCCCTTGCAACCCTAACCGCCATCCCCTTCACCATCCTCTATTTTGTTGGCTTTTTGTGCTAGGGTTGATTGATAGACACACCTAGCCTAGTCGCACCCTAAACACACCATCAACACCCCGGACCAATCCCCACAAATTCCACTTTCCGCTGCCTCCACACCGCCAAAAAAAAATCCTACCCGATTCCAAACCCGACCCCAAACCCGACTCGGGTTTTTGGAAAACCGACTTCGACCCCCCTTCAGTAAAACGGGCACAACTTTTCACTCGGTTGTCCGTTTTGGCTAAAATGTTTATAGGAGATTCTTGACTCAAAGTTGAGCATACCCACACTGGGCTTTTCCCTGTGTGCCCTCGTAAAAAAATTCAAAAAAAATCGGGAAGATAAAGAAAAAATTGATTTAAGTTTAAACCGGATGTTTTCTGCAACTTAAAGATTTTCTGTAGGCCACATTCTACCTCTGTTTGAGCTGAAATTTTCTATGGATTCTCCTTCATTGTTAGTGAGTTGGAGAAAAATATCAAAAAAATAAAATAAAAAAAAAAGAAATTTGGGATTTCTACTAGTGCTACATCTAGCCCCCTGAAATTTCCGGATTTGGCTGTTTTGCACTTAGCCCCCAGTTATCGCCTGTTGTGCCTTTGTCTCCTTGTTTCTATTTTGCTATCACTACTGTTCTAGGACATACTTAGACTAAATTAGGGATAAGTTACTTGGGCACTTATTCAGCTTTACTATCTATTTTTGATTTGTATGCCACTCACATATATATATTTGGCCTTTCCTAGCTCTACATATTTCTTCTGGACAACACATAGGTTATTTTGTGACCCTTGTAATCATGGAACACATCTCTCTGGTATCCTTTGCTTTGCTTTTCAGAACTTTATAAGAGCTTTGTAAGGAGTCTCTTTTTGCTGTGTTGAGAGGCACCACTGCTTAACTGTTTTGTAGGGATAACCTTCACTGTTTGTTTCCTATTTTGGTGTTTGTGATGACATGAAGTGATGACGGAGAGATGACTTCACCCTCATAGTTTGCTGAGTGCGTGAGCCAAGAGCAGCTCCAGAAGGCTTTGCAGGCTGCTCAGAGTGATTTGGCAGAGATGATCACCAGAGCCGTTACTGATGCGATCAGCAAGCTGCACATTGAAGAAAGCATCGAGCGGTTGGAGAAGCGGGTCTCTAAGTTAACTGATCAGGTTGTCGCGTTGGAGACCACTCCATGATGAAGACACGGTGTATAAGGCTGATGGCACCATGGATAGGTCAGCTACAAGGACCGCACGATTACGATGTTGTTTGCAATATAATACTCAAGGTATGGGTGGTTTCCATAACTGCAATCGTCGTCCACACGGTAACTATGCTCCAGATGACCCGTATGCTAAAATTAAGTTTTCAATTCTTTCATTTTCGGGTCAGTATGATGGTGATGTTTATCTTGATTGGGAGATGACTGTAGAACAAAAATTTAATGCCCACCTTGTTCATGAACAACATAGAGTTAGACAAGCTACTAGTGAGTTTAAGGACTTTGCTATTATTTGGTGGAGTGGTCTAACTGCTAAAACTGATTTGCCTACTACTTGGGAAGACCTTAAGGTAGCAATGCGTGATCATTTTGTTCCTCCTTTTTATAGAGAGATTTGTAATAAACTGCAGTGTTTAGAACAAGGAGATAAAACTGTTCAGGAGTACTTTAGTGACCTTCAGAAGGGTTTGATTCGTTGTGTTGTAGTTGAAAAAGTAGAGGATCAGATTTGTCGCATTTATTCTGATTTAAGAAAAGAAATTCAGGACATCCTTGATTATAAAGAATATTATACCCTCACCCAGTGTTTCCAGTATGCTATGCTTGCAGAGAAAGAACCACAGGGACTTTTCCAAGCTTTTGAGGAGTACAGCAAGTCAAGTAACTCCTACCCCCCACGCTCGACAGGGACTTCGGGGGCTGCCTAGGCCATCTTTCCGGCCGCCCCCACCAGCAGCTACCGAGGGAACCAGTGTTGTTTCTGCAGCCCCAAGATCAGCCCCTGCACCTTCTATGCACTCAGGTAAAACTTCTGTGCAGGTACCAGCTAGTAGTGCCTCCTCTGTTGCTTCGACGGGGCACACAACAGGGATTCAGTTCCACCGCTGCCATGAACTTGGTCATGTGCAGAAAGATTGTCCAAGTAGGCGGGCATATGTGGTGATAGACGATGGCGGTTACATGAGCACCTCCGATGTGGAGGATGAGGAGGAGGACGTCGCTGCCACCAGCAGTGACCTCGTCCTTGGAGGTAGAGACACCATGGGATACATGAACATTATTGTTCAACGTGTCCTTAGAGCACAAGTTCATCAGCCCGAGAAGATGCAGCGCCACAACTTGTTCTAGATTTTCTTCGTCATCAAGAACCGCCGAGCACGTGTCATCATTGATGGAGGAAGTTGCAATAACTTGGTGAGCTCTGATGTGGTCCACAAGCTTGCTTTGACCACACGTCCACATCCACATCTATACTACATTCAATGGTTAAATGACTTTGGCAAAGCTAAGGTAATACAAACTTGCAGAGTTCCTTTTTCCATTGGTTCTTATGTGGATTCTGTTGATTGTGATGTCGTACCCATGCAAGCATATTCACTTTTATTGGGTAGACCTTGGGAATTTGATAATGATGTTGTACACCATGGTAGAAGTAATAAGTACACTTTTATGCATAAAGGAACTAAAATTACTTTGTTACCAATGACCCCTGCTGAAATAGTACAAGCTGATTTAGAAAGAGCTGCTAGTTTGAAAAATAAAGGTCCTGAAATTCAACAACCTGTTAATTCTAATTCTACACCTAGTAATGTTAATGATTCTTCAAGTTCTAAGGGTGCTGGAATTAAATTACAAGGTCGTTCATGTATTGAAACAAAATCTGAGCTTGCTGAAATTTCTGATAATGATGATATTTACTATGCTTTGATATGCAAAGAAGCTTTGTTTTTGCTTGATGATATTGCTTCTAGTGCTTTGTCTCCTGCTATCACTAACCTTTTGCTGGAGTATGAGGATGTTTTTCCATCGGAGATACCCCCGGGATTGCCACCTTTGAGAGGGATTGAGCATCAAATTGATTTGATTCCGTGTGCTACTTTGCCAAACCGTGCTGCTTATAGGACCAACACTGAGGAGACTAAGGAGATACAATGACAAGTTCAAGACCTTCTGGATCATGGGTAGGTTCGTCAATCACTTAGTCCTTGTGCTGTTCCTAAGAAAGATGGTACTTGGCGTATGTGTGTAGATTATAGAGCCATTAATAATATTACTATTAGGTATCGTCATCCTATTCCTAGGCTAGACGACATGCTTGATGAGTTATGTGGTGCTATAATTTTCACTAAAATTGATTTGCGTAGTGGCTACCATCAAATTAGAATGAAACTTGGAGACGAATGGAAAACAGCATTCAAAACCAAATTTGGATTATATGAGTGGTTAGTAGTGCCTTTTGGTTTAACTAATGCACCTAGTACTTTCATGCACTTGATGAATGAGGTTTTAAGAGCTTTCATTGGCAAATTTGTTGTAGTTTACTTTGATGATATCTTGATTTATAGCAAATCCATAGATGAACATATGAATCATTTGCGTGCTGTTTTTGATGCTTTACGAGATGCACGTTTATTTGGTAACCTTGAGAAGTGCACCTTTTGCACGGATCGAGTCTCTTTTCTTGACTATGTTGTAACTCCACAGGGAATTGAGGTGGATGAGGCCATAAAGAGCTGGCCTGTACCAAAAACTATCACACAGGTGAGGAATTTTCTTGGTCTTGCAGGTTTCTACCGCCGCTTTGTCAAAGATTTCAGAACCATTGCTGCACCTTTGCATGAGTTGACAAAGAAGGGCGTTGCTTTCCATTGGGGTATGGTACATCATGAGTCTTTCAATGCTTTGAAGGATAAACTTACACCTGCACCATTGCTACAATTACCTAATTTTAATAAGATTTTTGAGCATGAATGTAATGCTAGTGGTATAGGCATTGGTGGTGTTTTGATGCAAGATAGTAAACCTGTTGCATACTTTAGTGAGAAAATTACTGGGCCTATTTTGAATTACTCCTCTATGATAAGGAATTGTATGCACTTCTACATTGTTTAGAGACGTGGCGTCATTATTTGTTGCCCAAAGAATTTGTTATTCATTCTGATCATGAATCACTTAAGTATATTCGTTCTCAATGTAATTTGAATCGTAGACATGCTAAATGGATTGAGTTTATTGAGTCTTTTCCTTACATTATTAAACATAAGAAAGGGAAGGATAATGTGATCGCTGATGCTTTATCTAGGTGCTATACTTTATTGTCTCAACTTGATTGTAGAATTTTTGGACTTGAGGCAATTAAAGAACAATATGCTGCTGATGTTGATTTGAAGGATGTATTGCTGCATTGTAAAGAAGTTCGTTCATGGAACAAATTTGTGTTGACTGATGGATTTTTGTTTAGAATTAACCGCCTATGCATTCCAGTTGGTTCCGTTCGTCTTTTGTTGTTACAGGAGGCGCATGGAGGTGGATTGATGGATCATTTTGGTGCCAAGAAGATGGAGGATATTTTGGCCACACACTTCTTTTGGCTAAGGATGAGGAAAGATGTTGAGCGCTTTGTTGCTCGCTACACTACATGTCAAAAAGCTAAGTCTCGCTTGAATCCACAAGGTTTATACATGTCACTTCCTGTTCCATCTATTTCTTGGGCGGATATTTCTATGGACTTTATTTTAGGACTGCCTAGGACTAAGAGGGGGAGTGATAGTATTTTTGTTGCTGTGGATAGATTTTCTAAGATGGCACAATTTATACCATGTCATAAGACTGATGATGTTAGTTATATTGCTCATCTCTTTTTCAAAGAAATTGTACATTTGCATGGTATGCCTTCTACTATTGTTTCAGATCGTGATGCAAAAATTCTTGAGTCACTTTTGGCGCACGCTTTGGAATAAGTTGGATACAAAGTTGTTGTTTTCTACAACTTGTCACCCACAAACTGATGGACAAACTGAGATGGTGAACCGCACTTTGGGTACTATGTTGAGAGCTATTTTGAAGAAAAATTTGAAGTAATGGGAAGAATGTTTGCCTCATGTTGAGATTGCATATAATCGGGCAACAGATTCTACTACCAAGGTAAGTCCTTTCAAGGTAGTGTATGGTTTTGATCCCCGTACTCCACTTGATATACTTCCTCTACCTATTCATGAGAAAGTTCATGTTGATGCTAAGGAGCGTGCTGAATTTATTTTGAAAATGCATGAGACCACTAGACTTAGCATTGAAAAGATGAATGACAAGTATAAAATTGCTGGTAGTAAAGGTAGAAAAGAAGTAAAACTTGATGTAGGAGATTTAGTATGGTTACACTTGAGAAAGGATAGATTTCCAGATTTGAGAAAGTCTAAATTAATGCCTAGAGCTGATGGTCCTTTCAAAATAATTGAGAAGATTAATGATATTGCATACAAACTTGAGTTGCCTCCCGAGTTCAGGGTTAGTCCTACTTTTAACATTTCAGATTTGAAACCATACTTGGGAGAAGAGAATGAGCTTGAGTCGAGGACGACTCCACTTCAAGAGGGGGAGGATGATGAGGACATCACTCCTAAGGATACATGCAACACTCCTCCAATTCTGGACTTGCAAGATCCAATGACTAGAGCTCGTGCACGACGACTAAATTTAGAGGTGAGCTCGTTCCTACGTTCTTCATTATATGTCACTTTTGAGAATAGTTTGCTACCTAATGATTATATTGTAATTAGTAACCATGGAGAGGACCAGGAGATGATGGGAGATGATGTGGACAAGGGTTCCCGATCTTCCGAAAGGTTCTTGGTAAGTTGATTTGGTCGGAGGCGACACACAAATCGATCCGGCTTCAGAACAGCACGTTCTAAACCCCGCAATCGTAGCACGACGTCTCCTCTGGTTATCAACCGTCCAAAAGATGATTGACCTCGCCGAGAAGGCTAATCCCTGCCTGCGAATAAAGAACACAAGCAAGAACAACGAATAATGCAACACAATTGCAGATGTATGATTAAACTCTCGAAGTTGGGGTCTCACAAACCGATGAACGGCGAAACTGTTTATGAACAGAATTGATCTAAGCAAAACCCGAACCCTAATGGTGCGGTGGTGGCTGTATATAAAGACCCTAGGGTCGTGCAAGACCCTCTGGACGCGCCCCGAATTGGGCTCAACTAGATACAAGGCCCAAAGACAAAAAATAAGCGACGCAGCACCGACACAGATTCTGGACTCTCTCTTGTTTTGACGATTCCCGATGACTCCGGATGAATTTTGACATGAGGCCGGCGGCATTGGAAAGGTCTTCTCCTTATCTTTCCGTGCATATGTAGAACGTCCAAATCCGAGTCCGTATGCGTCCTGGGCGACCGTTTTAGTACAGACTGGTCCTGGGCCCCGAAACAGACTCGAAGTCGGTTTTGATTGGGCCTCCACTTTGGCTTCCAAGCCCTTGCTGGCCCTCCACGTTTCCAAATCCTTCTCCCATCATCTCCTGGTCCTCTCCATGGTTTCTAATCATAAAATAATCATTAGGTAGCAAACCATTCTCAAAAGTAACATATAGCGAAGAACGTAGGAACGAGCTCACCTCTAAATTTAGTTGTCGTGTACGAGCTCTAGTCATTGGACCTTGCAAGTCCAGATTTGGAGGAGTGTTGTGTGTATCCATAGGAGTGATGTCCTCATCATCCTCCCCCTCTTGAAGTGGAGTCGTCCTCGACTCAAGCTCATCCTCTTCTCCCAAGTATGGTTTCAAATCTGAAATGTTAAAAATAGGACTAACCCCGAACTCGGGAGGCAACTCAAGTTTGTATGCATTATCATTAATCTTCTCTATTATTTTGAATGGACCATCAGCTCTAGGCATTAGTTTAGACTTTCTCAATTCTGGAAATCTATCCTTCCTTAAGTGTAACCACACTAAATCTCCTACATCAAGCTTTACTTCCTTTCTTCCCTTACTACCAGCAATTTTATACTTTTCATTCATCTTTTCAATGCTAAGTCTAGTGGTCTCATGTATTTGCAAAATAAATTCAGCACGCTCCTTAGCATCAATATGAACTCTCTCATTAATAGGTAGAGGAAGTATATCAAGTGGAGTACGGGGATCAAAACCATACACTACCTTGAATGGACTTACCTTGGTAGTAGAATGTGTTGCCCGATTATAAGCAAACTCAACATGAGGTAAGCATTCTTCCCATTGCTTCAAATTTTTCTTCAAAACAGCTCGCAACATAGTACCCAAAGTGCGGTTCACAACCTCAGTTTGTCCATCAGTTTGTGGATGACAAGTTGTAGAAAATAACAACTTTGTACCCAACTTATTCCAAAGCGTGCGCCAAAAATGACTCAAGAATTTTGCATCACGATCTGAAACAATAGTAGAAGGCATACCATGCAAACGTACAATTTCTTTGAAAAAAAGATCAGCAATATAACTAGCATCATCAGTTTTATGACATGATATAAAGTGTGCCATCTTGGAAAAACGATCCACGACAACAAAAATGCTATCGCTCCCCCTCTTAGTCCTAGGCAGTCCTAAAATAAAGTCCATAGAAATATCCGCCCAAGGAATAGAAGGAACAGGAAGTGGCATGTATAAACCATGTGGATTCAATCGAGACTTAGCTTTTTGACATGTAGTGCAGCGAGCAACAAAACGCTCAACATCTTTCCTCATCCTTGGCCAAAAGAAGTGTGTGGCCAAAATATCCTCTGTCTTCTTAGCACCAAAATGACCCATCAATCCACCTCCATGCGCCTCCTGCAACAACAAAAGACGAACGGAACCAACTGGAATGCATAGGCGGTTAGCTCTAAACAAGAATCCATCATTCAACACAAATTTGTGCCAAGCACGACCTTCTTTACAGTGCAGCAATACATCTTTAAAATCGACATCAACAACATATTGTTCTTTAATTGCCTCAAGTCCAAAAATTCTACAATCAAGTTGAGACAACAAAGTATATCGCCTCGATAAAGCATCAGCAATCACATTATCCTTCCCTTTCTTATGTTTAATAATATAAGGAAAAGACTCAATAAACTCAACCCATTTAGCATGTCTACGGTTCAAATTGCCTTGAGAACGAATATACTTAAGTGATTCATGATCAGAATGAATAACAAATTCTTTGGGCAACAAATAATGACGCCACGTTTCTAAAGAACGTACAAGTGCATATAGTTCCTTATCATACGTGGAATAATTCAAAACAGGCCCAGTAATTTTCTCACTAAAGTATGCAACAGGTTTACCATCTTGCATCAGAACACCACCAATGCCTATACCACTAGCATCACATTCAAGCTCAAAAGTCTTATCAAAATTGGGTAATTGCAGCAATGGTGCATGTGTAAGTTTGTCCTTCAAAGCATCAAAAGACTCATGATGTACCTTACCAAAATGGAAGTCAACGCCCTTCTTTGTCAACTCATGCAATGGTGCAGCAATGGTGCTGAAATCTTTGACAAAGCGGCGGTAGAAACCTGCAAGACCAAGAAAACTCCTCACCTGTGTGATAGTTTTTGGTACAGGCCAGCTCTTTATGGCTTCAATCTTCGCCTCATCCACCTCAATTCCCTGTGGAGTCACAACATAGCCAAGAAAAGAGACTCGATCCGTGCAAAAGGTGCACTTCTCAAGGTTACCAAATAAACGTGCAACTCGCAAAGCATCAAAAACAGCACGCAAATGAATCATATGATCATCCGTGGATTTGCTATAAATCAAGATATCATCAAAGTAAACAACCACAAATTTGCCAATAAAAGGTCTTAAAACCTCATTCATCAAACGCATGAAAGTACTGGGTGCATTAGTTAACCCAAAAGGCATTACTAACCACTCATACAACCCGAATTTGGTTTTGAAAGCTGTTTTCCATTCATCTCCAAGTTTCATTCTAATTTGATGGTAGCCACTACGCAAATCAATTTTAGTGAAAATTATAGCACCACATAACTCATCAAGCATGTCGTCTAGCCTAGGAATAGGATGACGATACCTAATAGTAATGTTATTAATGGCTCTACAATCTACACACATACGCCAAGAACCATCTTTCTTAGGAACCAAAAGTACAGGAACAGCACAAGGACTAAGTGATTGACGAACATACCCACGATCCAAAAGGTCTTGGACTTGTCGTTGTATCTCCTTAGTCTCCTCAGGGTTGGTCCTATAAGCAGCACGGTTTGGTAAAATAGCACCAGGAATCAAATCAATTTGATGCTCAATCCCTCTCAAAGGTGGCAATCCTGGGGGTATCTCAGCTGGGAAAACATCCTCATACTCCTGCAAAAGGTTAGTGACAGCAGGAGGCAAAGCACTAGAAGCAATATCACCAAGCAAAAACAAGGCTTGTTTGCATATCAAAGCATAGCAAATATCATCAGTAGAAATTTCAGCAAGCTCAGATTTTGTGGCAAGACATGAACGACCTTGTAATTTAATTGCAGCACCCTTAGAACATGAAGAATCATTAACATTACTTGGTGTAGAAGCAGAATTAACAGGTTGCTGAATTTCAGGGCGTTTATTTTTCAAACTAGCAGCTCGTTCTAAATCAGCTTGTACAATTTCAGCAGGGGTCATTGGTAACAAAGTAATTTTAGTTCCTTTATGCATAAAAGTGTACTTATTACTTTTACCATGGTGTACAGCATCATTATCAAATTCCCAAGGTCTACCCAATAAAAGTGAACAAGCTTGCATGGGTACAACATCACAATCAACAGAATCCACATAGGAACCAATGGAAAAAGGAACTCTGCAAGTTTGTGTTACCTTAGCTTTTCCAGAGTCATTTAACCACTGAATGTAGTATGGATGTGGATGTGGGCGTGTGGTCAAATCAAGCTTCTTAACCACATCAGAACTCACCAAATTGTTGCAGCTTCCTCCATCAATGATGACACGTGCCCGACGGTTCTTGATGACGAAGAAAATCTGGAACAAGTTATGTCGCTGCATCATCTCGGGTTGCTGGACTTGTGTGCTAAGCACACGCTGCACAATAATATTCATATAGCCCGTGGTATCTCCGCCTCCAAGGACGAGGTCACCGCTGGTGGCAGCGACATCCTCCTCCTCATCCTCCACATCGGAGGCGCTCATGTAACCACCATCATCTGTCGCCACATATGCCCTCCTACTTGGGCAATCTTTCTGCACATGGCCAAGACCATGGCAGCGGTGGCACTGAATCCCTGTAGTGCGTCCCGTCGAAGCAACAGAGGAGGCACTACTAGCCGGTACCTGCACAGAATTTTTACCTGAGCGCGTAGAAGGGGCAGGGGCTGATCTTGGTGCTGCAGAAACAACACTAGCTGGTGGGGGCGGCCGGAAAGATGGCTTGGGCAGCCCCGAAGTCCCCGTCGGCCGTGGTGGGTAGAAATTCCTGGACTTGTTGTACTCCTCAAAAGCCTGGAAAAGTCCCTGTGATTCTTTCTCTGCAAGCATAGCATACTGGAAACACTGGTTGAGGGTATAAAATTCTTTATAATCAAGGATGTCCTGAATTTCTTTTCTCAAACCAGAATAAAAGCGGCAAATCTGATCCTCTACTTTTTCAACCACAGCACAACGAATCAAACCCTTCTGAAGCTCACTAAAATACTCCTGAACAGTTTTATCTCCTTGATCTAAACGCTGGCTGCAGTTTATTACGAATTTCTCTATAAAAAGAAGGAGGAACAAAACGATCACGCATTTCTACCTTAAGTTCTTCCCAAGTAGTAGGCAAATCGGTTTCAGCAGCTAGACCACTCCACCAAACAATAGCAAAGTCCTTAAACTCACTAGTGGCTTGTCTAACTCTATGTTGTTCAGGAACAAGGTGGGCATTAAATTTTTGTTCTACCGTCATTTCCCAATCAAGGTAAGCATCACCATCGTATTGACCCGAAAACAAAGGAATTGAAAACTTAATTTTAGCATACGGATCATCTGGAGCATAGTTACCTTGTGTGCGACGGGTGTGGTTGTGGAAACCACCCATACCTTGAGGGTTACATTGCAAACGGCGTCGTAACCTTGCGGTCCTTGTAGCTGACCTATCGACGGTGCCATCAGCCTTATACACTGTTGCTTCATCATGATCGCCTTCAACGTCGTTGTTGGTGTTGTTGTTGTTGTTGGGTGTTGTTGTTGTTGTTGTTGTTGTTGTTGTTGTTGTTGGTCTTGTGAGCGGTCTCCAATTCGACAACCTGATCGGTTAACTTAGAGACTCTCTTATCCAACCGCTCAATGCTTTCTCCCAGGTGAAGCTTGGTGACGGCGTCGGTGACGGCCCTGGTGATCGTTTCTGCCAAATCACTCTGAACCGCCTGCAAAGCCTTCTGTAACTGATTTTGGCTCACGCACTCATCCAATTTTGAGGGTGAAGCACCCTCCCCGTCGCTTCCTGACATCAGAAACACCAAAACAGGAAACAAAAAAAGTGAAGGTTATCCCTACAAACCTACTAAGCAGTGGTGCCTCTCAACACAGCAAGCAGTGGGTATGCCCAACTTTTCGTCTAGAATCTCCTGTAAAAATTTCAGCCAAAACGGACAACCGAGCGAAAAGTTATGGCTGTTTTACCGAAGGGGTGTCGGAATCGGTTTTGAAGAACCCGGTGGTTTCAGTGAAATCCGAGTCGGGCTTGGGGTCGGGTAGGGAGTTTTTTTGGCGAGGTGGATGCAGCGGAAAGTGGAATTTATGAAAATTGGTCCGAGGTGGTGAGGGTAGGTTTAGGGTGGGATTAGGGTGGGCGTGTTGATCAATCAACCCTAGCACACAAAGCCGACAAAACCGAGGATGGTGAGGGGGATGGCGGCTAGGGTTGCAAGGGAAACACTACTGACGACAAAAACACAAACTAAACCAGCGACTAAACAAGAACTAGGGCACAAACTCAACACTACGGACTCTGAAATTGAAATATGCAAAGGCTAAACACGTGGTTATGGGCGGGGAAAATTTTTTTTTGGTATTTTCAGTGGACGATAGGAAGAACACGAAAACAAAACTAAAGGGTAGTATGAACCTGACGGTGCACCTGAAGCTCTGATTACCACTTGATGTGGACAAGGGTTCCCGATCTTCCGAAAGGTTCTTGGTAAGTTGATTTGGTCGGAGGCGACACACAAATCGATCCGGCTTCAGAACAGCACGTTCTAAACCCCGCAATCGTAGCACGACGTCTCCTCTGGTTATCAACCGTCCAAAAGACGATTGACCTCGCCGAGAAGGCTAATCCCTGCCTGCGAATCAAGAACACAAGCAAGAACAACGAATAATGCAACACAATTGCAGATGTATGATTAAACTCTCGAAGTTGGGGTCTCACAAACCGATGAACGGCGAAACTGTTTATGAACAGAATTGATCTAAGCAAAACCCGAACCCTAATGGTGCGGCGGTGGCTGTATATAAAGACCCTAGGGTCGTGCAAGACCCTCTGGACGCGCCCCGAATTGGGCTCAACTAGATACAAGGCCCAAAGACAAAAAATAAGCGACGCAGCACCGACACAGATTCTGGACTCTCTCTTGTTTTGACGATTCCCGATGACTCCGGATGAATTTTGACATGAGGCCGGCGGCATTGGAAAGGTCTTCTCCTTATCTTTCCGTGCATATGTAGAACGTCCAAATCCGAGTCCGTATGCGTCCTGGGCGACCGTTTTAGTACAGACTGGTCCTGGGCCCCGAAACAGACTCGAAGTCGGTTTTGATTGGGCCTCCACTTTGGCTTCCAAGCCCTTGCTGGCCCTCCACGTTTCCAAATCCTTCTCCCATCATCTCCTGGTCCTCTCCATGGTTTCTAATCATAAAATAATCATTAGGTAGCAAACCATTCTCAAAAGTAACATATAGCGAAGAACGTAGGAACGAGCTCACCTCTAAATTTAGTTGTCGTGTACGAGCTCTAGTCATTGGACCTTGCAAGTCCAGATTTGGAGGAGTGTTGTGTGTATCCATAGGAGTGATGTCCTCATCAGGAGAAGGACTTGGAGACGTGGAGGACCAGCAAGGACATGGAAGACAAGGTGGAGGCCTAACCAAAACCGACTTCGAGTCTGTTTTGGGGCTCAGGACTAGTCTGCACTAAAACAGATGCCCAGGACGCATACGGACTTGGATTTGGACGTTCTACATATGCACGGAAAGATAAGAAGAAGAAATTTTCAATGCCGCCGGTCTCATATCAAAATTCATCCAGAGTCATCAGGAATCATCGAAACAAGAGAGGGTCCAGAATCTATTTCGGTGCTATGTCGCCTGTATTTGGCCTTTGGGCTTTGTATCTAGTTGAGCCCAATTAGGGGCGCGTCCAGAGGGTCTTGCACGACCCTAGGGTCTTCATATACAGCCGCCGCTGCTCCATTAGGGTTTGGGTTTTGCTTAGATTATTCTATTCCTAACAGTTTCGCCATCATCACGCTTTGTGAGACCCCAACTTCGTGAGATTCATAATACATCTGCAATTGTGTTGCATTCTTCTTTGTTCTTGCTTGTGTTCTTGATTCACAGGTAAGGATTAGCCTTCTCGGCGAGGTCAATCATTTTAGGACGGTTGATAACAAGAGGAGACGTCGTGCTGCGATTGCGGGGTTTAGAACGTGTTGTTCTGAAGCCGGATTGATTTGTGTGTCGCCTCCGACCAAATCAACATATCTAAAACCTTTCGGAAGATCGGAAACCATTGTCCACATCAGACGGTGTACATTGTAGCATTTTTTCCCTTAGAGTATTCCAAGGTATAATTGAGTCCACAAGGATCAGCAAGAGAACCGTGTTTAGAGTTTACTCTTTTGCCTAACAAGTCAACCCTACCATGAAGTACATATTGCACATAAGTGAGCATGAAAAGAGGTGAAAATTGAAGGTTGCGCCGATCGGCTCAACAGGTACGCCGATCAGTGTGAAGGCTTCCGTGGGCTAAAGTGCGTTGATGCTTAGTTAGCCAAGGCTTGTGGGAGTAGGAGCATACACATCGACCAATGAGTATCACCTGGAGTTAGCCTATATGCATCTAGCGGTCGGAGGAAGGTTGTTCCGATTGGTGCAACTGGTGTGCCGATTGGCACTGAAGCAGTAGTCATTATCATCTTAATCCTAGCTTACTTGGAACTTTAAACAATCGGTAAACATCAAAGATGAGCAAGACCACCCTGCTTTTCGAGCGGCTCCTGATTTATCGCTGCTGAGAGGAAACCCTTAATCACGCGAGCGTCTTAACCCTACTAGACTATCTAAAAGTGTTGTGCAAGCTTAGCTCTGTCACAGCTAAACCACACCCTAGCATCATCAAGCAATCATGATTCATACAAGATCCGAATACTAGCCTAATCACCACAATTAAGATAACATCTAAATACTTAGACTAGAACTAAGCAATTGAATAAGCACATGTAAGATCAATCCAGACAAACACAGATTGCAGCCAAGGATAGAACTAAGATAGATAACATAAAGATCAATAACTTATACCAATATTCATCATTGTCGAGGGCGCGCTGATCGGCTCAACTGGTGCGCCAATCGGCACTGCCTTGATGCATCATTGATGACTCCTAAGGTATATGTCTCTACTTCTCCTAGATCCAGTGTAGTGCACCACGCAGGGTCCCTACCCGACTAGACTACATCTCTTCAATTTGGTGGCTCTTCAATTCCGGTAGCCTCCTGACAATGTGCAATGGCTCCTATAGCCTAATTCACTCATTTCTCCTTCGTGTCCCACCATCTTGGACATCATATGGGTGTTTATATAGCCTCTAGTCACGTCCTCCCTTGCTTGGCCTCCAAGTTTAACTCATAGAGATTGAATCCAAGTCGGTTTTGTACATTCCATAAACTACGCTGACTTACTTTAATCATAACGGATGCTTCCCTAGTCCTAATGAAGCATGTCTGGGCTCTATCTCGTAGCCCTTGAAAATATCTACAACTTTGGTATTATTTGGATTCTCAGATTCGGAAGTTTAGATAACCAAAATTACGATGCCAAAATATCTGTCCTGATTCGGATTCCTCTGCACAGCCTGCCTTGCAGGGCCCATATCTCCCAGATCTGAAGTCCAATAAATGCAAATCATATATGTTTCGGAAAGAACTGGACGAGGTCTTCAACTTTGGTATTCTGATATTTCCTATTTGACCAATTCTTGGGCTCCGAAATCATGTGACAATATAGTGCTGTTTCTGGACTCAGCGAATTGAACTTTCCTTCCAGATAAACCTTCTAGAAATCCTTAGCCATTGGGCCTAGACCTTGGGCTTGCACATTGAACCTCATGGATGTCCAGGTGTGTCTTGTAAGCTTCATGGGCTAGTGGGAAGTCCTCCTTGCATGGCGAGCCGGGCTTCATATCAGTACTTCTCATATTAGAGTCATTTTGTCATCCTTTTACCTGTTTCTGCAATAAAGCACTAAAACGACACTACATGTGGAAATCGTCAATATTAGAGGTAAAACACATGATTATGACAAGAATATGATACGCTATTGGTGGTTATTGGTATATAAAACGGGTACTTAGGAACCACCAACAGTTTTCCCATGCTTAAACCTTTGCTCGTTCTGGAGCAAATAAATCTTCTCAAGGAGAGATCAGCATTACAATTATGTTATCTTCACTCCCATTCATCAAGGCACATGCATACCTAACCCACCTTAAGAATGTAGCACAAAAAGTTGTATGTTGCACCAACTCTAGTACTCAAAGATACTAGTGGGGAACAAAAAATGACTAAGATCCGACCACAATGATCAAATAAAGTAGCTTCAACTCTCAAATCAGATTGCTCCTCAACTAGGCCTTAAATGATAAAGTTTTTCCAAAATTTAGACTCATTTATCCAATCAAAATGCTCTCTTGCAAAGAATCAAGGCAACACTCATCTTACAAATCTCACAAGCCAAACAACTAGAAGTGATCCTATCTACAAATATTTGGTGGAAGGCTTTATGTGTAGCTTGGTAGGAAAACAACTAGCAACAATGTAACTCAGAGTATTGTCATATCAAGAGATAGTTCTAATACGTATTACTTGAGACTTGTCAAAAAGGCCATTGGAAAACAATATGAAGAAGAGGAGAAACACACGCTTTAGAAAGGTGGACATGTGCAAAAGACAAAGAATGATCTCAAGATACAAACGAAGTTCTCAAAATCGGATTGCACATGGTTGGAGTGATAGAGTCTCAGCCAATTGAATGCACTTACTTGAAAAATAATGGCTTATGCATAAATCTCCTCTCTTGCAACTTGATTGAACATTCTTGATCTTCCATCAACAACAATTTTTTTGAAGTCCATTAGCTAGTGTTTCGGAATGATGAATGATGTCCATCCCCCCATGCTTAAACGTCCTCGTCCTCGACCATCTGAAACACTTATAATTGCTTTCTGGAGATAATAGAGCGCTTCCTAAATTTTTGAGTCCTTGCGCCGATCGGCGCAGAGTTGTGTCGATTGGCGCACTTCTGATTTTGCCTTGTCTTCTCCTTGTATTGCTCTTTTGCACTTCAGAGAGTCTTCAGAGGTGTTTATTGATGAAAATCTTCATCTTCAGCTAGAGGTTTATAGTTTGTGCATAAAACCATAGAAATAGTGCAATGGCTCGACGAGAAACTCATATCATAGGTTGTGGACAAGGAGACGACAACACCAAAGGAAATATAGGTTTACAGGTGGGAATATTCAGCGAGCATTGCTAAATATGAAAGGGCTAGCAAACAAGTGATAGTTACGCAAACAAAATGGCTAACTTCCAAGTCTCATACCAAAAGAACACAAACTTGAAACAACTCACCAAATTACATGTTGCATTCTACAGGTTTATCAAATAAGTGTAGCATATTTGGCTTTGGTAGGTATGATGAATGCAAGAGAGCAAAATTTGCAAGGATTAGAGACAACATGTAACAGTTTTCCAAAAATTATGATGTACATTAGCTATGTTGGAGTTTTCTTTTTAGAGAACGAAGCATATTGTCATGAAGAACAATTCAACCATATGTGGTCTTTATTGAAACATCTGTCAAAAAATACCACCACTAAAGCAAATAGAGTTTATAGAGTTGGTGCTTAGTTAAAAATTTGGCGGTGGACAATTATGTGCAATGAATCATGCAAATTCCAATAATAGTAGAAACTTTCATCATATCTCTAATAAAGAGCCTCATCAAAATTATGCATTTATTCATCGTGAAAGCATTATAAGACAACGGTGATGATACAGGCAAGCTCCCCTAGATAAATTAATGACATTTGGTCACCCTAAGGTAGCTATTAGGGACATGTCATTGTCCATTCTATGTTCTAAGTGACAAATTACAAATAACCTTTTGCATGAACCAAACGAGAAGGGTATAATAGAAGAAAAACAGAGAAAAGACCCAAGTTGGAAGCAGACAGCAAGTACAGGTTTGAGAAGAAAATAAGATTAGGAGAAGTGAAGAATCAAAGGGATGTTACCGCATTTTAATCAATTGAAGCGCAACGTGTGCCTCCCCCATGCTTAAAATCTTGCTGGATTGCACAAGAGAAGGGCGATAGCAGGGGCAGCGAGGGAGCGTCGATCGGCACGAGGATACGTCGATCGGCGCAGACGGTTGTGCCTCTCGTCACCTCCATCTCCAGCCTTGATGTGCTGTCCCAATGCTCCCTCTTGTATATGCAGCTGTTGTCACCTCGTTTCATTCAACTGTCCTCGTTCAAGAGTAATTCTTTCATTTCTGCAAAACATTGAAATGCATATATTACCCCCGATATGATAGTCGGGATAGAACAATATCTACCATCTAGCAACAACCTCAAAAGTTCAACTTGTGGCATTTTAATTCTAGTAGCCAAAAGAAAACAAAATCCTAATGGGTGTACGTGTGTGCACAAGTGTGGATGCATGGAGTTAATATCACAATGTTAGCAAAGAAACAAGACTATAACAATATTGTTCCACAATTTAGTCTAAACACCATATTCACACAAAATTGCTAAATGAATGTATAATCCTAAGATCAAAGTTTTCATTGTTTAGTCTTGAAACAAAGCAAACAAAATGAAGGAAATGAATTTTTATGTTAGCAGCGAAGGTTAGAGGCGTGGAAGCTAAACAAGAACAATGTTTACACCTAGCTCTGAGCACCATGCTTACAACTAAATTGCTGTCATCAATCATAACAAAATTCTTAATAACCAAAATCAAAACACCATGTTTATCATTTAGCTACGATAAAACTTCATTAGATCAAATGAATAGCGCATTCCAATAGACTAGCAACCAACCAATGCAAATGATGCAAAACATAGCAAGGCAAATGAACTAGTTAATGTTGTTCAACAAACAAGCATAAACAACATGTTTACACCTAAGTTTGCTAAAAAAAGCTAAATAAGTTCTCATTTAACAAGTTCAAACCAAGCTATTATGAGTAGAAAAGTGAATATGATCATGCAAAGTTAGAGATTTGGGTGCAACAAAATAAAAATATGTTAGGCGGCAACAAAGGAATGCTGTGGAAAAGCATTTGGGTACTGCACCGATCGGCAGTGTGCGTGCGCCGATCGGCGCAGTAGGAATTGGCTCTGGAATGCGATGAAAAATGAAGGGTGGGAGGCTTAGGCGGGCTGAAGTTAGATGATTAAGATGCATGCAAGCGAAAACATTATACAAAAAGAAAAAAAAACATAGCAAGTCCTCACAAATTATGCATGTAGTGGATGATTTTTGCAAACAAAACACAAAAGGATGGTGATGGAGGTCTAAAAATAAAAAGTTAATCTAGAACTAATTTGCCACAAGTGAATCAATTGAGTTGGGTTATTCTCATGACACCAAGACCCTAGGTTGCCCTCCTAGTAGCACTAATCAATCCAAACAAAACAAAATCACAAAAACATGGGTTGCCTCCCAAAAAGCGCTTCAATTAAAGTCATGTAGCTAGACTTCTTACATACCTTGTTGTCACGAAGCCATGGTTCTTGGTGTAAGATCTAAAGATTTCCATGCAGCTTGTACTTATGCAAACTTCATCGTGGTTTGCTCATTGCCCGTCTTCATTGTGTTACATAATGCTCAATGTGTGTGTATGATATAATGCTCTGGAGTCTTCAATCTTGTTCAACTTCCAGTCATTTACTTGTGGGAGAATTGCTTGAGCTATCTTTGTTGTCACCTTCATCTTCACATGGAAAATCTTGGTGACTTCATCTTTTAAGCATTGGAGCATATGTCGGCTTGTCCTATGACTTGTGAATCTTGATATTCGTTGCACCAGCAAGTCTTGATGATGAAGAGTAGATGCAACATCTCAATTCTTGCACAATGATCCATCAAGTCGACAGTGAAGAAATCCGAAGAAATCTTCTGTTGCTTTTCTGAACCGATGTCTTGTTTCTGACATTGCACCGCGACCAGAAGGAATTAGAGGCTGAAACCTATGCCATTACATCGGGCATCAAATTATTTCCAAGCAGTACTCATGTGTCCAAATCGAACTCCGTATGAGGGAGATATGACCTTTTTCTAAAGGTAATGTCAGGCCATCTCGCGATGAATCCGAATTGAATTCAAACTTTCCAAATATTCAAACTCCGTGTTTGGAACAACTTGAATCCATGTCAATCACCAAAAGGAAGTCTTATAAATGTATGGAAACCCATAGATCACATGGATGTAGGACTTTAATTCCATATTTGGCTCAAACTTCCAATTGTTTGCAACTATCGTGAAGTATTCAAACAGCCTATGCAGCGTCTCGTGTTTTGGCCATAAATCCTTCTAGGAAACTCCAATTGATGTGAGGTTTAAACTTTTGGAAACTGGACTTAATGCTCTTCCACAATATCAAATTTGTTGGTCTTTCAATCCTCTGTAGAATTTCGCACACCTTCTTTTGGTCAGCGGACAGCACATCTGCTCATGATAAATATCCATCGTGTCTTCATTCTTTGCAATTGAAATTCTTGATCTTCATGATTCTCTTCTCCCATTATTTGTTGCTGTGAATAAGATAGAATCCTCACAAAGCATTAGTTAAAAGAAATTTTGACACAAAGAGCGTACCTCCCTTTTCAGTGGTGTGGTGCCGATTGGCATGGGCGTTGCACCGATCGGTACAAGCGACTCTTTCATGAACATGGACTCTGCAGCAGATGATGGGTCACTAACAAAGTTAGAACCTAATGGTGCGGAGCAAGAGAATCCATGAAGAGCGAGGTCATTAGCGTCGGCATCGATGTGGCGCTGATCGGCACACGGTTGCGCCGATCGGCGCAAGAAGCTATGTTGTCGTGCTCCAGTCGAGGTTGTATGCCTAGCTTTGTACCTATTTTTCAATGGACACACAAACAAAGAAAAACAGGCTATGTGCAATAAAAAGATAGAGCATTAATTCGAAAAACTAGATCGATCCCTCTAAATAGGTTCGAGTTGCCGATCCCCGGCAACGGCGCCAGAAAAAGAGCTTGTTGGTCGTTACTACGCACCCACTTATATACCACAAGAGGACGATGTACATTGTAGCAGTTTTTCTCTTAGAGTATTCCAAGGTATAATCGAATCCAACGGGATTAGCAAGAGAACCATGTTTAGAGTTTTCTATTTCGTCTAACAAATCAACCCTATCATGAAGTACATATTGCACATACGTGAGCATGAAAAGAGGTGAAAATTGAAGGTTGCGCCGATCGGCTCCATAGGTGCGTCGATCGGCGTGAAGGCTTACCTGGGCCAAAGTGCGCTTGATGCTTAGTTAGCCAAGGCTTGTGGGAGTAGGAGCATACACATCAACCAAGGAGTATCACCTGGAGTTAGCCTATATGCATCTAGCGGTCAGAGAAAGACTGTGCCAATCGGCGCAACTGGTGTGCCGATAAGCACTGAAGCAGTAGTCGTTATCATCTTAATCCTAGCTTACTTGGCATTTTAAACAATCTGTAAACATTGAAGATGAGTAAGACCACCCTGCTTTCCGAGCGGCTCCTGATTTATCACTACCGAGAGGAAATCCTTAATCACGCGAGCGTCTTAACCCTACTTGACTATCTAAAAGTGTTGTGCAAGCTTAGCTCTGTCACAACTAAACCACACCCTAGCATCATCAAGCAATCATGATTCATACAAGATCCGAATACTAGCCTAATCACCACGATTAAGATAACATCTAAATACTTAAACTAGAACTAAGTAATTGAATAAGCACATGTAAGACCAATCAATCCAGACAAACATAGATTGCAGCCAAGGATAAAATTAAGACAGATAAATAAAGATCAATAACTTACACCCGTATTCATCATCATTGACGACTCGTAAGGTACATGTCTCTACTTCTCCTTGCTCCAGTGTAGTGCACCCTGTAGGGTCCCTACCTAACTAGACTACATCTCTTCAATTTGGTGGCTCTTCAACTCCGGCGGCCTCCTAGCAATGTGCAGCGGCTCCTATAGCCTAATTCTCCCATTTCTCCTTTGTGTCCCACCGTATTGGACGTCATATGGGTGTTTATATAGCCTCTGGTCACGTCCTCCTTGCTTGGCCTCCAAGTTTAGCTCATAGAGATTGAATCCAAGTCGGTTTTGTACCTTCCATAGACTACGCTGACTTACTTTAATTATAACCGATGCTTCCGCAGTACAAATGAAGCAAGTATGGACTCTATCTTGTAGCCCTTGAACATATCTACAACTTTGGTATTATTTGGATCCTCAAGATCGGATGTTTAGATAACCAAAATTGCGATGCCAAAATATCTGTCCTGATTCGGATTCCTCTGTGCAGTCTGCCTTGCGGGGCCCATATCTCCTAGCTCTGGAGTCCAATAAATGTACATCATACATGTTTCGGAAAGCACTCGACAAGATTTTTAACTTTGGTATTCTGAAATTTCCTATTTGACCACGTCTTGGGCTCCGAAATCGCATGACAATACAGTGCTGTTTCTGGACTCCGTGAATTGAACTTTCCTTCCGGATAAACATTCTAGAAATCCTTAGGCATTGGGCCTCGACCTTGAGCTTGCATATTGGACCTCATGGATGTCCAGGTGTGTCTTGTAAGCTTCATGGGCTAGTGGGAAGCCCTCCTTGCACGGCGAGTCAGGCTTCATATAGGTACTTCTTAAATAAGAGCCATTTTGTCGTCTTTTTACCTGTTTATGCAATAAAGCACTAAAACGACACTACATGTGGAAATCGTCAATATTAGAGGTAAAACACATGATTATGACAAGAATATGATACACTATTGGTGGTTATTGGCATATAAAATGGGTACTTAGGAACCACCAACAGTTCCTGTGGGATATTTGCTTTACGGGTATCCTCATACAAGGCTAAAGTCGGTGGCCGACCGGGTACTTCATCGACAAGGAAGCCGACCGACTCAGCTTGGAGTGCAAGACAAGAAAGATTAGACTTGCTATATAGAATCATTGTAGAGTACGACTAGGACTCTGCTTGTACCCCCCTGCCGACCGGATATATAAGGCGGCAGGGTACCCGCCATGGAGGGGGGAGAGATAGTTAGAGGCAATTTAGGCTTAACATCTCGTGACAATCAATATAATACAGAACACAGGACGTAGGGTTTTTACTCCCATTGAGAGGGCCCGAACCTATATAATTCGGTGTCTTGTGTAACCATTGTAGTTCTTGGTCTCGATGTAGCCATATATATTTACTGTCGGTCTTGAGCGTCGACAGTTGGCGTGCCAAGAAGAGGAAAAGGCTCACCGGGATTCTCCGTCGACTACGATGGCCGAACTTCCCATCATCCAATACTCTCCGGACTTCAAGATCTCCTTTGGATCGCTCGACTTCACGGTCGGCGACAATGGAGCCCTAGGTCTGAACGACTTTAGATCAGACTCGACCGCAGCCAGCCCCATGGCGCGATCACCGAGTTCATCTGACATTATCCCTGCATTGATCCCACTCGGATCCGAGCAGGAAGACTCTTCCTTCGGATATGACTTGACGTCAGATCGGTCTTTTGATGTGGACACGGTCGGATCGACCTACTCGTATCCCCATACAGTCAACATAGTGGATATAGTAGACCCTGCTGCTGGAAACCAGGATGAGGATCCAGATGCCGAAGAAGAAGGGAATCCAGCCGATGGTCTCCAAAACCAATCGGTCGATGGAGGCCGACAAGATGATAACCCGCCAGTTGATGAATTATCGGTCGGTCACCGCCATCGACCAAGAGGGTCGCACGGATCGTGTAACGCACGCTGACTGGATCTTGGCCCTGACCTTGAAGTGGATGGTGTTAAGGTCTACCACACCCAACAGAACAACATCACCAGGGCCAAGACATTGCTTGACATTTTAATGGTTGATGCCCACTATCAAACTCCTGCTATGTAGAAGGCGGTGGCTATGCTCAAAGCCGTAGCGGCACAAGATGCTGCAAAGTCTTAGTCGGTCGCAAGTTCCAGACATGTATCTTCTCAGGGTCGATGAAGGTGTGAAGATCTGAGAAATTCTCTCAGCTTCCGTGATGGATGAGACACCATCAACTCTCACCACGAGGAGCGCGCTCGGGACAACCGATGCTATGAGGAAGAGCAGCGTGAACGAAGAATGGACGCCCGACGGGAAGACCGGTGGGATGACCGACGAGAAGACCGATGGGACAACCAACGGGATGATCATCAGAACCCTCCTCCAATAGACAACCACGACGACCGACGTCGACATGTCGATTGGGATCGGCGCGATAATGATGGCAATCGACGACGTCGTCATGACAAGGATGTTGGCCCACGCCACCGTCGTAGCCCAACCACGTCCCCAGACCGACAAAGGCGATCACCAACACTGACTGATGACAAGATCGATGGCATCAAGGCTTACGTCCCTCGACTTCACATTGCTCGATGGCCGAAAGGTGATTCCTACGTAATGGTTAATTACCTTCCGGCCTGCTTAGATCCTGTCGTTCGGATATGGATCACATCTCTACCTGAGGAGTCAGTCACATCCTGGGGAGACCTCAACTGGAAACTCATAGAAAGTTTCCAAGCAACTTGCAACCGACCGGGCAACCACTTCGACCTCACTCGGATCAAGCAGAAAGGAGACGAGCCTTTTCGTGACTACATCAAGCGGTTTTGCACTAAGAAGACTGAGATCCCCAACTTCCCCGATCAGCAAATCATTACTGCCTTCCTGGGTGGAATTCACAGTGATGATCTGGTCCGGGAAATCGGTCGGAGGAACCATGATCTCAAGCTCACCGCTCAAGAGTGCTTCAAGATTGCTGATAAGTATGCATCAGGGGAGTCTGCACTTGATGATATCTGAGGAAAGGGCAAGGAGAAGTGGTCGGACACGCCTAAGTCCTCCAAGAAGGACAAGAAGAGAAAACCTGACAATGTTGTCTGCACAGTGGACCGGTTTCGAAAGAATCTTCGGATGAACCAGCCGTCTACTGATGAGTTGCTGAGTGGCATTTGCCCTTGGCATCCAAGGAAAACCACAAAGCAAAGGATTGCTATTATCTGAAGGGTTTTGCAACAGCTGCGCTCAAGGTGGCCAAAGATCCCCCGAGGCGCAACAATAGCAACAAAGACAAGCCTAAGGATGATGATGACAAGGATGATTCAGGAAAGTTCCAGGAGCCCCGCAAAGAAGTAAACTTCATCTTCGGAGGCCCGGATGCCTATACATCCAAGCGCAAGCAAACGTTAGAGCTTTGAGAGATTAACTCGGTGGAGCCAGCTACACCTCAGTACATGAGGTGGTCTGAGATGCCAATCACTTTTGATCGATCGGACCATCCAAAACATCTACCAAAACCAGGTCGCTAACTATTGGTGCTTGCTGCGACTATGAAGGCGATGAAGTTCAACAGAGTACTCATCGATGGAGGAAGTAGTTTGGACCTAATCTTCACTAGGACCCTTCAAGAGCTCCGTCTGTCAATCAATGACCTCCAACCGAGTTCTTCACCCAACCATGGGATTGTATCTGGCAAGACTTCAGTCCCAATTGGACAAATCACTCTGCCAGTCACCTTTGGCACCCATGATAATTTTAGGACAGAGCGTATCCTCTTCCAGGTGGCAGACTTCGAGTCAGCATACCATGCTATCATCGGTCGACCGGCGATGGCCAGGTTTATGGCTGTTCCGCACTCTTCGTATCTCACCCTCAAGATGCCAGACCCGAACAGAATAATCTCCCTCCACTCTGATCTTCGGAATTCTTTTGATTGCGATGTACAGAGTTGTGAGATGGCTACCAAACAGTTGATGCTGTCGGACCTAAAGGAGATCCAGAAGGTGGTCGGTATAGAGGAGCAGACTGGAACGGAGGTTCCTACAAAGAAACCTACCAAGGACAAGATCTAGACCAATGACATCCAAACCAAGGAGATTTCGCTCGATCTAGAGGACCTCAATAAGGTGACTTATGCTGGGGTCAACCTTGATGGAAAATAGGAACTCGCGCTCACTCTTTTCCTCTAGGAAAATAGGGATATCTTTGCATGGAAACCATCTGACATGCCAGGAGTCCCTAGGGAAAAGATTGAGCATGTGTTAAGGGTACCTCTAGGGGCTACCCCCGTTTGCCAAAGGCTTAGAAGATTTGTGCAAGATCGCAAGGATGCTATAAAGAAGGAGATAGTTAGATTGTTAGAAGCTAAGTTTATAAAGGAGGTGTATCATCCCAACTGGTTAGCAAATCTAGTCCTTGTACCTAAAAAGAATAAAGAGTGGAGGATGTGTGTTGATTATACCGATCTCAACAAGGTCTGCCCAAAAGACCCCTTCGCTCTTCCTCGTATTGATCAGATTGTAGATTCGACAGCCGGGTGTGAGCTTTTAAGCTTTCTGGATGCCTATTCAGGCTATCACCAGATCCCACTGAGAGTCGAAGATTAGATCAAGACTTCCTTTATAACACCCTTCGGCGCCTATTGCTATATCACTATGCCGTTCGGTCTAAAAAATGCTGGCACGACTTACCAACAAGGTATTCAACGCTGCCTTGCCACTCAGATCTATCGGAACGCTGAAGTGTATGTTGACGACATCGTTGTCAAGACTCGGAAAGTTGAAGAACTTCCCTCTGACCTGGCAGAAACCTTTGACAATCTGAGGCATCATTCAATGAAGCTGAATCCTAAAAAATTAGTTTTTGGGGTTCCATCGGGAAAGTTACTCGGTTATATCATTTGCAAACGAGGTATAGAGGCTAACCCAGATAAAATCAAGGCAATCCTTGATATGAAGCCACCTAATTCTCAAAGGGACGTTCAGAAGCTGACCGGATGCATGGCATCTTTGAGTCGCTTTATTTCCCGATTGGGGGTTAGGGGATTACTACTCTTCTGGTTGCTTAAAAAGTAGGACGGCTTTGTTTGGACTGAGGAGGTGCAGTATTCCAGTGTTGGTGCCTCTGGAGCCAGGAGAAAAACTTCAGCTTTACATCTCGGCCACAACACAGGTTGTGAGTACTGTTTTGACAGTCGACCGAGAAGAGGGACATGTGCAAAAAGTACAGCATCCGGTCTACTTTGTGAGCGAGGTTCTTAGCGCCTCTAAGGCAAGGTACCAGCAGATCTTGAAGTTGTTATATGTATTATTGATCAACTTGAGGAAGTTGAAGCACTATTTCCAAGCTCATCCAATTGAAGTTCAAACTTCTTTTGCACTTGGGACGGTATTACATAACCGAGAAGCTGAAGGAAAAATAGCCAAGTGGGCAGTCGAGCTTGGTCAGTATACTATTACGTTCGTGCCTCAGTCGGCTATAAAGGGACAAGCGTTAGCTGAATTCATTGTCGAGTGGACAGAGATTCAAAATCCTCCTGCTGCCCAAGATATCGAGTACTAGAAAATGTACTTTGATGGTTCCCTTCAATTACAAGGGGCGGATGCGGGAGTTGTATTTATCTCGCCTACTGGAGAAAGGCTTCGATACGTCCTTCAAATCATGTTTCATGCGTCTAATAATGCTGCAGAATATGAAGCTCTCCTACATGGTCTGTGCATTGCTGTGTCACTCGGCATTAAGTGCATCGATATATTTGGAAAATCGGCCTTGGTCATTAATCAGGTCACCAAGTATTGGAATTATGTAGATGACAACATGAGTGCTTATTGCCAAGAAGTGCGAAAACTCGAAGACACGTTTGATGGATTAAAGTTCACACATGTTCTCCGAGATAATAACCAGGCGGCTGATGAGTTAGCCAAGATAGGATCATCTCGGTCTACAGTACCGCCGGGAGTTTTCCTACATGTTCTGGATTCCCCAACAATTTCTCCCCGGTCGGACGTGTTGATGAGTATTGTTGCTGATCTTGTTGACGATGATGTCTCCAAGACCGACTGGCACGACCCACTCATTCAGTATTTGGATAAGGGAACGCTGCCTTCGGATTCTGATGAGCAGCAAAGATTGGAGATCCGATCTCGAGGATACTTGTTGGTGGGGGACCAACTTTAGAAAAGGGGTGGTTCCAACATTTTGATGTGATGCATCTCAATTCCTGAAGGACAGAAGTTGGTAGAAGAGATTCATTCGGGAATATGCGGCAATCATGCAGCTTCCAGGACTTTGGTCGGCAAAACTTTCCGGCAAGTGTTTTATTGGCCCATGACGGTCGAAGATGCACACCAAGTTGTTCGGAAGTGTGAGGGTTGTCAGTTCTTTGCTCAACAAACACATGTGCCTTCACAGCAACTTTACATGATACCATTGACTTGGCCTTTTGCTGTTTGGGGGCTTGATATTGTCGGTCCTTTCAAGAAAGCACCTGGCGGGTTCACTCATTTGTTTGTTGCTATCGACAAATTCACCAAGTGGATTGAAGCAAAGCCGGTCGGCAAGATTACATCCAAGAAGGCGATCGAGTTTGTCAAAGATATATTCACTCGGTTTAGAGTTCCTCATGATATCATTACCGATAATGGCACTCAATTCAGTTCAGTGGAGTTCCGATACTATGCCGATGAGATGGGAATAAAGATCCACTTTGCATCAGTGGCTCATCCAAAAAGCAATGGGTAGGTCAAACGGGCCAATGGTATGATTCTTCAAGGATTAAAGCCGCGGATATTTGACAGACTCAAACCTTATGCTAGTCGGTGGGTCAAAGAGTTGCCTTCAGACCTTTGGGGGCTTCGGACAAACACCAGTCAGGTTACTGGACAATCACCTTTTTCATTGGTCTATGGCTCAGAAGCTATGTTGCCGACTGAGGTCAGTCTTGTCTCGACATGAGTTCAAGCGTACGATGAAAAGCTTTATGAGGAAACCGAGAGATTGATTTGATTGTGGCAGAGGATTTGCGTGATCGCGCTCTATTTTGGTCGGCACTCTACCGACAAGGCTTGTGTCGTTATTATGATAAGAACGTTCGCAGTCGCCACTTTCATGTTGGAGACCTAGTGCTTCGCCGAGTGCAATCGACAAAGAATTAGCATAAGCTCTCTCCGAAGTGGGAAGGACCGTACGTAGTGAAGGAAGTCACTAGCCCGGGGGCTTACCGACTGATGTACGAAGACGGCGATAATATTCCAAACTCCTAGAACATAAATCAGCTACGTTGTTTCTATACTTAGCTATTATTTTGTGTATTTATACATTAATTATTAATGAAACTTCGGTCTTTTTTAATGAAAGATTTCTGATGATTTTAATTCTATATCTGTCTTGATTCCTTAATTTATACTACTAAACTATCGAGCCAGGGGGCTAGCAATAATGTCCCATCTCGGCCTAGCCATATTTTGGTTTTGGCCTATATTTTGACCGACTTATTATCATAAGATCTTGAGATCTTGAGTTTTGGTCTTTATTATTTTGGTCTTACGCTTATACATCATGGTTAAATACTTTGTGCTGCACATCAGACTACCACTACACTAAACCCAGAGCCAAAAGTGTGAGAGGTCATGTGTCGATTAGTTGATTCTGTTTGTTACGCGGTTACGGGTTACAACCTAATATGTTATGGCAGACCGATGCAATCTTTGTTTCTCTTGATAGAAACATGTCAATGATATCTTTGTCAAACTTCTAAAGCTATAAAAGCATAAGATTAGTTTATACACAAGTATCATTACAAAAATACTACTAATGTTTTACAATATTACAGGATTATATCTCCTTTGAAGGAGAAGAAGAGTCAGCCCGAAGTTTGACCTCTGGAGTTGCTGGGGGAGTCGGCACGGTCGGATTGATTTCTATATTTTCGACCAAGGCCTGGGAAGTCTCTAGCATGGAATCCAGGAGCAGCTGACATTGGTCGTCGGTCAGGTCGGGGTTAAATCCCTCTTTGATCTTGTCTAATGGCAGAGCAGGAGACCAGGATTGGCAAATCGCCAACACTTGACTCCCGGCTTTAGTCGCCACTCGCCGAGTGTTATGAGCAATGGCTTCCGAAGCATGCTCCAACAAGTAGTTTAGAGAGTGATCGGTCTTCTCTACTCGGTTAGCATGAACATAGTTCATTGCTTTCCGAGCGGCATAAGATAGAGCTATAAATAATAATTATTGGTCAGTATGATCAACAGAAGAATCAAGTAGAAGGAAGAAACCGAAGGCTTACTGGCAAGTTTACATTTGAAAGATTTGGAGACAGCCTTAGCCTCCTCTATCTTCGCGTCAGACCCCTTCAGCTCCTCCTGCAGCGGGGTGATCTCGGTCTTCTGGTCTTCAGCCAATTTGGAGAGGTTTTCCTTCTCAACCTTCAAGGCGTCAACGAACCTCTGTTGGTTGGAAGTCAACTTCTCCAGATCGGTGATTTTTTTATCGCTAGCTAAAAGTAAAGCTTTTAGCGTTAGAGTGGTTAGCAGATTGCTTAAGTATGGATGGAAGGAAAACTTACCAGCCAGATCTGCACGAACTTGGTCTAAGACCTTGTTTATCTCTTGTCGGTCGGCCAACATCTTCTTGTTTTCCTCTAGGGCCTTGGAGAGCTGCTGACCGGTGACTAGCAAGACAAATAAGAAGTTAGTCTAAAACATAAAGACAAGAAGATTAGGCGACCAAGGACATACTGAAAGTTTCGGCTTCAAGATATTCCACTCTAGCATGCTTTCGCTCCACAAGAGAATACACTTTCTGATATGCAGAAGATAAATGAGCTAAAAGCAAGGTAAAAGCATAATGTTGAGTTACCTTGCTGGACTCCCGGTGTTGGTGCAAAATCTCCGCATCCTCTACCTCAGGCCGACCAAGCATATCTGTAGGAAGAGTTTTTTTACCTTTGTCAAGAGGCAAAGAGATATTAGTCGGAGTGGTATAAGACAAAGGCTCGGGAATGGAGGCAAGAACTGTCTGTTCAAACAGTTTATCCACTTCAGTCGGTGTGTTTGAAAACTTGCCAACCGAATGGGACACACTAGTCAGACGAAGTGGGAGCACAGACCGAGTATCCTCAGATCCTTGAGCACTCTGAGAATCACTTGTCCGACTGCCAAGAATAAATAAATAAATAAATAAAAGAAAGAGATCAGGAGATGTTGAGATCAACAATAAGAGACAAGGAGTATAGGGTTTAACGATTAAACCTGGGAGCCTTCTTGAGCTTGATCTGGCATAGCCTCTTCTTTGAAGAAGTTGACTGAAAATCATTCTCCTTCCTCTTTTGAGAGGGCTGGTCAGTCTTACCAGTCTGCACTACATCTTCCGTTGACCTCTGAGTTTGGCTCGGGGGCTCCGGTCGGTCTGAAGGTCGGCTGGAGGTTGCAGGAGCAGGTTGACTAGCATCTGCGGCAGTTATTTCTTCATCGTCGTCCTGGTCCCCCACATATTGGCGACGGCGCGCGATGGTCCACTTTTGGAGCTTGTCAGGGGAGGCCAGCATAACGACGGGAGTAACGCTGACTGGCCGAGCGCCTGCGGAGGAACTTGAACCCCCAACGCCGGTCAGCGTTGTCTTCTTGACATAGTCAGGTCCCTCAGTATCGGTCTGAGGGAGCGGGGGATGAGATACATAAGTATCCGGCACCTGCATAAAGATCAAAACAATGAGTACAATCTCAAGATAGGATAACAAGGTCTAGCTAAAAGCAAACTGAGGCTTACTCGGGCTCGCATTGTGCCCTTGTTATACGCCTTTGAGACCAATGGTCCTGAAGGATTTCCCCTTCAAACATCTTCACCAAGCGTCTTCGGCGGAGTTCGCCATTTGGTGGATCCGGCACCTCCCTGGTCTCATCCTCATTAACATAGTCCCATGCTGGGTGACATTGAAGCTTCAGGGGCTGAACTCGTCGGATGATAAAGCTTTTGGCCACTGTGATGCCATCGACGCCTTCAGCCTTCAGATCAGCAATTTTCTTGAGCAGGGCGACCACTTGAGGATCGGTCAGATCGGGCCTTTTTGTCCAATGCGCTTGGGGAATAGCCTTTGCACCAGTGAAGTCGGCAAGAACAGGGGGAGGGTTGTCACAATAGAACCACTCGTCCTTCCAATTCTTGTTTCCGGTCTTCAATGGGACATTGATGTAGACCTCCTTCTTGCATAACTGGATGCCAATGCTGCCTATGGCCACTTGGTTTCCCTTGGTGGGCAGCGGTCGGAGGACAAACAGATGGCGGAAGAGATCAAAATGGGGGAGAACGCCAAGAAAAGCTTCGCACAAATGTACGAAGATGGCAATATGAAGAATGGAGTTGGGATTGAGGTTGACTAGCTCAATCCCAAAGAAAAAAAGGAGCCTGCACAAAAAACTGCAGCAGGGAACTCCAAAGCCATGCTCAAAGAATGAGCAAAACACTATGATCTGCTGGTGAATGGGGATGGGGCAGGATTCGCGGGGTACCTTCCAGTCAATCCGAGCCTGCTCTCGAAGGACGCCATCCAATACCATCTTATTCATATCAGCCTGTGAAAGGCTGCTCTTTGAGAACTCCCGAAGTTGCTTCGGGATGTCAACCTCCGACGAGGATGACACGGCAGCGGCGACGGTGGAAGAAGCTGGGATTGAAATGGAAGTCCTCTTGTGACCCATCGCGAACAAGATTGAATGCAATGAAGGAGTTCAAAAAACTTCGCCAAAGATCGGGGGCTAAACGCGGCGGGATCTGTGGCGGCCGGAAGCGAGAAAGCTAACCCTAGCCGGAAAAACAGAGGAGTCGCGAGAGCAGAGAAGGCGCAAGGAAGACTAAGAGTTCGTGGGCAAATACGGCATGGACTGAAGGTCAACCTGGTGCAGCCTTTTATACCCTCGCCTTTTTGACCTAAGGGTCCCATGGGCCGGGGTGGGCTATACTGTAGTGCGACCCTAATATTAACTTAGAGGTTAATTAAGGGCTTAAGCCCATTAGGGTTACAAACCCAGAAAAATGAGACTCGGGGGCTTCTTTGATGAGAAGTACCCGAGAATTATTTCGCCATATCTATGTGATTTGATGATCATGTGGCAAAGGACTTGATGGTCATATGGTACAAGTTCAAAGGTTATGGTATTGACTAAAGTCAAATAGCCAGAATTACCAAATTTGGACTTGAACGGGTGATTGGAATTAGGGAAGAGCTATTTTGACAAAAGTCATTTAGCTAAATATTGAATATGACTAGAGTCATAAAATTCCGACCGACCTATCACTCGGGAATAATATGTGCCACTCGGCCGGTCTAATGTTCGGTCGGCAAACTGGTCACTTAGCAATAGGACCCAAGGGTTTGATAACCAGAGGTCTAAAAGATTCAAACTTGATGGTTTCAATATCTATAAACAAATTAATAAGATCTAATACAATTAGACTCTTGTATTATTTGTTAGTCTCCAAATTATACAAGAGTCGGGGGCTACACCTGATCAGGTGCACCTGTCCGGTGCACCAGATCTATCAAAAACTTCAATAATGAGGTCTTCCTAATTTATGATCTTTAGATCATTCGGAGAATTAAAGCTCAAAATCAGAAAGCACTCGAGGGCTGCTATGGGATACTTGCTTTATGGGTATCCTCATACAAGGCTAAAGTCGGTGGCCGACCGGGTACTTCATCAATAAGGAAGCCGACCGACTCGGCTTGGAGTGCAAGACAAGAAAGATTAGACTTGCTATATAGAATCATTGTAGAGTACGACTTGGACTCTACTTGTACCCCCCTACCGACCGGATATATAAGGCGGCGGGGTACCCCCCATGGAGAGGGAGAGATAGTTAGAGGCAATTTAGGCTTAACATCTCATGACAATCAATACAATACAGAACACATGACGTAGGGTTTTTACTCTCATTGAGAGGGCCCGAACCTGTATAATTCGGCATCTTGTGTAACCATCGTAGTTCTTGATCTCGACGTAGCCCTATATATTTACTGCCGGTCTTGAGCATCGACAGTTCCCCCATGCTTAAACCTTTGCTCGTCCTCGAGCAAATAAATCTTCTCAAGGAGAGATCCGCATTACAATCATGTTATCTTCACTCGTATTCATCAAGGCACATGCATACCTAACCTGCTTTAAGAATGTAGCACAAAAAGTTTTATGTTGCACCAACTCTACTACTTAAAGATACTAGTGGGGAACAAAAAATGACTAAGATCCGACCACAATGATCAAATAAAGTAGCTTCAACTCTCAAATCAGATCGCTTCTCAACTAGGCCTTAAATGATAAAGTTTTTCCAAAATTTAGTCTCATTTATCCAAAAAAAATGCTCTCTTGCAAAGAATCAAGGCAACACTCATTTTACAAATCTCACAAGCCAAACAACTAGAAGTGATCCTATCTACAAATATTTGGTGGAAGGCTTTATGTGTAAGTTGGTAGAAAAACAACTAGCAACAATGTAACTCAGAGTATTGTCATATCAAGAGATAGTTCTAATAGGTTTTACTTGAGACTTGTCAAAAAGGCAATTGGAAAACAATATAAAGAAGAGGAGAAACACACGCTTTAGAATGGTGGACATGTGCAAAAGACAAAGAATGATCTCAAGATACAAATGAAGTTCTCAAAATTGGATTGCACATGGTTGGAGTGATAGAGTCTCAGCCAATCGAATGCACTTACTTGAAGAATAATGGCTTATGCACAAATCTCCTCTCTTGCAACTTGATTGAACATTCTTGATCTTCCATCAACAACAATTTTTTTTGGAAGTCCATTCCCTAGTGCTTCGGAATGATGAATGACGTCCATCCCCCCATGCTTAAACGTCCTCGTCCTCGACCATCTGAAACACTTATAATTGCTTTCTGGAGATAACAGAGCGTTTCCTGAATTTTTGAGTTCTTACACCAATCGGCGTAGAGTTACGCAGATTGGCGCACTTCTGATTTCACCTTGTCTTCTCCTTGTATTGCTCTTTTGCACTTCAGAGAGTGTTCAGAGGTGTTTATTGATGAAAATCTTCATCTTCAGCAAGAGGTTGGTAGTTTGTGCATAAAACAATACAAATAGTGCAATGGCTCGATGAGAAACTCATATCATAGGTTGTGGACAAGGAGACAACAACACCAAAAGAAATATAGGTTTACAGGTGGGAATATTCATCGAGCATTGCTAAATATGAGAGGGCTAGCAAACAAGTGATAGTTACGCAAACATATGATAGGGCTAGCAAACTTGTTTCTGCAATAAAGCACTAAAACGACACTACATGTGGAAATTGTCAATATTAGAGGTAAAACACACGACTATGACAAAAATATGATATGATATTGGTGGTTATTAGTATATAAAATGGGTACTTAGGAACCACCAACAACTACCCGAGACTCACGGAAGTTCCGTGGACTTCTCCACGGAAGTTCCGTCCTCCTCGGGTTGCTCTTTGTAGCTGGCCCGAGAGCGATGAAAGTTCCGTGGTGCACATCATGGAATTTCCATCGACTCTGACCTAGTTGAAAACTGGCTCACACAACGGCTAATTTTGAAATAATGGAAGTTCCGTGGGTAACCACGGAAGTTCCATGAGACACAGAAAAGTTGTGTAACGACTAGTTTTTGGAAAGCACCTATAAATACTTCCCCCTTCCCCCGTGGGAAGGGTTGGATTCCTTGGCATTTCACTCACTTTTTAGCTAGAGCTCTCCCCTCTCACTCCTAGACTTGTTATTGAGATTCAAATCAAAGTGAGAGAGATCTAACCACAAAAAGATTGAATCCATCCACTCAAAAGCTTGAGCACATCTTTTCCCTCCCCATCAAGATTTGATTTGCTTGTTACTCTTGGAGACGTGGTCTCCTAGACGGCTAGGTGTTGCCCTTGAGCTCCCAACTTGTTTGGTGAGTCGGGGACGTTTGTGAAGGTGTGATTCGCCTCCGAAGGAAAGGAATCAAGTGGAGAAAAAACCCAAGCACGATCTTTGTGATTGCTTGCTGGGGAAAAGGGTTGAGAGAGACCTGGCCACTTTGTGTGGCTCCTCAACGAGGACGTAGGAACTACTTAATGTGGTTGCCAAACCTTAGGTTAAATCCTTGTGTCTCTCTTTACATTCCCGCATTTATATTTGTGCTTCTACCTTTCTTTCAAATCATCGTGCTTGTATCACTTGTCATTTGTGTTGCTAGCTACTCAATCAAGAATCCTAGGTTCACATTGCTATAGCTTCACTTCTATCTAGTTTGTATCACTTCCTCTTTGTTATCAGCATTCAATCTATTATTTAGAGGAAAGTTGAAGTGAAGTTCTATCATTTGACAGCACTTCTGTGGCGACCGAAGTTCCGTCAGTACTGACGGAAGTTCCGTGAGTCTCTGTTATTTGATATAGCTTCAGTGCTTTTTCAGGATTATTTTTAGATTGCCTATTCACCCCCCCCCCCTCTAGGTAACTTTCAATTGGTATTAGAGACAAAATCTTCACAAGGCTTGAAAGCTTAAAGATTAAAAGATGTTCAAGACGGGAGAAGGTGACAAGCCTCAAGATCTTACTTCAACAAGCAAGGGAAGCGAGTTGCACACTTCCATGCCTTTCAATTATGCCGATGTGGCAAATATCCATGGCAGTGGAAGTGGAAGACTGCCTTACTTCGAAGGCAAAGATTTTAGTTGGTACAAGCATCGCATGAAGATGTATCTCTATCAATCGGTCCACCAATTTGGGAAATTGTAGAGAAAGGATACACCTTGGAAGACAAGGATAATCCTACAACTATGGACCAACTCAACATACATCGCAATGCTCAAGCGGTGTTGGCCATTCTCTCTTCCTTGAATCCTAAGGAATACTCAAGAGTAGCCAGAATTGAGAATGCCCGAAAAATGGGGAAAAGCTCATATGTGCTCATGAAGGAGTAGATGTGGTGAAGAAGTCAAACCTTCAAGTTCTCAAATATCAATTCAACTTCTTCATGATGAACAAGGGAGAAGAGCCTCAACAAACTCATGATAGGAACAAGGGAGAAGATCCTCAACAAACTCATGATAGGCTCATGGACATTGTAAATGAAAGAAGATCTTATGGAGACAACATCAAAGATGAGGAAGTCAACTATAAGCTCCTCATGGCTCTTAGAATGAGGAATCCCACACTTTGCACCATCATTGAAGAGAAGGATGATTTTTAGAACTTCACAACGGATGAAGTCATTGGAAGAATAAATGCCCACAAAAGTCATGATGATGAGGGCAAGAGAGTGAATGGACTTATAGGAGATGAGAGCATAAGCAAGAAGGACTTGGCGCTCAAAGCCAAGAAAACTCAAGATGACAATGATGATGATGATGAAGAAGAGAATGATGATGAGGAAGAAGACGATGAAGAATTTGCCTTATTTGTCAAAAAGTTTGGCAAGTACATGATCAAGAATGGCTTCACCAAAAGAAGCTTTGACAAGGCAAAAGCTAGAAGAACAAGTAGAAGATGCTATGAGTGTCATGAACAACGACACATGATTGCCGATTGTCCAAGACTAAATGGCAAGGGCAAGAAAAATGAAAAATACAATAACAAGACAAAGCCCAACAAAGAAGCCATACAACAAGGGACATGCTCACGTTGGCCAAGACTACATCTCCGATGATGACGATGAAGACGATGAGGGTGGCATTGCTAACATTGCCATTGGCCTACCTCCGGCCAAGAAGTCACTCTTTAACAACCTCACCGATGATGAGGATGATGCCCCCTGATGCTTCATGGCCAAGGAAAGCAAGGTAGATCCTCACACCTATTTCAATCCTTCTTATTGTAGTGATGAAGAGGAGGACTTGGTCTCCTCTATGCATGAAATGGTGAAAATGCTAGATAAGCTACAAGGGGAGTTGGACAATCAAGAAAGAATCATTGATAGACAAGAAGAGTTGCTTGATCAAGAAAGAAGCAAGAACCTTGAGCTCACCAAGCAACTTGAGCAAGAGAAGGAGAAGAACAAGATCTTGACCAAGGACCTTACAAAGGTCAATGAGACAAGTGAATCATGCATCTCAACAAGGAAGAAGTATCAAGAAAGGTGCACCTCCTTGCTAGAGGAGAACAAGGCCTTAGTAAAGGCAATTGAAGATCTCAAGACAAGCTCTCGCTCATTGTTGAAGAAGCTTGAATCCTCTCAAGCCTCAACAAGCAAGGGTTGTGGAAGGTGCCACAACATTGATGATGATATGATTGCCAAACAAGATTCAATCATTGAGAAGTTAACCAACCAAATCAATGAGCTCAAGAAGAAAGCTCAAGTGGAGACCACAACAAAAATAGTTGGTGAGCCAAGAGCCTCTCATGACAAGAGAGGATTGGGGTACAACAAGAATGTACCCAAAAGAAGGCACAACAGAGGAATCAACTTTGTGCACGAGAACAAGGGAAATCATGTGGTACAAGAGAATACTATCAAGCCCAAGAATGCTTCTCAAGTCCACAAGAGCAACAAGACCTCTACCATATCCTTTGATGATTTCGATGCTTCTTATGTGCTAACCCGTAATGCTTATGGTAGAGTAGTTGCCAAGTTTGTTGGGCCACATGATGCAAGGTGGAAACCTTGTGTGTGGATGCCCAAAGCTCTTGTATCTAGTGTTAAGGGATCCAAACCAACTTGGGTGCCTAAAACACGTGCTTGATTTCCTTTGTAGGAATACTCCTCCGGTGGTCTAATATGGGTACTTGATAGTGGATGCTCAAATCATATGACCGGAGAGAGATCAATATTCTCCACACTTGATCATGACAATCTACCGAGTGGAGGCATATCATTTGGAAATGACAACAAGGAAAAGGAAATTGGTCGTGGACGGATTGACGTCACCCATGACCTTTCAATCTAGGGTACAACTTAATGTCTGTATCACAACTTTGTGACATGAGTTATAATTGTCTCTTTGATAATGATGGTGTGACCGTCTTTAGGAAGAAAGATTCCTCAATAGCTTTTAAAGGGTATTTGGAGGACAAGATCTATCTTGTTGATTACACCAACAAAGAAGGATCTAACCTAAATACTTGTTTGGTCGCTAAAACCACCTTGGGTTGGCTATGGCACCGCCGGCTAGCTCATGTTGGGATGAGAAATCTTTCCAAACTCCTTAAAGGTGACCACGTCGTTGGACTAAAGGATGTTGCTTTTGAGAAGGACAAAATATATAGCGCATATCAAGCCAGAAAGCAAGTAGGAGCGGCACATCCATCCAATACAATGATGGCAATGACTGTTGGTTGTAGTTACGCACCCACTTATATACCGCAAGAGGATGGTGTACAGTTGTAGCTCTTTTCCTTTAGAGTATTCTAATGTTATCCAATCCACAGGGAACGAGCGGAACTATTACTATTAAAGGGTTACTAACAGATTGCAATGGTTGGGTTGGTGTGAATGGTGATGGTAGGAGAGTGGTGGATGAATGTTATTGGAGATGTAACAGGATAATGAAGTATTCTCTCCTTAGGGTTGGTACACTAGCATGTAACCCTATTCTTATCAACTCGAGTGATGACCTTAATATTCTAAAAGACATGGTGGTTTCCTTTGCCCCGGCTATCACTACAGAGGTTATTAGCTCCCCACTGATTTCTTGCACTATGCAATGGGCAGAAGTGTATTGGCCTATACATTAATAGAAAGGGATAAATAGATGCGCAATTAAGTTCATCACATAGATGAAATTCATCAAGAGAGTATCAATGAGTATGAGAGTTACATGACCAGATCCCCTCACCAGAGAACAGAATATGAGACTACTCACTCATCCTCCCGCTAAACAGAGCAGAGGGATGAGAAATAGCGTTGGAACGCGCACGAGCATATCGACGCAAGCGTCACACTGATCGGTGCGGCCTCCCTTCTGGTGGCTCTCGTTGGTGTTGACCAACTGCCGCCACCAATATCCTAGAACCCTAGTTCTAACAACTCAATATCGTGATTGCCATCTCCCTGTTGCCCCTTTGGCTCTTGATAGTTATCTTCCTATTATACTCGACGGGATTAGGTCAACTTCCACCAACTTTGACTCATATTGGGCTGGGCCTTCTTCTTTTCCGGACTTGGGCTTGTCTTTGTCATCTTTTCTTCCTGCGCCGACCGGCACGGCATTGGAGCCGATCCGCGCGGCCAAGTATCTGGCCCATCTTCGTTGCTCTTTAGTCCTTTATCCATAATTGTCCTATTTTACACCTGTTTCCTACGATTACATCCAAAACAGAACAACTACAAATATATGCAAATATGGGGTTAATTGTTAGTCTAAACCACCAAATTAAGACACAAAATATCCCTTTTTGGTAGATAAAATGGGTAGCTAGAAACCACCAACAGTTCCCCCACACTCAAATCATTGCTAGTCCTTGAGCAATACAAAATCAAATATGTAGCAAGAATCTTCACATCATCTCTCATGCAATCAATCTCAATCATCATTTTTACTTGTTATTCCACCACAAAGATGTTTCTCTCATCTTCTTTTTAACCAATCGGCATCTCATACTTGAACTTAATCGTATCACCACAAAACCTTTTCAAGAACAATTTTAGTTTTCTTCAACTCATCTTTAGCATCAAACATCAAGCATTTGGTCTTCTCTAAATCTCTCAAGCGTATTTCCTCCCTCTCCTATCTAATCAAGGATTATATGTGGATCTTGGAGGGCTATATAACTAAATTAAACTATAAGGTTAACCATGTCAACATTATGCTCAATCATGCCTACTAAGAAAGGATTTTCTTGGAAAAGAATTTTAATGGAGAAGAGGAATCATAGGAAAATGTTTCAATGAGAACAATGGCAAAGAATCAGAAATAATCAGAAAGCTGCTCTCTTTGATGACCTTATTGCTTCTCAAGGAATACTTTTTCTCTTTATCTCTTTTTGCAACGGCGCCAATCAGCGCAACACTACGCCGGTTGGTGCGGTCTTCTTTTCTTTCACTCTTTTTCTATTCCTAAAATAATCAACAATTTTTGTCTTGTACCAGCAGCGGAAATTTTCTAAATTCCCTTTTGTTGAGAATATAGGTTGTATCAAGGAGGAGGGAGAAACAAAGATGTATGGGCTCCATGATAGCAAGGAATTTAAATGGATAAGAATGGCTAAAAATATAGAGATAAACAAATAGATCATCCTTTCCTAACTTGGTCGAAATCATGAGCAACAAGTTGACAAAGTTACTTACAATCCAATTAGTTCAAATGTGTAGCTTGCTCTCACTCACTCGGCTATGTAGGCATATTTAAACTTTGCTTTTACTTTTAGCTTATGATGAGTTAAAATAAATTTTCACAAATACAAAGCTCAAAAGTTAAGTGGTAACCAACTAATTCAAGTACTCAACCAATCGATCATCAAAAAGACAAGATAAATAGTATGGGGCACTTTCAATTTGACAATCGACAATATCTTTATTGAAGACAATGCAATGATTCAAACTACATAAAAGACTTTGAAGCAACTCTTAACATTACTCATGACTCTCTTAAGCAAACACACAAACTTAAATAAACACTAATAAGAAAAACAAGCAAGAAACTAGACTCAAAAACACTTAAAAACTATGACTAATGGCAATGCCTTTCCCCCACACTCAAAATTTGCAATGTCCTCATTGCATGAGAAGAAACTCAACACACTAATCATGCAGACCATGCCTGTTCAAGACTGAGAAAATTCGTCTTATATTCCTTATGAGAAAAGTGAAGTCCGCTTCATTCATCTCGATTGTATCTTGGATTCTCCGATCCACATCCCTTTGATGCCTGTAGGCATGATCCCTGTCTAGATACAAGCGCTCAATATTCCTTCGGCAGACAAGATAGCAAACATGTGGTTGTAGATTATGATTTTCAACACTGTAGGGAGAGACACTGTTCAAACTCCTCTGAGCTGATCGACGCAGTGGCTAAGCCGATCGGCGCGGTGGTGTTCTTTCACCACTGCGACTGCCTCCACTTCCCTCTGCATTACCATTAACTCTTGTTGAAGTTCCTGCTGCCCTGTCATCACTGCATGCTGCAGGTGTTCCCCAATTTACAAACTTAGAACTACCAAAGCTTCTTCGCATATCAGAATCATCACCCAAATATCCAGACATGCTAGGGTCACCACTTTCCAAAGTTTCCAAACAGTATAATGAATCAAAGTATAATGAATTGGCTTACCCAATAGTCTAGTGGATCTTCGAACCTCTGATGTAGTCTTACACTTCTTTGCAGTGGGTTCTTCATCGTCACTTGGTAGAGCTGTTAGATTTATAAATTCAGCCATCTTCAGGTCGTGCCGATCAGCTCCAGTGTCATGTCGATCGACGCAGCTGGTGGTTTCCTTCATATACTCAGCCAACTATTGCAAATTACACTCACGGATCACCTTGTTCTGCCACCTTCATAAAATCTCATCGTTAATCTCCTTAGGTGTCTTCGCTTTAGGAATTGCGCGATAGCCATCATCATATAGAACATCTCTAGGTATGAAGGTTGGATCTCCCGCCAATTGGAGTTCAATCCTTTGTTGAAGATCTTTAGAACAAAAGAAACACTTGCAACCTTTGATGCAACTGTTCCTATGAATCTTGTTTTCTTGAAAACCCTCCCAATCGGTAAGAACCCTAGGAGAGGCTCCATCCTTTCTAGCCTGAAGATCCTTTTCCGCATCCAGCTGGTTCATGGCTTCTTCGGCTTCCTCGTGCAGCTTGTGTTCATACTTGGTGGCAATATCATGTTTGCTATAAAGCCGACACTTAAGGATTGTGAGAGCGCTCTCTTCATCTAGTTCCTCGTTCTCTTGCTTAGTCAATGTTCTTTCGAAAGATAGGAAATCTTCATATGACAAGGGCTTAGCAAGATCAAGAAGGCCTTCCATGGTGTACCTTTGAGAAATTGCTTCACTTTCAATAGGTGCTATAGATTTTCCCTTGCGCACCAATACTCTCTTCATCATCTGCCGAAGTTCATTGTCCATTTTCAACTTGTCTGCGTTCCATGCGTCATCTTCGCTTTTCTTCATAAATTTCTTTCTCAGATTTGACCAGACGACCGGATCATCTTGTGTTGGTGTCAACATCTCATCTATTTCGTCCCAGGGCCAACCGATAGAGAGCTGCGGAAATCCGTCGCCGAGCCGATCGGCGCCAGAGTCGCACCGATCTACGCCGCCTTGGTTGCTTCCCGAAGCGGCGCCTTCCATTGCTTCTGCCCTTTCGATCTATGGGGTTGCTACCCTCTCATATTTATATCCCTTGATTCCCAATTGGACTAGGACTCTATCTCTTATTTGCGGAATTCAACGAGTCTTAACAAGGCAAGGTCCAAAACCGACTCAAAAACCAAAAAGACTCTGCCGCGCCGATTGGCACGAAACACTAATTTACCCAATCAGAAATAGAAAAATCACAAAAATCAAAAACACATGCAGAGCTTTTGTTTTGCGTCATTAAGCTCGACCACACAGGGCACTAAGCAGTGAAGTACACATCAAAAGATTTTAATTCAAATGTGTCAGGTTCTAGTTATACCTTTAGACGTTGTCCATTCACCGTGTACTGGTTTCTCTTGCCATCCATTATGACTACAGCTCCCGAAGGTAACATCGTGTTCACAAGATAAGGCCCTTCCCATTTACTTTGCAGTTTGCCTTTACCAAATAATATGAATCACAAATTAAATAGGAGTACCCGATCTCCTTCCTAGAATTCCTTCTTCAAAAGCTTCTTATCATACCACTTCTTTGTCTGTTCCTTGTATATTGCTGCATTTTCATATGCACGTAATCGCATTTCTTCTAATTCACATATTTATATTTTCCTTTTCACGCCGGCGACATCAAGATCCAAATTCATTTCCTTTATTTTCCAATAAGCCTTATATTCCAATTCCACCGGTAAGCCTTATCTCCACAAGTGCCACATGATGAACAAGATCAAGGAAGAAACCAAGATCATGGTGACAATCATGGTCAAGGCAACAACCAAGATCAAGCTCAAGATGGTGGGGATAGAGACACTCAAGATGATATCAATCAAGAAGAATAAGATGCATCTAGGCCAATTCATCCATGAGTACGACAAAGCATTCAAAAGGATCACCCCATTGACAACATTCTTGGTGACATGCAAAAAGGGGTAACTACTAGATCCCGAATGGCTATGTTTTGTCATCATTACTCATTTGTTTCCTCGATGGAACCTCATCGGGTGGAACAAGCCCTTCAAAACTCGGATTGGGTGATGGCCATGCAAGAAGAGTTGAACAAGTTTGAATGAAACAAGGTGTGGTCATTAGTGGAAAGACCCAAGCAAAATGTTGTAGGCACAAAATGGGTCTTTCGCAACAAGCAAGATGAGTATGGTGTGGTGGTAAGAAACAAGGCAAGACTTGTTGCAAAAGGCTACTCACAAGTAGAAGGTTTGGACTTTGGTGAAACTTATGCACCTGTAGCTAGGCTTGAGTCAATTTGTATTTTACTTGCATATGCTACTCACCATGGCTTTAAGCTTTTTCAAATGGATGTGAAAAGTGCATTTCTCAATGGCCCCATTCAAGAAGAGGTGTATGTGTAACAACCTCCGGGGTTTGAAGACCCAAAGAAACCAAATCACGTGTACAAGCTTCACAAAGCTCTCTACGGCCTCAAGCAAGCTCCTCGAGCTTGGTATGAACACTTCAAGGGATACTTGATCAACAAGGGCTTCACAATTGGCAAGGCCGATCCTACTCTCTTCACAAGAAAAGTTGATAATGATTTATTTGTATGCCAAATATATGTCGATGACATTATATTTGGTTCTACTAATCAATCTTTTTGTGATGAGTTTGCCAAAATTATGACTAGGAAATTTGAAATGTCCATGATGGGGGAGTTGAAGTTCTTTCTAGGTTTTCAAGTCAAGCAACTTGAAGAAGGAACATTCATAAGTCAAACCAAGTACGCTCAAGACATACTCAAGAAGTTTGACATGGAGAATGCAAAGCCGAACAAGACTCCCATGAAGAAGACAAATGGACACCTTGGACTAGATGTAAACGGTAAGCCTGTGGATCAAAAGGTATATCGATCCATGATTGGCTCTTTGCTTTATCTTTGTGCATCTAGGCCCGATATCATGCTTAGTGTGTGCATGTGTGCAAGATTCCAAAGTGCTCCTAAGGAAAGTCACTTGGTGGCTATAAAACTTGAGATATTTGGTTCACACCCAAACCTAGGATTGTGGTATCCCAAGGGTTCCAAGTTCAGGCTAGTTGGCTACACCGATGCTGACTACGCCGGATGTAAAGTGAATAGGAAAAGTACCTCCGGGATGTGCCAATTATTAGGTAGGTCCCTTGTGTCATGGTCATCCAAGAAACAAAATTCCGTTGCCCTATCCACAACCGAAGCGGAGTATGTTGCAGCTGGTAGTTGTTGTGCTCAACTACTCTGGATGTGACAAACTCTAAAGGACTTTGGATACACTATGACCAAAGTTCCACTCCTATGTGACAATGAGAGTGCCATCATGATTGCATATAACCCCATTGATCATAATAGGACTAAGAATATAGATATCTAGCACCACTTCTTGAGAGATCATTCAATAAAGGGGGACATTGAGATTAGCTATGTTAGAACCGACAAACAACTAGCCGATATATTTACTAGATCCCTAGATGAGAAGCGGTTTTGTGAACTTAGGAGTGAATTAAATATTCTTGACACATCCAACTTGGAGTAGAATCTTGTGCTTTGATTGGTGTATTGATCATGCAAAACATCTTGAAAGCAAAATCTCTTTGAAAATTTCATATTGTCTTTGATTTCAAACAAAAATTCTTTGATTAATAGATCATATTGTTGATACTTGTGAATATAGTTTTGATTATTGAATTGTAGCTATTCACAAGTTGAAACAAGCCTTATATTCCCTATGTAATTTGTCCAAAAGTTCCAACTTGAGAGAGAAGTTTTCTGTTTAAGACAGAGAACGACAGAACTTCCGTCACTCATTGACAGAACTTCCGTCGGTCGCGGAAGTTCCTATAGAACTTCCGTGATCTCCTGTTCTGGTAGGTTGCTCAAAACCAAGAGCGACAAAACTTCCATCACCCAATGACGGAACTTTCGTCACTCCTGGGTTAAAGAGCACGATGTTCTTCTTCTCTCTCCTCAACTCAAACCCTAGGAGGCGATTTGGTGGTGATTTGGAGTTCCAACTTCCCTTGGATTTAGTGGGGAATCAACTCCTCCCCCACGGAAGTTCCGCAATCTTCCTTGTTTTCCTTCAGTTTTTGATCTAGGTATGAGACTTTGGCCCAAAATCTATTTTTCGGTCAATAGTTCAAATGTCTTCATTTTGCTTGGATAGATTGACTCCTTAGAGGCTAGTCAACCTTCAGTTAGGAGCATTTGCCATGTTGTGGTAGGTTCTAGGAGTAGTTTTGAATTTTTGGTGCAAACTGCAAGTGACAGAAGTTCTGTCAGAACTTCCGTCATGACGGAACTTCCATGTCTAATCACGGAACTTCCATCATGTGCAGTTTAGTGCACTAATGTTCACTCTCTTCAAAATCTTTGCCTCACACATGTGACTCACTGATGTGGATATGGCCCGATCTTCCGAGAGGTAAGGGGATAAACTCGAATTTGGGAAACTCGACGTCGATGACCTGGCTTGAATCAGACACGATCCAACCCCGCAACCATTACACCAAGCACAACTTGATTGTTCCTGCAAGCGAAATCGAGAACACAAGCAAGAGAGGATAAACACGCAATCTGAAATTGCAAATATGGATGAAGTGAATCACAAGAAAAGGTTCAAGCTCTGAACATAAAAGGACTAATCGCCACAGTGCTGTAGAACAAGAACAGGGGCCCTGGATTACTATAAAAGGACTTGTCGCCATAATTACAATAATTCGATCAAGTTTCACTCTAGAAAACTGAACTAAACAAAACATGAAACTAAAAGACGGCGGCTACTGAGTTTATGTAGGAACCAGGGACGTCCTAGGGTTGGGGGCGACTAGGGGGGGCACCCAAAACATGGGCTTAAGGCCCGACACGATACATGGCCAAGTTGGCCCAAAATAGGTGGCGCAACACCTTGTCATGGTCACATATTATCACTCATGACCCTTCTGGAGCTAGGACCAGAATCAAAACGACAGCGTCATCGTCCCCTTTCCAACGCATCAAAGAACGCCTCGTTTGGACATCGGATGTGGGAGATATCATCAAAACCGTGAAGGGGTGTCATCTGAATCCGAGACGAACGCGGCGACCGTGTTGGTGACGACTTGTAACTTGGGGAAGGCCATGATATGCGCGTATCCAGCATGGTGATGTCCTCATCATCCTCCCCTTCTTGAATTGGAGTCGCCCTCGACTCCATCTCATCAGCAATCTCCTGCAAAAGGTTAGTACTAGCAGAATGCAAAGTACAAGATACATGATCATCGATAGAAGATATATCATGACAAAGCATAGTATAGCAAGGTGCATCATGATTATCACAAAGTTCAGTAACAGTAGATGTCATAGCAAGAAAAGAACCTCCCTTTAACTGAATAGCCTTATGTTTAACATCAGAAAGTTATTTGTTATCATGTTTATTCTCAGTATTTTCAGCAAGCAGTTTAAAATGATTTCTAATATCAGCAGGCAATAATGGACGCAAAGTAATATTCCTATCCTTATGCACGAATGTATATGTTTTAGTTCTACCATGGTGGGCAGCATCTGTATCATATTCCCATGGACGGTCTAATAAAAGCGAACATGCTTGCATAGGTACAACATGAAAATCAGCAGAGTCTTGATAAGAACCTACTGAAAAGTGTATGCGTGCTGATCGAGTTACCTGTGTCGTACCACTATTGTTGAACCACTTGATGTGGTAGGGCTGATGTAGTGCATGCGTGGTCAAGCCAAGTTTGCTTACCAAATCAGAACTTACCAAGTTGTTACAGCTCCCAGTATCAATGATGGTGAGAATACGGCGGTCCACGACAATGAGGTACATGTAGATTAAATTGTTGCATTGTTGTTCTTCCTCTTGTCCCACGTGAGTGGTCAACACACGCTGTACAATGAGACTAGGAAAACCCGCGGTGGCAGCAATGGAATCAATGGCAGTAGTCTCCTGCTCCTCCGTCGAATCTGCAACAAGGTTAGGCATACGAGCAAATTCATCTTCAACATCACTACAACTTTCATACCCATTAGCAGTAGCAATGAAAGCACGACGACTAGGTCAATCCTTCATGACATGTCCCATGCCCTTGCAGCGGTGGCAAATAATGGTGGTGGAGGAGCCACTCCTAGTACCGGAAGTAGTAACCTTCTTCTGGTGTTGGTGCTGCACACTAGACGATTGCGCTTCAGAAGTAGGCGCAAGTGGAAGAATTGTTGCTGGGGGCTTAGCAACCTGACTCTTCAAGTTCTCTACTCCAGTGCGTTGCTGGAGAGATTGCTCAGTGTTGGACCTACAAAATTGTTGTGGAAGGCGTCCCTGTACTTCTCGTTCAGCGTTAAGAGCAATATGATATAATTGGCTGAACCTATTCCACTCTTTATAGTCAACAATATTCTGGATATCACGGTTCAAACCACCAAAAAATCTAGCACTAGTTTCAACATCATCTTCATGTATGTCACAACCGGCTAAACCAATAAGCAATTCCTGATAATATTCCTCTACTATTTTACTACCTTGTGTCAAAGATTGTAATTTCAAACGTAAATCACGTTGGTAATAAGGAGGAACAAAACGAGATTTCATGCGTTGTTTCAAAACAGGCCAAGTGGCAGGTATAGCAGCATTAGTATTGCAAAGATCATTCCACCAAAAGAGAGCAAAACCTGTAAACTCACTAGTAGCATGTCTAACTCTATGCTCAGCAGGAACTAAATGAGAATTAAATTTCTGTTCAATAGCAATTTCCCAATCTAAGTATGCTTCAGGATCAGCACTACCAGCAAAAGGTGGTATGTTAAATTTGGGCTTAACAAAAGTATCAGTATTACCACGATTGTTATTACCTCCCGTACCGTGTCGATTACAGTGAAGATGGTCTGCATCACGGTCAAAATCATCATCAGCAGCAGCTCGTTGAGGTGGAGGTCGTCGTTCAACATCCTCAATGCGGTGGGCAACAGTGTTGGTGTGACCCATCAACTCGACAAACTTCGTTTCCATGAATGTACGCTGGTCCGCAAGAAGCTTCGTGAGCTCGGCCTTGGACACGCAATCATTGAAGTCTGTAGGGGACTCCAACTCTGCAGGTGTCCCTTTCCCTTTCTCTGACATGGTTAAAAGCAAAAGACAAGACTAATATGTATGTCAATGGAACAGGCAGCAGAGGGTGTAGAAAGTGGAAAACAATATCAGAAGCAATGTATCACAATCTTGCAAGTGCTCTTACCAAAGCCAAACAGGTCGACACAATCTGTAGTTGAGCTTGGGTGTAACAGTTGGAAGGAAGAAACCTGTGCTGCAATATGTATAGCTTGGAAGGCTAATATGTATGTCAATGGAACACAATTCAATAATAGATAGTAGTACTGAATAAATGTCCAAAGCAGGGTCCTAATTGCTGGCAAAAGAATCGTGTTCAAAAACAGTTGTGACAGCAAACTTAGAATTTTCAGGGCGGGGGGGGGGGGGGGGGGGGTGCAAATCAAAATCTTGATTTTTTTGTATAATTTTTCCACTATTTTTCTGTGATAGAGGAACACAAAGGAAGGAACCACAAGAAGTTTGAACTCAAACAAAGGGAAAACAAAGGGTAGGCAAAATCGAAAGCGCTATTTTTGACTTCACAAATTTTTTTCTATTTTTTCCCATTTTTTTTGAATTTTTTGACGAGGGCACACAGGGCGGAGCCGAGTGTGGGTCACCTCAACTTTAAGTCAAGAATCTGCTATAAACATTTCAGCCCAATTGGAGCAACAAGCGAAAAGTTATGCCTGTTTTACCGAAGGTATGTCAAGATAGGGTTTGAGGGGTGAGGGGGGGGGGGGGGAACAGAATTGGGTAGGGTTTTTTTGTTGGCAACGGATTGTGGGTATGGTGGGTGGGTGACACGATGGTGAATCCAATAGAAAACCGATGGTGATGGTGGTGTGCAGCGGAGATCAAAACACAAACCGAATCAAAACACGAATTCAAACCAGCAAACTCAACACTACGGACTCTGAAATTAGATTATGTAAAGGCTAAACAATGTCAGGGATGGTGGGGAAATATTTTTTTTGTAGGCTTTTTTGTGGACAAAAGGTGATGAACACAAACGAATCTAAAGGGAAGAACACGATAATACCTCACGGGGAACATAGGAATCTGATACCACTTGATGTGGATATGGCCCGATCTTCTGAGAGGTAAGGGGATAAACTCGAATTTGGGAAACTCAGCGTCGATGACCTAGCTTGAATCAGACACGATCCAACCCCGCAACCGTTACACCAAGCACAACTTGATTGTTCGTGCAAGCGAAATCGAGAACACAAGCAAGAGAGGATAAACACGCAATCTGAAATTGCAAATATGGATGAAGCAAATCACAAGAAAAGGTTCAAGTTCTGAACACAAAAGGACTAATCGCCACAGTGGTGTAGAACAAGAATAGGGGCCCTGGATTACTATAAAAGGACTTGTCGCCAAAGTTACAATAATTCGATCAAGTTTCTCTCTAGAAAACTGAACTAAACAAAACCCGAAACTAAAAGACGACAACTACTAAGTTTATGTAGGAACCAGGGACATCCTAGGGTTGGGGGCGACTAGGGGGGCACCCACAACATGGGCTTAAGGCTCGACACGATACATGGCCAAGTTGGCCCAAAATAGGTGGCGCAGCACCTTGTCATGGTCACATATTATGACTCACGACCCTTCTGGAGCGAGGACCAAAAACAAAATGACGGCGTCGTCGTCCCCTTTCCAACACATCAAAGAACGCCTCATTTTGACGTTGGATGTGGGAGATATCATCAAAACCGTGAAGGGGTGTCGTCTGAATCCGAGACGAACGCGGCGACCGTGTTGGTGACGACTTGTAACTTGGGGAAGGCCATGATATGCGCGTATCCAGCATGGTGATGTCCTCATCACTCACCTTGGTCTCTTTCCATGCACATGACAACTCAACATGACAAGAGTTAAGAAAGGGGTAGCTGTTCAGTTTGAGGCACGAGATGACTCCTCTTCTTCCTCCTCCTCTCCAAGTGAGGAACTTGTGCCAATTTCGAAGAGGAGGAAAGCCGCTGCTGTTCGGGAGCATGGAATGAGTAGTCAAGGATTGAGCGGGGATGCTCAAACTATGTATGTGCAACCGGGAGGATCTCTTCCCCAAAGATGGTCTCTAGACAAAGGGAAGAAGCCGATGAAGTTAAAGATGCCAACAAAGTCCAAGACCACCTCGAGAGCAGCAGGAGCTGACCCTGCAGTAGTCATTCAGGGACTCAAGGTTCATGCACCAATATATCCCAGTGACTATTTCTACAAGGACTATAGGAAAGATTTGGATGCACTCATTGAAGCAAGAAAGATCAACCCTATGTTGCTCGATGAGCAAGAGGCCACCGATTCTAGGTTCTACACTTGGTTCCAGCTTGATTACTACATGTCGATGTTCATTGAGAAGAACCGAAAGAATAGACTAGCATCTCACCATTGGATCGTCTGGACCAACATGGAGTCCAAGGACAACCAAGTGTTTGCCGACATCATTCGGACTTGTAAGGACAGAGGTGTGTATGAGTTGATGGGATTAACTATGGGTGGAATGAAGAAGTCATTTGTTAGTTCTATGCAACTCTCTACCTAGACGGCAAGGGTGTTCTTCACTAGAGGACTCAGGGTGTGGAATACTCAGTCTCTGCCTCTAAGCTTGCTAGATACTTCTTCCAAGGTAGTGATGATTGCACTAGGGAGCTCATCTCAAATGAGCCTGTGATGAAGGACAAGGACATGTCCTTCATGTATTATGAACCAAGCAAGCGCTTTTTTGGTTCTACAAGTGGTCTCCATAACTACTACTTCACGCTCAACAGGATGCTTACAGTGACCATTGCTCCTAAAGGAGCGTATGCTACTGCTATAGTGGAGAGCTCCAGGAACATTCTTGCTAGGTACAATCCTCAAGCAAGACCCTTCTGTGTCATGGACTTTATCACAAATGAAATCCATCTAGATTCCATTGACACTAGAAGGAGCCTCCACTATGCTCCCTATCTTATGAGAATGATTCAGGCTGAGACCGGATTAGTCTTTGACAAGGAATGTGAGCATCTTCCTCTAAGGCCAAGGGTGCAATCTGAAGTTAGACCAATGTTTGGTCCTCATCCAGGTGTTTCATCCTCTCAGAGAGTCGGCATCAATTGGTTTTATGCCTAGCAAGCTACCGAGCAAACAACAACAGCAGCAGCAGTAGCAGGGGCTTCCTCCTCAGCCCAAGACAGACAGTGGCGTCCTTCTTCCCCCGTTCTTGCCTTTCTTCAAGGCATCTTTAGTGCTTGTTGGTTCAATGCTAGGGAGAACTGGGAGAACAAGCGGCACATCAAGAAGCAAGCGAGGCGCTATAAGAGGGATCAACGCGCTCAAGGCCATGAGGTGTCTCCTGATGGCTCGGAGTGTGAGCCTGATGGTGAGCCCCCGATCTTTGCCGATCCTCTTGCCGGCTATGATTGGAATGATCTCTCCGCCAGTCCATCCACAACTGCTCCACCTCCTGAGGATGAAGATGAAGAACAAGATGATGGTGAGGATGGCAAGTTCGAGGAAGCCGATGAGTGATATCATTCCTTCTCTCTTTTGTTTTCTTACTTTTTTGGTATGTTGATACCAAAGGGGGAGAGAAGCGAGAAAAAGGATATTTGTGTGTCTTCCTCTCTATTGTAATAGGATAGTGATGCACCTATGGACAAGTACTTCTGTATTTGCTTTATGTGTGAAAACTATTTGTGAACCTTTATTGTAATAACTCTTTTGTTCTTATGTGTTGTGTGGTGCTTGCTTAAATTGCTTTAGTACATTGCTAATGTCAAGTGTCTTGTGTGCTTCTTATTGCTTTATCACGTTGCTTCACACTTGCACATTTTTTTAGGCACCCTACTTATTGCAAAATATAGGGGGAGCTCCCTCACATGTTTGTGTGAATCATGCATATCTTTAGGGGGAGTTCTGCTATATGTTGCTCTTTGTCGTTTTGATTATCTTCCTTATATCCTTTTTAATCTATTGTCATCAACCACCAAAAAGGGGGAGATTGAAGATGCATCTAGGATCCCCTAGTGGGTTTTGGTGTATGATGACAGAAGATTAAAATTGTGCTGACCTATCTTTGAGGAAAATATGCAGATAATCAAAATAGTTGAATAAACCCACATGTGCAAGATGACTTTTACTCCCAAAAAGAAGAAAAGAAAATGGACTCAAAAGAGCTTCAGAGAGTAGACCATTTATTTATGTTGAGTCATAGGCATGCCGAACTATCAAGGGGGGTACACCAATCTTGCTAAGAAGGGAATTTATGTGCTAAAACTTACCAAAAAAGTTTAGGAGAATTTAGCCAACCAATGCCAACAAGAACCAATCCTTTTAGAGCAAAATAGAGACTCACGGAAGTTCCATGGTGCAAACCATGGAAGTTCCGTCATTGCCCTGCTTCATTTCTCAACCGAACCGAGAGCTACGGAAGTTCCGTGGATTCCCCCACGGAAGTTCCGTAGTCCTCGGGTTTCCTTTCTCTAGCTACCCGAAACTCACAGAAGTTCCGTGGACTTCTCCATGGAAGTTCTGTCATCCTCGGATTGCTCTTTGTAGCTGACCTGAGATTGATGGAAGTTTCGTGGTGCCCATTGTTGGTCGTAGTTACGCACCCACTTATATACTGCAAGAGGATGGTATACAGTTGTAGCTCTTTTTCCCTCAGAGTATTCCAAGGTAAGCACATCCACAAGGAACGAGCGGGACTATTACTATTAAAGGCTTACTAACAGATTGCAATGGTTGGGCTGGTGTGAATGATGATGGTGAGAGAGTGGTGGATGAATGTTATTAGAGATGTAGCAGGATAATGAAGGATTCTCTCCTTAGAATTGGTTCACTAGCATGCAACCTTATTCTTACTAACTCGGATGATGATTCCAATATTCTAGAAGACATGGTGGTTTCGTTCGCCCTGGTCGTCACTACAGAGGTTATTAGCTCCCCACTGGTTTCTTGCACTATGCAATGGGTAGAAGTGTACCGGCCGATACACTAATGAAATAGATGCACAATTGAGTTCACTACATATATTGAATTCAGCAAGAGAATATCAATAAGTATGAGAGTTACATGACCAGATCCCCGCACCAGAGAAGAGAATATGAGACTACTCGCTCATCCTCCTGCTAAGCATAGCAGAAGGACGAGAAATAGCGCTGGAACGCGCACGAGGCGATTGACGCAACCGTTGCGCCGATCGGCGCGACCTCCCTTCTGGTGGTTCTCATCGCTGTTGACCAACCGTTACCGCCAATATCCCGAAACCCTAGTTCTAACAACTGGATATCATGATTGTTGTCTCTCCCCTTCCTCTTGGCTCTTGATAGATGTCTTCCTTTTATATCAGGCAAGATTAGGCTTACTAACAGATTGCAACGGTTGGGTTGGTGTGAATGATGATGGTGGGCCTCTGTCCTTGGACCGAATTATGCTTTTCATTGTCTTTCACCCTCCAGTGCCGATCGGCGCAGCTTTGTATCTGGCCCATCCTTGTTGCTCTTTGATTCCTTATCTATAATTGACCAGTTTTATACCTGTTTTCTGCAATTACATCCAAAACAGAACAACTGCAAATATATGCAAATATGGGGTGAATTGTTAGTCAATACCACCAAATTAATACGTAAAACATCCCTTTTTGGTAGATAAAATGGGTAGCTAGAAACCACCAACAGTTCCCCCACACTCAGATCATTGCTAGTTCTCAAGCAATACAAAATCAAATATGTAGCAAGAATCTTCACATCACCTCTCCTTCAATCAATATCAATTATCATTTTTACTTGCCCCACAAAGATTTTCTCTCACCCTCTTTCAAACCAATCGGTACTTCATACTTGAATTTAATCAAATTACCACAAAACCTTTTCAAAAATGATTTTAGTTTTCTTTACTCATCTTTAGCATTGAGCATCATGCAATTGGTCTTCTCTAAATCTCTCAAGTGTATTTCCTTCACTCTCCTATCTAATCAATGATTGTATATGGATCTTGGAGGGCTATATAACTAATTAAACCATAAAGTTAACCATGTCAACAATGTGCTCAATCATGCTCACTAAGAAAGGATTTTCTAGGAAAAGAAATTTTAATGACGGAGAAGAGGAACAAAGGAGATCTAAAGAAAAAGGTTTCAATAAGAATAATGGCAAAGAGTAAGAGATAATCAGAAAGCTGCTTTCTTTGATAATCTTGTTGCATCTCAGGGAATAATTTTTCTCTTTGTCTCTTTTTCCTTCTTCTTTTTTTTTATCTGTGCCAATCGGTTCCACAGCTGCGCCGATCGGCGCAGTCTATATATTTATTTTTTCTTTCTTCTTCTTCCTTTTTCTTCCTCTTTATTCTATTCCCAATATGATTGGCAATTTCTGTCTTGAACCAGCAGCAAATGTTTTCTGAATCCTCTCTTTATTGAGAATATAGGTTATATCAAGGAGGAGGGAGAAGCAAAGACGTATGATTTTCATGATAGCAAGGAATTTATATGGATAAGAATGGCTAGAAATACAAAGGTAAACAAATAGATCATCCTTTCCTAATTTGGTCAAAATCATGAGCAAAGCGTTGACAAGTTACTTACAATTCAAATAATTCAAAAGTGTAGCTTGCTCTCATTCACTTGGCTTATGTAGGCATATCAGACCCTGCTTTTGCTTTGGCTTCGGATGAGTCAAAAGAAGTTTTCACAAATTCAAATCTTAAAAGTTAAGTGGTAACCAACTATTTCAAGTAATCAACCGATCAATCATAAAAAAGATAAGATAAATAATATGGGGCACTTTCAATTTGACAATCGACACTAACTTTATTAAAGACAATGCAATGATTCAAACTACATAAAAGACTTTTAAAGCAACTCTCAACATCACTCATGACTCTCTTAAGCACACTTAATAAGAAAAACAAACAAAACTAAACTTAAAAACACTTAAAGACCATGACTAATGGAAGCCCTTCCCCCACACTCAAAATTTGCAATGTCCTCATTGCAAGAGAAGAAACTGAACTAATCATGGAGACCATGCATGTTCAAGACTCGAAAAATCCGTCTTATGTTTCTTATGAGAAAAGTGTAATCCGCTTCATTCACTGTAGGGGGAGACACTGTTTAAAACCCCTCTGAGCCGATAGGCGCAATGGCTTGAGCCGATCAGCGCGGTGGTGTTCTTTCTTCACTGCGATTGTCTTCGCTTCCCTCTGCATTACCATTAACTCTATTGTTGCGCCGATCGGCACAGCTGGCGGCTTCTACCAATTGTTCCAGGTTACGGTCACGAATCCCCTTGTTTTGCTGTCTTCGTAAAATTTCACCATTAATCTCCTTAGGCGTCTTCCCTCCAGGAACTGCACGATAGCCATCATCATATACAACCTCTCTGGGTATGAAGGTTTGATCTTCTGCTAATTGGAGTTCAACCTTATGTTGAAGATCTTTAGCACAAAAGAGACACTTGCAACCTTCGATGCAACTATCCCTATGAATCTTGTTTTCTTGAAAGCCCTCCCAATCGGTAAGAACCCTGGGAGAGGCTTCATCTTGTCTAGCTTGAAGATCCTTTTCCCGCATCCAACTGGTACATGGCTTCTTCGGCTTCCTTGTGCAGCTGGAGTTCATACTTGGCAGCAATATCATGTTCGCTATAAAGCCGGCACTTATGGATTGTGAGAGCGCTCTCTTCATCTAGTTCCTCTTTCTCTTGCTTAGTTAATAATCATTCAAAAGACAAGAAATCTTCATATGACAAAGGCTTAGCAAGATCAAGAAGACCTTCCATGGTGTACCTTTGAGAAACGGCCTCACTTCCAATAGGTCCTATAGATTATCCTTTGCACAACAAAACTCTCCTCATAATCTGCCGAAGTTCATTGTCCATCTTTACCTTGTCGGTGTTCCATGCGTCAGCTTCGCTTTCCTTCATGAACTTCTTCCTCAGATCTGACCAGACCACTGGATCATCTCATGTTGGTGTCAATACTTTGTCAACTTCATCCCAGGACCAAATTTCAGAAAGCTACAGAAATTCACAGCTGAGCCGATCGGCTCCACTGTCTTGCCAATCGGCGCAACTTTGATTGCTTACCGACGCGCCACCTTCCATAGCTTCTGCCTTTAGGGCTTTGTTCTGGTGAGTATGTAATGTGAGTTGATCCATGGGGTTGCTCCCCTCTCATATTTATATCCCTTGATTTCCAATTGGACTAGGACTCTATCTCTTATTTACGGAATTCAACTGTCTTAACAAGGCAAGGTCCAAAACCGACTCAAAAACCAAAAAGACACTACCGCGCTGATCGGCGCGGTACACTATTTTTACCCAATCAAAACAGAAAAATCACAAAAATAAAAAACATATACATGGCTTTTGTTTTACATCGTTAAGCTCGACCACACAGGGCACTAAGCAGCGAAGTACACATCAAAAGATTTTAATTCAAAAGTGTCAGGTTCTAGATATACCTTTAGACGTTGTCCATTTATTGTGTACTTGTTCCTTTTGCTATCCATTATAATCACAGCTCCCGACAGTAACACCACATTCACAAGATAATGTCCTTCCCATTTACTTTGCAGTTTGCCTTTACCAAATAATCTAAATCACGAATTAAATAGAAGTACTCGATCTCCTTCCTTGAATTCCTTCTTCAAAAGCTTCTTATCATACCACTTCTTTGTCATTTCCTTATATATTGTTGCATTTTCATATGCACGTAATCGCATCTCTTCCAATTCGCTTATTTGAAATTTCCTTTTCATACCGGCGGCATTGAGATATAAATTCATTTCCTTTATAGCCCAATAAGCCTTATGTTCCAATTCCACCGGTAGGTGCCATGATTTCCCATAGACGAATTGATATGGCGTCATACCAATTGGTGTCTGGAATGCCGTCCTATATGCCCATAATGCTCCGTTAAGCTTTATAGCCCAATCTTTTTCCTTCCTTCGTAACTATCTTTTGCAGAATCCCCTTTAATTGCTTATTTGACGTCTCTGCTTGTCCATTTATCTGAGGATGATAAGCTGTTCCAATTCTATGTTCAACCCCAGATCTTACTAAAAACCTAGTAAATTCTCCTCCTGTGAAATGCGATCCTCCATCTGTAATTATTATCCTTAGTATTCCATACCTTGGGAAAACTTGCTCCTGAAGTATATTCCTTGATTCTCTTGTAGTATTGAACTTGCATGCCATTGCTTCAACCCACTTGGAAACATAATCAACGGCAACCAATATATATTCGCAACCATGAGAATTCACAAATGGTCCCATAAAATCCATACCCCATACATCGACTTGAAGATTGTACTTAAGAGGCATTGCATTCCTACAATTAACATTTCCTATTCGTTGGCATTGAGCACATGTTGCAACATACCTTTTTGCATCTTCATGCATAGTAGGCCAATAGAATCCACTCGCGCATACTTTTGCTTGTATTCTGAAATAGCCGTAATGTCCCCATAATCCGAAGAATGACATTTTGACAAAATGCTCGCTCTTTCTTCTCTAGGTACACATCTTCTCACTGCTCCATCCTGACAATACCTATACAAGTATGGGTTGGCCCATATGAATTTTATCATTTCGCTCTTAACTTTTCTCCTTGTATTCTTGTTCATCATATCAGTTTGTCCCTTGAAACCTTTGATACTATCCATCATCCAACTCTCTCTATGATCAAATGTGGCGAACAGCTGCTCTTTTTGCATTTCATCTTTTGTTGGCTCAGTTGATAATGAGCCAAGACGAGACAAATGATCTGCTACAGAATTTTCCACTCCTTTCTTATCTCTTATCTCCAAATCAAATTCTTGCAGCATCAATACCCACCGCATTAACCGAGGCTTAGATTCCTTTTTTGAAACCAAATATCTTATAGCAGCATGATCAGTATATACAATCACCTTAGAATCTAGAATATAAGATCTAAACTTCTCAAAAGCAAATATAACAGCTAACATCTCCTTCTCAGTTGTTGTATAATTGATCTGCGCCTCATTCAAAGTCTTGCTAGCATAATAAATAGCATGCACTTTACCTTCTTTCCGTTGTCCAAAAATAGCTCCAACCGCATAATCACTTGCATCACACATAATTTCAAAAGGTAAACTCCAATCAGGTGGCTGCATGATGGGTGCAGAGCATAGACCTTCCTTTAACTTTCTGAAGGCAAAGATTCTTTCATCGTCTATAATTAATTATGTATCTTGCTTCAACAATTCTGTCAAGGGTTTAGCAATCTTCGAATAATCCTTAACAAATCTGCGATAGAAGTTGGCATGTCCAAGAAAACTCCTCAAAGTTGTAAGATCAGTAGGGGGCGGCAATTTCTCAACTGTAGACACCTTTGCCTTATCAACCTCTATCCCCCTATTCGATATGACATGACCAAGTACTATTCCTTCTGTCACCATGAAGTGACACTTCTCCCAATTAAGAATCAAGTCACATTCAACACACCTTTTCAAAACCTTCTCTAAATTCTCCAAACAACTATCAAAATCAGCACCATGTACGGAGAAGTCATCCATGAATACCTCCATAATATCTTCTATGAATTCAGCGAATATTGCATTCATGCATCTTTGAAATGTGGTAGGTGCGTTGCAAAGACTAAAAGGCATCCTTCTATATGCATATGTCCCGAAAGGGCAAGTAAAAGTAGTTTTCTGCTGATCTTCTGGTCTTACCGGTATCTAAAAGAGACCACTATATCCATCCAAATAACAAAAGTATGTATTCTTTGCTAACCTTTCAAACATCTCGTCAATGAATAGAAGAGGATAGTGATCTTTCTTCATCACCTTGTTCAAACTTCTGTAATCTATGCACATTCTCCATCCAGTTATAGTCCTTCGAGGAATCAACTCATTATTCTCATTAGGCACTACTGTCAACCCTCCTTTCTTGGGCACACAATGTACTGGACTAACCCATTCACTATCAGCAACAGGGTAGATCATACCTGCATTAAGCAGCTTCAAAATCTCCTTTTTGACCACTGGCTTCATTGATTCTTTTAATCTTTGCATTCCTTCAACCACTGGTTTAGTATTCTCTTCCAAGTTAATGTTGTCGGTGCAAAATGTGGGGCTGATTCCCTTGATGTCATCCAATGTGTAACCAATGGCCTTCTTATACCTTTTGAGCATAGCAAGCAGCTTTTCTGTTTCTTCTTTCGTTAGGGCGTTATTCACAATAACTGGATATGTTTTATTTTTCCCTAGATATTCATAGCGTAGCTCTTTTGGAAGTTCCTTCTGTTCAACTTCTGGTGCTTCATCTGGATCTAGCTCACCCAGAGATTCAAAATAAGAATTTTCCTGGTTGAGCCGATCGGCGCAAGCATCGCGCCGATCGGCGCTGGCAGTATCCTTGTTCGCTCCTCGCATGAGGTGGTCTAGTGGGTCACCCATATCCATCCCTATCTTCTCATCCTCCTCTGGGTAGAATTCTTGATAGCAAGAAGCGTCTTGATGAGATGGATCATTAAATTGAAATTGCACTTCTTCACCTCCTAGGTGTAGCGTAATTTGACCTTTCCCGGCATCCAGAACAGCTTGTACTAATCTCAAAAATGGCCTCCCTAGAATGATGTCTTCAACTCTAGTTTCCTCATTATCTAGAATGAAGAAGTCCACTGGTATTGTTTTTGAGCTAGTCTCTACCTCACCATTCTTGATCACTCCCAGTGGCTTGGTCTTCCTTCCATTTGCCATGACGAGCTCAAGTTCAGTCTCCATCAGCCGCTGTTGAGTTTCATAAGGCATGCTCATAAATGCATCATAAGTCATCAAGCTAACATGGCAACCAAAGTCACACAAGGCTTTCAGAAATTTCTTCCCTGATATCTCACATGGTATGTACGACTCCTCTTCTTGCTCTTCAGTGAGACCTATAGCATACACACCACATAATCCTTCGTAGGGAGGTGGCTCAAAGCAACTATCTAGTAATCTCTTTGCTTGTTTCACCTCTGTTCCATCAAGCTCTATATCATCCTTGTAAAGCTTCCCTAAGACTCTCCCAATAAATTCTTGATCGAAAACTTCCGACTTGAAGCGATTATTCGGGAAATTATACTCAATTCCGGCTTCAGAGGCATTTTGCAGACTAAAGGATCTCCTCATATTAAGCAATTCTTGCAAAAAAATCAATAGGAATCCAGTCCATTGGCTCAAATTCATCAAGTGGTTTAGCATTCGCCAATGTCCTATCCCCGTTTGGTTTAGCAAAGTTACCTTCGAATTCCTTCAGGTGGTTGTCCAGAATTGTAGCTTCTATCTTGGTATATTCCTTGCAGCTTGACGGAGTTGTTAGGGCGATCAGTTCCCCCATTGTTCCAACTGCACCGATCGGCTCAGAGACTGCACCGATCGGTGTGCGCGTCAGATCCATGGAAGTGGGTCTGACAGGCCCTATCACTTAAAATTCATGCTCTGGAGTACTCATTACTCTTGGACATACAGATCTGTTCAGCCGGCGACTCTTCCTTCTGCATAACTTCTAGGCATTTCTGATTTGGTTCTAGATATTCTTCCCAGTGCTTATGCAAAGCTTCATTCTCAACGATTTTGCCTATCAGTTCGATCCCCACCATTGTTGTCAACCTCAAAAAACTTCCTCCGGCCGATCTGTCCAAATGCATCCTCAATGCCTTGTTTATGGCCATGTAGAAGGTTTGAGTGCACATATTCTCATCAATGCCGAGGTCAGGTCCTTGTTTCAACAATGTTTTAAAACGCGTCCAGGCTTCCACGAGAGATTCTTCATCTTTTTGTAAGAAATTCACCACTTCTCTTCTCAATTTCTGCACCTTTGGCAAAGGAAAATAGTGGAGACAAAAATTTCTAACTAATTCACTCCACTTACCTTTCGCATCTCGAGATGCTGCCTTGTGCCACTCTTTGGCTTTTCCTCCCAAAGAGAATGGGAAAAGCAGCCATCTATAAAGATCCTGAGGCACTCCTTCATGATGGAATGTTTGGCAAAGTGCATCCAAATCTTGTAGGTGAGTATTTGGATTCTCCTCCTTCGCTCCAAAGAATTTGTTTGTTTCAGCCATGCTAATGATAATGGGGTTCAACACATACGAGGAGGCCGTGGCCTTCTTGTCTGAGGATTGAGGCACCGGCACGTCTGGAGATGGCAAAGAAAGCTCCCTGAGCATCGGAGAAGGTTCCTTATTCTCATCCTAAAAATTCACACAAAACACAAAACAAAAACAACTAGAAAAGAAAAGGAATAGACGTTAGTAAAATATCAATAGTAAAAGAACTGGCTTGTTCCCCGACAACGGCGCCAAAAAATGATGCTTGTTGGTCGTAGTTACGCACACACTTATATATCGCAAGAGGACGATGTACAGTTGTAGCTCTTTTTCCCTCAGAGTATTCCTAGGTTATCGAATCCACAAGGAACGAGCGGGACTATTACTATTAAAGGCTTACTACTAGATTGCAATGGTTGGGTTGGTGTGAATGATGACGGTGAGAGAGTGGTGGATGAATGTTATTAGAGATGTAACAAGATAATGAAGGATTCTCTCCTTAGGATTGGTTCACTAGCATGCAACCTTATTCTTATTAACTCGGATGATGATTCCAATATTCTACAAGACATGGTGGTTTCGTTCGCCCTGATTGTCACTACAGAGGTTATTAGCTCCCCACTGGTTTCTTGCACTGTGCAATGGGCAGAAGTGTACCGGCCGATACACTAATGAAATAGATGCACAATTGAGTTCACTACATAGATTGAATTCATCAAGAGAATATCAATAAGTATGAGAGTTACATGACCAGATCCCCGAACCAGAGAAGAGAATATGAAACTACATGCTCATCCTCCTGCTAAGCATAGCACAAGAGCGAGAAATAGCACTGGAACGCGCACGAGCCGATCGGCGCAACCGTCACGCCGATCGGCGTAACCTCCCTTCTGGTGGTTCTCGTCGGTAACCATCGCTACCAATATCCGAAAACCCTAGTTCTAACAACTGGATATCGCGATTGCTATCTCTCCCCTTCCTCTTGGCTCTTGATAGATGTCTTCCTTTTATATCAGGCGAGATTAGGTAACCTTCCACCGACTTCGACTTGTGTTGGGCTGGGCCTCTGTCCTTGGACCGAATTATGCTTTTCATTGTCTTTTACCCTCCTGCGTCGATCGGCGCGGCTCTGTATCTGGCCCATCCTTGTTGCTCTTTGATTCCTTATCCATAATTGCCCTGTTTTATACCTGTTTTCTGCAATTACATCCAAAATAGAACAACTACAAATATATGCAAATATAGGGTGAATTGTTAGTCAATACCAACAAATTAAGATGTAAAACATCCCTTTTTGGTAGATAAAATTGGTAGCTAGAAACCACCAACCATCATGGAAGTTCTGTCGACTCTGACCTAGTTGAAAACTGACTCCCACAACAGCTAATTTTGAAATGACGGAAGTTTCGTTGGTAACCATGGAAGTTCTGTCAGATACAGAAAAGTTGTGTAATGGCTAGTTTTTGGAGAGCTCCTATAAATACTTCCCCCCTTCCCCCATGGGAAGGGTTGGATTCCTTGGCATTTCACTCACTTTTCAGATAGAGCTCTCCCCTCTCACTCCTAGACTTGTTTTTGAGATTCAAATCAAAGTGAGAGAGATCTAACCAAAAAATGATTGAGTCCATTCACTCAAAAGCTTGAGCACATCTTTTCCCTCCCCATCAAGATTTGATTTGCTTGTTACTCTTGGAGACTTCGTCTCCTAGACGGCTAGGCGTCGCCCTTGAGCTCCCAACATATGTGGTGAGTCGAGGACATTTGTGAAGGTGTGATTCGCCTCCGAAGGAAAGGAATCAAGTGGAGAAAGAAACCCAAGCACGATCTTTGTGATTGCTTGGCGGGGAAAAGGGTTGAGAGAGACCCGACCACTTTGTGTGGCTCCTCAACAAGGACGTAGGAACTACTTAATGTGGTTGCCGAACCTTGAGTTAAATCCTTGTGTCTCTTTTTACATTCCCGCATTTATATTCGTGCTTGTACCTTTCTCTCATATCATTGTGCTTGTATCACTAGTCATTTGTGTTGCTAGCTACTCAATCAAGAATCCTAGGTTCACATTGCTATAGCTTCACTTCTATCTAGTTTGTATCACTTCCTCTTTGTTATCTGCATTCAATCTATTGTTTAGAGGAAAGTTGAAGTGAAGTTCTATCAATTGACAAAAACTTCGGTGGCGACAGAAGTTCCATCAGTACTGATAGAAGTTCCGTCAGTCTCTGTTATTTGATAAAGCTTTAGTGCTTTTTCAGGATTATTTTTAGGTTTCCTATTCAACCCCCCCCCCCTAGGCAACTTTCAACTACCAAGAGAATTAGGAGGCCATCATACAGTTGTTAATTTCGATTCGCCTATACCAGCATCTGGTCCTGCATTGACTACTCCAAATGTCAATGTGTCGACTGATGACTGGGCTTCGAAGATTGCTGAAGTAATGAGGGAACAATGTGGATTGAAGCCTAAGCAGCAGACGTATATGTATCGACATCTGTATCCTCGAAGCTATGATTTGATTCCTATGCCAAGCTGATACAGACCTCCAGAATTTACTAAGTTCACTGGACAAGATAATACTACTATAGTTGAGCATATTAGCCGATTTTCAGTGCAGTGTGGAGAAGCTGGTAATACTGAAGCATTGAAGATCAGGTTGTTCCCGTTGTCTTTGTCCGGATTGGCATTTTCTTTGTTCGCATCGTTGCCCCCAAATTCGATTATTATTTGGGCCGATCTCGAACAGAAATTTCACAAATACTTCTTTGCTGAAACAAGAGGGTTAAGGTGATCAGATCTGATTGTTGTAAGGCAGAAAGCTGTAGAGTCTATGCATGATTACGTACAAAGATTTAGAGATATACGCAACAAGTGTTTTAGCCTACAGTTAACTAATAATCAGATGGTAGGAATAGCATTTAATGATTTGGTTGCCCCTCTGAGAGAAAAATTTCCCTCTGCTGAATTTGAAAGCTTGTCACGATTAGTACAGAAGGTGTCCATTCAAGAGAATCTGACTTGGGGGTTCAAGGCCGATTAAGATTAATTATAATGATTATGAGTCTAAATCTGATGAAGAAACTGTTGAAGTCGATATGGCCGAATGGACTAGAAATAAGAATACATTGTCATGCCCGTGGGTGAAGCAGAACGAACCTGAGGAATGATATGATTTTGACATGACCAAGGCCGACATGATATTTGATATGTTACTGCAAGAAAAGCATATTCAGTTTCCATCGAATCATGTGATTCATCCTGTTGAAGATTTGAAGAAGATGAGGTATTGCAAGTGGCATAATTCTCCTTCTCATAATATTAATGATTGCAAAGTTTTTAGGAGGCAAATTCAGATGGCAATTGAGCTGGCCAAGATCAAATTTACTAAATGTACTATGAACATTGATGGGCATCCTTTTTCTGCAAATGTTAACATGGCTGGTATCGACAATGTGGAGCCATTTATCAAAAGATACTAGAAAAAGAGAGATAGGGAAGTAAAGGAGTCACAGTTTGATCCACATTGGGAATGCTCGTTCTTTCAGTATTGCTGGGATCACAATATGAAACTGTCATCAATCGACAATTGCCCTGGATGTAGTAAGCATGCAGATCATATGTATAGACAAGCTACAGTATGTCGTCGGCACCAACATCATGTGAATGACTCTAGAGAGTTGATGGTAGGATCAGCCGATCGACAACAAAGGGTTTCCGTGTTCAATTGACCCAGAACCAAGAAAACAGGCGATGGAGCCAACTTTGATAAGGAAGTCGATGAGGAGATGCAGGAGGGGCAAGAGCAGGCTGATTAGTGGTGCCCATCTAGTATTTTCTCTAAGAGTCAGAAGCGTGGGATACAGAGAATGCATTGCAGGCAGATAAGAGCTGGTCAATACTATGATGAAGATGATCAGCCACCAAAGAAGGTCTGGAGGCTAAAGGTGAAGTCACAAGAATAGACACCAAGTACCTCTGTGAGCATGGTGATGATACTGCCTCAAGAATTCATGGCTGCAAAAGAAGAGTTGTTTACTGATAGAGAGAGTGAACCACAACTTGTATTTGATACCCAACAAGTAGTATTTGATAAACTAAATGAGCCTAAAAATCGGCATTTGAAAGCTTTGTACTTAAGAGGTTTTGTTAATGGGATGCCAATGGGAAAGATGATGGTCGATGGAGGTGTTGTAGTGAATATCATGCCGATCACTACTGTTAGGAAGTTGGGGAAGACTGAAGAAGATTTGATTGATACAAATATGATTATAAGGGATTATGGTGGTCACATTGCAACAGCTAAGGGAGTTTTAAATGTGGAGCTCACAATTGGCAGCAAAACCTTGTTGGTTACTTTCTTTGTGATTGATGGAAAGGGAACCTACAGCCTTTTGTTGGGACGTGATTGGATACATGCTAATTGTTGTATTCCTTCTACGAGCCACCAATCTCCGGCCTAATGGAATGGTGATCAAGTAGAGGTGATCCCGGCCGATGAAACCATCAATGTCGCATCGACCGATTTAGTTCCATGGCATGCTGATGATATGGAGTGTTTGTCTGGCAAGATCTGGGATGGGGATTATGTCATGATTACTACACAGGGTCTTCAAGTAGTTGACCAATCAAATTATAAATTGTTTCTCTGACAGGCATCCCAATGAAATTTGCGGAAGATGGGAAGTTGGGAAAAGGATTCATGTTGGCCGATGAGTTACAGGAAGTTGATATAGGAGATGGTGACAAAACCAAGGCTGACACTTATCAGCAAAAAGTTAGATGAAGAGTTTAAAGTTGAATTAATAAAGTTATTGAAAGAGTATTAGGATTGCTTTGCTTGGGATTATTCTGAGATGCCCGATCTGAGCTGATCTATAGTTGAACATCAGTTGCCTATTAAGCCAGGATATCGACCTTACAAGCAGCCCCCCAAGAAGAATTGATCCAAAGATATATGACGATTTCAAGGCTGAGATTACTAAATTATATGATGCTAAATTCATTAGGCCTTGCCGATATCCAGAGTGGGTTTCAAATATTATGCCTGCTTTCAAGAAGTGTGGCAAATTGAGAGTTTGTATAGACTTTCGCCCATTGAATAAAGCTACTCCAAAAGATGATTATCCAATGCCGATAGCAGATCTTCTGGTTGATGTAGCTGCAGGACACAAAATTGTTAGCTTTATGGATGGTAATGCTGGTTACAATCAAATTTTCATGGCAGAAGAAGATATAACGAAGACTGCTTTCAGATGTCCTGGTGCTATTAGGTTGTATGAATGGGTGGTCATGACTTTCGGGTTGACAAATGCTGGAGCTACATATCAGAGGGCCATGAATTATACATTCCATGATCTGATCAGCAGGTTGGTGGAAATTTAAATTGATGATGTAGTAGTTAATTCTAAAAGAGTAGAAGATCACATAGCCAATTTATGAGAAGTACTCGGGAGAACCAGGAAGTATGGTTTGAAGATGAATCCAAAGAAATGTGCTTTCGGTGTATCAGCTGGTCAGTTTTTGGGTTTCATTCTGCATGAAAGGGGAATTTATGTTGGACCGAAGAGCATGAATGCTATCAATGACATTGAGCCGCCGGTTAACAAGACAGAGCTTCAATCTTTAATCAGCAAAGTGAATTTCATCAGGAGTTTTATTTAAAATCTATCTGGGAAGCTTGATGTATTTACCCCATTGTTGAAGTTGGAAGCAAATCAAAGGTTTTTGTGGGAAGAATAACATCAAAAAGCTTTAGATGATATTAAACAATATTTGGTTTCTCCACCAGTGTTGGTGCCACCAAAAGAAGGATTGTCTTTCAAGCTTTATCTTGCAGCGGACAAGAAATGAATTGGATCAACTTTAATCCAAGAACAAGATGGCAAAGAAAGGGTGGTGTTTTGTTTAAGTCAAAAATTGATTGATGCTAAGACTAGGTACACGGAGATTGAGAAGTTATGTTTATGTTTGTATTTCTCGTGTGTGAAGTTGAGGCATTATTTGTTATCAACCAAATGTGTGGTGGTTTGCAAAGCCGATGTTATCAAGTATATGTTATTGGCTCCTATTCTAAATGGAAGAATTGGCAAATGGATGCTTGCTCTAGCCGAATATGATCTTACTTATGGATCTGCCAAAGCTGTTAAGGGACAAGTTCTGGCTGATTTGGTTATTGAGCACTGCGGGTTCGAGATGTCGATGGTGGAGCCAGTACCGTGGTTATTATTCTTTGACAGGTCTGTTTGCTAGAGTGGCTATGGTATTGGGCTCGTGATCATATCGCCATGAGGATCAAGATTTGAGTTTGCATTTGCATTGAAGTATTGACTAATAATCAGACTGAGTATAGAGCTATGCTTAAGGGGTATTAGGTGATGAAAGAAGCTGGAGTCGATTGTGTCGAAATCATAGGAGATTCATTGTTGGTGCTCGGGCAGCTTGCAGGGGAATTTGAATGCAAGGATGATGTGTTAAGATTATTTCATGTTGAGTGTCAAAGTATATTGCAACACTTTAAAGCAGTAAGATTCAAGCATGTCCCAAGGGAATAGAATATGGAGGCAAATGATCTAGCACAAAAGGCATCGGGTTATCAATTGAACGATAGTGAAATTATTATCGATATAGCTGATGTCGATGAAAAAGATTGGAGATTTGCAATTATTCAGTATCTTAAAGATCCAACCCAACGAGTGCCTCGGAAGATTCGGTACATGGCTTTGAGGTATGTTTTATTAGAAGAAAATTTTTATTACCGAACGATTGATGGTGTACTGTTAAGATGCTTGAATCAAGAAGAGGCCAAAGTCGTTATGTGTGAAGTTCACGAAGGAATATGTGGAGCACATCAATCGGCTCATAAGATGAAGTGGTTGTTAAAAAGGACTGGGTATTATTGGCCGACTATGCAGGAAGATTGCATCAGGTATTATAAAGGATGTCAGCAGTGTCAGAAATTTGGAGCAATACAGAGAGCACCAGCATCGGCTATGAATCCAATTATTAAACCGTGGCCTTTTAGAGGTTGGGGTATGGATATGATTAGCCAAATTTATCCTACATCAAGAAAGGGTCATAAGTATATTCTGGCAGCTACAGATTACTTTACAAAGTGGGTTGAAGCCATACCTATGAAGAATGTTACTACTAGTGATGTGATCAACTTTGTGAAGGAAAATACTATATATTGATTTGGTGTACCACAAACTATTACCACTGATCAAGGTTCTGTGTTCACTTCAGAAGAGTTTCAAAGCTTTGTTGTAGTATGGGAATCAGGCTTTTGAATTCATCGACATATTATGCTCAAGCTAATGGTCAAGCGGAAGCATCCAATAAGAGTTTGATTAAATTAATCAAGAGGAGGATAGATGAACAGCCTAAGAAGTGGCATACGACATTGGCTGAATCTTTATGGGCATACAGGATGGCTTGTGATGGAGCAATTAAGGTGCCACCTTATCAGCTGGTTTATGGGCATGAGGCAGTTTTACCATGGAAACAAATCTAGGGTCTAGAAGGGTGGATATGCAACATCAGTTATCAGCTGATGATTACAAGCAAGTTATGTTGGATGAATTAGAAGATGTTGTACAACATCGGATGAAGGCCCTGGAAAAGATTCAAGAAAATAAAGCCCGGGTGGCTAGGTTTTATAATAAAAAGGTGGTGCCCAAAAGTTTTTCAGAAGGGTATCTGGTCTGGAAGTTAATCATGCCCATCGGCTCTAGAGATAGTCAATTTGGAAAATGGTCACTGAATTGGAAGGTCCATTCAAAGTGAACCGATGTGCACCTGGCAATGCATATTTTCTACGAGGGTTGGATGGAGAAGAGTTCGGGAGAGCGATTAATGGTAAATATTTGAAACGATATCATCCAAGTGTTTGGGTTGATTCATGATTTTGTCATTGATTGATAGCCGATATTTTTTAAGTATCGCGCTTGAAGGATAAGAGCCGATGGTGATACATCGACTTGAGATGGCCGATATTCAGATATCGCCCTTAGCAAAAAAAATATATGTATATAGATGTATCATTACTGGGCACAAAATATAGATAAGGTATATTCATTCAATGATGATAGCGAAGGTTACAAGTGATCGTCAAGTACAAGGTACAGGAGAGCTGATTACTCGTAGGTAATCAATTTCTGAAGGAATCTATTCTCCTGTTACAGCTAAGGGATGAAGATGTAATTATTACTATCTCAAGAACAAGAAAAAGAGCACATGATTCAGAAAAAAGGTGGTTCAGCAGCTTCCTCTTCTTCCTCGGCAGAGTATCGCTACCATCAGACATTACCCGATGGACAAGGGGGAGAGAGGGCGGCCTCGCCGAAGCCATTCTTCATGATTGGGTCATCCAACAATTCATTAGTTGATTTCTGATGATGAAGCGGCTGTGGATTTTGGATTGAAAGGATCGCTCTAGGGATTGAAGAGGTGAAATGTATTCGCCATGATGAACTTAGCAAATTCGAGGATAGGTGGTATTTTTCTATCAAAGCTCTCAGAAGAAGACCCATGGTCGAAGGAGTTTAGATGAAAGATGGTTGGTCAAAGGAGCTATTTATAGGGTCCACACGCGACATTTGAAGAACCCAGATGCCGCTCTATATTAATTAGGGAGAATAAGATGTGGAGAGGTTTGAGGAGAAAAGATAAGAATGAGGACGGTCAAAAAGAGGATCAACAGTCGAGACGGTTCAGGAAGGCGATGAGTTGCAATTAAAGTATGAGTGGTTGGGGGTATACTATAAGATGAAGTTTGACAACGGGTGGTTCACCAGTAAATATGCATGGTAAACGAGGAGATACAATCTGGCGTGTGACACATTTCGTATCTCGGACTCGGTTGGGGGGGGCATGTGTTGGCACCAGAATTTGACCGGTCCCATGGATCAGAGGCAGGAAATTAAAATTGGCTGAGGTCTATGATATTCAACAGCCGAAGGAAGTTAAGTGGACCCGATAGGGTTGTCTTATCTCTTTCTATTTTTAGTTTAGATTTTATTTTTTAAACCTAGTCAGTTTGTTTAGGAGTCCTGATCGAGTCAGGTCAAAACCTCTTGCATGTGGTTATAAATATGTAATAGTATCTGTACAAAAAGATAATGCCTTTGTTCAATACAATTTGGTGCATCGCCAACCTTTTCTATGAAACCCTCATCTCATGCGGGTTGCATCGGCTCCGATCTCAGCGTGAGATTTGGATTAGTCACCCACGATAATTCTATCAATTTCAACTAGTACTTTCTCATTAATTTGATATTCTAGTTGCTATCATTAGAATTGCTAGTTATTCGATAATTAGATCTATTTAATGCTTGTTCTATTGACTCTAATTCCAATATTGTCTTGGTTGAAACTGATCTATTGTAATCTTGGTAGATTTTATAGGTATTATTTATGTCTTTTATTCGAGTCACTTTGTTGATTTTATCTATAAATTGGTTAAATCTGGTTCTATCTATTGTGTTTGAATATTGTCTCGATTAAGTTTGATCTATTCGAATCAGTTAGGTTGCATCGGTTTCAATCTCTTACTGGGCAGATAGCGTTAGATTCGATCAGTTTGTAGGTAGAGTTGATAGGGTTCTATCGGGACGTTTAGCCGATAGGTTATCACGGTTCAATCGACTTTCTAGTGCTCAATTGATTATATCATTCATTTTGATTGTTGTTTGCTCCCTCGTTTAAATAAGATAGATTTATGATTTCGAGGCATATTTGCAATACCAGCTAATTAAATCTATCATTCTGACGCCATCAATAGAGTGAGTTTCTGCGCATTTACTATAGATCTAACGACTCAGCTTTATTGACTCTGACATTTTTTTTCATCGACTTGGCCAGTCTTTTCATGAGTACAGTTTCTAATCGACTCTGGTCGGTCGACTCGATCTTTTATCAGCATCTATGATTTTAGACTTTTTATTGAATTAAATGTTGTCGATAAGCCGATACAATCAGCCGATTAATTTAATTTTTTATCTTTTTTATTCATGTAATAACCTCGGCTGATTTCATAAATAGTGACTATCGGCTTTCTTCATCGGCCTATTCTAGCCCGGTGACTCGTGTCATCTAACTATTCGTTTCTTTGTCAATTTGTAGGGAAAATTGACTGGCACGCCCCGGTTTCTTGTATTGAGCCTGCACTGTTGTTAAGCAAATCTCCTAGGTCACGCATGGTGATTTTTGTGTCAACAGGACTCAAAGCCCTAACAACTAGGTAGGTGTACCCAACAATTGCTCCATAGATTGTCCTTAGCCTTGATCCATCTTCATCAACCCTTGGACTCCATCAAGCTCATCAAGCCTCCATTCTTGTTGTCTTGTCATCAATCACCAAGGCAACCATCATCCATATGATATATAATAGGGTTTAGAGATGATTCCTGCATAGACAACACTCATGTAGATATTAGCCCACAATTTCATAGCTGTCATCTATCACCAAAACATTCATACCTTTGGGATCCAATTATCAATGGCCATGAAGCTTACAATCTCCCTCTTTTTGGTGATTGATGACAACCACTACTTATCATAATTTTAACAAGAAACAACTGGGCTAAAGGAAATACACAGTGATCGAGAGGAACCCTAACATCATAAGAGGGAATCGCACAAGGTCCTACTCAATCAAACATCATCTAGAGATATAAGGAAAAGAGAGAAAAGCACACTCTAGATGATAAGGCATGCACGTCATGATAGCATATTAAAGAAAGCACAAGACATGCAATGCAAGACATGAATGATGATATACAACATATTAGCATGGCAATGCATAGAAATTAAAAGTAAGCAATCATCATCATGAAATCTTACAAGATAATTAACGAATACAAGGCACATCATATGAGAATAAACCAAGTGAGATTAAAATGAGTCAAACACAAGCGAATGAAAACCATGACTCATCAAAATCCATGAACATAGAAAAACTCCATCAAAATAAGATCCAAATATTTCTAACTCCCAAAACCAATGTACACGTATACTCCCCCTAGATACATGCTACTCTCGATCATGCAGGATCACACTCTGACTCCCCTTAGACCTATGATGTCCTTCTCCCCTTTGGCAACAAGCACCAAAAAGCGGGAAAAAGATGAGCATCTAAGTGCTCATGGTCGAAGGAAGTGGTGCAGCGACATCCTCTAAGGGCTCTGCTCCTGGCTGCTACTATGCTGGATCTTGCTGTGCTCCCTGAGCCTGTGCCGCCTGAGTATCCATCTGCTCAAAGAACTCAAGGTCTACTGGCGACTCAAACCCGCTGTCCTGCCCTGCTGGTGAGACCGTGGAAGTCTCCTCGTCAATAGACGCCTAAAGAAGAGCAAGGTCATCCACGTCCTCCTGTGAGTAGCCTCGATGGACCAGATCCTCTGCTAGTTGTGGTGTGAGCGTGCTGAGTGTAGCAGTGGCAGGTGGAGCTGTAGCTGTCTCTAGAGCTGCCTGGGAGTCTGGATGTGTGGTCTGCACTATGTCTGAGAACAGACTCGTGACTGGTAGGTGCTGGGAGGTGGTGGGTCCTGCCATCTACGTAGTCGAAGAGTGTGAAGGAGAAACAAACAACGTAGACATAGAGAAAGCTGACACGAGAGAGAGCTGAGCTGAAGAGAGTGTCTGTCCTGCTCCCCCTGTCAGTATAACCCCTCAGAGTGTCAACCCGCTGGACTGAGCTATCATCAACACAGTGAAGGGTCCTGGCTGGGTCGGCAGCTACTGAAACTATCTACACATTGAGGATCCTGGCTGCTGACCTACCTGCCTCTGAGTCATCTCTACCATCTGAGTCATTAGGGTAGTCAAGATCGTCATCTGTTGTCTCTGAACCTCTACCTGTCCCCTAATGACCTCCATCAACTAACGTCTATCCTCAGCTGTGATCTGAATGAACTCACTCAGGCATCCTACAAGTGTTGTCACTATGATAGCGTCCTCTGACTGTGATCCCGTAGGCTGGGGAGGTGCTCCTGTACTGGCTGACTCTGGAACCACCGTCTCTGGATGAGCTGCTTGCTCATGAGGAACTGGCGGTGACTCCTGCTCCTCCTCTCCCGTCTGCTGACTCAAGGCGGACTACGATCCCCTGGGGACTTGAGGCGCGTAGCTGGTGGTCACCTCGGGGAATGCCTCGTACTGGTCCTCTGTCACGAGGTCCATCGTCCTCAAGAGATAGCAAATATAAGGGCCATACACCAAGTGACGTCCTCCCACTCTCTCATAGATAACATCCTCCATCTCTCCTATCAGTAGATCTACCAAGTCAAAGTGTTGTCTCCTCAGAATAGTTGCAACTGCCCACTGTGGAGTAGTGTGAACTCCTCTTTGTATCCTGACCTGGGGATGATAGTCCAGGTGACTATCGCTCTGACCACCTTAGCCTCTAGGGTGAGTCTCGTAGGGCCTCTCTCAAAGCCTGGTGTGTGTGGTGGTGGAAAGGCAATTGACACCATGTCGTCTGTAGGCAGTCTCCCTCCCTGTGGTCTACGAGGTGGCTCTAGTGAAGGGTAAGCACTCCTATAGAGCTGGAGGTTTGAAGCAAGGAAACCAAAACTAGTAATCAGATAATCTCGGGTCACACGCTGTGGCTGCCCTCGAAAATAGAACCAGAACTCTGAGTGGTCTCTGGCCATCCACAGTGTAGCATAGAACTCAAGGACTATGTCCTCTTTGTACCTGAATGGAGCAGTAATAAGCTCTGCTAGCCCTGGCAAGTACCTGAAGTACTGCTCCATGTCAGTGCCGGTGGCCCTCCTCATAGCCTCGTAGGTCATGTACTGTTGTGGCACAAATACCTTATCCTTGCCCTTCATGGCGAGATAACGTCTTAGACCCTCTCCAATCCTCCTCTGGATGCTTGTCCAGTATCTCTCTCCTATAGTGGGGTCTCTGGGGACTAGAACCCACTACTCTAAGGGAACCAGACATAGTGCCTTAAGGTCTTTTGCAGGAACCTTAAGTATGTCCGGCTCTCTGCGGCTGCATGTACCTGTCTTAACAGCCTCCTTGTGCACACTGCACAGGTGCGCCTCAGGTCTCCTGCCCGGTGAGCTATCCTCTGGGAACTATCTGCTTAGGCTGTGTCTCCTTAGTCTCCTCCTTCAGCTCCTTTGAGTTGTACTCAGAGCTTTCCTCCTCTGAACTGTCCTCCTCTGACTCCTCCTGCTAGTGCCTGGAGGATCCCTGCTCCGCAGTTCTCGATGACTTCTCCTGACAAAAAGCCGGAGTACGCTACGGGCATAGAGGTGGAACAACTCCTGTAGACAGAGGTGCGGTCCTCTGCCTGGTGCTCCCCCTGAGACCTTGTGACTCAGCTGGCTGGCTGATGATCAACCATGACCCAAGTGTCCTACGTGACTGCTCCATGGCATCCAGGTGCCGTGCTAGCTGTCGGGCCCTCTCTGACTCTTGGTCAAGTCTAGTCCTCTTCTTCCCTCTTGGCTTCTCTAGCATCTTTCCCTTGCCCTTGTCCTGACCTACTCCTGCCATTACTGCTGCTGCTGACTGTTGTCACTGCACACACGTAAGTAGAGACAGAATAAGCATAGAATCTATCTATAAGCAAAGCACAGCTAGGAAAGAATGCGCAATAGAAATCCTAGCAGTGAATGAAGGACATGATCACTAGACAAATATGCAAAGTAACAAGAGTGATCATCGACTATATGTGGATGGTGTGAGTCATCTAGTGTGCAGTCAAATAATAGGCAATTAATCAAACTACAGACTAAACAGGAGACAACCCTAGATATGCAATTTATAGATAAGCAATGAATCAATTGCATCTAGGTTGAGCCAATTTAATTAATCAATGCAACTTAAAGATGAGAATTTGAACTAATTGCATCAGTTAACCGAATTGCTCAAAATTAGGGCATATGACAACGAATGGGAGATAGCTCAATACCCTGGGAGAAGAATCAAAGCCGGAGATGAGAAAGCCACGCAACCGATTGCCGAGGAACGCCAATGTACAGTAAAGGAGGCAACTTTTGCCCAAACTGATGAACTTCAGTGAGACGGGCACTGGGTGTGCGCGTGAGCAGAGAGAAGAAAGAAAAAGGGGGGAACTCTGTGATATGAGCTAAGGTGGAGTGGTTAGCGATGGTGGCAGCACTCATTGTGGCAAGCAATGGAGGCGGCTACGATTTTTCTAGGCGGCGACGGCGTGAGAGCTCGGCGGCTGCGGCACTGGGGCTTGCGTGAGAGCGGTGGCTGGACGGGTGCTGTGCGCGAGGATGAGCGGGGGCATCACGGCTACGAGGTAGCTTGTCAGCGGGGGCGAGGTCGGCAGTAAGGGAGAAGGCGGAGTCGGGAGCATGAACTCGGTGGCAAAAGTCGAACGGGGAAAAGACCAAAATGTCTTTGACGATTTTTGACCTAGGTCAAGAAATCGATGGACGACCAAGATTGATCAAGGCATGGTCAACGATCATGATTTGGATTTGCATTGCATGATCAAGCGAACTGAACGGACGGTCCGCTCTCTAAACCGGACAGTCCGGTTAATTCAGGAAAACTGGAAACTAAGGTTTTGGACAACAGAACGGTGTGCAGACTGGACAGTACGGTCTCCAGAAGAGTTTCTATCTAGTCTCTATTTCTAATCCCCGAAGAATAGTGCATCACTGCACAGACCGGACTGTATGGTCCATCAACCGGACTGTACGCTCACTTCCAGAATTTTGCTGAATCAAGGAAATTCTCCATTTTCCAAGTGCCCTCCCTAAACACTCAAATAAACACTGCACTTCGAATATAGAGGGAACTCTCAAACACTCCTTTTCAAATAGTGGCACTTTATGGCCTTATAATTTTCGCAAATGGCAAATCAAGAATCGAACAAATAAAAACCAAGGCAATTAAGAACCAAATGGGTATGTATGTGCCTTAGTCCATGAACCTCATGAGTAGATTTAACCTCAGAGTTCATAAGAGCTTGCTCAATGGGCAAGGAGCACAATCCTTTCTTTTGGTCATACTTATGGAGATGTAATCTCATATTGAGCATGAGGCACAAATATCTCCAAGTGGGACAAGGCTCCTTTGTGTTTCGTATATGATGCACGCAACAAGCATTTTACAAATGCACTAAAAGTAAACATGCCATGTGAATACAAGAAATATTAAAACAAAACACAAAGGAAACCTAACAATGTCAAGTTTCAACCCCTTCCAAGCTTACTCACTATAAGCCATACCCTTGCCTTGAGAGAAGCCAAACCACCATCTCAAGCACTCCTCCTTGCTTATAGCTATCTTGGATGGGTTAGTTTTTATGTGTTTTTCTTTTAGTTATTTACACATGCATGGATGCACAGCATACTAGTCACAAAGGAGTCCTAATTACCATGCAATGCAAGAGAAGGAAAAACACACTACAACTACAAAGAACAAATACGGTTACCTCCCTCATGAGTAAATATGACAATGAGGTCCATGTCACTTATGGTGGACTTCACATGATCTTCATGAAAGTGCTCGGTCCACCACCACCACCATCTAGGTCTTGTTCTTTGGCACCCACTTGTACGTAGCCGATCTCTCAAGATCAACAATGCACTTAGGCACCCATATGCTCTTGACCTTCCTCTTCTTGTTCGGAGGTCCCAAGGCCTTAGCTTTCACCTTGCCATCCTTGTTCCTAAAAAGCTTGAAATGGGTGTTCACATGGAACAAGTTAGGGTTAGGAAAAACAATGGAACTTCTCACCATGGGACAATCTTTGGTGGCGTGGCCATCCTTGCAACACCTCTCGTAATAGTAGTCATCGGCGAGAAGGGGTTTGATCCATGCGAGGATGAAATCACTCGTCCCTATGATGTCGATGGCGGCGGGATATGAGCCAAGTCCCCGGTGGGAGACATTTTTCACAAGGTTCCTCCCAAGAAACTCCTTGTGAATGGCTCTACTGTAACAGAACCTCCTTACCACGAAGACGGCTCCATTCCAGGATCATTCTCGGGTGATGTCACGCGCTGTGATGCCCAATAGTACAACACATGATAGATGAATATAGCTTCAATGGAAACATAGATAGAGTATAGAGTTTTTACATAAATCTAAATTTCAATTATAAACTAGAGTTTTAAAAAGTGTTGAAGCAAAAAGTTCAACAGGAATAAAATGGTCCAACAAAATAAGTAAGATACAGTCGCCCTCTTGCGATGATTCACATAGAACATTCGGCCTTGAAGGTGTTTGCCCAAACACCGTACCGACAGTCAATGGTCTACTCCTCCTCATCATCAGTGCATAGTTCCCACTTGATGTTCCAGCAGTTAGGACGCTGGCCTTCCCAGTGGAACCTCCCACCACAGTGGCAGTCTCCCCCCTGATCATCTGAAACCACATAGAACGTCGCCCTGAGTAACTAGTTTACTCAGCAAGACAGACCCAACAAAATGGCCATCTACAGCCGACTCCTAGACATGCATAGACTAAGGGTAGGGTTCATGTTGCCAATAGCCTAAGAGTAAATTCCTAGTTTTCAAGTTTTAGCATCAAGTTAAATTAACAGGCAAAATAGTAAATTTAGTTTGCACTAGACTACAACAATCATCTTTGCAAAACAACAATATTGAACCCCTTCATCACATTAATGGCTTCCGACACTGTTCCGGCGGAGTTATCAAGTGGTACTCATTACTGTGAGGGATAGCGACTCGAATCGATTTACATCCTGCAGGAGAAACCTGCTTGCACAATCCATACGCGCTTCATGGAAGCTGCATGGAGCAACCTTTCACAAACGGTACTGCAGGGTCTTCTGAGCCTGGCTCCTTCGAGAAGGGTCCCCCACGCGATGCGCCCCGTGTCATCATCCGTGGGTATATTCCTCCCTCCTCTCATCCCCAGTTTCGCCTTAAGAAGTAGGGTATCTTTTGTCTAAGCAGTAGTCATAGCTACATTAGTTTACTGGGCCCATAACTCCAGCATGCAAACAGTACGTTCAAACTTGATCCCATGGGTCGAACACGAGGCGTAGCCTTAGATGACTCGGACGGGGCTACCTCCTTGAAGACAATCTGTCCTTCCCTTTCCACCTAGTTGCCCGTCCGGTCTTCATTTGTTATCCAGTGGGATATATGTACCCGAGATACCTAACCACTCGGCTATATGGCCGAGTGGGCTGGGGGCTCGGTTATGACGTATTTGGCCCAGGAGATATTTACTTAGATATTTGTTTGAGTAAGAAGCAAGTTAGGTTAGCAGATATGTTGGATAGATAGGATCTGTTGTAACCAACTAAAAGATTACCATGTACGCCTCTGCCCCTCAGATATGTAAGGAGGGAAAAGGGCCTTCGACAAGATAGAGACTCATATGGGAACCCTAATTCTAGTGCGAACCCTAGCAATACAGAAACACTAAACAGAACGTAGGATTATTGTCCTCCGGGAGGCCCGAACCTGTATAAACCCTGTGTCCTGTGTCCATCGATCTTTCATACTCATACGCATACCTAGATCTACTATCAAGAATATCACTCGACAGTTGGCGCACCAGGAAGGGCAGCGTTGAGTATCGATGGCTTTCGTGGACATCAAGTTCCGCCTGGGAGATAAGATCCGCTCTGGCACCATCAGCTTCATGGCCGATCAAAGCGGGGACCTCGTCAAGCAAGATCAGGCGACCTTCCCGGTGGTTGTCACGCCTTCAGATCCAGGCGCTAGCAAGGCTTTGATGGCAGATCGGATTTACCCAACCTATCGGTTCCCACTCGGCCTCAACAACGTGGTGATGGTTCTCCAGAGGCAAACCCTCCTGAGCCCTTGCTCAACATTGCTCACAACAAACTGATCGGCAACCCTGGCCGACTTGGACCTTACTGCGGTCGATCTCCCAGCTTTTCATATGGATCAGTCGGATAAAGATCCCATTTTTTTCTAGGAATCAAGATTCGTAGCAACAATCAGCCTTGAAAACAAGTCAGTTCTGGACTTGATTGAAGGACCGAGTGACTCGAAAAGTTGCTCATTTGATTATCGCGAGGTGTTCATGGTGGCACCTGCCGTGCAAGGAGGCACTGATGGAGAAACATCAGCGGCAGCCGCTACGCGGGCAAACGCACAGCACCGTGATGGACATGAAACTGATCCCGAGGATGATGACCCAGACGCTGCCACTCCCCCGCTCCGACAACCGGATGTTTGGCAGGGCTCCCAAGTTGTGCAGATTCTGGACATGGGCGAAGTCACCTTAAAATTTGATGGCGAAGACGTCTTCAAAACTCCACAACATAACATCACGGCTGCGGCGGCCCTCTTGAGCTCACTAGAGTCCTTGCTCCAAGTCACCCTAGAGTTAACACCTCAGGTCAATCAGTTAAAAGCGCACATCAGGGCCGTGGCTATACTGGAGATGCATACGGCGCAATCAACACCGAGTAAGACGATATCTGGGGCTGCGAGTTCGGTGCCTAGCCAGGAAAGAAGAGACCGACAGCGCACCAACCGGTAGGCAACCCCGCCGACTCCATCATGGCAAAGGCCCATTGCAGACTACCACGATCGGCATCCAGACGCCGACCTACACAATGGTATACCGCCACGCGATGCGTGGGTTCGGTTGGACAGCAGATATCAAGAGAGGGATGACGCGGCCCACCGAGAATACGAAGATTAACGACACTGTCACGGTTTCGTTGACGATCGGTACTATGAGTGCAACAACAAGAGAGAGCCACCCAGAGACTATCGATACCACGATCGATAGGACGAGGGTCACCGCGAGGACAGAGCCCGCCGAGAAGCTAGTCGCGAGCGGGAACGGACCCCCATCTTCCAAGACTACGGTGACGAGGCTGGCATTCAGGCCTTTACTCGGAGCTTTGGACAGTCAGTTGGTCAGCCGGTTGAGAAGTAAGATAGCAAGACGGACCCGCACGACTGGCTTCATGTCTATTCAACCACCATACGAGCACTTGGCGGTGACAGTTTTGTCATGGTCAATTATTTGCATATATGTCTGGCCCCAGCAGCCAGAATTTCATTCACCAATCTGCCTGACAATTCCACCAGTTTTTGGGCAGAGCTTTGCCGGCAGTTTATTGCCAACTTCCAAGCCACCTTCGACAGGACGGGGAATCACAGGGAACTCTCTCGGATCATGCACCGGGACCGGGAGCCACTGCGAGAGTACATCCAACACTTCTGCCGAGTGAAAAATACCATCACCAACATCTCGGACGCTCAAGTCGTTGCCGCCTTTCGGGGTGGACTTCGCGACGACGACTTGATCAAGAAGATCAGAAGATTAGATGTCGTTGGAGGATTGTCGGCCAAAGAGCTCTTCACTATGGCTGACAAATATGCTGCTGGTAACTCGGCCCTCTTCCAAGTTCGTCAGTACAAGGAAGAGGCACCTCAGAACCATAATCAGTCGGGACCGTCCAACGACAGAAAAACAATGACAGGAAGCGCAAGCCGGACCGGATAGTGGCCACCACGGAGCGCCCCAACCGGAAGAAACAGGTCACTCAGGATGACTTCGACAAAATGCTTCACGGCCCTTGCTTGTTACATGACGGCGCGGACAAAGCTAAGGAGTGCTTCAAGCTAAAAAATTTTGCGCATCATGCTATGAAAGTCTGTAAGGACCGTCCCTGGATTCCCAAGGGCGGCAGAAAGGATGCGGATAAGGACAACCGAGATGAGGACAAGGAGGAATTCCAAGATCCCGAGCACGAAGTCAACTACATCTGCGGTAGATCTACAACAGATTCGAAGCGCCAGCAGAAGATCTTATATAGAGAGGTCCACTCGGTCTCACCAGCGGTACCTCATTATCTAAGCTAGTCTGAGGTCCCGATTACATTCGATCGCTCGGACCACCCGGATCACATCCCTAGGCCTGGGAAATACCCTTTGGTACTAACACCGACTATTAACCGAGTTCGGTTAAATAGGGTACTGGTGGACGGAGGCAGCAGTCTGGACATCCTCTTTGTAAAGACTTTCAAAGAGCTCGGCATACCTTTGGCTGACCTCAAGCCACGCCGTTCGCCATTTCACGGCGTGATCCACGACATGCAGACAGTTCCCCTGGGGCAAATCACTATGCCAGTGACGTTCGGCACTCGGGAGAACTACAGGATGGAGCGTATCACCTTCGAGGTTGCAGACCTTGATTCTACATATCACGCCATCATAGGTCGGCCAGCCATTGCCAAGTTTATAGCCATACCTCATTACCCATATATGATGATGAAGCTGCCAGGACCAAATGGAGTTATTTCACTTCGCTCGAATGTTCGATTCTCGTATGACTGTGACAACAGGAGTTGCGAGCTGACGGAAAAGAAGGTGGCGACATTAGAACTGGCCGAGTTGAAGGTAGCAATCGCTACGACGGAGGAGGCCATGCTCGACTCACCCCCCCAAGAAGACGCTGAAGGCCATGGTACAGGCAGATGTCGTGGATTCCAAGAAGATTCACCTAGATGATAGCCATGTATCCAAGACCACCAATATTGGGGTCAATTTAGGTGATAAATAGAAAAGCGCGCTCATCCTTTTTCTTAGAAATAATAAAGACATATTCGCATGGAAACCCTCTGATATGTCGGGTGTTCCAAGGGAAAAGGCTGAGCACAAACTTCACATTCAAGAAAATGCCAGGCCTATATGGCAGCGACTTAGACGATTCTTGCAAGACCAAAAGGATGCGATCAGAAAAGAAATCGGCCGACTACTGGCAGCCGGTTTTATCAAAATAGTCTTTCACCCCAACTGGTTAGCCAACCTAGTCCTAGTGCGAAAGAAGAATGAGTGGCGAATGTGTGTGGATTATACCGGCCTTAACCAAGCCTGTCCCAAAGATCCATTCACCCTCCCACGCATTGATCCGGTGGTCGATTCAACGGCTGGATGCGCCTTGATGTGCTTCTTAGATGCCTACTCAGGGTACCATCAGATTCCCTTAAATCAATCCGATCAGCTCAAAACTTTGTTCATCACTCCATTCAGGGCTTTTTGTTACACAACAATGCCCTTTGGTCTAAAAAATGCTGGCGCCACCTACCAGTGAACCATGCAACGATGTCTGGATAGCCAGATAGGGAGAAATGTCAAAGCTTACATGGATGATGTGGTGGTTAAAAGTTAGCTCTCTTTCGACTTGATATCCGACTTAGACGAAACATTCGGCAACCTTCATAAATATAATAGGAAGCTTAATCCGGAAAAATGCATTTTTGATGTACCGTCAAGAAAATTACTTGGTTTTTTGGTGTTGCATCGAGGGATCAAAGCAAATCTAGAAAAGGTGAACGCCATATTACAAATGGGACCACGACATTCACAAAAGGATATTTAGAAGCTAATTGGCTACATGGCAGCACTCAGTCAATTCGTGTCATGACTCGGCGTCCGCAGACTACCTTTCTTCCGGGTACTCAAGAAACAAGAATCATTCGTTTGGAATGATGACGCACAAAAGGCTGTGGATGATTTTAAGGCTTACATTAGCTGTACTTTGGAGCTAACCCCACCAGAGCCAAAGGAAACTTTGCAGTTGTACGTCTTCGCAACCATACACGTGGTCAGCACGGTGCTAGCGGTGGAGCGAGCGGAAGATGGCAAGACTCAAAAGATGCAATGGCCGGTTTATTTCATCAGTGAGGTCCTATCGGATTCCAAGGTATGATATTTTCAGCTTCATAAGTTAGTTTATGCTCTACTGATGACATCGTGGAAGTTGAAGCATTACTTTGAGGATCATCCAATTGAGGTCCATATATCATTCGGGTTGGGCGAGTTGCTCCACAACCGAGAAGCAACAGGAAAAATAGCCCAGTGGGTCGTCAAACTTGGATCATATGACATCAGTTTCAAACCTCGCGACGTGATCAAATGTCAGGCATTGTCTGATTTTGTTGCTAAGTGGACAGAATGCGAATTACCGCCCACCCCGCAGGAACTAAGCTATTGGACGATGGCGTTTGACGGTTCCTTACAACTGGAACATGCCAGAGCAGGGGTCGTGTTGACATCCCTAGACGAAGCCAAGTTACGGTATGTCCTCCGAATGCATTTTTGTGCGTCCAACAATGTGGCAGAGTATGAAGCCTTGTTACACGGACTTCGGACAGCTGCGTCACTCGGTGTCCAAAGGTTAAGCGTCTCCGGTGACTTGGCACTAGTAATCAATCATGTTACAAAGGAGTGGTGTTGTTCTCATGAGAGCATGACAGCCTACTGCACTGAAGTTCGGAAGCTAGAAGACAAGTTTGATGGCATCGAGTACAAGCATGTCCTCCGTAAGTATAACAAAGAGGCGGACAAACTGGCCAAGATTGGGTCCAGCAGATCTAGAATACCTGATGGAGTATTCCTTGATGACTTACACAAGCCATCTGTACTACCCCAGCAAACTGTGGTGCAGCTGGTACCAAAGTAAGGAGCAACACCTCAAGTAGCTGTCAGCCAAGTAGATTGGCGAACTACCTTCATCAAGTATTTGGACCGTGGCACGTTGCCGGCTGACAAAGAAGAAGCCCTCCATGTCATTCTTAAGTCTAGATCATACTGCATAGTCGATCATCTCTTATACAAGCAAATTCCACATGGGATACTGATGAAATGCCTGTCACAAGATGAGGGCATAGCTATATTGGGGGAAATTCATGCCGGCATATGCAAGAATCACATGGGCCCATCTACGATCGCGGCCGAAGCAATGAGGCAAGGATTTTATTGGCCGACTACTTGCGCGGGTGCTATGGATATCGTCCGGAAATGCGAAGGTTGTCTGTTCTTCGCCCGTTAGATGCACGTACCCGCCATCGAGCTCCAAAACATTCCCATAACTTGGCCGTTTTCAGTATGGGGTTTGGATATTGTTGGACCCTTCATGAAGGCTCAAGGTGATTTCACTCACCTTTTCATGGCGATGGACAAATTTTCTAAATGGATTGAAGCAAAACTAGTCAGCAAGATTTCAGCGAAGAAGGCCATCGACTTCATGACTGACATAGTCACTCAGTTCGATGCCGCGTACAAGATCATCACTGACAACGATAGTCAATTCACGGCGGAAGAAATTAAAGATTTTGTGGGCCGAGTGGGCTTCAAGATCGGCTATGCCTCGGCTGCCCATCCGCAGAGTAATGACCAGGTCGAGAGGGCAAATGGTCTTCTGCTTTCTGGGATTAAACCCTGCATATTTGATCGACTGGAAAAGTATGCTCGCCGCTGGTTTTGAGAGTTACCGTCGGTCTTATGGGGTCTTAGAACCAACATAAGTCGCGCCACGGGACACTCCCCCTTTTCTTTTGTCTATGGTTCAGAAGAAATGTTACCAACCGAGGTGTTATTCGCCTCCCCACGCGTGGTAGCATATGAAGAACAAACCTCCAACAGCCATAGGCGTGACGACCTTCTATTACTAGAAGAACAACGAGACGCCACTTTGGTTCGGTCGGTGAAATATCAACAAAGCCTGAGGTGTTATCATGACAAGAATGTTCAATCATGGGGTTTTTCGGTCGGTGATTTGGTTTTGAAACAAGTCCAGTCTACGGTTGGTAAGCACAAGCTGTCGGCTCCATGGGAAGGACCTTTTATTGTAAAGGAAGTCACTCGACCGGGTGCATACCGATTGATGCGCGAGGATGGGTCGGACCTTCAGAGTTCATGGAACATATCACAGCTACGTCGTTTCTATGCTTAGTTTTCATAGTTTATTGTAATCTATTCATTTTGTATTATTTAATTACAATACATAGATATATATCATGGTCATGATGCTTTGCTATACAATATATTATTTCTGTGAAATAATTGATGATATTGTATCAAACATGACTCAAATACTGGTACTTGGTATCACCACAACTCGTACATGTCGACCAAGCGGGTTACTTAGTCCCTAGGGTTCATGTCGTCTATTGAGGACCAAGGCAATTCTTCTAGTTCGCATATGCTTGACCGAGTGGGTTCTTAGTCCCCATGGTTCATATCTGTTATTGGGAGCATTGTTTAGAGGGCTGACATGAGTTGTGTATTGGTTGTGAGTGTTTAACACAAGTTCATACAATACATAAACAAAGCAGCGTGACCCAATAATTCATTACAACACTGGTGATGAATCTAGACCCAAGCAGTCTACTGAACTAAGTTATACTACTGTATTAATAGTGCAACATAATATCCAATGAATTTTTATAAATCCTTACACCTTTGGTAAGGGATCTAACTCTATCTGGTCTTGAGCGCCGGCTAGTTCAGCAATATGTCGAGCATGTTCTATCACTCGGCCCGGAGCTTCTTGTTGGGTCATCAGATCTCGACATCGAGGTGGTTTTTCCTTGGGCAAGATGTACTAGGCGACCACTTCCACGTCCTTCTGTAGAGCTGCAAGAGACCATCAAAGGTTTTCATCACCCTCAATAAATTTCTTTTGCAAAAGCTCATAGGACCTTTTTGACCCTACAGAAGCGCAATAATCACAAATGTCCAGGCACATATGAACTCGGATATAAAAGGTATTATGAGAATAACATTTACCTCTTAGGCGTTATTCAACATCTAATTTTTCAGCCTCAAGCATAGCAACCTTTGCTTTGTATTCGTCCTTGAGTTTTTCAACTTCTCTGAAAGAACTTTGGAACTTGTTTAGCTCATCTACGACTTTTTTGAATATGCCTTCGGCTTTGGCCAGCTGGGTCTCTAGCTTGGTGCTCCTTTCCCTTTGGGTCTTTATCGTTTCTTCTGCCTCTGTTATTTACCAAAGGGTCAGTCAGCAGGAAACAGTTTTCATAAGCACAAGTATATGAGTATATACCTTATGCTCTCTTATTCCAATGGGCCTGAGATTCTTGCATAGTTTTGAAGCCATCTTTCAGCATTTCAAATTCGTTTTTGACCTTTTCCAAGTCCTGGAGCTACTTTTTTTAGGCCTTGATTTTTGCTTTTTAAAGCCTCGGTAGCCAGGGAAGATGACTCTAGCTCTGTTATGCGGCCTTGCAATTGTGCAATTTTTTTGGCCGAGTTGGCATCTTCTTTACGCCTCAGCAGCAACTCCTGTGATACCTCTATAAGTGAAAAGTCAAATAATTATGGTTGGCAAATAGCGTGCATGGTACGGAATTTACAGACTTCGTACCTTGTAGCTTGAACTGAAGTTCATCCACCTGGGATGATCGGGCTTCTAGATCAACCGTTAGGCGTTCGACTTCGAGCCTTTCTTTTGCAAGTTGATCCTCTAGATCCCCGTCCTTTGCATAATGTCTCTCCACAAGCTGTAACAGCTTGCTCTTGCTAGACATATGAGATTTCAAGGCCTGCAAAATCACTATGATGAAGATGTGTTGATTGGTATATTTGATTAATTTTTTCCAAAAAGGAAAGTATGCCTAACTTGAATGCTTTTTTAGTGTAATCCTTGAAGGTCTTCAATTCGGCTTGTTCCATCGACTCGTCAAATCCTGCAATGGCAAATTTACCAACATGGTATACAGACCTGGCAGGAGGGACCTCTTCTGAAGCGCCTTCTTTTACCACTCGGTGGATGGGAGTCAGCGGGATGTTTTCTTCCGGACCAATAGGATATTCGTATGCAGGCTCTGGCATCCTTTCAAAAACCAATTCAGGTTCTTCTGGTTTGGTGGAGGTAGGAGTACCAGCAGCCGTGGACATTTCAGGCACATTTAGGTCTGTTACAGTGGGGGTCTTTGAATAGCTGACCTCCGGCTGAGTAGATTTTGAAGCATTCTGCGAATCACTCGGCCCCTTTGCCAAGTGATCTGGGACATCAACTCTGGATGTCTCGTCAGTAGGAGCAGCCTGGTCTTTTTCAGGAACTGAGCTTTGCGGCGGGGTCTCATAAGATGATAACATCCCTGATGACCTACCAAGCAAGTAAAGGTTACAAGAACGGCCACTAGGAAGCTAAGAATCATGTTATCTTCATTCGTTTACCTTGAGCGGCACTTAAATTTCAAGCTTGACACCCTCAGTGGGGGGCTAGTTGGCCTTGGTTTTTCTGTTGTGTCGTAGTCTCCTCAGCAGCACCTGTCTTGCTTGTTTGATCACTCGGACGGACCTGTTCTTTTCTAGGCTCTACCTTATTGTCTTCTTTCATGGCCCACCGAGTGTTGGAAGTCCTTTCTGAAGCCTTTTTTTTGCTTCTTCTTGAAGTCTAGCTGTCCTTTCAGCTAGAGATTCTTCTTCGTCAGAATCTTCAATTTGTACTTTGCGACGCTTGGGGGCTGATGGCCGACTGGGCAATTTCTCTCGAGGTGTCAGAGGCAATGGTGGATTGGACAAATACACATCAAAGTTCTGCAATATGTATGATGCGTTAATCTCCATTAAAGATAAAGTATGCAGTCTCGATTACAGGAAACAAGAATGAATAACTTACTGAATTCCTGTCAGTTTGGGAATGATGTTCGCATTTGGCGTTCCCTGGAGTCCAATCAAGTAGCGAGGAAAATATGTTCTCCAAACAAAGAGTCAATTCCCTGTCTGATAATTTTTCCGGTAGCTCCATTGTGGGATCTGAACCCATTTGAAATTTCCACCCCGGAATATGTCTTTTCTTAATGGGTTGCACGCGGTGATATAGGAAGCTTGCGGCAACGTCAACACCGTTGTAGCCCTTTGACTTTAGAAATGCAATATGCTCTAGTATTGCATCAACTTGAGATTTCTTGTTGGGATCTGCTTTCGCTGACCACTGGGGTCGCGGTTTGGGGGCTTCGGCTATGGTCTTTGATAGAGGCGGAGCATGGTTTCCATGGTAAAACCAATCCGCATGCCAACCTTTGTTTGTTGTGGGAAGTGGTACTTCAATGTATTTGGATTTATTCCTTAGTTAGAATCTAGCCCCTCCTATGACACTATTGTTGTTTGATTTCAATACGAACAGTTCCTTGGAAGTATCAAAATGGGGATAAATCCCCAAGAATACCTCACACAGATAGATAAAGATGTCAATATGCAAGATGGAATTTGGATTCAGATTGATGAGGTTGATGCCATAGAAGAAAACAGTCCTTGGAAGAAGTCACAACAGGGAATGCTAAATCCATGATAGAAAAAGGAGGAAAATACAGTGATTTGATCGATCGGAGGTTGGGGAAATCTCTGACCTATGGCTTCAATCCATCCTCCGGTTTGTTGATCCTATAGCACTCCGTCAATCACCAGCCTGTTGATTTTCTTTGAGTCCATGGCCGAAGCAGGGAACTCCTTGATGGCCGTGGGGATGTCGAAGATTGCTTCCTCCTCGCCCTTTCTGGGAGGAGATTGCATCTGGGATTGGGCTTTGGTGCTTTGGCGGGTTCGTTTCAGGGCCATCACTCTTGTTTTCAAGGAGTGGAGAGCAGTCACGCAGAGCTTTTTGGGCAGAAATGGAGCCTTGAGATCTAGGGTTTTAGCATGTGAAATGGCAGCGGCTGCGAAATGAAGATGAAGGGATGCGACTGTTTCGGCGACACTTATATAAGAGGAGGATAATCTAACGGGTTGCAGATTCTCATAACCTATTAGTCTAGTCTCGTGAATTGGTAGGCGCATTTAACATGCCATCTGTGAATCGTTTCAGCATTAATCTTGGACACTGTGGGTTTTGATATTGGAAACAAATCACTCGGATTGTTACAGCATTGATTTTGGAGTCAAAAAATTTCATAACTTGTGCAAAATCACTCGGATTGTAAGGGTTTCAATCTTGGAGGTTGTACCTTTCGAGATTTTTGATACATCACTTGGGTTGTCTTAGCGCCAATCTTGGGGGCTGTATTTTTTTGTTTTTGTTAAAATATTCAAATTGAAACATCACCAATCTTGGGGGCTGTAAAAATTGAATTTCGTGATAAATCACTCGGATGGAAGCGCTATCAATATTGGAGTTGTAGTTCTCAAATTGGTGATGCATCACTCGGTTTATTCTGGATATTGGATATTTATTTTTTTCAAGAACTCACAAGGTGCTTCGGTGAAGACTCAACACCTTTTGAGTTGGGGGCTATATTCATAGAGTATGCCTTTTTTAGGTTTCCATAAAGAAAAGTTATCAGATACAACAAAAGAAGCACTTTCCATTTTCAAAAGATGTCGAGATGAATCAAGGCGATGTTTCAAGATAGAAAGTCCTTGGGGGCTACTGTGGGACATATGTACCCGAGATACCTAACCACTTGGCTATATGGCCGAGTGGGCTGGGGACTCAGTTATGACGTATTTGGCCCAGGAGATATTTACTTAGATATTTGTTTGAGTAAGCAGCAAGTTAGGTTAGTAGATATGTTGGATAGAGAGGATCTATTGTAACCAACTAAAAGATTACCATCTATGCCTTTGCCCTTCGGATATATAAGGAGAGCAGAGGGCCTTCGGCAAGACAGAGACTCGTAGTGGAGCCCTAATTCCAGTGCGAACCCTAGAAATACAAAAACACTAAATATGACATAGGGTTGTTATCCTCTGACATCATTCCCAAGTGATGATATTTTCTGATCTACTAGTGGTCTCCATACCACTCAACGGATGATTGCCCTAAGTTAAGCAGAGCGACAAACGTCCTGAGGCTATTATCAGGTAAAGGAAACCTACTACAATTCTAGGTTTTCAAACAACTCCTATAAACTTAATGCACAGGCAAGCCTACACACATTATCTAGTGATAAAATGAAAATAATAAAATTGGTGGGATGCACCGGGGCTTGCCTTGGTCCTGTTCCTGGTTAGTGAGTTCACCTCCTTGCCCTTCTGGCTCCTGCTCCTATTCAGCCTCCACGTGGTTCACCTCGTAATCTACATGATGCAAATGTTGATGGCATTCATTAAAGATTATTCATGGCAGCTGATCTATAAATGATTTAAGACTATAAGATGCACAAGAGGTTAATGTATTAAGAGGTGGGTTAATGACATATGATTGGTGTATCGGTAAATTTCTTTCATAGAATTCGAGTAAATTAACACGGTAACAATATGTAGATATAGGATGGTTGTGTGTTGATCACGATCAACATAAATGTGCAAAGTATATGGCATCGGATCGGGTACTGATCAAATAATGTTCTCAGTGTGTGGAGCATGTTGATTGACGTGAACAGTTACACGTGAAATAAGTCTAAGTTACCTGACTATATAGTTAAGTAACATATTAACTCCAGGAGACAAGTAAATTAATTTAAAATGATTCTGAAAAACTAATGCACTTGAGCAATTTAATATAAGTAGAGTACACCAAAAATGATTTTTGAGCCATGTTTTGTTGACATGCAATGTGCCAATTAATTTAAATCATTATTAAATTGGTGTAAAGGTTACAACGCCTGTAGCAAACCATGGGTTAAACCGCCCATATGAAACCACACTACAGGTTACACTGCCTATAGCAAACCAAACTTGGCTACCCACCAAGTCCACCCATAAACCACCTTCCTAAATGTGTGAGGATCCAGGCTGCTCATGACCATGAGCACGGCTGTTATAACAGTTTGACACTTTGTAGAGGTTGCACAACTAAAGTCTCCCTGTTGCCCAAATCACACTACCATAGGTGTGAGGACAAGAGATCACCACAAGGTCGTTCAGAGCGCTTCCCAGCTTGCAAACAATCCACGCTAAGGTTTCACCGCTACGGAATTAAACCGTTCCAACAGAAGCCCCCTCTGGCGCCGTGGCTAGGAGTAAACCATCCATCGCCTGAGTCCGAGAGTAAACCATCCCGTCCTCCTTCCTCGATTGCTCACAGAACTAGGAAGACATCTCGATACTAAACCAAGCCTACCCATATCAGCCCTGTGCCTTGCGCTATTTTCCTGGGTGGCCGCTCCACAAACTACTCTTGTGATCCCAAGCAGGTACCACCACAATCCCACAGTACTATACCGAGTACACGTGCATACCCGCACCATCCTTGCCATCCTCCTGCTTGGATCACCTAGGTTCCATGTTGCTACGAAGGATCACCCATCCCTCATGATCATTATGTTAAAGTGAATCATTAGTCAATATTAACAATAGACACTTCCATTCCCGACATAGCAAACTAAGCATGACATACCCTTACTAATAAACTACACCAGAACCGAGGCGACAAGGAATAATATGGAATAGGATATGACACATGGGATTCAATATTAACAAGCATGCATAAAGATAGAGAGAATATAAAGCATAGGTTCAAAATGCATCAAGGACACTTGCCTGGTTCCCCTTGCTGCTGCTGCTCAAAGTCTTCTGGCTGGAGGTCCTGAAAGTTCTCCAACTGCTGGTCGTCTACTAACATCACACCGGAAAGACAAGCATACAAACATACTAAGACACAACACACCACATAGTAACATCTTTAATGAAAACTATACTAAGAAAAAGTACGCGTTGCTACGATCGCGTGAGCGCAAGAATCGCCTCAATCCGAGTTACGAGTAAAAAGTTATGAGCAATTAAAGTTCTACGGGCTAAACTGCAAAAATAACCTAAATAGCACGGTCAAGGACTTATTTGTAATTATGAAAAAGTTTAGGGACTAAAGTGTAAAAAGTTAAGGACTAAATTGTAATTAATAAAAAGTTGAGGGGTGTAAGTGAAAATTACAAGACCAAAATATAATTAAAAATAAGTTCAGGGGTTAAAATGTAAAATAACAGAAAGGTATATGCTTTATAAAATATAAAATATAAAATGAAATAAGTTCAGGGGTTTCTGAAAAATTATTAGGACCTAAGCCTAATTTCCAAAAATATTGGGGACCTAATCGTAAAATAAACAGAACATACTATTATTCAAAAATTAATTAATTTATTTACTAACTAATTAACTAAAAACCATGGACTAGGTTCACGGGGTCGTGAACCGGCCGTTGACCCCTGGTCCACGGGTCCACCGTGGACCACCGACGGCGGCGGCCATTGCCGGCTCCCGGAGCTCGCGGCAGCGACGCGCAGGGCGGCGCGAAGGCGGCGCAACAGGGCGGCGAGGGGAGGGGAGCTCACCGGAGCAAGCGCGGCGCGGCGAGGTAGCCGGAGGCGGCACCACGAAGCGATGGCGGCGGCGGCGGCGGAGTTCGGTGGCGGCGCGACACGGTGGCGAGGCGCGGCGAGGCGGTGGGGTGGGGAAAAGCCGCGCATGGTGCAGTCCCGCCTTTATATAGGCGCTGGGCCCTAGGGGGCCTTGGCGTGCACGCCAAGGTCCGGCGGCAGCGGCTGGCGGCTGGGATTAGGGTTCGGGGGCATGGCGGCGCGTCGTGCGGGGCGGGAGCGGGCCGAGCAGGTGGGCTGGCGCGAGCCACGCGCGCGGGCTGCTGGGCCGTGACGGGCTGGCGGCTGCTAGGCCGAGGCAGGTCGCGCCGGGAGAGTGGGGGCGAGCTGGGCCACGGGGAGAGGGAGGCCCAGGGCGGGGCAGAGGGTGGAGAGGGGAGAGGGGAAGCTGGGCCGCAAGGGAGGGAAGTTTGGCCCGAGGCCAGAATGAGCGGGGGAGGGAGAAGAGGAAGGATGGGCCGCGGGAGAGAAGATTTTGGCCCACTGCCAGGGAGGTTTTCCTCTCTTCTTTTTTTTCTACTTCCTAATTCTATTTCCTAAACCAAAAGAAATCAATTTCTAATTGAATTTTCAAATAACTTTTTGCACACAATAAAATCCTACATACTATTAATCAACATAAATGCAACAAACAAAATTGTAAAAAAAATAACCTATATTTAATTATTATTTTTTTAGAAAATAGTTCTTTCTCTTAGCAAAATATTAATAACTTAATTGATTATAGAAAATTTTAAAATATTCTAAATTTTGAAAAATTAGGGTGTTACAAATCTACCCCCCTTAAAAGGAATCTCATCCCGAGATTCGGACAGGATCAGAAAGAAAGAGGGAGACTAGGCTCTCACTTCATTGGGTGCATCCTTGTCCAACCTTTCTTGTCGTGTGGCAATGCTTTTGCCACATATTCCACCTCTGCTCCATTAGGATGCGTCAACTTGACAGCCTTTCTAGCACAATCTATGATTCCCTTGTGCTTGGTTAACCAATCCATTCCAAGTATCACATCTATACCCTTGGAATCCAAAATGATGAAACTCGTAGTAAAGTCTACCCCCCTTATGCTAACACTTAAGTTGTGACATCCATATTCTGCTTTCAATTCTCCTCCAGGTGAACTAACTATCATCTTATTCCTGAGGAAGGTGATGGGAATGTTGTACTTGGCCACATATTTGGACGATATGAATGAATGTGATGCTCTAGAATCAAATAAAACTACAGTGGGGTTTGAGTTTACGAGCAACATACCAAGAACAACGTCTGGAGATTCCTGAGCATCTTCAAGAGCAACCTGGTTGACTCGACCTCTCGCATAGTTCTGCCTGGCTGCTGTCGGGGCAGAGCTTCCATTGCGGTTGGGTGTTGGGGCAACATCTTGGGTTGGAGGTTGGCACATCTGCGGATTGGGGCATTGGTTAGCAAAGTGACCCTTTTCTCCACACCTGTAGCAGTTCCTATTGGTCATTGGGGTGTGATTTCGATTAGTCCTCTACTGAGTTTGAGCTGACGGGGTAGGCGTCTGAGAATTAGGACGTTGAAACTGACGTTGAGGGGTGACAAAACCCTGACCTGTAGGTTGAGTTCCTTCCTGTCCACTTCGCTGTTCAAAGCGGAACACAGGTCCACCAGAAGATGATCCAATGTGAGGCCTAGTGTTGCTACCTCCTTGCTGACCTTGATGCTCTCGCTTGCGCTTGCCATCCATCCTCGACCTTCTGTTCTCCAGGACTAGAGCTTTATCCACCATCTCTTGAAAGTTCGCATAGTTATGAGCCTCAAGTGCATAGGCGAGACCATCATTCAACCCATCAAGAAAACACCCGCACTTCTTCTCATCCGTGTCCACTTCTCCTGGGGCATACCTTGACAACTGGGTGAAACGAGCAACATACTCACTTACCGTCATGGATCCCTTCTTCAAATCCTGAAACTCCTTCTTCTTTAGCCTTATTACCCCCTGAGGCACATGGTGAGACCTAAAGCTGTTCTGGAACTCATGCCAGTTGATACTACCAGGCTCCTCATGGGCTGCAACATAAGCATCCAACCAATCAGCAGCGGGTCCAACAAGCTGATGTGCGGCAAACAACACCTTCTCCCTGTTATTGCATTGAGTGACTTGCAGCTTCTTGTCAATAGTCTTTAGCCAGTCATCTGCATCCATGGGCTCCATAGAGTGAGAGAAAGTTGGGGTCTCGGTCCATTGGAAATCTCCAAGCTTGTCTCTAGGCGGGGGAGCAGCTCCTGGGACATTGTTGGGCTGTGGCTGCACCAGGGTCTGGTGCATGTTCTGGAGAAGTTGTGTATGTATGGCCATGAGTTGTTCCCTGGAGATCTACGGGGGTGGCTGCTCCTGTTCCTCATGGTTGTTGTTCATGTTGCGGTTCCCACCTCTCACCATCTGATGTAGGTCGGGATACGGTAAGCAAAAATAGGTGGAAGATATAGGTAAAGTGCAAGGATATGATAAGGTCAAGTAGGAAAAGAGGTGTGAAATAAAAAGATAGATAAAAAGATACCCTAATTAACTAATCTCTAACAAGATAGGAGTAAAAGTATAGTATAAGGATGTGGTTGCAAGACAGGCCTTGCATCACATCGGCACTCATTACAAAAGATTCAAATCACACTCATCACACCAATCAAACTAGCAAACCAACCAAAGGACATGCAAACACTAAAATTCTTTCTTGCTATGCTATTACATTTATTCGACTCGATATAACTACTCGATGCCTATGAAGCCACTCGGGGATAAACTTCCTAATCCTCGTCCTGGTTGGGGATGACGTAAGCTGGTGGGGCACGACTAGCCATTCTGCGAGGTGGTGAGGAAGGAGTCGCATCCTTTAGCTCTTCCTGCAAAGGTAGGTCCACATCATCCGGCAAACATCGCTTGAGCTGGCGAACTGTCTTCATTGCCTCCTCATATTTCTCCTGCCAAAACCCTAGTTCCTCCGTGGTTGAATCCAACTCCCTGGAAGTCACCGTGGTAAAAGTGACTTGCTTCTTAAACTTTGCGTGTCCTTGTCTAGGTACAGGCTCTGCGTGAATGTAGGTGGATCCACTTGCGTGCTAAGGGATATAAGCATACTCTGTATCTTCAAAATATTGACGATGATGGGAGCGAATGACCATGCAAGCTTGACGAGCAGCATCGCGAATCTTAGTGGAGAAAGTCTTCCGTGGAGCAATGGCCTCATGAATCCTTTCCACCTCAAAAGTTCCTCTGAGTGGTCTCGGGGCAAAAATGTGAACTTCAACCTTCCATGCAGGCTCCAAACCTTCATAGGTTACATGGGTACCATAATACTCTGGTTGCTTCTCGTAACCTAACTGTTGTAGCATCTCCTAAATCATGGAAGGTAACCTTCCAGCATTATGTGCTACATCCTTGAAAAGTCGAGTGTCACGATAAGGTGGTCGACTCGGTGGTGGCACCATCTCTTGTTCAGCCTCTTCTATCCCAAACTTCTCATCAAATCCGAGTGGGAGAAGAGCTGGTGAAGACCAAACACATGGGTAAAGATCACATCTGTGGCAAGTCTTCTTGGAACGGGCCATCTAAGCAATTTTGAATAGGGGAGATGAATTAGTAAAAAGGGTTTTGTAAACCGAGCGGTACAACAAGATTAACAACAGAAGTGAATAAACAAGACTATAATTTTAAGCCAAAGAGTTTTGAAAATAGTTTGTAGTTTGCAAAATAGATCTTAGAACACGACCACTCTATCTAAGCTAGCGTCCTATGGTCGACACGGCTCTGATACCACTTCTGTCACACCCGATTTTAAGGACAAAACCAAGTGCTTATCATATATGTGCCCAGGAACAAGTTTCACACATATCGACAGTAAAGTGAATAACAGTATAACCAATGTCATTAATAAAGCATACCATTATTACATAGATAATTGTCTTTGAAGACTAAATCGACTCTCTCGACAAATAATAGTGGAAGACACCATAACACCACAGGCAATCGACCGGGGGCACGCACGCCTAGTAGTAGTCTTCATCAATGTAGTCCATATCTCCATCTTCTGAGCAGCATTTTATAGTACAACAACAAAGGGAAATACCAAGGGTGAGCACATGCCGTACTCAGCAAGTGGGGGAAAATATGACATGCAAGCTTCATAAAAGAAAGGCTAACACAATAGTTCATTTGCATAAATGAGCACCTACCAACTAGTGGAAAAGCCATCCTATTTACTAGGTGAAAAGTTTCCACCAGTTATCTCATCTGTCCAACGCTACAGGTTAAACCACCTGTAACCAAGCATGGGTTAAACCGCCCATAGGAAACCACACTATAGGTTACACCGCCTATAGCAAACCATGGGTTAAACCACCCATATGAAACCACACTACAGGTTACACCGCCTGTAGCAAACCAAACTTGGCTACCCACCAAGTTCACCCATAAACCACCTTCCTAAATGTGTGAGGATCCAGGCCGCTCATGACTGTGAGCACGGCTGTTATAACAGTTTGACACTTTGCAGAGGTTGCACAACTTTACCCACAGGTTGGTGATTCCGTCACCCGTCAGTGACTAAAGTCTCCCTGTTGCCCAAATCACACTACCGTAGGTGTGAGGCCAAGAGATCACTACAAGGTCGTTCAGAGCGCTTCCCAGTTTGCAAACAATCCATGCTAAGGTTTCACCGCTGCGGAATTAAACCGTTCCTACAGAAGCCCCCTCTGGCGTCATGGCTAGGAGTAAACCGTCCATCGCCTGAGTCCGAGAGTAAACCATCCCGTCCTCCTTCCTCGACTGCTCACATAACTAGGAAGACATCTCGATACTAAACCAAGCCTACCCATATCAGCCCTGTGCCTTGCGCTGTTTTCCTGGGTGGCCGCTCCACAAACTACTCTTGTGATCCCAAGCAGGTACCACCACAATCCCACAGTACTATACCGAGTACACGTGCATACCTGCACCATCCTTGCCATCCTCCTACTTGGATCACCTAGGTTCCATGTTGCTACGAAGGATCACCCATCCCTCATGATCATTATGTTAAAGTGAATCATTAGTCAATATTAACAATAGACACTTCCATTCCCGACATAGCAAACTAAGCATGACATCCCTTACTAATAAACTACACCAGAACCCAGGTTACAAGGAATAATATGGAACAGGATATGACACATGGGATTCAATATTAACAAGCATGCATAGAGATAGAGAGAATATAAAGCATTGGTTCAAATGCATCAAGGACACTTGCCTGGTTCCCCTTGCTGCTGTTGTTCAAAGTCTTCTGGCTAGAGGTCCTGAAAGTTCTCCAACTGCTGGTCGTCTACTAACGTCACACCGGAAAGACAAGCATACAAACATACTAAGACACAACACACCACACAGTAACATCTTTAATGAAAACTATACTAAGAAAAAGTACGCGTTGCTATGATCGCGTGAGCGCAAGAATCGCCTCACTCCGAGTTACGAGTAAAAAGTTATGAGCATTTGAAGTTCTAGGGGCTAAACTGCAAAAATAACCTAAATAGCACGGTCAAGGACTTATTTGTAATTATGAAAAAGTTTAGGGACTAAAGTGTAAAAAGTTAAGGACTACATTATAATTAATAAAAAGTTGAGGGGTGTAAGTGAAAAATTATAGGACCAAAATATAATTAAAAATAAGTTCAGGGGTTAAAATGTAAAATAACAAAAAGGTATATGCTTTATAAAATATAAAATATAAAATAAGTTCAGGGGGTTTGTGAAAAATTATTAGGACCTAAACCAAATTTCAAGAAAGATTGGGGGCCTAATCGTAAAATAAACAGAACATACTATTATTCAAAAATTATTTAATTAATTTACTAACTAATTAACTAAAAACCATGGACTAGGTCCACCATGGACCACCGACGGCAGCGGCCATTGCCGGCTCCCGGAGCTCGCGGCAGCGACGCGCGGGGCGGCGCGGAGGCGGCGCAACGGGGCGGCGACGGGAGGGGAGCTCACCGGAGCAAGCGCGGCGCGGCGAGGTAGCTGGAGGCGGCACCTCGAAGCGATGGCGGCGGAGCTCGATGGCGGCGAGGCGCGGCGAGGCGGTGGGGTGGGGAAAAGCCGCGCGGGGTGCGGTCCCGCCTTTATATAGGCGCGGGGCCCTAGGGGGCCTTAGCGCGCACGCCAAGGTCCGGCGGCGGCGGCTGGCGGCTGGGGTTAGGGTTCGGGGGCACGGTGGCGCGCGGTGCGGGGCGGGATCGGGCCGAGTGGGTGGGCTGGCGCGAGCCACGCACGCGGGCTGCTAGGCCGTGACGGGCTGGCGGCTGCTAGGCCGAGGTAGGCCGTGCGGGGAGAGTGGGGGCGAGCTAGGCCACGGGGAGAGGGAGACCCAGGGTGGGGCAGAGGGTGGAGAGGGGAGAGGGGAAGCTGGGCCGCATGGGAGGGAAGTTCGGCCCGAGGCCAGAATGAGCGGGGGAGGGAGAAGAGGAAGGATGGGCCACGGGAGAGAAGATTTTGGCCCACTGCCTGGGAGGTTTTCCTCTCTTCTTTTTTTTCTACTTCCTAATTCTATTTCCTAAACCAAAAGAAATCAATTTCTAATCGAATTTTCAAATAACTTTTTGCACACAATAAAATCCTACATACTATTAATCAACATAAATGCAACAAACAAAATTGTACAAAAAAACCTATATTTTAAAATATTCTAAATTTTGAAAAATCAGGGTGTTACACCACGTGTGAGCCTCTCGAAGCCATCCATCACCATCTTCCTCTCTTCCTTGAGCTTGTGATATTCCTCTAAAATAAATGGCTCAAGAGAATAAACCTCGACCGAGGTGGTTAGTTCATCACACATGGTAGAAGCATCATTCTTAGATGAACTAGAGGAGGGAGAGGCAAGGTTCTCAACATTGATGGCCTCAAAAGTAAGTTCAAGGGCCTCATACTTCTCATGTAGCTCTACATGGTCACCCTTGAGTTTGTCATAACTCTTGTTTAGGGTCTCATGAGAAGTGACAAGGTCCTTGAGCTCACTCTCAAGCTCACCAACATAGTCCTTGGCCAACTTACACTCTTTTCTTACCACATCCAACATTTTGGATTTCTTGACGGCGATATCATGGGCTTGCTCAAGCATACTCCAAAGCTCGGCACATGAGAGCTCCTCATCATTGTTGTCGTCGCTGCTCTCATCCTCACTCTCCCCAAGTTGGCTCGCAGCCATAAGGCACGTGGGAGGTCGAGGAAGAACTCATGGAAGTTTGGTCTTGATCATGGCTAGGCCGGCCACTTCTTCATCATCACTTGAGGAAGAAGACTCGTCACTTCAGTTGTCGCTTGTCCACTCTTCAACAAGAGCCTTGCGAGAGAACTTCTTCTTGTGGTCTTGAGCTTTGCCTTTGCCTTTGCTCTTGTCCTTGTTGAAGTGCCTCTTCTTCTATTGCTTGACCGTTGGGTCTTCTTCTTCTTCTTCTTCACTTGAATCTTGTGGCTTGAATGCTTCTTTCTTAGGCTTTGGGCACTCTCGAACAAAGTGATTCTTTGAGTCACAATTGTAGCACTTGCCCCTGGACTTGGAAACAAACTTGTTCTTGAAGTTCTTCATCTTCTTCATGAGAAGAGCCAAGTCTTCTGTCAAGTCATCTTCATCATCGTCATCCTCTTCAACCTCGGCTTTCTTCTTGCCTTTCTTTCACTTGCTTGATTCTTGCTTGTCAGCCGGTAGAGCAAGGTTGGATGGTTGAGGATCATCTATCCCCAGCTGATAGCTCTCGAAAGCAGTGATCTTGCCAAGTACATCCTTCATGGTCTTGGTCTCGAGGTCACGTTGCAAGATGAAGGTGATGATGGACTCATACTTGGGGTCTTTGAATAGCCTCAAGAATCTTTTTATAACCTCAACAGGCCTCAGCTTGAAGTCATCACCAAGAGCATTGATCTCCTCCACTAGTACATGAAAACAAGAATAAACAGTGTTAGCTCTCTCATGTAGCAATCTAGTGAAGTTATCATACTTGTTCTTCAGCACATAGTATCTTTCCTCTTTGACATCACTGGTGCCCTCATGGAGCCCCTGAATCTCAGTCCAGATACCATGTGATGTGGAACTAGCATCCAACTAAGCAAAGACATCCTTAGATATGCAAGCAAACAGAGCATTCTTGGCCTTAGCATTGCACTTAATAAAATCAGGCTCAAGCAGGTTCACATCTGCATCGGACTCGTGAGTGACCATCCATATCTCTAGATCAAGGGACTGTAGGTAGGCTTGCATGCGATTCCTATAACACTGTGCACCAACGGCTCTAACCACTGTTGATTCCTATGCTGACCGGACCGTACGGTCACCTGACTAGACCGTCCGGTCCGTCTCTCTCTCCAGTCCAGAAACATTTCGGCACTAGCTTCCTCTCTATCCTGTGCAAGTCATACTGACCGGACCGTCCGGTCTATATAGACTCTGGCACAGACAGATTCTTTGCTGAGTCAATGTAACCTTCAGACAAAACCTCTGAGTGACCATACAGTCCGGTCACCACTAACCCCTCTATTCGGTCACTTCATCCTAAAGCTGAAAATCCTCATCCTCGCTAGACTTCGTTTCTCGGCTTCTCCGAACAGCTCCTTGGCTTCTCCACTGTCCACTTGTGCCTGTGATTTCACCGAGCAACCTTGCACATCACCGACTAGACATGACCTATGAGAATGACCTAGACCCCCTTGATAGTCCGGTTTTTCCTATGGACTCAAAGCCCTAACAACTAGGAAGGTGTACCCAACACTTGCTCCATAGATTGTCCTTAGCCTTGATCCATCTTCATCAACCGTTGGACTCCATCAAGCCTCCATGCTTGTGGTCTTGTCATCAATCACCAAGGCAACAATCATCCATATGATTTATAATAGGGTTTAGAGATGATTCCTGCATAGACAACACTCATCTAGATATTAGCCCACAATTTCATAGTTGTTATCTATCACCAAAACATTCATACCTTAGGGATCCAATTATCAATGGTCATGAAGCTTACAATCTCCCCCTTTTTGGTGATTGATGACAACCACTACTTATCATAATCTTAACAAGAAACAACTGGGCTAAAAGAGCTACACTATGAGCGAGAGGAACCATAACATCATAAGAGAGAAATGCACAAGGTCCTACTCAATCAAACTTCATCTAGAGATATAAGGAAAAGAGAGAAAAGCATGTCATGATAGCATACTAAAGAAAGCATAAGGACATGCAATGCAAGACATGAATGATGATAAGCAACATATTATCATGGCAATGCATAGAACAGTAATAACTTTGATCAATCATATGCCTTCCTTTGGGATAAAACAAATACGATACCCTGAATACTTCTGGGTAAAATGCTACAATGGTATTCTTCGTGCGCTTGCGGACTCCCTACTTTTGTTAAATATTACCAATACACATCTCTAGGCTTCGTTGCTAAGACAACTTAGTGATGACGTTTAGAGATGTCAACAAGCATTTCTTGCACCGTTGCTGGGGAAGGCAACTGATCAGAGTAATTACTCAATGTTCTATTCTTGCATATAGATTATTTGGCATTCGCCCAAATAGGCTAAACTTGTCTATTTTCTCCTTTTATGTGAAAATAGGGTAGTGCATCACCAACTTCATCTTGCCTAAAAATTATATTGAGGATCCCGAACAACTCTTGAGAAGGGTACGTGCACGTCTTGTCCCTCCCCAGAAGTTTGTGTCTGCAAGTGAGCCAGACATCTCCACATCATCAAGCTTCAAGCTAATGGCCCAGAAGAGTCTTTGTGATGTCTGCACTCCCTCGATGTCCTACATTCCTATTGCACCCAACGTCACGAGAGGTGCTAATTTTGAGATTAAGATGGGTCTCATTACCCTGGTGTAGGCCAGACCATTTTCTGGAAAGGCCAATGAGAATGCCAGCGCCCACCTGCAATAGTTTTTGGAGATTTGCAGCACCTTCAAGATGAAGGACGTCTCTCAAGATGCCATTCACCTTCGTCTTTTTCTGTTCTACCTTTCGGGGAGAGCTAAAACAGTGATTCTACGCAAACAAGGATGTTGTGGGTACCTCGAGAAAGTTTTTCGCCACGTTCCTCACCAAATTCTTCCCGTTGGTCAAAACCAACACCCTTCACGGAAGAATTTCAAGCTTTCAGTAGGAGTCCAAGGAGTCAATCTCCAAGGCTTAGGAGAGGCTGCAAGAGTACATTGCCACTTGTCCTCATCACGAGATGGATGAATGGCTTATCATTTAGAACTTCTATAATGGGTTGACTCCGTAGCTCGTGATCATATTGATGCTACTGCGGGAGGAGCCTTCCTTTCACTGACCGTTGATAAGGCCAAAGAAATTATAGAGAAGATGGAGTGATGGAGTGAAGATTGTCTTCACTCGCGCCAGTGGGGCATGCACACCGGTAAGGAGGTGGACATGCTAGCTGCTAAAATGGACCTCCTCATGAAGAATATGGACGAACAAGCAAAAGGATATAAAGTCGACACCGTCAACGTCCTAGACGCTCGCATGACGTGCGAGGTCTGCGGCAACACGGGTCACTCGGGCAATGACTGCCCTAAGACTCGTGAGGACGTGTTGTACATGAACAACAACAACAACAGCTATCGTCCATAGGGAGACAACGAGTGGAATCAACCACGGCCGTGTTATCAAGGTGGTAACAACTTTAACTCTTCCAATAATCAACCCTCCTTTAAAGATCTTGTCTTAGGCCAAGCAAAAATCAATGAAACCTTCACTAAAAAAGCTTTCTGCCAATGACAAGAATTTAGAAAGTGTTAATGCTAAATTAGAAGGTCTTGCTTCTTTTTTAAAAATCATCTTAGCTTTAACAAAATGCTAGAAACCCAACTAGCTCAGTAAGCCGCTTCTTTGCCTGCTTCAGACAGTGAGAAAATTCCGGGGCAACCCAAATATACCACAAAAACTGTAAATGTGGTGATGTTTGTGGGGAACCATACCATCAACTCTTCCTATTCTAACCATGCAGGAAACGACGAAGAGGATGAATTTAACATCATCTCAGTAATCCAAGGTGATCTAGCCTAATGATCTCGTGTTCAGTTGGAACAGAGTTCTTTGAATAAGCATTATGCGATCTTGGAGTCGTGTTAGCATCATGCCAAGAACTATCTTCAATAGGTTGAACCTCTCAGACCTAGCCCCAACTCAGATGGTGATTTAGCTGGCCTACTCGACACTGTGATCCCCCGAATGAATTGTCGAGGAAGTTATGGTTGAGATCTGCGGATGTTTTGTCCCTGTAGGCTTTCTGGTCCTATTTCTGAGCACCACTCTCACACAAATTGATGTAGGGAAGAGGAATCCACCTCAACCTCAATGGCCAGGAAGAGGAATTTGAGTTTCAGCCTTGTATCATGGGTGGAGTCATAAGCTGGCCGAACCCATAGGACATTAAGACACTGGAGCCAGAACCAAGGAGGGACAACATAGAGGATTCCATGCTAACCCTCTTGGCACAAGAGAATCACACTCTTCTCACCCAGAAGGAGGAATTAGGCACACCTAGGCACTAGAAAAAGAAGCAGTCGGTGAAAAAGAATCCTTCAACCAAGAAGCCACCGACCACACCAAAAATGAAGAAGGTGTGGCGAGTGAAGGAAGTACACCCATCCGCGTCCACTTCTCCATGACTGGACACCACGACATCAAGCTGAACGCGATTGAGTAAAGTCCTGCTTGTCAGACTTTAAAAATTGGAGAGCCCTTGACAAAGGTAAATTGGTATTTATCTCATATTTTATTTCTTTAATTTTGCACTTTTGAAATATTTTTAAACTTTTGGATTCTTTCAAACTTGCCTGTGCATTTGTATATTTGGATTTCACATATGCATGTTAGAATTTATTCCAACCCTTTCTTCATTTTGATAGAAATACAAAATTCGGTTTTCGATTTTCAACTTTCAGAAAAATATTTTACTGAGCAAAATTTTGTCAAAACTTTGGACCTAACCCCCACAGCTCAGAAAACATAGTTGTTGGGGAATAGTGGGCCAAAGTGGGGGACCAGTGGGACCTACCCCTGATTGGCCAAACACCCTTGTTCGGCCAAAGGGGTGTAGGCCCCACCAACCTTGGCCTTTTGCCAACGCTTGGATTTTGCTCCCAACTAGCCGTTTTTGACCGTTTGGGATCTTTCCGATAAATTGAGTGCCCGGGGGAGAGTGTTTTGCCATTCCAAGTTCACTTCTCACTTCACTCCCCCCTTCACTCATTTGCTCTTGAGCTCTCACTTTGTTTCTCCAAGGTTGTCATTCCAAAAACCACCAAAAATATTTCCCTTTTTTTAGTTTTCTTTGTTTTTGGATTGTTCAAGTGCTTTGCAAAGATTGGCAAGATCAACATGGCCGGCAGATTTTATTTGCTAACCTATAACCTGTGTTCGAGTTGTTCTTGTGTTTTTGCTTAAATAGTGCAGATGATGAAGGCTAAGGCGTTATTGCAGCAGGTAACGCGTTCGAGTTCATGCTGTTCACACGGTAGCTCGAGCACAAGCTTCTCCATCAAGAATGAACCAACACACACCCGTTGAGGATGGCCTAGAGGCGGATGAGTCACATGCTCTTCTCGTCGACACTGACCTCAAGCTGCTAGATGAACAGGAGAGACGAGTCTGCCATCGCCTATGCAACCGTAGTTTTGTTCACACTAGGACATATGACGATGACCTGCTCTCTACCATAGGTATGGACTCTGAGTTCCTTTCTATTTGGAAAGTATTAGGTTGGACCAAATTTGCACACATCATTGAGGAAGGTTCATGCCTCCTCACTATCCAGTTTCTGTGCACTTAGCTAAAATATAATGACGGGGTACTTTTTCGCTTGTTCGGGAAGGAATACCGTCTCACCTGGAAAGAACTTAGCAACCTTCTTAAGTTTAGAAGTTATTGCAACACTAACTTAGAAGGTGCAACCAAATGTTTTTAAAAGGATCTTTTTGGCAAAAGATTTTGGGGGTGTTTTTTTTTGTGAACGTCTTAGGACGAGTGATATTCAACCCAACTCTACAACTGTGGCATAGGTGACTGGATATGACTTGTTTTCCTAGATAAGACACTAGACCTATCCGTAATGATGAACTATGTGTCTTGTTTGCTGCTATTGCTAAAATTTCTTTTGCTCCTGTTGAAGCTATGCTTAGTCAATGGTTAGATTATATCAAAGAATCAGGACCCATTGAATGCACTTCTTTAGTGACCCGTATTGCTGCAGGGGATGGGGCTTTATCCAACACTAGATTTGAAATTTCTTGAGCAGGGTCACACTATAAAGGAGGGACCCAATGGTTCTATTATCTTCTATTACCACAGTTATACAAACGAAATCACTTCCTAACTCGGGATATCATTTGTATAGTTGTTGGGAACTAACCATACAGCTGCAAACAGAAGGAATGCCTAGCAGGTCCGTCGATTGACGCACACGACAAAGTGCGAGGCATGCCACCACTAGTGCAGCCAGAACATCACCATCAGTCCAGGATTACACTGCGGGCTCACAACATTCTGGCAATCCCGCCTGGATGTTCACACCGCAATAGTATGAGACTGGAGGGTCGTCTTGGTAGCAAGCTAGTAGTGTGCAATGGGTACAAGGCCCCGAGATGATCGAGATGCCTCCACACCACAATGGACGCCACTCCTTTTCTGGGTATAGTTATCATGACTATGGATCAGAATTGAGGAATCTTACACGGAGGATGGACGATCTGGATGTGAGAACAGGGGAGATGCAAAACACCCTTGCCACTCACGCCCAAACCACTCAAGAGTAGCAGTAGCACAGTGACGACCAGTTTCGTCACCTCCAGGAGTAGCTAAAAGGACCGAGTGACCGAGAGGCGGGGGGTGAATCAGGAACTCGCACTATTTACCAAATTCGCCAAGTCCTAAAACCGACCACTCAAAACAACTCCTACACAATCCTAGTGGTGATCTCACTAGCAAGATAATGAACCTATGAAAGGAACAACAACCTAAGCATAATAGTGGATCACACAAAGGCAATACAACTCCTATGCAAGCTGGTAATAAAGAAATTCGGAAGCACACCACAAGCTAGCAAGGGAGCCTACTCATGTAATTCTACAAGGTAAGTAACTAGTGCACACGAGCATGAGTAGTACAACACATACAAGGGTCAGCAATCAAGCCAATGCAACTCCTATACAGGCTAGTGATCAAATGTGGAAGCTCAAACACTACTAGCAAGCAAGAAGCCTATTCTTGCAAGTCTACAAGGTGATCAACTAGAAAATGATAAGCACACAAGCACGAATAGCACGGTATGTAAATGCGGAAAGTAATGCATCAAAGTAAGGAATAGAGTAAGAGATGGCTCATGATTTTTTCCCGAGGTCTCGGAAGGATGGGGCCTTCCCTTACTCCTTGTTGGACCACTCCCGCCGAAGTTTTGGTCCCTCCCGCCACCAAGTGGAGTTCTTGCCCACGAGCCCGCAATCACTCCTAGAGTGAAGACACGGTGTGCGTCACTGCTGCATAAAACACAAGCTCGCCTCCCTCGAGAACATGCCGGACTCCCTGAGCCGACACGGGCGCTCACTAGTGATGCCCCTTTCACCGGCGGGCTCAAACCATGTACAAACGTGTGACGGCCTTCACAACCGATCACGATAGGCTAGATCACCGATACCTAACCAGTCTAGGTCTCACCATAGACCAAGAGTAACAATCTAGATCACACCCTCAAGGACACCCTAGCTTTAGATGTGCAAGATGCTCAAGTTACTCTCCTCTAGCACTCTCAAGATATGCAATATCTTCTCCTAGTGCTCTCCTCTTTTCCTCTTGGACCTTACCAAATGCTCTCAGGTACTCCACCGGCCAAGAGAGGTCACAAAGACCCTGAGCAATGAAGTTATATAGGCTCCCAACCTCAAACTAGCCGTTGCTCCACGAAATCAGCTTTCTGGGCCTACTGACCAAACTGTCTAGTCACTGCCTAACCGGACCATCCGGTCACTGCAATCCCGAGCTCCAATGGCTCTACCCTGCTAAAAACCAATACTGACCAGACCGTACGGTCAGCTGACCTAACCGTACTGTCCGTTTCTCTCTCCAGTCCAGAAGCATTCACGCGACTGCTTCCTTTGTTGCATGTGCATGTCCTACTGACCAGACTGTCCGGTCAGTAGACCGGACTGTCCGGTCCGTACAGACTCTGGAACAGCCAAATTCCTCGCTTCTCGCATAAAGTCCCAGACAACTCCCCATAGTGACTGTACAGTCCGGTCACCTCTGACCCCTCTATCCGGTCTTTATGTCCTGAAGCTGAAACTTGTCATCCTCGCTTAACTTCGTTTCTTGGCTTCTCCGAACAACTCCTTGGCTTCTCCACTGTCACCTAGTGCTTGTGATTTCACCGAGCAACCTTGCACATCACCGACTAGACATGACCTAAGAGAATGACCTAGACCCCCTTGATAGTCCGGTTTTACATATGGACTCAAAGCCCTAACAACTAGACAAGTGTACCAAACACTTGCACCATAGATTGTTCTCTATTTTGATCCATCTTCATCAACCCTTGGACTCCATCAAGTTCACAAGCCTCCATGCTTGTGGTCATTGTCATCAATTGCCAAGGACGCCGTTGACAATCATCATAAGGTAAAAGAGGTTTCCTACATGAACAACACTCGTGTAGATATTAGTCACATTTCATCTTTGTCATTCATCACCAAAACATCATACCTAGCGGTGACCTCAATGGTTATGAACCTTACAATCTCCCCCTTTTTGGTGATGGATGACAACCACTACTTATGATGATCTAAAATGGACGAGCAAGAAAGAACCAAAGGAAAAGAAAAGATTGAAAGGCACACCTTGGTCCTTACCTTGGAAGTAGTCTCCCCCTTTAGATGTGCTAGGTGTTGAGGGAGAACTACCCAGTTATTTAGCGCACTTGAATTTTAATCTTGAGGTGAATTTGTGCCCATATTGGTGTCGTGGTAGTCGATCTTGTTGATGTAGACACGCACCAAGTACATAGATGCTCATGTTGGTGAAGGTGTACGTTGTCACCGTAGACATGCTGATGAGGACATCACTCCTAAGGATACATGCAACACTCCTCCAATTCTGGACTTGCAAGGTCCAATGACTAGAGCTCGTGCATGACGACTAAATTTAGAGGTGAGATCGTTCCCACGTTCTTCATTATACGTCACTTTTGAGAATGGTTTGCTACCTAATGGTCATATTGTAATTAGGAACCATGGAGAGGAGCAGGAGATGATGGGAGAAGGACTTGGAGACATGGAGGACCAGCAAGGACGTGGAAGCCAAGGTGGAGGCTCAACCAAAACCGACTTCAAGTATGTTTCGGGGCTCAGGACCAGTCGGAACTAAAATGGATGCCCAGAACGCATACGGATTCGGATTTGGACGTTCTACATATGCACGGAAAGATAAGAAGAAGTCCTTTCTAATGCCGCCGGTCTGATATCAAAATTCATCAGGAGTCATCGGGAATCGTCAAAACAAGAGAGGGTCCAGAATCTGTTTCGGTGCTACGTGGCCTATTTTTGGCCTTTGGGCTTTGTATCTAGTTGAGCCCAATTAAGAGCGCATCCAGAGAGTCTTGCACGATCCTAGGGTCTTCATATACAGCCGCCACCACACCATTAGGGTTTAGGTTTTGCGTAGATTATTCTGTTCATAACAGTTTCATCGTCATCACGGTTTGTGAGACCCCAACTTCGTGAGATTCATAATACATCTGCAATTGTGTTGCATTCTTCTTTATTCTGGCTTGTGTTCTTGATTCACAGGCAGGGATTAGCCTTCTCAGTGAGGTCAATTGTTTTATGACGGTTGATAACCAGAGGAGACGTCGTGCTGCGATTGCGGGGTTTAGAACGTGCTGTTCTGAAGCCGGATCAATTTATGTGTCGCCTCCGACCAAATAAACGTATCAAGAACCTTTCGGAAGATCAGGAACCCTTGTCCACATCACATGCACCATCGTTGTTCTCCTCCATGTTGTTGTAGATGTTCATCTTCATGTGATCTTCATGTGTACTTCAAGTGAACATGCACCATTTTCTTTGTGTTTTCCATGTTCTTCTCTCTCTTTTTGTGTTCTCAACCTAAGCTTGGCTTCTGGATCTTCATGCTCCTTCTCCCCCCTTCGATCTAGACTTGGCTTTTGGATCTTCATGTTCCTTCTCCCCCTTTGTCACCTATCACCAAAACCACACCAAAACATAACGACACCAAGAGGCATAAGATAGTTGGCAAGAGTTAAGATAACTCCCCCTTTCATGGCGCTCCTCCTTGGTCGCAATGGTGTTCCACCGTAGCTCCCCCTACATGAATCAACAAAATATTTTCTCAAATGTGCAAGGGTTAGTCATTAGAGAGGTGGGAAAGTATGAGCCACTTGTCTTTGAGCCGCGTTAGTAGATTTCACCTCGGAGCTCGGTTGAACATGGCTCAATAGGCATGAAGCACAAATATCACACTTTGATCATCTAGGGAGTCATTGTAAATGAGCAACTCCCCCTAGACACATGCTTAGGAGCATGTATGGTATCATAATGCAAAGATGCATGAATGCAAAGAATGCAAATGCAACAAATATACAATGCATGATGTGATGCTAAAGAAAAGAGAAAGAACCGCTACAAACCAAAGTTTCAACAACGAGTTGTTCCCTTCTCAAGCTTGCTCACAATGGACCATTCTTCAAAGCCTTGGGTACACCATGAACCACCTTCCCAAGCTTAACCCATGTCCATTGCTATCTCATGAAGGTTCGAAGTCAACCTACAAAAGAAGAGAAACAAGCACAAACAAAGACACAAACAACAAAAACAAACAAACACTACACATATTTACAAAGGACAAGCTCAAGGGTTACTCATGTGAATTTGGAGAGGTCGAGAACATTGAGTTCTCCCCTTAGCTTGTTGTAGGTCTTCTCATCGAGTGGCTTGGTGAAGGTGTCCGCCAATTGTTCATGAGTTTGCACACTTACCAACTCGATGTCCTTCTTCTCAACATGATCCCTTATGAAGTGATGCCTCACTTGAATATGCTTTGCATGACCATGATCTCCCGTCTTGAGGACCATCTTGACTGCCGCGTCACTATCACAATATAGTGGCATTTTAGTATAGTTGAGGCCATAGTCCGAGAGTGTTTGCCTCGTGTAAAGGAGTTGTGCACAACATGCTCCCGCCGCCTTGTATTCCGCTTTGGCTGTGGATAGAGCCACCGAGTTTTGCTTCTTTGAACTCCAAGATACTAGAGATCTTCTAAGAAATTGGCAACCTCCCGATGTACTCTTTCTATTCACTTTGCATCCCCCAAAGTCTGAATCCGAATACCCAAGTAACTCAAAGCTTGTTCCTCTAGGATACCATAAGCCCATGGTAGGTGTGTACTTGAGGTATCTTATTATCCTCTTCACGGCCTTCGAGTGTGACTCTTTTGGATTTGCTTGGTAGCGTGCACACAAGCACACACTAAACATAATGTCCAGTCTCGAAGCGGTGAGATAGAGCAAAGAACCAATCAGAGATCTATAGAGCTTGGGGTTCACCGGTTTCCCTTTCACATCATCATCCAAGGGTTTGCTTGTTGCCATAGGTGTGTGTAAGGGCTTGCAATTTTCCATGTTGAATCTCTTAAGAAGGTCCTTGGTATACTTCTCTTGATAGATGAAGTTTTCCTATCTCAATTGCTTGACTTGGAAACCAAGGAATACATGCAACTCTCCAATCATTGACATTTGTAATTCCCTAGCCATCATCTCTCGAAACTCTTCATTGAACTTTTCATTGGTTGACTCATAGATGATATCATCCACATAGATTTGGCATCCAAAGAGATCCTTTCCAACATGCCTTGTGAACAAGATGCTATAATGCTTCCAATCTTGAAACCATTCTTGAGAAGGAAGCTCCTCAAGTGTTCATACCATGCCCTTGGTGCTTGCTTGAGGCCATAGAGAGCTTTCTTCAATTTGTATACATGTCTTGGAGGTTTTGGGTCCTCAAACCCCAGAGGTTGTTCCACATAGACTTTTTCATTGATCTCTCCATTCAAGAAGGCACTTTTGACATCCATTTGAAAGAGCTTGAAGCCATTGTGTGATGCATAGGCAAGCAAGATCCGAATAGCTTCAAGATGGGCCACAAAAGCAAAGGTTTCTTCAAAGTCAATCCCTACCACTTGAGAATATCCCTTAGCCACTAGACGAGCCTTGTTCTTGACAATTGCTCCTTTCTCATCTTGCTTGTTCTTGAAGACCCACTTGGTGCCAACCACATTATGATTCTTCGGCCTCTCAACCAATTTCCATACTTTGCACCTCTTGAAGTTGTTCAACTCTTCTTGCATGGCTATAACCCATTTGTGATCATCCATAGCTTCATCAATGGTAGTGGGCTCAATCATAGAGACGAAAGAGAAGTTCTCAATTGAAATATTGGCCTCATCATCATTTTCTTCACTCACATAGTTGGGCTTGTATTGATTTCTCCTTGTCTTTACTCCTTGAGATGGACTCCCAATGATCAAGTCATGAGAATGATCCTTGTTGACGGCCTTGAGTCTAGGATGGCATTTTTCTTGAGTGGGAGGAGCTCTAGGTGAAGTATCTTGTGCATCATGGATTGTTTGCTCTCTTGATATATGAGTGTCTTGGATCCTAAGAGAGGTGGAAGAGTCACTCTTTTGCTTTCTTGTTTTGGACTTTGAGCTCGAGGTGGATGGGAGGGCATCTTGTGAAGAGCTAGGAGAAGTGGCTTGTGGTGAAGTATGTGGGGAGACTTGTGGCTCACTTCTCACTTGGGTTTTATCATCATTTGGTGGATGAACTCTCAATGAATCTTGGGAGGTGCTTGTGGGTGTATTTGTGGCATCTTGGGTTGGTTCTTGCACCTCGGAGGAAGAGGTTGGTTGAGGTGTTGGAGTCGAGGGCTCATAAATATCACCATCATTGGCCTCATGGGGTAAAACCTCGCCCATAGGCAAGTTCCTCAAAGCTTCCCTCATAGGCTCATCCTCAATGTTTACTTCATGAAATTCATGTTCCTTTTGAGAACCATTTGACTCATCAAATTGCACATCTTAGGATTCTTCCACACAACATGTGGCTAAGTTATAGACCCTATATGCTTTAGAAGTTCTAGAGTATCCAACAAGAATGCCTTCATCAGTTTTGCTCTCAAACTTCGTGGGCTTTCTCCTCTTCTTGAGAATATAACACTTGCAGCCAAAGACTCGGAAATAGGAAACATTGGATTTCCGTACCACCAGTAACTCATATGGCGTCTGCTTCAACAACCGGTGGAGATAGACACGGTTGGAGGTATAGCAAGCCATGTTGATTGCCTCCATCCAAAACCTCTCATGAGTTCCATACTCATCCAACATGGCACGAGCAAGAGTGATGAGCATCTTGTTCTTCCTATCCACTACTCCATTTTTCTCGGGAGTATATGTAGCGGAGAATTCATGCTTGATCCCTTTCTTGTCACAGTATTCCTCTACTGTGGTGTTCTTGAACTCAAGTCCTATTATCACTCCTTATCTTCTCAATGCTAGCATTGAATTCATTCTTCGCTCTCTTTGCAAACTTTCTGAAGGTACCACTAGCTTGAGATTCGTCCACAAGAAAGAAGGTCCAAGTGTATCTAGTGAAATCATCAACAATCACCAAGCAATAGAGATTGCATCCCAGAATCTTGTAATGTGTTGGCCCAAACAAGTCCATATTCAAGAGCTCTAGAGGACGAGAAGTAGACATGAATGACTTGGTGGGATGTGAAGATGCAACTTGTTTTCCTGCTTGACAAGCGCTGCATAGTCTGTCCTTCTCAAAGGTCACATCCTTGATTCCTTTGACTAAATTCCTCTTGACAATCTTCTTGAGCTGATTCATTCCAACATGTGGTAGTCTTCTATGCCACAACCATCCCTTGGATGCCTTAGTTAATAGGCAAGTGCTTGGTGGCATATTGCTTGACTTGAAGTCTGTGACATACAAGTTTCCGTGCCTTACTCCATGAAATACTAGCCCTCTCTTAGCATTCTCAACTGTTGCACCATCCTCATCAAATGTGCACTTGAAACCCATGTCATAGAGTTGACCAATAGACAGACCTTGGAGAGATGGAGGTCATTTGTGATGGCCACCTTGCCTGAGCCTCTAACTCTCCCTTTTGAGTTATCCCCAAAAGTTACCTTCTCACTGTCTTCGTCTTCATCAATAGTGGTGAACATGGTTGGCTTCCCGGTCATACGTTGAGTGCACCCACTATCAAGAATCCAATGAGTGTCTCCACTTTTGTAGTTGACCCTGGTGGTAGCCATAAGACAAGCACTAGAGGAAGAAGGGTTAGTATCCAAAGCATTACTTGATTGACTAGCACTAACCTCATCATGTAGAGAAATAAGACCATCCTCATAGATAGGGATTCTTGCAATCCCATCTAGTAGTCTTCTCCTAATGGGATAGTGGGGAGCACGATACCTCCAATGTCCATGACCATCCCCCATGTGCATATTGTCAAGATTGATGTAGTAATGGGGAGGATCATGGAGGCCGGTGATGTGCTCAAGCACATGTCCCACTTGTGAGTAGAGCACAAGTATCATCTCCATCTCTATCTCAATTGAGAGCTCATGCCTTTGGTTGACAACCTCCTCAAGTAGAAAGCCCCTCTCAGGAGCTGTGATCAGTCAGAGGAGCTTGTCAATTACTTCAATTGATGTTATCTTCTGAAGGCCCCCGAAAGAGTTTATCAGGCACACAAGATCATAAATCCTCAAGAAAGTCACACAAAGGTTAACATTTGAGCTTCTCACTATTTCATTAAATTCAAAGAAAAACTCTTGTTGTTGAGCTTGACGCATGTGCCAAAGTCGATCTTGTGGTGTCACATGCCAAAATTTCCCATTTTGTAATGTGAACCACATTCATGCTATATATTTGGATTTCTCAAATTTTTAGAATATTTACAAGAAACTTTGCAAAACAAAGATTTTATTTGGGCTGAACAAATTGCTCTATGTCACAAAAGTTTTTAGTTGTAAACAAAAATACCTTCTAAAATAAGTAAAATCATTTTATTTTACTTTATTTCAATATTTTGTCATTTTTTTATTCCATGTTAATTTTTAAAAATTCAAGTCCTTTCAATCAAATTTTATGAATGTACATCCTATTTTAAAATGGGGCTGAACTATCACTATCTCCTTCACTCATGTTCATGCATCGTCGAACACTGTCTTCTTAACTTGTTTCATCACAAATTTCACCCTACACATCATTGATTTTACCTCATTCTTAACACTCATGTTAACTCATTTTCATCCTCATTCATTTTACCTACCACATGGACGTACCTAGACGTCATACCTTTCATGTTTGCCCCACCTTCCGTAAATATTCCTATGGAAAGAAACCCCTCCTTCCATAAATATTTCTATGGAAATAAACCCACCTTCCATAAATATTTTTAAGGAAAAAAACTCCACCTTCCATAAACATTCATAAGGAAAGAACAAGAGAATAATTTTCTTTCCATATTTCTTATGCCTTTCATGTTTGCCTCCAATAAATGCATTAATTACTCTTAATTTTCTTTCCATATTATTCCCCCACCTTCCCTACCCCTCCTATAAATACTAGGCCCTCTCCCACGTCCTCCCCCCCCCCCCCCCCCTAAACCCTCACCACGCCGTCAGGCTGCCGCCATGCCTCGCTGCTCTCACGTCCTGCCACATTGCTGAGGATTGGCATTGGCGTTCCCGTCGATCTACCCACCCAAATGGCATGAGATTTCACCAGATCGTGCTCCTTGTTGCTGCACACGATCCTCTAGAGCAGATCCACCATATCATCACCAGATTTGGAGATCTCCTCGTCGCCATGCCTGCTGTCCTGCTCCTGGACGCGTTCATCTTGTGCACCAGGTTTGTTCTTCACGATCTCAATTGATCTACTGCCTTTTCATCCATGCCATCTGTGTCATATCATGTTCCACCATGTATTATAGATGTCCACAGGAGGAAGCGCTCAGATCCTTTCCGAACAAGCCAGAACACCGTCATGAACCTCGCCCTTACAAACACTGTCACCAGATCAGTAGATGTTCACTCGCGTTCCCGGAGATCCACCCATCCAAATGCCGCCAACGTTTACATGGAGGTGCGCCCTGATGTCCCCTACAATATATCCAAAAATCAGATCTGTTGGAGTCCATATGCCTCCGGGATCTGCATTGCAATGCTGGCTGCTCCCGGTTCCTGATCTGTCCAGCGCACGCATCGGTAATTTGATCATTGTTCCTATTAATTGAAGCACTTTATTGATACAAAATTGGATCCAAACTGTGTTCCATGGACTTGTGATCATCTCCACCAGAGAGTTCCCCTAGAACGGACATGGCGTGACCAGGAACGTGATCTGTTCTCGATCTGCTACTGGACGACCTCCCCATGATGCAGCCAATCGATCTCCAGTATAGGTGATTTCTGATCCAATTCACCTTGCGTTGCTCATGTCCCACATCACTAGAAATAATTTTGTTCAGTCTATTCCTTGAGAATTCGAGCTAATCAATGGGAACACACATATATGTGTTGCACTATATGTACACAGCTGCAGTCCTTACAGCTTTAACCTTACATATCTTTTGATCCACAACCCCGATTTAGACGATTCTTCCGCCTACATTTTTGTATCCAAATAAAATATCCAATTGCAACCTTTGTACAAAGATACCCTGATGAGGACATCACTCCTAAGGATACATGCAATATGCCTCCAATTTTGGACTTGCAAGGTCCAATGACTAGAGCTCGTGCACGACGACTAAATTTAGAGGTGAGCTCGTTCCTACGTTCTTCATTATATGTCACTTCTGAGAATGGTTTGCTACCTAATGATTATATTCTAATTAGGAACCATGGAGAGGACCAGAGATGATGGGATAAGGACTTGGAGACGTGGAGGACCAGCAAGGACGTGGAAGCCAAGGTGGAGGCCCAACCAAAACCGACTTCGAGTCTGTTTTGGGGCTCAGGACCAGTCTGCACTAAAATGGATGCCCAAGACGCATACAGACTCGGATTTGGATGTTCTACATATGCACGGAAAGATAAGAAGAAGACCTTTCCAATGCCGCCGGTCTCATATCAAAATTCATCCGGAGTCATCAGAAATCATCGAAACAAGAGAGAGTCCAGAATCTGTTTCGGTGTTGTGTCGCCTTTGGGCTTTGTATCTAGTTGAGCCCAAGTAGGGGTGCGTCCAGTGGGTCTTGCATGACCCTAGGGTCTTCATATACAGCCGCCGCCATACCATTAGGGTTCGGGTTTTGCTTAGATTATTCTATTCATAACAGTTTCGCCGTCATCACGGTTTGTGAGACCCCAACTTCGTGAGATTCATAATACATCTGCAATTGTGTTGCTTTCTTCTTTGTTCTTGCTTATGTTCTTGATTCGCAGGCAGGGATTAGCCTTCTCGGCGAGGTCAATCATTTTAGGACGGTTGATAACCAGAGGAGACGTCGTGCTGCGATTGCGAGGTTTAGAACGTGCTGTTCTGAAGCCGGATCGATTTGTGTGTCGCCTCCGACCACATCAACGTATCCAGAACCTTTCAGAAGATTGGGAACCCTTGTCCACATCAAGTGGTATCAGAGCTGGTCCCTTGTTAAGAAGGAGAGAATGATGAGGACATCCTCCACTATTACCCGCTGGGGCGGCGACCGTGTGAGCCTCTGAATAAACCCACCTTGCTTAGCTTGGGAGGTGGAAGCCACCTTAAAAGGGAGAGCCACCCTTCCCCTATCAGACTAGTCTTTTAGGGAGATTGGGCCTTTCCCTGAGTGGGGGCGCCGGAGTTGCGGTGCTAAGACTGCGGATTCAGGTCGCGGATCTAGAATCGGGTCGGTGTGTCGGGCTTTCGGTAGGAGTTGCGGTGCTAAGATTGCCGGATTCTAGGAATCCGGATCGGTGTGTCGGGCTTCGTTCCATCCTACCTGGGCCGGATGTATTATTTGGTATCAGAGCTTCAGGTGCACCGTCAGGTTCATACTACCCTTAGTTAATTTTGTTTTGTGTTCATCCTATCGTCCACAGAAAAGCCCAAAAAATTTTTCCCTCCGCCCATAACCACGTGTTTAGCCTTTGCATATTTTAATTTCAGAGTTCGTAGTGTTGAGTTTGTGCCCTAGTTCTTGTTTAGTCGCTGGTTTAGTTTGTGTTTTTGTCGTCAGTAGTGTTTCCCTTGCAACCCTAGCCGCCATCCCCTTCACCATCCTCTGCTTTGTTGGCTTTTTGTGCTAGGGTTGATTGATCGACACACCTAGCCTAGTCCCGCCCTAATCCCACCCTAATCACACCATCAACACCTCGGACCAATCCCCACAAATTCCACTTTCCGCTGCATCCACGCCGCTAAAAAAAAAAACCTTACCCGATCCCTAACCCGACTCGGGTTTCTGGAAAATCGACTCCGACCCCCCTTTGGTAAAACGGGCATAACTTTTCGCTCGGTTGTCCGTTTTGGCTGAAATTTTTACAGTAGATTCTTGACTCAAAGTTGAGCATACACACACTGGGCTATGCCCTGTGTGCCCTCGTCAAAAAATTCAAAAAAAATCGGGAAGATAAAGAAAAAATTGATTTATGTTTAAACCCGACGTTTTCTGCAACTTCAAGATTTTCTGTAGGCCACATCCTACCTCTTTTTGAGCTGAAATTTTTTGTGGATTCTCCTCCATTGTTAGTGAGTAGGAGAAAAATATCAAAAAAGCCCTCACAATTTGTTTCCTGTTTTGGTGTTTGTGATGGCAGGAAGTGACGACGGAGAGATGGCTTCACCCTCACAATTTGCTGAGTGCGTGAGCCAAGAGCAGCTCCAGAAGGCTTTGCAGGCTGCTCAGAGTGATTTAGCAGAGACGATCACCAGAGCCGTTACTGATGCGGTCAGCAAGCTTCACATTGGAGAAAGCATCGAGCGGTTAGAGAAGCGGGTCTCTAAGTTAACTGATCAGGTTGTCGCATTGGAGACCGCTCCTAAAACCAACAATACGAACACTAATAACAATAACAACGATGTTGAAGACGTCCATGATGAAGACACGGTGTATAAGGCTGATGGCACCGTGGATAGGTCAGCTACAAGGACTGCACGATTATGACGTCGTTTGCGACATAATACTCAAGGTATGGGTGGTTTCCATAACTACAACCATCGTCCACACGGTAACTATGCTCCAGATGACACGTATGCTAAAATTAGGTTTTCAATTCCTTCGTTTTCGGGTCAGTATGATGGTGATGTTTATCTTGATTGGGAGATGACTGTAGAACAAAAATTTAATGCCCACCTTGTTCCTGAACAACATAGAGTTAGACAAACTACTAGTGAGTTTAAAGACTTTGCTATTGTTTGGTGGAGTGGTCTAGCTACTGAAACTGATTTGCCTACTACTTGGGAAGAACTTAAGGTAGCAATGCGTGTTCGTTTTGTTCCCCCTTCTTTTTATAGAGAGATTCGTAATAAACTGCAACGTTTAGACCAAGGAGATAAAACTGTTCAGGAGTATTTTAGTGAGCTTCAGAAGGGTTTGATTTGTTGTGCTGTAGTTGAAAAAGTAGAGGATCAGATTTGTCGCTTTTATTCTGGTTTAAGAAAAAAAATTCAGGACATCCTTGATTACAAAGAATATTATACCCTCACCCAGTGTTTCCAGTATGCTATGCCTGCAGAGAAAGAATCACAGAGACTTTTCCAGGCTTTTGAGGAGTACAGCAAGTCAAGGAACTCCTACCCCCCACGCTCGACGGGGACTTCGGGCCTGCCCAGGGCATCTTTCCAGCCGCCCCCACCAGCAGCTACCAAGGGAACCAGTGTTGTTTCTGCAGCCCCAAGATCAGCCCCTGCACCTTCTACGCGCTCAGGTAAACTTTCTGTGCAGGTACCAGCTAGTAGTGCCTCCTCTGTTGCTTCGACAGGGCGCACTACAGGGATTCAGTGCCACCGCTGCCATGGACTTGGTCATGTGCAGAAAGATTGTCCAAGTAGGCGGGCATATGTGGTGACAGATGATGGCGGTTACATGAGCACCTCCGATATGGAGGATGAGGAGGAGGACATCGCTGCCACCGGTAGTGACCTCGTCCTTGGAGGCGGAGACACCACAGGATACATGAACATTATTGTTCAACGTGTCCTTAGCACACAAGTTCATCAGCCCGAGACGATGCAGCGCCACAACTTGTTCCAGATTTTCTTTGTCATCAAGAACCGCCGAGCACGTGTCATCATTGATGGAGGGAGCTGCAATAACTTGGTGAGTTCTGATGTGGTCACCAAGCTTGCTTTGACCACACGTCCACATCCACATCCGTACTACATTCAGTGGTTAAACGACTCTGATAAAGCTAAGGTAATACAAACTTGTAGAGTTCCTTTTTCCATTGGTTCTTATGTGGATTCTGTTGATTGTGATGTCGTACCCATGCAAGCATGTTCACTTTTATTGGGTAGACCTTGAGAATTTGATAATGATGCTGTACACCATGGTAGAAGTAATAAGTACACTTTTATGCATAAAGGAACTAAAATTACTTTGTTACCAATGACCCCTGCTGAAATTGTACAAGCTGATTTAGAAAGAGCTGCTAGTTTGAAAAATAAAGGTCCTGAAATTCAACAACCTGTTAATTCTAATTCTACACCTAGTAATGTTAATGATTCTTCAAGTTCTAAGGGTGCTGGAATTAAATTACAAGGTCGTTCATGTCTTGCAACAAAATCTGAGCTTGCTGAAATTTCTGATAATGATGATATTTGCTATGCTTTAATATGCAAAGAAGCTTTGTTTTCGCTTGATGATATTGCTTCTAGTGTTGTGTCTCCTGCTGTCATTAACCTTTTGCAGGAGTATGAGGATGTTTTTCCAGCTGAGATACCCCCGGGATTGCCACCTTTGAGAGGGATTGAGCATCAAATTGATTTGATTCCGGGTGCTACTTTGCCAAACCGTGCTGCTTATAGGACCAACCCTGAGGAGACTAAGGAGATACAACGACAAGTTCAAGACCTTTTGGATCATGGGTATGTTCGTCAATCACTTAGTCCTTGTGCTGTTCCTGTACTTTTGGTTCCTAAGAAAGATGGTACTTGGCGTATGTGTGTAGATTGTAGAGCCATTAATAATATTACTATTAGGTATCGTCATCCTATTCCTAGGTTAGACGACATGCTTGATGAGTTATGTGGTGCTATAATTTTCACTAAAATTGATTTGCGTAGTGGCTACCATCAAATTAGAATGAAACTTGGAGACGAATGGAAAATAGCTTTCAAAACCAAATTTGGATTATATGAGTGGTTAGTAATGCCTTTTGGGTTAACTAATGCACCTAGTACTTTCATGCGCTTGATGAATGAGGTTTTAAGAGCTTTCATTGGCAAATTTGTGGTAGTTTACTTTGATGATATCTTGATTTATAGCAAATCTATGGATGAACATATGAATCATTCACGTGCTGTTTTTGATGCTTTACGAGATGCACGTTTATTTGGTAACCTTGAGAAGTGCATCTTTTGCACGGATCGAGTCTCTTTTCTTGGCTATGTTGTGACTCCACAGGGAATTGAGGTGGATGAGGCAAAGATTGAAGCCATAAAGAGCTGGCCTGTACCAAAAACTATCACACAGGTGAGGAGTTTTCTTGGTCTTGCAGGTTTCTACCGCCGCTTTGTCAAAGATTTCAGCATCATTGCTGCACCTTTGCATGAGTTGACAAAGAAGGGCATTGATTTCCATTGGGGTAAGGTACATCATGACTCTTTTGATGCTTTGAAGGATAAACTTACACATGCACCATTGCTGCAATTACCTAATTTTGATAAGATTTTTGAGCTTGAATGTGATGCTAGTGGTATAGGTATTGGTGGTGTTTTGATGCAAGATAGTAAACCTATTGCATACTTTAGTGAAAAAATTACTGGACCTGTTTTGAATTACTCCACGTATGATAAGGAATTGTATGCACTTGTACGTTGTTTAGAGACGTGGCATCATTATTTGTTGGCCAAAGAATTTGTTATTCATTCTGATCATAAATCACTTAAGTATATTCGTTCTCAATGTAATTTGAACCATAGACATGCTAAATGGATTGAGTTTATTGAGTCCTTTCCTTACATTATTAAACATAAGAAAGGGAAGGATAATGTGATCGCTGATGCTTTATCTAGGTGCTATACTTTATTGTCTCAACTTGATTTTAGAATTTTTGGACTTGAGGCAATTAAAGAACAATATGCTGCTGATATTGATTTTAAGGATGTATTGCTGCATTGTAAAGAAGGTCGTGCATGGAATAAATTTGTGTTGAATGATGGATTCTTGTTTAGAGCTAACCGCCTATGCATTTCAGTTGGTTTCGTTCGTCTTTTGTTGTTACAGGAGGCGCATGGAGGTGGATTGATGGGTCATTTTGGTGCCAAGAAGACGGAGGATATTTTGGCCACACACTTCTTTTGGCCAAGGATGAGGAAAGATGTTGAGCGCTTTATTGCTCGCTGCACTACATGTCAAAAAGTTAAGTCTCGCTTGAATCCACATGGTTTATACATGCCACTTCTTGTTCCTTCTATTCCTTGGGCGGATATTTCTATGGACTTTGTTTTAGGACTGCCTAGGACTAAGAGGGGAAGTGATAGTATTTTTGTTGTTGTGGATAGATTTTCTAAGATGGCACACTTTATACCATGTCATAAGACTGATGATGCTAGTTATATTGCTGATCTCTTTTTCAAAGAAATTGTTCGTTGAGAGCTATGTTGAGAGCTATTTTGAAGAAAAATTTGAAGCAATGGGAAGAATGTTTGCCTCATGTTGAGAGCTATTTTGAAGAAAAATTTGAAGCAATGGGAAGAATGTTTGCCTCATGTTGAGTTTGCATATAATCGGGCAACACATTCTACTACCAAGGTAGGTCCTTTCGAAGTAGTGTATGGTTTTGATCCCCGTACTCTACTTGATATACTTCCTCTACCTATTCATGATAGAGTTCATGTTCATGCTAAGGAACGTGCTGAATTTATTTTAAAAATGCATGAGACCACTAGACTTAGCATTGAAAAGATGAATGACAAGTATAAAATTGCTGGTAGTAAAGGTAGAAAAGAAGTAAAACTTGATATAGGAGATTTAGTATAGTTACACTTGAGAAAAGATAGATTTCCAGATTTGAGAAAGTCTAAATTAATGCCTAGAGCTGATGGTCCTTTCAAAATAATTGAGAAGATTAATGATAATGCATACAAACTTGAGTTGCCTCCCGAGTTCGGGGTTAGTCCTACTTTTAACATTTCAGATTTGAAACCATGCTTGGGGGAAGAGAATGAGCTTGAGTCGATGACGACTCTACTTCAAGAGGGGGAGGATGATGAGGACATCACTCCAAAGGATACATGCAACACTCCTCCAATTTTGGACTTGCAAGGTCCAATGACTAGAGCTCGTGCACGACGACTAAATTTAGAGGTGAGCTCGTTCCTACGTTCTTCATTATATGTCACTTTTGAGAATGGTTTGCTACCTAATGATTATATTGTAATTAGGAACCATGGAGAGGACCAGGAGATGATGGGAGAAGGACTTGGAGACGTGGAGGACCAGCAAGGACGTGGAAGCCAAGGTGGAGGCCCAACCAAAACCAACTTCGAGTCTGTTTCGGGGCTCAGGACCAGTGCCCAAGACGCATACGGACTCGGATTTGGACGTTCTACATATGCACGGAAAGATAAGAAGAAGACCTTTCCAATGCCGCCGGTCTCATATCAAAATTTATCCGGAGTCATCAGAAATCGTCGAAACAAGAGAGAGTCCAGAATCTGTTTTGGTGCTGTGTCGCCTGTTTTTGGCCTTTGGGCTTTGTATCTAGTTGAGCCCAAGTAGGGGTGCGTCCAGAGGGTCTTGCACGACCCTAGGGTCTTCATATACAGCCGCCGCCGCACCATTAGGGTTCGGGTTTTGCTTAGATTATTCTGTTCATAACAGTTTCGCCGTCATCACGGTTTGTGAGACCCCAACTTTGTGAGATTCATAATACATCTGCAATTATGTTGCTTTCTTCTTTGTTCTTGCTTGTGTTCTTGATTCGCAGGCAGGGATTAGCCTTCTCGGCGAGGTTAATCGTTTCAGGACGGTTGATAACCAGAGGAGACGTCGTGCTGCGATTGCAGGGTTTAGAACGTGCTGTTCTGAAGCCGGATCGATTTGTGTGTCGCCTCCGACCAAATCAACGTATCCAGAACCTTTCGGAAGATCGGGAACCCTTGTCCACATCACGCATCCTAATGGAGCAGAGGTGGAATATGTGGCAAAAGCATTGCCACACGACAAGAAAGGTTGGACAAGGATGCACCCAATGAAGTGAGAGCCTAGTTTCCCTCTTTCTTTCTGATCCTCTTCGAATCTCGGGACGAGATTCGTTTTAAGGGGGGTAGGTTTGTAACACCCTGATTTTCAAAGTTTTGAATATTTTAAAATTTCCTAAAATTAATTAGCTTGTTAAGATTTTATTATGAAAAACAATTATTATAAAGAAAATAATCATGTTTAGGTAATTTTAAAATTTGTGTGTTGTATTCATGCTACCCTAGTTTCATTAGGATTTTCTTGAGTGCAAAAAGGTATTTAAAAATTCGATTAGGAATCGTTTCAGGTTAGTTTTGGAATTGTAGAAATTAGATTAGGAAAAAGAGAGAAAAAAAGAAAGGAAAACCTCCCTGGCAGTGGGCCAAAATCCTCTCCCCGCAGCCCACCTCCCCCTCTTCCCTCTTCCCGCCTGGGCTAGCCTCCCGCGGCCCAGCACGCTCCCTCTCCCCTCCCGGCCTGCCAGCCTCCCACGGCCCAGCCACCACGCCCACGCACCCGTCGCGGCCCACTCCCTCGCCTCGGCCCACCCCGTGCCCGCGCCCGCCCCACCTAACCCTAGCCGTGCCGCCAGCCCAGCCCCGGCAGCCGCCGCCGCCCTCGGCGTGCGCGCCTGGCCACCTAGGGCACCACGCCCTTTAAAAGGGCAGGACCCGCATGCCCTGCGTCCACTTTCCCCACCCCACCGCATTGGAGCCCGTTTACCGCCGCCGCCCGCGAATCACCGTCGCCGCCGCTCGCCATTGCGCCGCCGCAAGCCATCGCCATTCCCGGCCATCTCCGGTCGCCGCGCACTCCCTGGTGAGCATCCCTTCCGTGTGCCGCCCTCCCCTCTACCCTCCTCGCCGCCTCCCGCGTGTGGGAGAGCCTCCCCGGCAAGCTCTGGGAGCCGGTAATGGCCGCCTCCGCTGGTGGTTCATGGTGGACCCATGGACCACGGGTCAACACCCGGTCCACGAACCCCGTGGACCCGGTCTATGACTTTTATGGTTTAATTTAATTCCTTTAATTCCCAGGAATTGTGTATTTCGCAGTGAGGTCCCTGGACTCCTAAATAATTAGTTTTAGGTCCTAAAATTTTATAAAAACCTCGCTATACTTTCTGTGGTTTTATTTTAGCCCTGAATTTTTGTAAATTATGATTTAAGTTGGCTACTTTACTTTTAGAAACCTAATTTTTTATATAATTATATTCTAGCCATGTATTTTTATGGAAAAGCCCCTAGGCTTTTCTCAAATAATACTTTAGTCCTGTAATTTTACAGAAACACCCCTGGACTCGTTAATAATTATGTTTTTGTCCTGTCTTTTTACACCTAGGCCCCTGAACTTATAAATAATTATATTTTGGCCCTGTAAATTTATAGTTAAGCTCCTAAACTTTTCCAAAACTACATTTTAGTCATTTAATTCTTTATAAATTACATATATTTTTTTGTATGTATATCTTTACAATTTAGTCCCTGTACTTTTTGTAAATTACATTTTGGTCCCTGTATTTTTTTACAAATTACACTTTTGGTACCTAATATTTTTATAAATTATATTTTATACTTACATTTTACAGTTTAACCCTTATACTTTTCTAAAATTACTTTTAGGTCTCTGAACCTGTCTGTTTTTACTATTTTAACCCTAACCCTAAAATTACTTTTAGGTCTCTGAACCCTTCCGATTGAGGCGATTCTTGCGCTCACGTCATCGTAGCAACGCGTACTTTTTCATAGTATTGTTTTCTTTGTAGTTTGTTACTATGTGGTGTGTTGTTTCTTAGTTTGTTTGTATACTTGTGTTTTCGGTGTGACGTTGAGTAGACGAACCGCTGTTAGAGAACTTTCGGGATATCCATCTTTAAGACTTTGAGCAGCAGCAAAGGGAACCAGGCAAGTGTCCTTGATGTATTTTGAACCTATGTTTTATATTCCCTCTATCTCTATGCATGCTTGTTAATATTGAATCCCATGTGTCATATCCTGTTCCATATTATTCCTTGTCGCCTGGGTTCTGGTGTAGCTTATTAATATGGGTACATCATGCTTAGTTTGCTATGTCGGAAATGGAAGTGTCTATTGTTAATCTTGACTAATGATTCACTTTAACATAATGATCATGAGGGATGGGTAATTCTTTGTAGCAACATGGAACCTAGGTGATCCAAGCAGGAGGATGGCAAGGATGGTGCGGGTATGCACGTGTACTCGGTACAGTACTGTGGGATTGTGGTGGTACCTGCTTGGGATCACAAGAGTAGTTTGTGGAGCAGCCACCCAGGAAAACAGCGCAAAGCACAGGGCTCATATGGGTAGGCGATGGACAGTTTACTCCTAGCCACGGTGCCAGAGGGGGCTTCTGTAGGAACGGTTTAATTCCGCAGCGGTGAAACCTTAGCATGGACTGTTTGCAAGCTGAGAAATGCTCTGAACGACCTTGTGGTGATCTCTTGGCCTCACACCTATGGTAGTGTGATTTGGGCAACATGGAGACTCTCTAGTCACTGCATAGTGATGAAATCATCAACCTGTGAGTAAAGTTGTGCAACCTCTGCAGAGTGTCAAATTGTTATAACAGTCGTGCTCACGGTCATGAGCGGCCTAGATCCTCACACATTTAGGAAGGTGGTTTATGGGTGGACTTGGTGGGTAGCCAAGTTTGATTTGGGCGGTGTAACCCTTGGTTTGCTACAGGCGGTGTAACCTGTAGTGTGGATTCATATGGGCGGTTTAACCCATGGTTTGCTACAGGCGGTGTAACCTATAGTGTGGTTTCCTATGGGCGGTTTAACCCATGGTTTGCTACAGGCGGTGTATCCTGTAGTGTGGTTTCCTATGGGCGGTTTAACCCATGGTTGGCTACAGGTGGTTTAACCTGTAGTGTTGGACAGATGAGATAACTGGTGGGAACTTTTCACCTAGTAAGTAGGAGTGCTTTTCAAATGGTCTTAGCTGTAGTGCTCATTTATGCAAATGAACCATTGTGTTAGCCTTTCTTCTATTAAACTTGCATGTCATATTTTCCCCCACTTGCTGAGTACGGCATCTGCTCACCCTTGCTATTTCCCTTTGTTGTTGTACTATAAACTGCTGCTCAGAAGATGGAGATATGGACTACATTAATGAAGACTACTACTAGGCGTGCGTGCCCCCGGTCGATTGCCTGTGGTGTTATGGTGTCTTCCGCTGTTATTCTATGAGAGAGTCGTACTTAGTCATTAAAGACAATTATTTATGTAATAATGGTACGCTTCATTAATGACATTGGTTATACTGTCGATATCTGTGAAACTTGTTCCTGGGCACACATATGATGAGCACTCGGTTTTGTCCTTAAAACCGGGTGTGACAAGATATTCCAAAGACCGCCTTTTCTACTAGATACGGATTATTCGAGTATCTAGTAATGTCATTCGGATTGACAAACGCTCCAGCTCTTTTCATGTATCTCATGAATTCAGTATTTATGCCAGAGTTGGACAAATTTGTGGTAGTATTCATTGATGACATCCTCGTCTATTCTAAGTCCGAGGAAGAGCATGCTGAACATCTTCGTATTGTTCTTCAATGTCTACAAGATCACAAGTTGTATGCAAAATTCAGCAAGTGTGAATTTTGGTTGGACCGTGTGCCATTTCTGGGTCACATAGTCTCTGCAGAAGGAATCTCGGTAGACCCTAGCAAGGTTCAAGACATGCTAGATTGGAAGCCACCAAAGACAGTTCACCAAGTACGCAGTTTCCTCGGGCTAGCTGGATATTATCGTAGGTTCATACCAAAATTTTCTCAGCTGACCAAACCCATCACGGAGCTGCTGAAAAAGGAGAAAAAGTTTAATTGGAACAGCCATTGTGACGAAGCATTTCAAGCATTGAAGAAATTATTGACAACTGCCCCAGTACTGGCTCAACCCGACATCACCAAGCCATTCGACGTATATTGTGCTGCCCTGGGACATGCAAGTCCCTAAGGGTTGGACTCCCCACTGGGAGTCCGACTCGCCGCCGCACTACTGATGTGTGTTGCTAGAGTGATGGTTCTTCGGGCATGAACCATTACTGTGCTATATCGTCAACCTTGTAGCTTCTTATCGTATTTGCTTCCGCTGTGTTTTCAAAAACATCAAGAACTTGTAATATTCCGCTGCACTCTGAGGACTTATTGATGTAATATTCAACTTCAATTCGAACCACTATTGTATTATCAGGTGCCTGCGTTATCAGCACTGTTGGGACCTCGATCCTCCGGGAAGGGGCGCCACATATAGTGCCAACCTAAACAGAGCACGATCATGCAACTCCTCTGCTGCAATCAAATCAATCTCTCGGTTCTCCTTAGAAAGCTTTTCATCATATGGTTGAACCCGTGCTGAAACAAGTGTTGGTGGTTTCTTGCTACCCATTTTATCTACCAAAAAGGGACGTTTTACGTTATTGTTTGGTGGTTTGGACAAATAATTAACCCCATATTTGCATATATTTGTAGTTGTTCTATTTTGGATGTAATTGCAAAAAATAGGTGTAAAACCGGGCAATTATGGATAAGGAACCAAAGAGCAACGGAGATGGGCCAGATACTTGGCCGCGCCAATCGACTCCAATGCCGCGCCGACCGGCACAGGAGGAAAAGATGACAAAGACAAGCCCAAGTTTGGGAAAGACGAAGGCCCAGCCCAATATGAGTCAGAGTCGGTGGAAGTTGACCTAATCCCGTCAAGTATAAAAGGAAGATAACTACCAAGGGCAACGGAGGCAACGAGAGAAACGGCAATCGTGATATTGAGTTGTTAGAACTATGGTTCCAGGATATTGGCAGCGGCGGTTGGTCATAAACACCAATGAGAACCACCAGAAGGGAGGTCGCTCCGATCGACGTGACGCTTGCGCCGATCGGCTCGTGCACGTTCTAGCGCTATTTCTCATCCCTCTGCTATGTTTAGCGGGAGGATGAGCAAGTAGTCTCATATTCTTTTCTCTGGTGTGGGGATTTGGTCATATAACTCTAATACTTATTGATACTCTTTTGATGAATTTAAATTATGTGACGAACTTAATTGCGCATCCATTTATCCCTTTCATTAGTGTATAGGCCAATTCACTTTTGCCCATTGCATAGTGCAACAAACCAGTGGGGAGCTAATAACCTCTGTAGTGACAGCCGGGGTGAATGAAACCACCATGTCTTGTAGAATGTTAGAGTCATCACTCGAGTTGATAAGAGTAAGGTTGCATGCTAGTGAACCAATCCTAAGGAGAGAATCCTTCATTATCCTGTTACATCTCCAATTACATTCATCCACTACTCTCTCACCATCATCATTCACACCAACCCAATCATTGCAATCTGTTAGTAATCCTTTAGTAGTAATAGTTCTGCTCGTTCCCTGTGGATTCGATAACCTTGGAATACTCTGAGGGAAAAAGAGCTACAACTGTACACTGTCCTCTTGCGGTATATAAGTGGGTGCGTAACTATGACCAACAAGCTCAATTTCTATCGTTGTTGCCGGGGAACAAGCTAGTTCTTTTACTATTAATATTTTACTAACGTCTGATCCTTTCTTTTCTAGTTGTTTTTGTTTTTTGTGTTTTGTGTGAATTTTCAGAATGAGTACGACAGGACCTTCCGATCCTCAGGGAGCTTTCTTTGCCATCCCCAGATGTGCTAGTGCCTCAATCCTCAGACGAGAAAGCCATGGCCCCCTCATATGTGTTGAACCCCATTATCATTAGCATGGCTGAAGAAAACTAGTTCTTTGGAGCAAAAGAGGAGAACCCGTATACTCACTTACAAGACTTGGAGGCACTTTGCCAAATACTCTATCATGAAGGAGTGCCACGGGATCTCTACAGATGGTTGTTTTTCCCATTCTCTTTGGGAGGAAGAGCCAAAGAGTGGCACAAGGCAGCATCTCGAGAAGCGAAAGGTAAGTGGAGTGAATTAGTCGAAAATTTTTGTCTCCACTATTTTTCTTTGCCAAAGGTGTAGAAGTTGAGAAGAGAAGTGGTGAACTTCTTACAACAAGATGAAGAATCTCTCGCAGAAGCCTGGATGTGTTTTCAAACATTGTTGAAACAAGGACCTAACCTTGGCATTGATGAGAATATGTGCGCTCAAACCTTCTACATGGCAATAAACAAGGCATCAAGGATGCATTTGGATGGATCGGTCGAAGGAAGTTTTCTGAGATGACAGCCAAGGCTGGGATCGAATTGTTAGGAAAAATTGCCGAGAATGAAGCTTTGCACAAGCATTGGGAAGAATACCTAGAACCAAACCGACAATGCCCATAATTATGTAGAAGGAAGAGTCACAAGCTGAACAGATCTTTATGTCTGATAGTAGAGCGATGATCACTTCAAAGCATGAATTCGAAGAGATAGAGCCCGTCAGACCCACCTCTATGGATCTGATGTCCGTGCCAATCGGCGCAGTCTTTGAACCGATCAGCGTAATTGCAACAATAGGAGAACTGATCACACTGATGACTCCGTTGAGTTGCAAGGAATATACCAAGCTAGAAGCTGTGATTCTGGACAGTCACCTTAAGGAATTGGAAGGTAACTTTGCTAAACCAAAGGGGGATAGGATGTTGGCGAATGCTAAACCACTCGACGAATTTGAGCCAATGGATTGGATTCCTATTGATTTTTCACAAGAGTTGCTCAATATGAGAAGATCCTTCGGCCCGCAAGATGCTTTCAAAGCCGAAATTGAGTATAATTTCCCGAGTAATCACCTTAAGTTGGAAGTTCTCAATCAAGAGATTATTGGGAGAGTTTTAGGAACGCTTTACAAGGATGATATAGAGCTTGATGGAACAGAGGTGAAACAAGCAAAGAGATTACTAGACAGTTGCTTTGACCCCTACGAAGGATTATGTGGTGTGTATGCTGTAGGTGTCACTGATAAAGAAGAAGAAGAACCGTACATACTATGTGAGATATCAGGGAAGGACTTTCTGAGAGCTTTGTGTGACTTTGGTTCCCGTGTCAACTTGATGACTTACGATGAATTTATGAGCATGCCTTATGGAACTCAACACCAGCTGATAGGGACTGAACTTGAGTTCATCATGGCGGATGGAAGGAATACCAAGCCACTAGGGCGATCAAAAATGTTGAAATTAAGGTCAGCTCGAAAACAATACCGGTGGATTTCTTCATTCTAAGTAATGAAGAAACTGGGGTTGAAGACATCATTCTGGGAAGGCCGTTCTTAAGATTAGTACAAGCTGTTCTGAATGCTGGGAAAGGTCAAATTATGCTACACCTAGGAGGTGAAGAAGTGCAATTTCAATTTAACGATCTGTCTTATCAAGACCCTTCTTGCTATCAGGAATTCTACCCAGAGGAAGACGAGAAGATAGGGATGGATATGGGAGATCCACTCGACCACATCATGCGCGAAACTGACAAGGACACTACTAGCGCCGATCGACGTGATGCTGGAGCCGATCGGCTCAACCAGGAATGTCCTGATTTTGAACCTCTAGGGGAGCTGGACCCAGATGAAGCACCAGAAGTGGAACAGAAGGAACTTCCAAAGGAGCTACGCTATGAATATCTAGGGAAGAATAGAACATATCCAGTTAAAGTGAACAACGCCCTAACAAATGAAGAAACAGAAAAGCTGCTTACTATGCTCAAAAGGTATAAGAAGGCTATTGGTTACACATTGGATGACATCAAGGGAATCAGCCCCGCATTCTGCACCCACAAGATTAACTAAGAAGAGAATGCTAAACCAATAGTTGAAGGGATGCGAAGGCTGAAGGAATCAATGAAACCAGTGGTTAAAAAGGAGATTTTCAAGCTGCTTAATGCAAGTATGATCTACCCTGTTGCTAATAGTGAATGGGTTAGTCCAGTACATTGTGTGCCCAAGAAAGGAGGGTTGATAGTAGTGCCTAATGAGAACAATGAGTTGATGCCTCAAAGGACTGTAACTGGATGGAGAATGTGCGTAGATTACAGAAGTTTGAACAAGGTGATGAAGAAAGATCACTATCCTCTTCCGTTCATTGACAAGATGCTTGAAAGGCTAGCAAAGAATTCATACTTTTGTTATTTGGATGGATATAGTGGTTTCTTTCAAATACCGGTAAGACCAGAGGATCAGCAGAAAACTACTTTTACTTGCCCTTTCGGGACATATGCATATAGAAGGATGCCATTTGCTCTTTGCAATGCGCCCACCATGTTTCAAAGATGCATGAATGCAATATTCGCTGAATTCATAGAAGACATTATGGAGGTATTTATGGATAACTTCTCCATACATGGTACTGATTTTGATAGTTGCTTGGAGAATTTGGAGAAGGTTTTGAGAAGGTGTGTTGAATGCGACTTAGTTCTTAATTGGGAGAAGTGCCATTTCATGGTAACAGAAGGGATAGTACTTGATCATGTCATATCTAACAGAGGGATAGAGGTGCATAAAGCAAAGGTATCTATAGTTGAGAAATTACCCCCCCCCCCCCCCCCCCCCTAGATCTTACAACCTTGAGGAGTTTTCTTGGACATGCCAATTTCTATCGTAGATTTGTCAAGGATTATTCAAAGATTGCTAAGCCCCTGACAGAATTGTTGAAGCAAGATATAGAATTTGTCATGGATGATGAAAGACTCTTTGCCTTCAAAAGACTAAAAGAAGCTCTGTGCTCTGCGCCCATTATGCAGCCACCTGATTGGAGTTTACCTTTTGAAATTATGTGTGACGCAAGTGATTATGCAGTTGGAGCTGTTCTTGGACAACGGAAGGGAGGTAAAGTGCATGCTATTTATTATGCTAGCAAAACTTTGAATGAAGCACAGATCAATTATACAACAACTGAGAAAGAGATGTTAGCTGTTATATTTGCTTTTGAGAAGTTTAGATTCTACATTCTAAATTCTAAGGTGATTGTATATACTGATCATGCTGCTATAAGATACTTGGTTTCAAAGAAAGAGTATAAGCCTCGGTTAATGCGATGGGTACTGATGCTACAAGAATTTGATTTAGAGATGAGAGATAAGAAAGGAGTAGAAAATTCTATAGTAGATCATTTGTCTCGTCTTGGATCATCATCAACTGAGCCAATAAAAGATGAAATGCAACAGGAGCAATTGTTTGCCACATTTGGTCGTAGAGAAAGTTGGATGATGGATATTATCAAGGGTTTCAAGGGACAAACTGATATGGTGCACAAGAACACGAGGAGAAGAGTTAAGAGTGAAATGAGAAAATTTATATGGGCCGACCCATACTTGTATAGGTATTGCCAGGACGGAGCAGTGCGAAGATGTGTACCCAGAGAAGAAAGAGCAAGCATTTTGGCAAAATGTCACTCTTCGGATTATGGGGGACATTATGGCTACTTCAGAACACAGGCAAAAGTATGGGCGAGTGGTTTCTATTGGCCTACTATGCATGAAGATGCAAAAAGGTATGTTGCAACATATGCTCAATGCCAACGAATAGGGAATGATAACAGTAGGAATGCAATGCCTCTTAAATATAATCTTCAAGTTGATATCTTTGATGTTTGGGGTATGAATTTTATGGGACCATTTGTGAATTCTCATGGTTGTGAGTATATATTGGTTGCCGTTGATTATGTCTCCAAGTGGGTCGAAGCAATGGCATGTAAGGCCAATACTACAAGAGAATCAAGGAATATACTTCAAGAGCAGATATTCCGTATGTATGGAGTACCAAGGATAATAATTACAGATGGAGGATCCCATTTTACAGGAGGAGAATTTACTAGGTTTTTGGCTAAATCTAGGATTGAACATAGAATTAGAATAGCCTACCATCCCTAGACAAATGGACAAGCAGAAATGTCAAATAAGCAATTAAAAGGGATTCTATAGAAGATTGTTACAAAGGAAGGAAAGGATTGGGCCACAAAGCTTAATGGAGCATTATGGGCATATAGGACGGCATTCAAGACACAAATTGGCATGACACCATATCAATTTGTCTATGGAAAATCATGTCACCTACTGATGGAATTGGAACATAAGGCTTATTGGACAATAAAGGAAATGAATTTGGATCTTGATGCCGCCAGCGTGAAAAGGAAGATACAAATAAGTGAATTAGAAGAGATGCTATTGCGTGCATATGAAAATGCGGCAATATACAAGGAAAAGACAAAGAAGTGGTATGATAAGAAGCTTTTGAAGAAGGAATTCAAGGTAGGTGATCAGGTGCTCCTATTTAATTTGTGATTCAGATTATTTGGTAAAGGCAAACTGCGAAGTAAATAGGAAGGGCCTTATCTTGTGGACACGGTGTTACCTTCGGGAGTTGTAATCATAATGGATGGCAAGAGAAACTAGTACACGGTGAATGGACAACGTCTAAAGGTATATCTAGAACCCGACACATTTGGATTAAAATCTTTTGATGTGTACTTCACTGCTTAGTGCCCTATGTGGTCGAGCTTAACAATGTAAAACAAAAGCTCTGTATGTGTTTTTGATTTTCATGATTTTCTATTTCTGATTGGGTAAATTAGTGTATCGCGCTGATCGGCGCAATGTTGTGCCAATCGGCATAGTCCTGTACCGATCGGCGCAGCAGAGTCTTTTTGGTTATTGAGTCAGTTACGGACCTTGCCTTGTTAAGACTCGTTAAATTCCGCAAATAAGTTACGGACCTAGTCCAATTGGAAATCAAGGGATATAAATATGGAGGGCAGCAACCCCACGAATCATCTCGCATTACGTAGTCACCAGAACAAAACCCTGGGGTCAGAAGCAATGGAAGGCAGCGCGTCGAGAAGCAACCTAGGTGGCGCCGATTGGCGCGACCCTTGCGCCGATAGGTTCGGCGACGGATTTCTGCAGCTCTCTACCGGTAGGTGCTGGGACAAAATAGATGAGGTGTTGACGCCAACACACGATGATCTTGTCGTCTGTTCAAATCTGAGGAAGAAATTCATGAAGAAAAGCAAAGCTGACGCATGGAACGCAGACAAGGTGAATATGGACAATGAACTTCGGCAGATGATGAAGAGAGTATTGGTGTGCAAGGGAAAATCTATAGCACCTAATGAAAGTGAAGCTGTTTCTCAAAGGTACACCATGGAAGGCCTTCTTGATCTTTCTAAGCCCGTGTCATATGAAGATTTCCTATCTTTCGAAAGATCATTGACTAAGCAAGAGAAGGAGGAACTAGATAAAGAGAGCGCTCTCACAATCCATAAGTGTCGGCTTTATAGTGAACATGATATTGCCGCCATGTATGAACTCAAGCTATAAGAGGAAGCCGAAGAAGCCATGTATCAGCTGGATGCGGAAAAGGATCTTCAGGCTAGAAAGGATGGAGCCTCTCCCAGGGTTCTTACCGATTGGGAGGGTTTTCAAGAAAACAAGATTCATAGGAACAGTTGCATCGAAGGTTGCAAGTGTTTCTTTTGTGCTAAAGATCTTCAACATAGGGTTGTACTCCAATTGGCAGAAGATCCAACCTTCATACCTAGAGATGTTTTATATGATGATGGCTATCGCGCAATTCCTGGAGGGAAGACGCCTAAGGAGATTAACGATGAGATTTTTCGAAGGCAGCAAAAAAAGGCGATCCGTGAGCGTAATTTGGAATAGTTGGCTAAGTATATGAAGGAAACTGCCAGCTGCGCCGATCGGCGTGACACTGGAGCCGATCGACACGATCTGAAGATGGCTGAGTTTATTGATCTAACAGCTCTGCCAAGTGAAGATGAAGAGCCTACTACAAAGAAGTGCAAGACTACAATAGAGGTTCGTAGATCTGCTAGGCTATCGGGTAAGCCAATTCAAAGGTATTCTGAGTGGATAGCGACTTTGATTCATTATACTATTTAGAAACTTTGGAAAGTGGTGACCCTAGTGTGCCTAGGGACTTTAGTGATGATTTTGATATGCGAAGAAGCTTTGGTAATCCTAAGTTTGAAAATTGGGGAACACATGCAGCATGTAGTGTCGACAGGGCAGCAGGAACATCAACAAGAGTTAATGGTAATGCAGAGGGAAATGGAGGCAGTCGCAATAGAGAAAGAACACCATCGCACCAATTGGCTCAGCTTATGCACCGATCGGCTCAGAGGAGTTTGAACAGTGTCTCCCCCTACAGTGTTGAAAATCATAATCTGCAACCACCCATTTGTTGTCCTGTCTGCCGAAGGAATATTGAGCGCTTGTATCTAGACAGGGATCGTGCCTATAGGCATCAAAGGGATGTGGATCGGAGAATCCAGGATACAATCGAGATGAATGAAGCGGACTACACTTTTCTCATAAGGAATGTAAGACGAATTTTCCGAGTCTCGAACAGGCATGGTCTACATGATTAGTGTGTTGAGTTTCTTCTCTTGCAATGAGGACATTGCAAATTTTGAGTGGGGGAAGGGCTTTGCCATTAGTCATAGTTTTTAAGTGTTTTTGAGTCTAGTTTCTTGCTTGTTTTTCTTATTAGTGTTTATCTAAATTTGTGTGCTTAAGAGAGTCATGAGTAATGTTGAGAGTTGCTTAAAAGTATTTTATGTAGTTTGAATCATTGTATTGTCTTTAATAAAGTTAGTGTCGATTGTCAAATTGAAAGTGCCCCATACTATTTATCTTGTCTTTTTGATAGTCGATTGGTTGAGAACTTGAATTAGTTGGTTACCACTTAACTTTTGAGCTTTGTATTTGTAAAAATATCTTTTAACTCATCATAAGCTAAAAGCAAAAGCAAGGTTTAAATATGCCTACATAGCCAAGTGAATGAGAGCAAGCTACACATTGGAACTAAATAGATTGTAAGTAACTTTGTCAACTTGTTGCTCATGATTTTGACTAAATTAGGAAAGGACGATCTATTTGTTTACCTCAGTATTTCTAGCCATTCTTATCCATTTAAACACCTTGCTATCATGAAAACCATACGTCTTTGCTTCTCCCTCCTCCTTGATACAACCTATATTCTCAATGAAAGGGAATTCAGAAATTTCAGCTGCTGGTACAAGATAGAAATTGCTGATCATATCAGGAATAGAAAAAGAGTGAAAAGAAAAAAAGAAAAAGAGAAAAATATAGACCACGCCGATCGGCGTGACGGTTGTGCTGATCAGCGTTGTTGCAAGAAAGAGAAAAAAATATATAAAAAAGAGAGAGAGAGAAAAAAAAATATTCCCTAGAGGTAGCAAGGTTATCAAGGAAAGCAACTTTCTGATTATTTCTAATTCTTTGCCATTATTCACATTGAAACATTATCCTTTAGATCTCCTATGTTCCTGTTCTCCATTAAAAATCCTTTTCCAAGTAAATCTTTTCTTAGTGGGCATGATTGAGCACATTGTTGACATGGTTAATCTTATGGTTTAATATAGTTATATAGCCATCCACGATCCATATACACTCCTTGATTAGATAGGAGAGTGAAGGAAATACACTTGAGGTATTTAGAGAAGACCAAATGCTTGATGTTTGATGCTAAAGATGAGTTGAAGAAAACTAAAATTGTTTTTGAAAAGGTTTTGTGGTGATATGATTAAGTTCAAGTATGAAATGCCGATTGGTTAAAAAGAAGATGAGAGAAAATCTCTATGGAGGTAAGTAAAAATAATGATTGAGATTGATTGCATGAGAGATGATGTGAAGATTCTTGCTACATATTTGATTTTGTATTGCTCGAGGACTAGCAATGATTTGAGTGTGGGGGAACTATTGGTGGTTTCTAGCTACCCATTTTATCTACCAAAAAGGGACGTTTTATGTCGTTATTTGGTGGTTTGGACTAATAATTAACCCCATATTTGCATATATTTGTAGTTGTTCTGTTTTGGATGTAAATGCAGAAAACAGGTGTAACACAGGGCGGTTGTGGATAAGGAACCAAAGAGCAACGGAGATGGGCCAGATACTTGGCCGTGCCGATCAGCTCCAATGCCGCGCCGATCGGTGCAGGAGGAAAAGATGACGAAGACATGCCCAAGTCCGAGAAAGACAAAGGCCCAACCCAATATGAGTCAGAGTTGGTGGAAGTTGACCTAATCCCGTCAAGTATAAAAGGAAGATAACTATCAAGGGCAACGGTGGCAACGAGAGAAACGACAATCGCAATATTGAGTTGTTAGAACTAGAGTTCCAGGATATTGGCGGCGGAGGTTGGTCAACACCGACGAGAACCACCAGAAGGGAGGTCACGCCGATCGGCATGACGCATGCACCGATCGGCTCGTGCGCGTTCTAGTGCTATTTCTCATCCCTCTGCTATGTTTAGCGGGAGGATGAGCGAGTAGTCTCATATTCTCTTCTCTAGTGCGGGGATCTGGTCATGTAACTCTCGTACTTATTGATACTCATTTGATGAATTTAATCTATGTGATGAACTTAATTGCGCATCCATTTATCCCTTTCATTAGTGTATAGGCCAATACACTCTTGCCCATTGCATAGTGCAAGAAACCAGTGGGGAGCTAATAATCTCTGTAGTGACAGCCGGGGTGAATGAAACCACCATGTCTTGTAGAATATTAGAGTCATCACTCGAGTTGATGAGAATAAGGTTGCATGCTAGTGAACCAATCCTAAGGAGGGAATCCTTCATTATCCTGTTACATCTCCAATAACATTCGTCCACTACTTCTCACCATCATCATTCACACTAACCCAACCATTGTAATCTATTAGTAATCCTTTAATAGTAATAGTTCCGCTTGTTCCCTGTGGATTCGATAACCTTGGAATACTCTGAGGGAAAAAGTGCTACAACTATACACCGTCCTCTTGCGATATATAAGTGGGTGCGTAACTACGACCAACAACAAGAGTGACCTCGGTCCGCAGCATAGCCTCTGAATCGTAGACCAATGAGAAAGGCGACTGGCCAGTGGCCTGACTGGTATTTGTGCGAAGACCCCAAAGAACTGAGGGTAATTCTCTGACCCATCGACCGGCATAAGGTTTAAGTCTGTCAAATATCTGAGGCTTCAATCCTTGTAGAATCATACCGTTGGCCCGTTCGACCTGCCCATTACTTTGAGGATGAGCCATTAATGCAAAGTGGATGTTATTCCCATCTTATCAGCAAAGTCACGGAACTCCATTGATGTTAATTGAGTACCATTGTCGGTAACGATATCATGAGGAACCCCAAACCGAGTAAAAACATCCTTGACAAACTCAATCGTCTTCTTTGATGTTATCTTGCGGAACAACTTTGTTTCAATCCACTTGGCAAATTTGTCAATAGCAACAAACAGATAAATGAACCCACCTGGCGCTTTCTTGACTGGACCAACAATATCAAGCCCCCAGGCAGCAAAAGGCCAAGTCAAAAGTATCATCTGAAGTTGCTGTGAAGGCACATGCGTTTGTTGAGTGAAGAATTGACAACCTTCACACTTCCGAACGACTTGGTGTGCATCTTCGACCGCCGTAGGCCAGTAAAACCCTTGCCAAAAAGCTTTTCCGACCAAAGTCTTAGAAGCTGCATGATTACCACATATTCCTGAATAAATTTCTTCCACCAACTTTTGACCTTCCGGTATGGAGATGCATCGCAATAAGATGTCTGATCCTCCTCTTTTGTAAAGTTGATCGTCCACCATTAGATATCCTCGACATCGGATTTTCAACCTCTGTTGCTCATTAGGATTTGTAGGCAGCGTTCCCTTGTCCAAATACTGGATGAGTGGGTCACGCCAGTCGGTCTCCATATTGTCATTACCAATAAGATCAACAACAATACTTGTTAATACATCCAACCGAGGAGAGATAGTGGGGGAATCCAGGGTGTGTAAGAAAACACCGGGCAGGATTTTAGACCGAGATGATCCCATCTTAGCCAGTTCATCAGCCGCCTGGTTGTTATCTCTAAGGACGTGCGTGAACTTCAATCCATCGAATTTGTCCTCGAGCTTCCTTACTTCCTAACAATAGGCACTCATATTATCATCTACACAGTTTCAATCCTTGGTGACCTGATTAATGACCAAGGCCGAGTCACCAAAGACGTCAAGATGCTTAATGTCGAGTGATACAACAATGCGCAGACCGTGTAGGAGTGCTTCATATTCCATAGCATTATTAGATGCGCAAAACATAACGTGAAGGACATACCAAAGCTTCTCTCCTATGGGTGAGATAAATACAACTCCCGCACCAGCTCCCAGTAATTGAAGAGAGCCATCGAAGTACATTTTCTAGTACTCGACATCTTGGGTAGCAGGAGGCATTTGAGCCTCTATCCATTCGGAAACAAAGTCAGCCAATGCCTGTCCTTTAATTACCGATAAGAAACCATGTGGATGTGTGCCATGGTTCAATATATGTGATGAGTAGTTGACTTGAGCGGATCTTGTGTTTGACTTCAAATGCGGGAATCCGGGGATTGCATGTGTGTGTGCATGATTATGGTTTCGACTAACCGAAGTTGGTGGATGTATTGGTGATGTTGCAGGAGTTGGGAAATGTGTTTGCTTGTCTTATGATGTGTAGGTCACTGGAGTCGACTTGGCGGTCAACGGCGAGAGGATCGGGAACAAGTAGAGGACTTGGGGCCGGACGATCAGGATGCCGGGTGAAGTCAAGGGTGATCCACACCGTACACGTGGAGAGTGAAGAAGCTCGGACGGTTTCGCGGTTGATCCTCAAAACTGTGGTGGTGATGAAGACGGCATGTTGACCAAGTACGGGTGAACGGGATGCCAGTACAAGTGACAAGGGGGCCCGATGGATAGGGACTGGGAGAGACTTGCCGGTGGTCAGGATTACGGGACAAGTTGACACACGACGACATCGGGAAGTCATGCTTTGAGAAGCGTGCGAGGTGGTTTCCTGGTTTGAGCCTCAAAACCGGTGGTGGTGGTTGGTGGTACACGTGGCACCATCACGGAGCTTGCTTCGAGAAGAAGCAAAGACGTGAAGCGTCCGATGGCATTCGGGCGATGAGGCGAAAGATGGACGGTTATGCCCCCGGTGGTAGGTGGGTGTGTTATGTTGGTCAAGGGTAGAGTGGGCATGTGGACAATAGACCCTAGACCTATATAAGGAGAGGTGTGGCTAGTGGGAGAGGAGTCTCTCTTCCATTAGCCTTGTGTTAGGAACTCATTACAAAGTGCTAGGAGTGGACTTCATGTTTTAGTGGAGAGGAGAGGGTGTGTCAGAGACATCTCTTGCTCTTCCAAATAGTGGGAGGAAGAGGGTGGCTTCCTAGCCTTGTAACCATGGATCTTGTAAGCACCTTTCCATGATATGAGAAGTATTTTCGTGCTCAAGATTTTCCTCTTCCCTTGAATCCCGAATTTCTCCTTTTTCCTATTTTCGTGGGAATTTTTTATCTCCTTTTTGGATGAGTTTTTGGGACAGATTTATTTAGGAACTTGTTGCTATGATGAGCTAGAACAATCCTTCATAGGTCCACGAACAAATCAAGAACACTAGCACCTTCAATTTTAAGGATTTCTCAAGTTCTCCCTTTTTGGTGTTCTTGGCACAAGATCTGAAATTTGTGCTGATTTCTTGATCCACTTGAGTTGATCTTCTAGGATTAGGGTCGTGATGTGCTGAGGATTCACTAGTCCAAAAATCGCATCATTTGGAGTTTGTTTGAATAAGTTTGGAGAATATTTGATAAAATCCCGAAAGTTTTTCTTGTTCTGTCGGGTCGATCGGCACTGCCGACGACCAGGACCGGCACTGCCGGTGGATTGCAAAACCCTGCACCAGCACTGCCGATGGGTCTCACCAGCACTACCGATGGTCCTGATCAGCACTGCCGGTGGTGGTCCAGAAGATACAGCTTTGTGAGGTTTCCAACTATCTCAAGTCTTTGTTATTTCTTGGTGTTTCCGCTATGTTTGTTTGTAGTAGTTGATCACTTCTAGGGCTAGTACACCATGAGTTGGTTTGTGTAGTCTTGGTGATTGGCTCGAAGGTTGGCTTGGGTTGTTTTTGGGATATAGGCCAAGTTCTCTAGAAGAATTTTGATTGGCTCCCATTCAATCCCCCCCCTTTGGTCGCCTTCTCGGTCCTTCAATTGGTATCAGAGCCGGTTTGATCACTAGTTGACCTTCACTGGCTTTGTGATATGAAGGCGACATGGAGAAGCGTGTTGTTAAGCTGTGGATGTTCGATGGAGAGGACTTCCCCTACTGGAAGTCACGAACCAAGGCGTATCTGCTGAGTCAAGGACGTGCAATTTGGGAGATTGTTGAGCAGGAGTATGCTGTCAAGACCTGAACACTACATCTACAGGTGAGTTAACCAGGTATGAACACAACTCCAAAGTTGTCAACATTCTGCTTTCTACACTTGGTAGAAGTGAACATGATCGCGTTGCACACCTTGACACTGCTCATGCTATTTGGGTTAAGCTTTGCACGTACCATGAGGGTACCAATCAAGTCAAGTCTACGAGTAAGGATTCTTATAATAGACAGTACCAAACCTTTGCACAAAAACCTAGCGACTCACTAGATGACACCTTTCATAGGTTTGAGGCAATTGTGTGCAACTTGCGGGCTTGTGGTAACCTTGTGTACAATGACAATGATAGAGGTAAGCAATTGTTCTACTCACTTGATGAAAATGTTTGGGGGGTTAAAATTGCTGCTCTAGAAGAAATTACTGAATTCAATACCTTGAACTGTGAGCAACTGTATAGCAAGCTGAAATCTCATGAACTTTCTAGGAAATCTCGTCCTAATCTTGCTTTTCCTTCTTCTAGCATGGCTTTGCTTTCTAGCTCTCAGAAGGGTGATCATAGTTGTGCTTCTTATGGAACTAACCCCTCACTTGACAAGTCTTCTTTGGAGTTTGCTTTGTCTTCTCTTGTTGCAGCTTCTAATGAACAGATGGAGTGCATTCCTGATTATGATCTGTCCTTGCTCACAAGGAAGTTCAGGAAGTTCTACAACAACCGAAAGGAGAGAAGAGGAGGTGGTTCAAGAACCTGCTTCGAGTGCGGTCACCTGAGACACTTCATTGTTAACTTCTCCAAGAAGAAGAAGAAGGTCGGGTACCACGACAACAACACTGAAGATTTCAAGCAGAAGAAGAACCGCTCCTACAAGAAGGGCAAGAACTCCAAGAAGTTCGCCAAGGCCACTACATGCGCCTGCGTTGCCGCCTTGAGTGATGTCGACCTCACATCAAGCGAAGGTCGTACAAGCTTGGAGGAGGAGGTTGAAAAGCCATGAGTCAAGAGGAAGGATGACTTCACCGGGCTTTGCTTCATGGCAAAGAACGACCACGACACCAACTCTGGATTCGACTCCGACACAAGCGAGGTACCTCCCACTCTTGATGAGCTCTCTTCTGAACTTGATCATTTGTGCGATGTTCTGCTCTTGCAAGATGATAAGCTTCACAGTGCTGTTCATGAGAGTAGAGAGCTTAAGTCTAAGTTGGAGAGTGCTGATTTTGAGATTGCTTCACTTTGGTCTAAGCTTGCTAAAGATGACATGGTTGTAGAGTGTCAGTCTTGTCAAGTTGTGATGAATGATCTGAGTTAGAGGGAGAGTGTGAATGCTCAAGTTGCCAGTCAGCTTGAGAGTGTCCTCAAGGAGCTTGATGAATTTAAAGCTAGACCAACTCTTTTGGGTGCATGTCAGAAGTGCCCCAAGCTCACAAGTGAGTGGGAAGCTCAAACCCTCAAAGTCAAAGAGCTTAAGTCCAACCTGCTCATTGAGACTCGCTCTAAGGTCCTTCCACCACCCTGTGAGGTGTGTGTCTCTCTTGAGGACAAACTTGTGATGACTAGGGAGGAAAACAAAGTCCTAGTCCAAGAAATTACTATTTTGTTTCTAGGCTCCAAAGAACCCTAGTGAGTAAGGAAAAGATTGAGAGTGATTTGGCAAGAGTGAAGGAGAGTGCTTCTAGGTCAACCTATAACTTGGGCTTGGGATTTGAGAGGTGTGACAAGGAGAGTGAGAATGTGGGTAAGTTTGTACCTAGCTCTAGCTATAAGGATGAGGAAAACACCATCAAACCTACTGACACATACTATCCACCTAATCCAAAACCCTCCTTCAACCCAAACCAAATAGAGAAGCCAAAACCCGAGCCAGACATGCAAACCAAGCCTAATTCTAAGGGTGTCTACATTTGCATGTTTTGTGGTTGCAAGGGTCACTTGGATGAATTCTGTTATAGGTGTAAGAGGATTGAGAGGAAGCAAGCTAAGTTGACTAGGGATGCTTTTTATGACAATTTTGTTGACTTTCAGCCTCGCTCTCTTTCTCGTGCCTATCATGGACAGGGTCATTCCTCATATGGCTTTGATTCACAAAATAGAGGCTTTGCGCAGCAGTGCTTTGGCGCCTCACATTTTCCCCATCGTGGTGAGCACCACTTGCCCAGATTTGGCTTTCACACAGAGGATTTCTATCCTCACAACCCAAGGTTTGAGTCAAGATGCTTTGATAGGCCACATTTTCCCATCATGGTTCTCGTCCCATATGTTTGAATGATAATGTGCAAAGAACTATGATGACTACTGCTAGTTGTACAGTTAAGTGCTGGATTCCCAAATCTCTTTTGACTAACCCTAGCACTGAGCCATCGACTTTTCCTTCTTGTTCTTTGTAGGCAGCAGGTGGAGGCTTGGAGAACAAATGGTTGATGGACTCCGGGTGTTCGCGCCACATGACCAGAGATGCAAAGTGGTTCTCCAGCCTCGCTCCCTTGAAGCGGCGGGAGTATGTGACCTTTGGAGATGACAAGAGAGGGAGAGTGAAGGCAAGAGGCGCGGCAAAGGTAAATGAAAAATTCACTCTCAAGGATATTGGTTTGGTTGAGTATCTCAAGTACAATCTCCTCTCTGTCTCTCAGCTTCTTGATGTTGGTTTTGAAGAGCGCTTTAAGTCAAATGCTTCTTGTATTATTGATTCGAGTGGTTCCTTGGTTTGTGGGATTTCTCGCATTGGCAGAGTTTTTCAGGTTGATTTTGCCGGTTCTCCTAGTTCCCACAAGTGCTTGTTTGCGCAATCTTCTTCTAAGCTTTGGAAATGGCATAGGCGACTAGGTCACATGAGCTTTGACTTGTTATGTCGCTTGAGTGGCCTAGGCTTGATCCGAGGATTGCCTAAGCTCAAATTTGATAAGGATTTGGTTTGTGCTCCTTGTCGTCATGAGAAAATGATTGCCGCTTCTCATCCACCAATCAATTTGGTGATGGCTGAACGCCCTACAGAGTTGCTTCATATGGACACTGTTGGTCCTTCTCGGTTCGTTCGGCGGGTGGGAAGTGGTATGTTCTTGTGATTGTTGATGACTATTCTCGCTACTCTTGGGTTTACTTTCTTGAGAGCAAGGATAAAGTGTTTCATCACATTCGGAGCTTAGCTTTGAGGTTGTTCAAAGAACTCCCTGGTGCATTACGAGCAATCCGCAGTGATAATGGCACCGAGTTCAAGAACTCCTCCTTTGATGCCTTCTGTCTTGAGCATGGTATTGAGCATCAGTTTTCAGCACTTCGTGTTCCTCAGCAGAATGGTGTGGTCAAAAGAAAGAACAGAACTTTGGTGGAAATGGCCCGGACGATGCTCGATGAGCATAGGACTCCAAGGCGGTTCTGGGCTGAGGCCATTAGCACTGCTTGCTATGTTTCCAATCGGATTTTCTTGCACTCAATTCTAAATGTGACTTCTTATAAGCTATGTTTTGGGAGGAAGCCATTTGTTTCTCATTTGCATGTTTTTGGCTGCAAGTGCTTTATTCTCAAGCGTGGCAATCTTGATAACTTTGAGTCGAGATCTTCCGATAGCATCTTTCTTGGTTACTCTCTTCATAGTCATTCCTACAAAGTTTTGAATTTGGAAACTAACACCATTGTAGAGTCCTGCGATGTAACCTTTGATGAATCAAACTCTTGTGCAAGCAATGTGATTGAGACTGCAGGTACCAAGGAGATGGAGGAGAGGATCTTTGTAGAAGAGGACCTACAGGGCTTTGATGACGATGATGATGATGATTCACTTCATCTCTTATCTGAGCTTGTTCCTGCTGCCACCACCACTCCAGCAGAGGGTCCAAAAGCTTCTACATCTACTTCAGCAGCTGTCGAGCAAGCTCCAACTGTGGTTGAGGGGGAGGTACACTCTGAGAGAGAGGCCCCTCATCACATTCAGCGTCAACATCCACCTCAACAAATGATCGGTAATCTCTATGAGAGGACAACAAGGTCAAGTTCTGCACATCTCGCCTGCTTTATCAATTCTCTCTTTGTTGCAACCTTTGAACCCCGGGATGTTGGACACGTACTATCTGACGAACATTGGGTTAATGCCACGCATGAGGAGTTGGAGAACTTTGAGAGAAACAAATTGTGGACCCTAGTAGAGCCTCTTGTTGGTGTCAATGTCATAGGAACCAAATGGGTGTTTAAAAACAAGCATGGGTAAGATGGTGAGGTTGTTAGGAACAAGGCTAGGCTTGTTCCTCTGGGTTTTAGCCAAGTGGAGGGCTTAGACTATGGGGAAACCTTTGCTCCTGTTGCACGCATAGAAGCCATTAGGATCTTGCTTGCATTTGCTACCTCTAAGGGCATTAGACTCTATCAAATGGATGTCAAGAGTGCTTTCCTAAATGGTTTCATAGAGGAAGAGGTTTATGTAAAACAATCACCTGGCTTTGAGCACCACAAATACCTAAACCGTGTGTACAAGCTTCAGAAGGCTTTATACGGGCTAAAGCAAGCACCTAGGGCATGGTATGCTAGGCTTAAGACTTTCTTCCTACAGTGTGGGTATGTCGTGGGGTGTGTTGATAAAACCTTGTTTACTCTCAGGCATGGCAATGACTTTCTAATGGTTCAGATTTACGTGGATGATATCATTTTTGGTGGTTCCTCTCATGTTCTTGTGTCTAGATTTCAGGAAGCCATGGAAAGTGAATTTTAGATGTCGATGATAGGCGAGCTCACCTTCTTTCTTGGGCTTCAAATCAAGCAGTGCAAGCAAGGCACTTTCATACATCAAACCAAGTACACGAAGGATCTCCTAAAAAAGTTTAACATGGTCAATGTGAAGCCATTGTCCACACCAATGTCCACTATAACGGCACTTGACCCTGATGAAGACTGTGAACCGGTGGACCAAAGGGAGAATAGGAGTATGATTGGCTCCCTCTTGTACCTGACAGCGACAAGACCCGACATACACTTTGCGGTGTGTCTTTGTGCTCGTTTTCAAGCTTCCCCAAGGGTGACTCATCGCAAGGATGTCAAGTGCATCTTCAGGTATCTCAAATACACCCTTGAGTTCTGTCTTTGGTACTCTGCATCTTCATCTCTTGATCTCATTGGGTATTCGGATGCGGACTATGATGGGTGTAGAATTGATAGGAAGAGAACTTCTGGTACTTACCATTTCTTGGGTACTTCTTTGATCTGTTGGTCTTCTCGTAAGCAGTCGAGTGTTGCCCAATCCACCACAGAGGTTGAGTATGTAGCTACTACTAGCTGCTGCTCACAAATCCTATGGGTTGTATCTACCATGAGGGACTATGGGTTAACCTTTAAGAGTGTTCCACTCATGTGTGATAACTCCAGTGCCATATGCTTAGACAAAAACCCAATCTAGCATGGTAAGGTCAAACACATCAATGTGCGATTCCACTTCATGAGAGACAATGTTGAGGGGATGTTGAGCTCAAATACATCGACACCAGAAACCAACTAGTCGATATCCTCACCAAGCCCCTAGATGCATATAGACATGCTTTTCTTCGAGGGGAACTTGGTTTGTGTCATCCTTATGGCATCATTTGAGGGGGAGTTGGTGTTAACTTATATATATATGTATCTTACCTTTTATGCATTGCATCTCATATGTAATATATGCATTGGTAGATGAGCTTTGATTCTTATGCTTTCTTGCATTTTTCTTTGCTATGATTGAGCTTGAGCTAAGTTGTGTGGATGTGATGGTAATCTCTCATGCTTAGATTTTCTAGATGGCCTGTTATAGACTCATGTGAGCAACTTGCTAATCTGAAAGGTAAACTAAGCTTTTTGTGAACCTTATGAACTAATATTGCTAAAACTTGCTCACCATGTGTATAATTGCTTTTATCCTTGTCGAAACTTGCATTGAGGCTAGTCTAAAGGATATCTTGGCTTTGGCACCTTGTGTTTGTAAAATGGAAGGCTTTGCAAATGTTTAGCTCATGATGGGATATTGTGGGATTGTGTGTTCCTTTTGCCGCAAAGGCATGCTCTTTTGTCTTGTAAATAAACTGTGGATAATCTGCTAAGTGTTTTTGATCAAGAATAATTCTAAAATGCTAAATCCAAACATTGTGACTTGAGGCCTCGGGGTGTTTGCCGTACCCAGTCGTGCGACCCTCCATATGGATAAGAGGACACATGAGGATAAACAATAAACACTTGATCAATTGAGTCTTTGTTGCATATGTGAGCGTTTGTGAAGCTCATTTTCTACAAATGCTTGTTGCCCTAGTTGAGATTGAAACTGGCTAGATTCTTATGATTCACTTGATGCTTGTTTTGCCTTGGATGGGAGTACTTACACATGTGGTGGCAGATTTTCTCATGATAAGCAAAATTTGATTCTATCTAAGCTAGTCAATCTTTCTGCTTAGCCGGTATAGCTCATGGTGTTTATGCCTTGCTATCTATTTTTGATCTTTGCATGATTGTGAGCTATTGCTTTTACACTTCATGGCTCTATGTTTATGGGTAGCAAAGTTATATACTTGTTTGCATAATTGTTGAAGCTCCATAGGTTTGCATTTTCATGCTTTGCATGTTTGCTTGTTCTTTTGCATCTTTGATGAGTTCGTTGCCAAAGGGGGAGAAGATATTGGGTCATGCACAAATAATGCTAAGAAACTTAAAATGGTCCATTCTGCACTACATGAAACCTACCACGAGTTGAGGGGGAGCATATCATGATCTTGAGCGTTTTCTTGCTCTTTTCACATTCTTTGCGTCTCAAGTCGTTTTCTTTGCCAACTCTTGTTTTTGTGATCCCTACCTTGCTAGATGGCTTCTTTTCACCTTTTCTTTGGGTTTGGCCATTTGGATTAGTTTATTCGGTTTCGCATTTCACTCTCTAATCTTGTGCATTTGAGGTTGTCAATGTACTCATCAAGGGGGAGATTGAGAAACCATGTGGATGTGTGTCATGGTTTGCAATATATGTGATGAGTAATTTACTTGACCGGATCTTGTGTTTGAGTTGAAATGCAGGAATCCGGGGATTGCATGTGTGTGTGCATGATTATGGTTTTGACTAACCGGAGTTGGGTGATGTATTGGGGATGTTGTAGGAGTTGGAAAATGTGTTTGCTTGTCTGATGATGTGTCAGTCATTAGAGTCGACTTGGGAGTCAACGGCGAGAGGATCAGGCACAAGTAAAGGACTTGGGGCCGGACGATCGGGATGCCGGGTGAAGCCAAGGGTGATCCACACCGTACACGTGGAGAATCAAGAAGCACGAACGGTCTCGTGGTTGATCCTCAAAACCGTGGTGGTGATGAAGACGGCATGTTGACCAAGTCAAGGCAAATAGGATGCCGGTACAAGTGACAAGGGGGCCCGATGGACAGGGACTGGGAGAGACTTGCCGGTGGTTAGGATTACGGGACAAGGAGACACCTGTCGACGAAGCGTGTGAGGCGGTTTCCTGGTTTGGGCCTCAAAAACGGTGGCAATGGTTGGTGGTGCACGTGGCACCATCATGGAGCTTGCTTCAAGATGAAGCAAAGACGTGAAGCGTTCGATGGCATTCGGGCGATGAGGCGATAGATGGATGGTTATGCTCCCGGTGGTAGGTGGGTGTGTTTTGTAGGTCAAGGGTAGAGTGGTCATATGGAAAATAGACCCTAGGCCTATATAAGGAGAGGTGTGGCTAGTGGGAGAGGAGTCTCTCTTCCATTAGCCTTGTGTTAGGAACTCATTACAAAGTGCTAGGAGATGACTTCATGTTTTAGTGGAGAGGAGAGGGTGTGTAAGAGACATCTCTTGCTCTTCCCAATAGTGGGAGGAAGAGGGTGGCTTCCTAGCCTTGTAACCATGGATCTTGTAAGCACCTTTCTATGATATGAGAAGTATTTTCGTTCTCAAGATTTTCCTCTTCCCTTGAATCCTGAATTTCTCTGTTTTCCTATTTTCGGAGCTATTTTCATGGGAATTTTCGGTCTCCTTTTTGGATGAGTTTTTGGGGCGGATTTCTTGAGGAAGTTGTTGCTATGATGAGCTAGAACAATCCTTCATAGGTCCATGAACAAATCAAGAGCTCGAGCACCTTCAATTTGAAGGAGAAACCCCCCTTTTGGTGTTCGTGGTACAAGATCTAAAATTCATGATGATTTCTTCAGCTACTTGAGTTGATCTTCTAGGATTAGGGTCGTGATGTGCTGAGGATTCACTGGTCCAAAAATCACATCATTTGGAGTTCGTTTGAATAAGTTTTGGAGAAGATTTAACAAAATCCTGAAAGTTTTTCCTGTTCTATCGAGGTCGATCGACACTGCCGACGACCAGGACCGGCACTGCCGGTGGGTTGCAAAACCCCACACCACCACTGCTGATGGGTCTCACTGGCACTGCCAATGGGGCCAACTGGCACTACTGATGGTCCTAATCGGCACTGCCAGTGGTGGTCCAGATGGTACAACTTTGTGAGGTTTCCAACTATCTCAAGTCTTTGTTGTTTCTTGGTGTTTCCGCTATGTTTGTTTGTAGAAATTGATCACTCCTACGGCTAGTACACCATGAGTTGGTGTGTGTAGTCTTGGTGATCGGCTCGGAGGTCGGCTTGGGTTGTTTTGGGGATATAGGCCAAGTTCTCTAGAAGAATTTTGATTCGCTCCCATTCACCCCCCCCCCCCCCATCTGGTCGCCTTCTCGGTCCTTCAGCCGACCGAGGCGCGAATGTAATGGTATACTGACCCAGTTTGACCACTCACTTGGCAATCTTTCCTTCAGCTTCTCGATTGTGAAGCACTGTGCTGAGTGCGAAGGAGGTCTAGACTTCGATTGGATGAGCTTGGAAATAATGCCTCAACTTCCTGTAGGTGATCAATAATGCATATAACAACTTCAAGATCAAGTGATATCTCGTTTGAGAGGCACTAAGGACCTCGCTAACAATATAGATCGGGTGTTGTACTTTTTTTATATGACCCTCTTCCTCTCGGTCGACTGTTAGGACAGTACTCACAACCTGAGTTGTGACCGATATGTAAAGCTAAAGCTTTTCTCCTGGCTCTCAAGGCACCAAGACTGGAATGCTGCTGAGGTGAACCTTCCACTCGTCCAATGCCGACTACACCTCTTTTGTCCAAGCGAAGTCATCCTGCTTTTTAAGGAGTCTAAAGAGTGGTAACCCTCTAACCCCTAGTCAAGAGATAAAGTGACTCAAGGAAGCCAAGCATCCGGTCAGCTTCTGAACATCCCTTTGAGAATTAGGTGGTCCCATATCAAGGATCACCTTGATTTTATCCAGGTTAGCCTCTATACCTCATATCGAAACGATGTAACCGAGTAGCTTTCCCGAAGGAACCCCAAAAACACACTTTTTAGGATTCAGCTTCATCGAGTAATGCCTCAGATTGTCAAAGGTTTTTGCCAGGTCAAAAAGAAGTTTTTTGATGTTTCGAGTCTTGACAATGATGTCATCAACATAAGCTTCTGCATTCCGACCGATCTGAGTAGCTAGGCAGCGTTGAATGCCTCGTTGGTAAGTCGCGCTAGCATTTTTCAGACCAAAGGGCATTGTGATATAGCAGTAGGCGCCAAAGGGTGTTAAAAAGGAAGTTTTAATCTGATCTTCGACTTTTAGTGGGATCTGGTGATAGCCTGAATAGGCATCCAAAAAGCTTAAAAGCTCACACCCGGCTATTGAGTCTATGATTTGATGAACACGAGGAAGAGCAAAGGGGTCTTTAGGACAGATCTAGTTGAGATTGATATAATCAACACACATCCTCCACTCTTTATTCTTCCTAGGTACAAGGACTGGATTTACTAACCAGTCGGGATAACACACTTCCTTTATAAATTTATCATCTAATAATCTAACTATCTCCTTCTTCATGACATCCTTGCGGTCTTGTGCAAATCTTCTAAGCCTCTATCGAACGGGGGTAGCCCCAGGAGGCACCCTTAACTCATGCTCAATCTTTTTCCTAGGAACTCCCGGCATGTCTAATGGCTTCCATGGAAAGATGTCCCTATTTTCCTAGAGGAAAAGAGTAAGCGCGAGTTCCTATTTGTCATCGAGGTTGGCCCCTGCATAAGTTACCTTACCAGGGTCTTCTGGATCGAGCATAGTCTCCTTGGTCTGGATGTCATCGGTCTGGATCTTGTCCTTGGTAGGCTTCTTCACTCGGAGCGCTACATCAGTCTACTCCTCTATGCCGACTGCCTTCTGGACCTCCTGTAGATCGGACAGCATCAACTGCTTATTGGTCATCTCACAACTCTGTACATCGCAATCAAAAGAATTCTGAAGATCAGAGTGGAGGGAGATTATTCCGTTCGAGCCTGGCATCTTGAGGGTGAGATATGGATAATGCTGGACCACCATGAATTTAGCCATTGCCGGTCGACCGATGATAGCATGATATGCCGAGTCGAAATCAGCCAGCTAGAAGAGAATGCGCTCGGTCCTGAAATTCTTACAGGTCCCAGAAGTGACTGGCACACTAATCTGTCCAATAGGAACTAAAGTCTTGCCTGCCACAATCCCATCAAAAGGTGAAGAACTTGGTTGAAGGTCATTGACTGACTGACCCAGCTCTTCAAGAGTCTTGGTGAAGATTAAGTTCAAACTACTTCCTCCATCAATGAGTACTTTGTTGAACTTCACCTCCTTCATCGTGGCAGCAAGCACCAGCAGGTATCGATCCAATTTTGGCAGATGTTTGGGATGATCCGACCGATCAAAAGCAATTGGTATTTTAGACCACCTTATGAATTGGGGTGCAGCCAGCTCCACAGAGTTGATCTCCCGAAATTCTAGCTTCTGCTTATGCTTGGACACATAGGCATCCGGGCCTCCGAAGATGAAGTTGACTTCCTTGCGGGGCTCCTGGAACTCTCTTGTATCGTCCTTGTTGCCACCATCCTTGGTTTTGTCTTTGCCATTGCGTCCTGGTGGATCTTTGGCCACCTTGAGCGCGGCTATCGCAAAACCCTTCAGTCAATAGCAGTCCTTTGCTTTGTGGTTTCCCTTTGGGTGCTAGAGGCACGGGCCACTCAGTAGATCATCCATGGATGGCTAGTTTGTCCAAGGATTCTTCTGAAATCGGTCCACCGTGTGAACCATGTTGTTAGAATTCCTCTTCTTGTCCTTCTTGGAGGACTCGGGCTTGTCCGACAGTTTCTCCTTGCCTTTTCCCCGGATGTCGTCTAATACCGACTCACCCGATGCAAACTTGTCATCAATCTCAAAGCACTCCTGAGCAGTCAACTACAGGTCATGATTCCTCCGACCGATTTCTAGGACCAAGTCATCGCTGTGGACTCCACCTTGGAAGGCAACAATAATCTATTGGTCTGGAACATTGGGGATCTCAGTCTTCTTAGCGCAGAATCGCTTGATGTAGTCGCGAAGAGGCTCGTCAGTCTTCTGCTTGATCCGAGTGAGGTCGAAGTGGTTGCCCAGTCGGTTGCAAGTAGCTTCGAAGCTTTCAATAAGCTTCATGTTGAGGTCTCCCGAAGATGTGATTGATTCCTCTGGAAGAGATGTGAGCCACATTCAAACAGCCGGATCTAGGCAGACCGGAAGGTAATTAGCCATTACGTAGGAATCACCTCCAGCCGACCGGGTCGCTGTGCTATAGAGTTGCAGCCACTCTCGGGATTGGTCTGATCATCATATTTTTCGATGGTGACCGGCTTGAGTCATTTTGGCCATCGCGCTACGCGAAGCCTGGGGACGTAAGCCTTGATGCCATCGATTTCATCGTCGGTGGGCGTCAGTGACCATCTATGCCGGTCTAGAGACGGAGTTGGGTGACGGCTGTGTCATGGACCAACATCATTGTCATGACGACAACGTCAATTTTCATCATCATTATTCTCGCGGAGATCCCGATCGTATCGTCAACATCGGTCGTTGCGGTTGTTTCTTGGAGGAGGGTCTCGCTGGTCTTCACACTGGTCATCCCGTCGATCATCCTACGGTCATCCCATCAGTCATCCCTCCAGTCGTCCCGTCGGTCGTCAGTCCTCCTCGTAGCGCTGGTTGTTCCGAACGTGTTCTTCATGGTGGCCATTGATGGTATCTCGTCCATCACGGATACTGAGAGAGTTTCTCAAGTCTTCATGCCTATGCTGACCTCTTGGACTTGCGTGGGTTTAGGGGTTTAGGGTTTAGGGTTTCGGGTTTAGTGTTCTTCTTAGGTACAAGGACTGGATTTACTAACCAGTTAGGATGATACACTTCCTTTATAAATTTATCATTTAATAATCTAACTATCTCCTTCTTCATGGCATCCTTGCGGTCTTGTGCAAATCTTCTAAGCCTCTGTCGAACGGGGGTAGCCCCAGGAGGCACCCTTAACTCATGCTCAATCTTTTTCCTAGGAACTCCCGACATGTCTGATGGCTTCCATGCAAAGATGTCCCTATTTTCCTGGAGGAAAAGAGTGAGCGTGAGTTCCTATTTGTCATCGAGGTTGGCCCCTACATAAGTTACCTTATCAGGGTCTTCAGGATCGAGCATAATCTCCTTGGTCTAGATGTCATCAGTCTGGATCTTGTCCTTGGTAGGCTTCTTCACTCGGACCACTACATCAGTCTGCTCCTCTATGCTGACTGCCTTCTGGACCTCCTGTCGATCGTATAGCATCAACTGCTTATTGGCCATCTCACAACTATGTACATCGCAATCAAAAGAATTCTGAAGATCAGAGTGGAGGGAGATTATTCAGTTCGGGCCTAGCATCTTGAGGGTGAGATATGGATAATGCTAGACCGCCATGAATTTATCCATTGCCAGTCGACCAATGATAGCATGATATGGCGAGTCGAAATTGGCCAACTTGAAGAGAATGCGCTCGGTCCTAAAATTCTCACGGGTCCCAAAAGTGACTGGTAGACTGATCTGTCCAATAGGAACTGAAGTCTTGCCTGGGACAATCCCATCAAAAGGTGAAGAACTGGGTTGAAGGTCATTGACCGACTGACCGAGCTCTTCAAGAGTCTTGGTGAAGATTAAGTCCAAACTGCTTCCTCCATCAATGAATACTTTGTTGAACTTCACCTCCTTCATCGTGGCAGCAAGCACCAGCGGGTATCGATCCGATTTTGGCACATGTTTGGGAAGATCCAACCTTTCAAAAGTAATCGGTATTTTAGACCACCTCATGAATTAGGGTGCAGCTGGTTCCACAGAGTTGATCTCCCAAAGTTCCAGCTTCTGCTTACGCTTGGACACATAGGCATCCGGGCCTCCGAAGTTGAAGTTGACTTCCTTTCGGGGCTCCTGGAAGTCTCTTGTATCATCCTTGTTGCCACCCTCCTTGGTTTTGTCTTTGCCATTGTGTCCTGGTAGACCTTTGGCCACCTTGAGCGTGGCTATCGCAAAACCCTTCAGTCAGTAGCAGTCCTTTGCTTTGTGGTTTCCCTGGGGTCTCACAAACCGTGATGACGGCGAAACTATTATGAACAGAATAATCTAAGCAAAACCCAAACCCTAATGAAGAGGCGGCGGCTGTATATGAGGACCCTAGGGTCGTGCAAGACCCACTGGACGCAGCCCTAAGTGGGCTCAACTCGATACATGGCCCAAAGACCGATTACGGTGTCGCAGCACCAGGACAGATTCTGTACATCAACTTGTTTCGAAGATTGCTGAAGGCTCGCGACAAATTTTGATATGGGACCAGTTGGGTTGGAAAGATCTTTTTGTTATGTTTCCAGGCATATGTAGAACGTCCAAATCCGAGTCTGTATGCGTCCTGGGCGTCTGTTTTAGTGCAGACTGGTCCTGGGCTCCGAAACAGACTCGAAGTCGATTCTGGATTGGACTTCCACCTTGGCTTGGACGTCCTTGCTGGTCCATCACGCCTCCAATCACCTCCTCGGCTATATCATCATCATTTCCATGGTTCCTAACAATAATTAAATCATTAGGTAGCAATCTATTCTCAAAATCACATAAACAAAACATTAGAAACGAAGTCACCTGTAAATTCAGGTGATGCACATGAACTTTCATCTTAGTTGGAGGAGTGTTGCGTGTATCCATAGGTGTGATGTTCTCATCACTCGCAGTAATGAGTACCACTTGGTCATTGCGTTGTCACGTAGTTGAACCTGGATTGGAAGTTAACTATGATGCTTATTGATTGGTGTTACTATTATCGTTCTTATGATGCACTTACTTTATACATTGCTTTATTATCTTATTGTTGCACTAAAGTTACAATTCTGCTATACTCAATTAAATGGAAGAATAAAACATGATAGAACTAATAGGTTGCTTAGTGCGAGTCTTTTCAAACAAGCCACCTATTGGAGCCGTTGCATGTCTAGAAGTCTGACGGGTAAGACTTGCTGAGTAATTAGTACTCAGGCTTTGTGCCACTATTGTTTTCAGGTAATGAAGAAGTAGAATTGCCTGTAGATGTGCTGCCCTGGGACATGTAAGTCCCTGAGGGTTGGACTGCCCACTGGGAGTCCGACTTCCCGCCGCGGTGATGATGTGTGATGCTAGAGTGATGGTTCTTCGGGCATGAACCATTACTACGTTGTATCGTCGAGCTCGTAGAATTATCGTAGTCGTTTCCGCTGTTTCAAAACAATTCAAGAACTTGTACTATTTCCACTGCACTCTGATAACTATTTGATATAATATTCAATTTAAATTCGAACCAATGTTGTATTATCAAGTGTCTGCGTTATCAGCACCGTTGGGACCTCGATCCTGCGGGGAGGGGCGCCACAATGTGCAGAAAGATTGCCCTGAAGAGATGAAGATGCTAGAATATATGAAGAATAGTGGATGGAAGCCCCAATTTTAGAAGCAAAGGAGTCCTTTCTCTCCTAGTTCGTCCATGCAAAATTCTATCCCACTTCGTCTCCAATGTCATGAGTTCTTCCAAGCTCAAGAGAAGATCAACAAGAACAATCAAGCTAAATTCAAGGAGACTGATCGTGTCCTTGAGGGAATTAATGACAAGGTGATAGAAATTGGGAGCTCCAATGAGTAGATTTTGAAGCATACCAAGATTATGGAGCAACAAATGGGACAGTTATCGCAAGCCATTCAAGGCAACAAATGGGCTATTCCTGGCAATACGATGTCTACAGAGTAGTTGAAGGAAATAGCTACGCGGTCAGGAAAACAAACAGAAGATCCAGAGCACCCTGCGGGAGCAAGGAGACCCTGCACCGATCGGTGCACACCTGACACCGAATGGTGCGACGGTCCTGACGGCACCGATCGGCTCCCTAAAAGCGCCGATCGACGCGAGGAGGATGTTGACCTCTCTGGTCTGAAAATGGGCATGTAGACAGAGGAGCATGGCCCTGCCACGTTCCTGGATACTCAACTGCTGATGAAGACAGAAAGAGCGTAGCAACACGACGAGCAATTTGCAAGATTCTTCGATATTATGAAGAAGCTTTACATCAATGTCCCTTTTGTTGATGCTATTCAAGTACCCCCCTATGCCAAGTACATTAAGGACATGATGCAAAACAAGAAGTCTCTAGTTTCTGAGGAGGTTGTGAAGGTTACTAAGGAGCTTACAGCGGCAATCAATGATATTGCACTTGAGAAGAAACCCGACCCTGGATCACCAAGCATCAAATGCATGATTGGAACAAGGATATTTGATAGGTGCTTGTGCGATCTTGGAGCAAGTGTAAGTGTTATGCCCCGTCATATATTCACAAGTCTCAATTTGCCTGAATTAGAGCCTACGGGTATGTGTTTGGAGTTAGCTGATCAATCGGTACGCTTCCCTGATGGAATTGCTTAGGATGTGCCTGTTCAAATTGGAGACCACATCGTCCCTATTGATTTTATTGTGCTTGATATGGATAAGAGGACGAGGACCCCGTTGATCTTAGGCAGACCCTTCTTGAGGACAGTAAGAGCAAGTATTGATGTTGGGAGTGGTGAGATAAGCTTCGATATAAGTGGGACTCCCTACTCTTTCAAGTTTTGCCCAAAGGGAGAAGAGTGCCATACTGTTGATGAAGTGAAGAGATACAAGACATTGTGGCAACATGGCATCGAGAGTAATTAGAGGGGATGTATGGATAGGTCATTCGAGCTATATGAACCATGGAGATAAGAGAACCTTGTAGTGTCGCGGCCTCACATCCCGCACCGCGACACTAAGAATTGATTGTTTGCGGGGAGGTCAAGCCCTTTGACCTCTAAATAACTAGAGCGCTCTTGGGAGGCAACCTAATGATTGGGGGATTTAGAAGTTTTTTAGTGCTTGCGGGAGGGCAACCTATTTCATTTAGTTAATTAGTGCTGGCCGGGAGGGCAACCCTGTCTTTTTAATTTGCTTGCTAATAGACAATCTTCTGAATAAAAGAAATAGAAAATGTGTGTGCTTAATTCTTGTGTGCTCTTGTGTTTTTTGCTTATTTGTGCAAAATTGTGTATATACATATTGTAGACTAACAACACGGGAATAAAACAAAAAAAGACCAAAAACAGGAAGGAACAGTGCTTGCACCGATCGGTGCACATCTTTTTGAAATTAATTTTTCTGTGTAAAATGGTTGCTAAATAACGCAGGAAAGGATGAAGAGCAACATCTAGCGAAGAAGCGAGGGGCCAGGAGCAAAAATGGATGTCGCGTCGAACGGCGTGCGTCAACGCCATTCGGCGCGATCACCAGATGGGCCCCGCTATGTATGTCAATACTACTGCAACATTGGGAAAAGTGGGAAAAGTGGAAAATTAAGCATTAGAATCAGCGTCAGACCAAAAGACGAGGTGCAAGGGATTTGCATCGTTCGGTGCCCTACTACACCGACCGGCGCAAGTACCCATGCGGTTCCCAAATGGGCGACAAAGGCGGCAGGCATTGATTTTGGGGAACAGGTATGATTGTTATGCAGGTGTGCGGTGCAGAGGAGACATGGAATTGACCAAAAGCTGAAAAAGAGATGGCACGCCCTTTGACGTGGGCCCGTGCTGATTGGCGCAGTCAACAAGACATCGGGATTCCGTGTTGTTCCCCTACCAACCAACATGATGTACCGGGAAGCGCCATAAAGGATGAGAATCAAGGGCCACAGTTGTCAGAGCATTCAAAATTTGAATTGTGCTGAATGGCGCACCGCCACGCCGATCGGCGCGCTTTCAAATTTTGAATATTTTGGTAGTTCCTTCTCCTGGAAGTTTCCTACACTATAAAAGGGAGGTCAGGCGCCCCCAGTTCGGCACACCATCCCGATAATCTCTCCACCATCCCCACTACCCACGATCTCGCACATGTTCCGCAATCCTCGCAGATGGATCGTCTCCGCTCCTCCATCGGCAAGTTGAGCAAGAGGTTGAACCGGAGAAGCAGTTCCGACGGTAGCGGCGAGTCGAGTGGTGACTCCTTGATGAGGGGGAGCTCCGGCGCTCGCGATGACATGTTGGTGGGTGATGCATCCATCGGCTCGGTGGTGGTGACCTACAAGATCCACGCCCGCCACTCCGTCTCCGGTGCGCCCCTTCCAACGAGGCATGGTACGAGGAGCCAAACGGCGGCAAGCCATGGGGTTCCCACATCACCACCACCGCCAGCATACGTGCCACGCACGGTGGAGGAGGGCTTCACCCTCCTGAGCGTGGAGGAACAGCAGCACTACCTCACGGTGAGGGGAAGGTTTGTCCCCACCTTCAACTTGGACGAGACCTTCCTCTCCTCGATCGGCATGTGGGAGGACATAAGGAGGATGCTCAACCACCTCGGCTAGGTGGCTTCCACCTCCTCCCATTGACTACAACCTCGACATCATCACTGAGGTTGCCTCTACGATGAGGCTTGGCACCATCAAAGACGGTAACGAGGCCGTCAACTTTCGTGTCCGCGACATCAGCTACACGGTGACCATGGAGACGGCGGCTCAAGCCTTCGGCTTCGACACCGACGCTGTCATCACCGGCATCTTGGGACATGGGGAGTTGGACTCCTTTTGGAGGCGGCTCTTGCTCGTGGAGGAGATGAAGCGTGGCAACATCCGCAACCCGACCATTCAAGTCTTCCATTGATGGTTGGCAGCACGCACATGCGACAAGGTCGACTCCAGCAACGTCACCGATGCAGACTTGTGGTGGCTCTACAACGCCATCGTGAGTCCATCTCATTGCAAACCTATATCGGTGATGGTGCAGGGTTGGCTCAACAAGAGGGTCAAGGCGAGCAAGAAGTTGGCTTTCGGGGCCTATCTTTAATGCCTAGCAGCCCTCGTCTACGATGGCGATGGACCGGGAGGGCGCAACAACAAGTGGGAGTGCGTGACGGAGATCGGTGAGAATATGACTCGTGGCAATATTGTCACGGGAAGTGTTCGCGCCGACTTCCATCTCGGCGGCACCAATGTCAAGCTCCAGTGTGCGGAGCTAGGAGTTTTCCTCCATCACAAGCTAGAGGGAGGAAATTGGCTTGAGGAAGGTCTCCTGGAGGGGGGCCGAGTTCTCAAGGACGGCCATGGGCGGGTTCGACAACCGGTGACATCTACAGCAGCCGACGGCGAGTAGGACTCCTGGGGGTCATGCCAGGAGCCTCAGCAGTACCAGCCAGGGTGGAGCGCGCAGCGGGCGGTTCACAGCCCTGTGCGCCGGTCGGCGCTCCCCACTTTGGCATGGGTATCGACTACAGGTACCAAAGACATGTACCTGTGGTGCTGTCACACCCCAAAATTTCAAATTTTGGTTTGTGACCCAATTCCACTAAACTTCAACATTTTTTTATAATAGATTAAAATTTTATTTTAAATTAATTAGATAATTAGATCATTATAATTTCTTTTAGGTAAAAGTGCTATTTTCTAAATTAAACAAATTAATTTAGGTTATTAATATTTTGTATGTTGACTTCAAAACTTGTTTCAGTTTGATGAAATCACCACCACGAAGGTCATTATCATGACAACAAGAGCAATAAGACAAGGCGCTAAAGACTTTCAATAAGAGAAGTGAAGTACTTCAGCCACAACAAGACACGAAGCAATGGATGTCAATGTAGACTATTGTTTGTAGAGTAATGAGTGATTCTGTGTTATGATTGTTTTAGGTTGTTTCAGCCTATCCTTCCTTGGTCAACATTTTATCCTTGGAACCTATCTACAATCTTTGATGCATATAGTGTGGTCCTATTTTCACATTCATAATTCTTTAGCTCATCATTCATTGTCCATTCCATTAGTTTATTCTGATCTTTACAAACTGTAGTCTTGTATGTTCAAATTTCTAAGTCCCACTATATTTGAATCTCGGGACGAGATTCTTGTTAAGAGGGTTAGTATTGTCACACCCGGTTCTAACAACCAAAACCAAATGCATCTGTATGCGTGTCCAGGATCAAGTTTTCACGCACACATGACAATTATTGTGATAAAAGAACGATATCTTTATTAAATCGATAATATAATTACAACAGTGACCCGTAGGTCAAAAAGAAAAGATTACATTGCAGCGGAATAAACTAAGCGTTGGCGTCCTTCAGCTCCCACAGGAAGTCGACCAGAAGACCGCATGCCTAGACTCCTCCATCATCTTCATAGTTGTACCTTCATTCTCCTGTAGCTAAGTAGCAATGTGGAATATAGCAAGGGTGAGTACGTGTCGTACTCAGCACGTGGGGGAAAAGATGATATGGGGCTAAAGACAAGGAAGGCTTTAAAAGGGGTTTGTTGCATGAGCTTTTAATTTCCTATGCATCCTAATTACTAAGTGGGGTCATCCCAACCATTAACCCATAGGGTAGTATCCAAACCAAGTCCAATCCCATCCACCAACCAACCATTCCCAACCATTCCAAACCACAACCCATAACCAACTAATCCTGTGAGGATTCTAGGCCGCTCTTGACCGTGAGCATGGCTATCATGATAGTTTGATACTCTGTAGAGTTTGTACCACTTTACTGTGACAACCCTACTCCAAAAAGTAGAGTTTGTCGCACAAGATCGTCTCGGGAGATGGTTAGCGAAGTAACCATACATAGCATTCACACATGAACATTCACCATTTACAAAGTTACATCACTTAGGTGCATAATATTACAAGTTCAGAGGTCAAATTAAAATGAGTTCAGATCCGATACAATACATATGTCCTTAGTACATTTTACATAAATGAGCGGAAGCAGTAGAATAACAAAACACGACGCTGATTCCTATGTGAACCATGCTAGCCCTATGGCGATGGCTCACTCATCACGGTTAGGGGAGCTAGGGACCCATTCGATGGTCCAATTCTAAGGCCTGAGGGATCTTCCCACACAACCTTGTTACAACAATTACAATATGTGGCCTGAGGGAAACCTGAAAAACAACATCATCGCAAAGCCTGAGTATCTAACATACTCTGCAAGACTTACCCGTCAATAGGTTTACTAAAACCGACTCCTAGTATGCAGGGGGCTGACAGGGTTTATTTGACAGTTGCATAAAAAGCTCCTATTAGTTCTATGCTGCACTTTCATTTCCTTAATCAAGATTTTACTTTGCTTATTGCAGAAAATAGCTATGGTGAGTCTAGCTAGCCGTTAAGACTCGAACATAATTGAATAGCAATACATCATAGCAATATGTAGCCATAGCATAAGTAAATCTCAGAAACATAACCACACTTTACTACTTAACATATCATTGCCGCTGCTCGAACAAGAGGTGCTCATAACCGCGAGGGACGGTAATTCGAATTGATTTACATCCTGCAGGAAAAACCCAAATACACGACATACGCATCACTTAAGAACACGTATGGCCACCGTTCACAAGATTGCTATAAAATCAATCCGGGGCCATCGATCCCGAGTACACATCCTCCCCGTGATACAGTACTTTGTATCCGAGGCTTAACCCATGCACTCTCCAGTGGTCCTCAAACCCGTGCAACCACCATGCTGTTCACATCACCTCTGGATCGATGAGTATGGCCATCCAATAATACGGCGCCCAAGTTACTAGGTTTACCAATTCCCATATTAAAGGTATGTACTTGGTACTGTTCAATACTTGTCCGCGGAGTTGCAACGATAGGTGCTCCATTTTATCAAGTTCATTAATCCAGTGAACCATAGTTGAATTTATAACCTACCGTTGACTCCACTAGTTTAAGCATAGCAATTACTAATGGAAAGGATTACTAACATAAACTACTTATAGGTCCTTGCTGGAGTATGCAAGTGGGTTTCATCCAAGTCCTACACGTAATGCACAATACAATAATTTTATCTTGTGACAAAGTAAAAAGGACTCGAAAATTAATTGGGTATGCACCGGGGCTTGCGTTGGGGGTGATCGTAGTTAGTGTCTTCACCAAAGCTCACTTCAGATCCCTGCTAATCCGGTGTGATCTCATCGGTCTCGATCCCTATATGAAATGAGCATGCATAAATACGAAGGAATACACAAGGTTTCATGGAGTTCCTTAACTAAAGATGAAATGGATGGCATGATGATTCATGGCACTTCCTCAGCAAATAAAATTACTGAACTAATTCTCATTCATGAATATGTGTGCATACCTAAGTATGACATGGCAGCCACTGAATTTGAAGGGGACAAACTTCTAATTAAAGAATGTAGTTTTCAATCATCACAAACTTAGTGTATGTCTACTCCAAACAAGAGCATGGCACAGATAAGGATTACATGGCACTACATGATGATGATGACATGAAAACATAGTACTAAGGCCTAAATTTTAGAAAGTTTATTTTAAGTAACTTAGCTAAAGTGGCCATATGTAAATGCTAGCACTATACATACAATGACAAAGTTAATTACATAATTAGCTCTAGGTACATATAGTTAATTAGGACCCAAGAGCATATAAATGGAGATAAGAATTTCTAATGTAAGGTTAAGATGAATTATTCTTCATGAATATTCCAGAAATGAATTTATTTCTACTTTTATTAAATTCACACAAGAAGCAACATTCATATGGACAAATTCCTAAGTTAACTAACAAATGATTAATTTCGATAGCAAAAGTATACTTAGGTTGCTTCAACTTTTTCATGGAATTTTACAGGAGTGTACAAGTACATAAGGGACAGGAATGCCAAATTTCATAATGAAATTCCTAGCCAATAATTTACATAAATTCAATTACTGAAAATGAAGATTATGCAATAATACTAAAAATATGCATATAATTGGAAATGTGCTTTTGTAGAAAGTTTAAGGATGCCATGAAATGATCACTGAGCAAGTTTCATGAATTTACCATTTATATATAACTACTTATGAAGTTAACCATGGGCTTATATGTAACTTTAGGGAATTAAATAAATTAATTTACTGAATAACCATGGGCTTCAACTTATTTTTCTGGTAGAGGGGGGATTTTAGGAGTTGAACAAAATTGGTTTCATCATTTTTGGACTTTTATTTCTCGAGTTATTGAATTCTAAAGTTTAACCAAAGTTCACTATTATTTACAAGAATGCCACTGGATTTGAATTTGTTCCAGGCGCGCGTGCGCACCCGCGCGGCGGCCGGCGATGGCGAGCTCGGCCTAGCGACTGGGGCCAGCGCGCACCCTGCAATGATCTCCATGCTGTGAGGATGCCGAGACGAGGGTCGGAGGGGAGAGGGCCTCACCGGAAGTCGCCGGTGACGATGGGCGGCAGCAGGGGGAACTCCGGCGAGGTTTGCGTGATGGTGCCGAGGATGAGAGAGGTCGGGGCTCGGTCGGAAAGCTTCACCGCAGGATGGGGAGGGTCGGCATCGAGGAAGGCATCGAGGAAGAAGGTCGGAGGCGGACTCTCGTCGGCGGGGTGGTCGAATCCCGACGGCGGCGGCTCCAGGCTTCGCGGAATCCGGCGAGGACACTGCACAAGAGAGGGAACGAGTCAAGGGGATGCGAGAAGGGTCTTTGGCGCACCGATTTGTGCAAGAAAGGGAGAGGGAGAAGCTACCTATGCAGAGCTGCTCGTGGCGGCAGCCATGGCGGTGGAAACAGAGCTCTGGCTCGAGTTTTGCCGGGAAGAGGAAGGGAGAGTGAGTGCCGGTGCTCGAGGACGAACTGGAGGGTGTGAGGGTCGGTTGCGAGTTAAGAGAGTGAGAGAGATGAGGACCAAGTGAGCCACTGCTCTGGTTTGATGATCAGCGGTAGAGAGAGATAGAGAGCAGAGAGAGAGCAGAGGACGGGAGGGAGTTGCGCTGTCGGCCAGGGCTGGCTGCCGGCGGGGGAGCAGCTTCAATTCGGCCGGTGGCACAGGGAAGGGGGTTGGCGAAGCAGTGGGCGGTATGGGGCGCCAATAACCGGCGGTGGCACAGTGAACCCGGTACATCGGTGTTGGTTTTGGGTTGGCCAGGGGAGAAGAGAAGGGGTTGACTCGGCTTGACATGAACATGGCTTGGATTTGGCCAAACTTCACCACGTTCCTTTGCTCCAAACTTCACACCGATATTTGCTTAAGCCCACGGAAACATGTTCTCCAACTTTGCTTTTGGGTGCATGAGCTGAATCGGCTTAGATTAATTTTAAAAATTCCAGGACAGAAATGCTCTTTTCTGACTTTAGAGGAATTATTAAGGGGATTAAATGGTAACCAAAAATTCTGGTAAAATTCTCAAAATTCTCTTATAAAGTGGCCATTCATAATATGCAAAAACATTGGGGTACTTCCATGGGATTTTGTGATGTTTGAGAAAGGCCCTCATTTGGATATTCTGGATTTAATTAATTAACTTTCTCTCTTTATACTTTGGCACCTTGATTATTTATATTTTTAATTAGCCCTTAATTAACATTGGGTTTAGTTAAGTTTCATTTTGTGACATGGGATGTCACATTTACCCACAAGTCATGATTTTGTCCCCTGTTTCCAGGTGGGCTAGAGTCTCCATGTTGCCATGCCGGCCAAGCACTAGCACACTTCCTTAGGTGTGCGGCCGGGAGATCACTACGAGGCTTTTACAAAAGGTCTCCCAGTACATGCTAGCCACTAAGGTTCCACTCCCGTCCATAAGTGATAGCCCATCACTAAGCAGCTCATCACCCTAGGAGCCCCCTCTTGAGCCATTCGGATACAAGGACAGTCCTCATGACATCCATTCCCCGCTCCACCAAAATGCTGCACCGACACTGGGAGAACTCCTAATTAATCAGCCAAGCTATTCCATAGCAACCTTGTGATGGCACTGTTGTCCTGGGTTACCGCTCCAAGAACTGGTTCCTAGGATCTATAACAAGCCTACCACCACCAACCATGTGCCCACGGCACCACATCCATTCCATCTGGCTTGCATAGATTCCTAAGTCCATGTTGCTAACATAAATTATCATTCCACCCATGAAGTTACATAGTTCATTAATCAATATTTATATCAACCCAACCTCCCACAAGCAACCTAAGCATTATCTACCCACAACCAACCAACTAGTTCAAGGCGACAAGGAAAAGGGATAAAACAATACAAGGAAAACCCTAACAATAGGTACCCATTCATTTGACTCAAGCATGCAATTCTAAAATAATATTCATAATAGGAGCAAAATGCATCAAAGACACTTGCCTGAAAATGGATGTTGCTGCTCAGGTCTTCAATTCACGCTCTTGCGATTCCAGGAACAACCCGTTCTCTAATTAACGTCACGCAGGCACAACATGCACACAATCATGTTAAGAAAGAGTATACCAAACAATAATAAAGTACTTTAAAATCAATCACAAAAGATGGTACACATTAATCACGTGAGCGTAAGAATTATCTAAATCGGAGTTAAGAGTAAAAAGTTACGACGGTTTAAAGGTGTATGGTTAATCTTGAAACAGGTGGACCGAGTTCATGGGTTCATGGACCGGCTCTGGGGCACTGGTTCATAGGTCCACGGCGGACCGGGACTAGGTAGGCAGTGGGCAGCAGCTGTGGACAGAACGGCACGACAAAAGACATGCGCGTTCCTGCTGATTGGCTATACTAATCGAGCTACAACTTGAACCTATATGTTGAATAAGTTGTGGGACACAATACTAGTAATCTGGTGTCGATGTTAGCTCACCTGATCTAGAGATCGCAGGGGGGAAACAGGCAAGGTCACGACGCAATAGATGGTGGGCCAAACGCGTTGCTGGAGGCATCAGGATAGATCTTAGCATATTCTTTGGTCGAGATGATCATGACTTCCTGAAACACATTGTGGATATGATTATGTATCAAGGACGCATCAGAATTGGGAGAAATAGAAGGGGAATTACCGATGCACGTGCTCGATGCGCCTAGAACAGAGAGCAGTCGGCATTCAAAACATGATCCTGCTCACATCACTGCTCCTATGGCCATGAATTTTGGATATGTTGTAGGATGCATCAAGGTACATCTCCTAGTAAAAGTTCGTGATGTTTCGTTGGCTGGATCAACGGGAACGTGGATTGGAATTTGGGGCGTTGTGGCTGGACAGACCGATGGCAAGAGTTGAACTTGATGCTTATGGATGGGAATGAAGGTGAGGGGACAAGGGAGCTCGTGAGCCAGGCCAAGGGACGTCCAGGTGTGACTTTAGAGGCCTAGAAAGGGGAGAGGAAAGGGTAGGGAGCGGAGGGGAGAGGCCAAGAAGCAAGTAAATCTGCCAGCCATGAATGGTGGCCATTATGTTGATTGTTTCATCTTCTTTTTGGTGGGGATTTATAGATGAGCTAGTGACCAGCAAAAATTCCTCATTAAGTGGTATGTGGGTGATTTTTATTTGACCACTAGCATGAGCCTAGTGTGCCGCATGACCCATAGAACAAAGTGAAAACATCGAGAGGAAACTAATGAACATGATATTGTCGAGTAGGACATTGGTTGTGATTGGAATTCAAGTATAGTCCCTATTATTTGTATAAATATTATTTTAGCCCTAAAAATTTATAAAAACACCCCTAGACTTAATTTAATTATGTTTTAGTCCTTAATATTTTATAAATATTATGTTAGCCCTGAAAATTTATAGAAATACCCATGTACTTAATTTAATTATATTTTGGCCCTGTCTTTTTACACTTAGCCCCCTACACTTAGTATTAATTATGTTTAAATCCTAAAATTTTGCAAAAACAACCTTATACTTTTAGTAATTATTTTTCAAACCTTGTCCGGCATGTTGTCCCAATCGAACCCGCACACCACGAAACCGTGTTCATCAATACATCCCTTTGAGGCGACAAGTCTTCTCTTACTCTTGGTTTTGCACATACCAAGGCCAACAATATCTGGACTATACTTGAATTCCAATCACAACCAATGTCTAACGCGACAATAGCATGTTCATTAATTTCCTCTCGATGTTTTCACTTTGTTCTATGGGTCATGCTGCACACTAGGCTCATGCTAGTGGTCAAATAAACATCACCCACATACCACTTAATGAGGAATTTTTGCTGGTCACTAGCTCATCTATAAATCCCCACCAAAAAGAAGATGAAACAATCAACATAATGGCCACCATTCATGGCTGGCAGTTTTACTTGCTTCTTGGCCTCTCCCCTCCGCTCCCTACCCTTTCCTCTCCCCTTTCTAGGCCTCTAAGTCACACCTAGACGTCCCTTGGCCTGGCTCACGAGCTCCCTTGCCCCCTCACCTTCATTCCCATCCATAAGCATCAAGTTCAACTCATGCCATCGGTCTATCCAGCCACAACGCCCCAAATTCCAATTCACGTTCCCGTTGATCCAGCCAACAAAACATCATGAACTTTAACCAGGAGATGTACCTTGATGCATCCTACAACATATCCAAAATTCATGGCCATAGGAGCAGTGATGTGAGCAGGATCATGTTTTGAATGACGACTACTCTCTGTTCTGGGCACATCTAGCATGTGCATCGGTAATTCCCCTTCTATTTCTCCCAATTCTGATGCGTCCTTGATACATAATCATATTCATAATGTGTTCCAGGAAGTCATGATCGTCTCGACCAAAGAATATGCTAAGATCTGTCCTGATGCCTCCAGCAACGCGTTTGGCCCACCATCTATTGCGTCGTGACCTTGCCTGTTTTCCCCCCTGCGATCTCCAGATCAGGTGAGCTAACATCGACACCAGATTACTAGTATTGTGTCCCACAACTTATTCAACATATAGGTTCAAGTTGTAGCTCGATTAGTATAGCCAATCAGCAGGAACGCGCAAGTCTTTTGTCATGCCGTTCTGTCCACAGCAGCAGCCCACTGCCTACCCAGTCCTGGTCCGCCATGGACCTATGAACCAGTGCCCAAGAGCCGGTCCATGAACCCATGAACTCGGTCCACCTGTTTTAAGATTTATTTTAATTCAAATAAATCTAGGAAAATGGCCGTTTTGCACCTAAGCCCCTCTGTTTTGTCCTAATTAGTTTTTAAACCTGATTTCTTCACATAAGCTTTAGTTTTTTTTTAGCCCTAATATTTTTATAAATATTATTTTAACCCTATAATTTTGTAGAAACACCCCTCCACTTAATTTTAATTATATTTTAGTCCTGTCTTTTTACACTTTGGTCCTTAAGCTTATTATAAATTACATTTTAGTCCCTAAACTTTTTATAAACTATATTTTCATCCTGTTATTTTACAATTTAGTCCCTACACTTTCTAAAATTACTTTTAGGTCCCTAAACCTATTTGTTTTTACTATTTTAACCATACACCTTTAAACCTTCGTAACTTTTTACTCGTAACTCCGATTAAGATGATTCTTGCGCTCACGCGATTGTAGAAATGCGTACCATCTTTTGTGATTGATTTTAAAGTATTTAATTATTGTTTGGTATATTGTTTCTTAGTTTTTTTACATGATTGTGTGCATGTTGTGCCTGCGTGACGTTAATTAGAGAATGGGTTGTTCCTGGAATCGCAAGAGCGTGAATTGAAGACCTGAGCAGCAACATCCATTTTCAGACAAGTGTCCTTGATGCATTTTGCTCCTATTATGAATATTATTTTAGAATTGCATGCTTGAGTCAAATGAATGGTTACCTATTGTTAGGGTTTTCCTAGTATTGTTTTATCCCTTTTCATTGTCGCCTTGAACTAGTTGGTTGGTTGTGGGTAGATAATGCTTAGGTTGCTTGTGGGAGGTTGGGTTGATATAAATATTGATTAATGAACTATGTAACTTCATGGGTGGAATGATAATTTATGTTAGCAACATAGACTTGGGAATCTATGCAAGCCGGATGGAATGGATGTGGTGCCGTGGGCACATGGTTGGTGGTGGTAGGCTTGTTATAGATCCTAGGAACCGGTTCTTGGAGCGGTAACCCAGGACAACAGTGCCATCACAAGGCTGCTATGGAACAGCTTGGCTGATTAATTAGGAGTTCTCCCAGTGTCGGTGCAGCATTTTGGTGGAGCGAGGAATGGAAGTCAAGAGGACTGTCCTTGTATCCGAATGGCTCAAGAGGACTGGGGTGATGAGCTGCTTAGTGGTGGGCTATCACTTATGGACAGGAGTGGAACCTTAGTGGCTAGCATGTACTGGGAGACCCTTTGTAACAGCCTCGTAGTGATCTCCTGGCCGCACACCTAAGGAAGTGTGCTAGTGCTTGGCCGGCATGGCAACATGGAGACTCTAGTCCACCTAGAAACAGGGACGAAATCAAGACTTGTGGGTAAAGTGGTACAAACTCTACATAGTATCAAACTATCATGATAGTCGTGCTCACGGTCAAGAGCGGCCTGGAATCCTCACAAGATTAGTTGGTTATGGGTTGTGGTTTGGAATGATTAGGAATGATTGGTTGGTGGATGGGATTGGATTTGGATTGGATACTACCCTATGGGTTAATGGTTGGGATGACCCCACTTAGTAATTAGGATGCATAGGAAATTAAAAGCTCATGCAACAAACCCCTTTTAAAGCCTTCCTTGTCTTTAGCCCTATGTCATCTTTTCCCCTACTTGCTGAGTATGACACGTACTCACCCTTGCTATATTCCACATTGTTGCTCAGCTACAGGAGAATGAAGGTTCAACTATGAAGACGATGGAGGAGTCTAGGCATGCGGTCTTCCGGTCGACTTCCTGTGGGAGCTGAAGGACGCCAACGCTTAGTTTATTCCGCTACAATGTAATCTTTTCTTTTTGACCTACAGGTCACTGTTGTAATTATATTATTGATTTAATAAAGATATCGTTCTTTTATCACAATAATTTTCATTTGTGCGTAAAAACTTGATCCTGGGCACGGATACAGATGCATTCGGTTTTGGTTATTGGAACCGGGTGTGACAGGTACCTGCTATGCCCGTTGCAAACTTTTTCGTACCCATGCAGGGTACATCGACAACAACATGCACTACATCGAGCGCGTGGAGGACGCCACGTCCCAATGGAGGAACAACCATGAGGCGATGGTGGAGGAATTCGAGCGACTCAAGTTGCGGTGCTATGGCTTCGATCAGCCACCGTCTCCACCTTCGTTTGACTAGAGTGCCTAGGAGTTGGCACGTGTATCGGTTTCCCAGTTTGCGTTTTCTCTCATTTTTTGCAATCTTTTTCTTTATTTACTTATGTGTGTGTGAGCAGGTTGGGAAACCATGTATCGGGTGTGTTTACTTTCATGCAAGTGTGTTGGTAGTAGTTAGTAGTAGTTTTATTTTTATGCAAGTGTGTGCAAAAATCATCACCATGTATTCGAGTTTCGATCTTAATATAATGGTGGCGGTTATGCTCTTTTAGGAGAATTAAATTATCTATTCTTTCTTGAAAAGTGCTGATGAAGATCAAATAATGTTGAGCATTGAATAAAATTTCGAACTTGCACTTAATGATGATTTGACAAATATGTGTTATGTGGAGTAATTTTGAGTACCCTTGTGCTTCATTTGTATTGTCCAATTTGTGATAATAACTTAGTACCAACCTTTTCATAAATAAACTTTCATGTTGTGAACTTTGGAATTTATTGTTTTCAAGATCCTTACCTACCAATGCCATATTTTGAGCAATTCTCATGAACCTTTGATTTGTAGATAAACATTAAATTGATGGTTGAGTTCAGTTAGGTTTTAATTCTTTTTGGTATGAACTTTACTAAGATGGCAAATCTTTGTGTATCTTTTTCTAGCCTTGAATTACTCATGCAAAAATTCAATTCCACTGAGTATCCTACCATAAACCCAAAATATCTTGTTGAGTATCATTCCTTGACCATATCCTATATTTCTGGCTATATTTAATTCTTGAATAAATGTTGAAGCCAGACGAATCAAATACCAACAAATGTTGGTGAATTCGGGTTGAGAGCCGATCGGCGCACCCTAAACCGGTCGGCGCAGCAGAGAGCAAAATAAAAAAGGGAGAAACAAAAAGTGATAAAAAATAGAAGAAGAAGAAAAAAAGAAAAGCTCTGCTGTTTTCTAAGGGACTAGCAAAATTTTAAGTGTGGGGGGATGGTATATGACATGCTTATTATCGAGATTCATTCTAATATAGCCATGAATTATTCCAACCTTGTGCAATTTGATAATGGGAGTTCTTTTCTTCCAAGATCAATTTTTAGCTATGCGCATGTTCACATATCCAAAGTGTGAGTCCTTTCTTAAATTTTTCTTTCGTAATGGCCATCTTGATAAGTTTCTATAATTCCAACGAAGAATAATCTCCTAGCTTTACAATATATTGTTGATTTATGTTTGCAATCCTTGAATTACCTCACCTAGCTACTCATATAAGCCTTACATAAATATTATTTGATGATTATGATGTAGAATACAGGTTGAGTGATTTGAAAGATGAGTTGTTGCCTTGGATTATTTGGAAGATAGATTCTTTATGTTCACAACAATCTTTTAAGTGATTTACATGTGTGGAAAAGTTATAATTTGTGAGTTGGACATGATTTGTTGCTTTGGGAAGAAACTTTAAGCTTTATGCCCATATTTGAACTATTTTGCTGAATACCAATGTGAAATACACCACAATAGAACAATGTTCAACATTTGCTGATTTGAGATATCTTTTATGATAGAAAGAGTATGTTCTTTGATTTTTCTTTCTTTTTCTTTACTCAGGATGAGCAAAGGTTTAAGTGTGGGGGAACTGTTGGCACTCCCCAAGTGCCCCTTTTATATGTGAGTATTACCCTAATTAGAGCATAATTGATACTAATTTAGGCCATTTACCTATGATATTATTTATATATTTGTGTATGCGTTGTTTTGGAGCTTTATTGCAGAAATAGGTAAAATTGGTGATTGAAGTGATGCAGGAGAGGACAGGAATCCAGAACCGATGAAATGCATTGAAGAAGCCCAGTGCGTCGATCGGCACAGTCCATGAGCCGATCGGTGCAAGGGTGATTTGGCCCACAGAAGTGACTGAGGCCTATTCCACATGTTTATGGAAGTTTATCTGCGCAAGACACTTGAAGATATTTGCCTAGAAGATTTATGGAACTTCAAGATCTCAATGTGCAGTATAAGACTTTATCTCGAAGGAAAAGGCCCACATGGCAGTTGTGGAAGACAGAGGAACCGACTCGGAGAAGAAACCAAAGAAGACATGGCTTGCGCCGAACGGCGCAATCCTACGCCGATCGGCACAATCGCCTTATTTTGCTAGAAACCGAGTCCTTTACGAGTAGAACCCCTATAAATACTTATAAACCCTAGCCGCAACAAAAAAGGCAATGGAGGGACAACAGATCCATTAGTTAGAGCCACCAGAGCTTGCCCCATTAGAATAGATCTCTAGTTGAGTTTCAAGAACTATTGGTGTTAAGAGTTGATCCGTCAAGGTAGGCCATCTCGACGGGGATGAATCTTACTCTATGTATCTCAAGGATGATGGAATATGTTGATGATGGTTTTGGTGTTTTGTCTATCTTAATTCTATAATCATGCATGTGCTTATTCCAATTGCTTAGTTCTCGGCTAAGTAAGTAGATATTATCTTGATTGTGGTGATTAGGATAGTATTCATACATTATATTGATTATGGTTGCTTGATGATGCTAGTAGTGTGGTTTAGCGGTGACAGCACTAAGCCTACGCAGCACTATTGGATAGTTGAGTAGGGTAAGATACTCGCGCGATTAAGGGTTTCCTCTCGGTAGCGATAAATCGGGAGCCGCTCGAAAAGCAGGGTGGTCTTATTCATTATAGGTTTTTATTCATCCATGTAATTACCCATTATGATGCTATTTAATTAGACTTTTTGGTTATGATCTCACTAGTAGATATCTGGCTACTCACTTAACAGCATAGGCTTACAAGGTATCTGGCGCACTTTGGCTTAGATTTACTAGTGTGTCGATCGGCTCAACGCCTGCGTCGATCGATGCAACGATAGATTTACTGTATGGCGCACCTTTCCGTTGGCCAGTCTCCCCTTATGCAACATGAATTCGACAGTAGCTTTGATTAGATCTTTTACTGTTGACTTTGTTTAATTATCCCTAAGGTCCCTATGGATTCGATAAACCCGAGAATACTCAATTCAAGAGAAAAAGTGCTACAATCATACACCGTCCTCTTGCGGTATATAGGTGGGTGTGTAGTTATGACCAACAGTGTTTCTCTCTGATGCTTTTGTGGTTCCTCTCAATCATAGTGTAGCTCTTTTGGCCCGGTTGTTTCTTGCTAAGATTATGATAAATAGTGGTTGTCATCAATCACCAAAAAGGGGGAGATTGTAAGCTTCATGACCATTGATGATTGGATCCCCAAAATTGTGGGCTAATATCTACATGAGTGTTGGCTATACAGGAATCATCTTTAAACCTATTATAAATCATATGGATGATGGTTACCTTGGCGATTGATGATGATGACCACAAGCATCGATGCTTGATGAGCTTGATGGAGTCCAAGGGTTGATGAAGATGGATCAAGGCTAAGGACAAGCTATGGAGCAAGTGTTCGAAACACTTGTCTAGTTGTTAGGTCTTTGAGTCCATAGGAAAAACTGGACTATCAAGGGGGTCTAGGTTATTCTCTTAGGCCATGTCTAGTCGGTGATGTCCAAGGTTGCTCGGTGAAATCATAGGCACTAGGTGACAGTGGAGAAGCCAAGGAGCTGTTCGGACAAGCCGGAAAACGAAGTCAAGCAAGGAAACTGCCAAGTTTGGGAAGTCCTAGTGGTGACCGGACAAAGAGGTCAGTGGTGATCGGACTGTACGGTCACTAAGAGGTTTTGTCTGGAGACTACAGTGAAAAGCGAGGAAACTGCCAAGTCTGGGAAGTCCTAGTGACCGGATGGTCCGGTCTAGTGGCCGGACAGTCCGGTCAGTAGGAGAGCGATTTGGGCAGCGAGGAAGCAAGCGTCAAAATGTTTCTGGACTGGAGAGAGAAATGGACCAGACGGTCTGGTCAACTGACAATACGATACGGTCAGCAGGAGTTTAGCAGTGGGCAGAGCCGTTGGAGCTCGGGATTGTAGTGACCGGACGGTCCAGTCAGGTAGTGACCAGACAGTCCGGTTAGTAGGCCCAGAAAGCTGATATCGTGGAGCAACAACTAGTTTGAGGTTGGGAGCCTATATAACTTCGTTGATGGGGTCTTTGTGACCTCTCTTGGACAGTGGCATACATGAGAGCATTTGGTAAGGTCCAAGAGGAAAAGAGGAGAGCACTAGGCATATCTTGAGAGTGCTTGTGAGAGTAACAAGGAGCGATCTTGCACATCTAAGGCTAGGGTGTCCTTGAGGGTGTGATCTAGGTTGTTACTCTTGGTCTATGGTGAGATCTAGACCGGTTAGGTGTCGGTGATCGAGCCTATCGTGATTGGTTGTGAAAGTCGTCACACATTTGTACATAGTTGAGCCTGCTATTGAAAGGGACATCAATAGTGAGCGCCCGTGTTAGCTCGAGGAGTCCGGCAAGTTCTCGAGGGAAGCGAGCTTATGCCTTTGTGGCAACGGTGACGCACACCATGTCTTCACTCCGAGAGTGACTGCGGGCTCGTGGGCGAGAACTCCACTTGGTAGCGGGAGGGACTGGGACTTCGGCGGGAGTGGTCCAACGAGGAGTAGGGGAAGGCGCCATCCTTTCGAGACCTCGAGAAAAAAATCATGAGCATTCCTTGACCCCCTCTTGACTATTCCGCATTTGTGTGCTATAGTTGATAGGATGACTTGTGACTTATAGGCTAGTGTTTAGCTTTTGCATTATGTACCCATCATGACCACTAGCATGTGTAGGGTCTTGGCCTACTAGAATTGCTTAGGTTGCAACGATTGTTAGAATCCAGTGGCGTGAAATTTAAGTATTCAAATTTGTGGTCAGCTACCGATTTACCCCCCCCCCCCTTCGGTAGGCCTTCGGTCGTTATACCATGCTACAACTTACCCCAGCATGTAGCCCAATCCAAACTAAATACCACATCCTATATATCCCAAATATCCCCCTAATCATTTGAAAGGTCCATGCGCTCTTGACCATGAGCACAGCTGTTATAATAGTTTTACACTCTACAGAGGTTGCACAACTTTACCCATAGGTTGGTGATTCTATCACCCGTCAGTGACTAAAGTCTCTTTGTTGCCAACACACTACCGTAGGTCTGAGGCCAAGAGATCACCATGAGGTCTTTCAAAGAGCTTCCCACCCTGTCAAAACATCCACGCTAAGGTTTCACCGCTGCAGAAGTAAGCCCTTCATATAGAAGCCCCCTCTGGCGCCGTGGCTAGGAGTAAACCCTCCATCACCTGAGGCCCAGAGGTAAACCCTTCCATTCCCCCTTCCTCGATCGCCTGCAGACTAGAAAGACATCTCAGTACTTGACCAAACCTACCATGTCCGCCCTGTGCTTTGTGCGGTAAGCATGGTTATACGTTCCACGAATCAGTCCCTAGAATCTGGAATAGGTACAAGCACTATTCCAAGTCTCGTGCACGTCGGCACCATACCAGTCAATCCAGCCTATCCAGATTCCTAAACCTACGACAAAGATCATCCGATACTAATTATGTTCATTATTTCAGATTAACCATTCCCAAAATATCACAACTAAGCATGACGTACCCATCCTAGAGTACTACCCAAACCAGGGCGACAAAGGAATAATATGGAAGGTGTTGGTGGCCCTTAAAACCCAATATCGGCCACCAACCGGTCGGGAAATACAAGCTAAAGACCAAAGTTTCATGAATATTTATTTAAACTGATAAAGTTCCACTAGTTTTGGTGAAATATATGTTTGTAGGTTCAAAAGGGCCAAAATTATGTAAAAACATGAAAAAATGCCCCATCGGCCGATCCTGCTGTAAAACAGCCGGCCGACAGGGTCGTATGAAGCTGAAATCAGGGCTCGGGAAGGGTCGTGATTGCCGAAATTAGAACCCAGCTGACAAGGTCATATTAGGCTGAAATCAGTCACCGGGCAAGTCAAAATAGAGTCATCATTAGGCTGATCATCCGACCCGGCCGATTCTGCAAAACACTCCACCATGAAGCTGTTTTCTCCTCCCGGACCAAAAGTAATGGAATATGGCTAAGGAAAAAGGTTCCATGAGTGGCCTAACCGGGAGAAGTCATGAGGCGACCTAGAGGGGGTCGGGACCTGGGCCAGGCCGCCGCTCGGCCTGGCCTGCCAACTTGCCTCCCTTGCCGCCCGACCTGGCCTGCCGCTCGGCCTGGGTTGGCCACCCAGGGTTGCCAGCCCATGAGGCCCATGAGGCCTACCGACCCCAAAACGAGAAAGCCAGCGCAAACCGACCCAGGAACCGTCATCAAGACAAGATATGAGCCAACCAAAGACAAGTTGGTCAGAAACCGACTCCATCCAACGACCGCCCGACGGGGGAAATTTTGCCCACCGACTCTCCTTCACCTATAAGTACCCGCCAACCCTTCGCCACCTATAAATAGGGGAGGAATTCGGCAGAAATAAATCATGAAGCAAGTGAAGCACATTAAAGTCCATTTCCCACTACTTTTCTTACTAGTAGAGTAGGTTAGTTAGTCGGGAGTTAGAGTCTAGTCGGGAGCTTAGCTCAGGATTCCGGAAATTTTCTCGGAGTCTTGGTATGAGCTCTCTTGTACCTTTTCTCCTTTTGTGAGACTTATCTTTTATTAAATATAATTATCTTTTCCTTATTTATCTTGTCAAGTATTTATCTTTACTTAGTCAATTTCCTCAAGTTACAATTATCAAGAAAGAACTTTGAAGCATAGTTTACTAGATTCCTAGCTAGGATCTAATTAAGTTTAGTTCTCAAATAGAACTTAGACTTGGTTATTTCCCGGCTATTCTTCCGCTAGGCCAACGGAAGAATATCTAGTGAAAGCATAGGCGCGGTGCCTAAGTTAACACTAGCTGGATTTGCATTCGTCCCCACGGGCTGTGTGGTAGGCGGCAGGTGGTGACAGTCCTGTCCATCCATTTAGTATTCCACCATGTTCGGGAAGTCTCAAGCAGGGTTGTCTAGCGGTAATGTTCCCACTAGTGCACGAGGTTAGTTACCGACCCTATTAGTGGATCATTGTCGTGCCCTGAAGTAAGCTTATTGGGGAAAGACTCGAGGTTGTACCATGGATTTGGTGTAAGCGCTCAACCTGAGTAACTAGGAATTATTGATGCTTGACTAGATTTAGGAAAGTTTATCTTAGGAATTTCTAGATTTAGACTCATTGTCCTCTCGGCTAGCTTAATCAATCTCTTTTATCTATCCTAGTGTGGATTTCTCCTGTATCACTGCTCCCCTGTTTATCATTGAATATCTTTACCCCCCGTCTTTGGTCAGTTGGTATAACTCTTATAGTCATATTTTTGTTAAACCAAGATACTCTTATGCCAAGCTTCCCCAAGGAAAATAAATACGATACCTTGAAATACTCCCGGGTGAAATACTACAATAGATGTTTCGTGCACTTGCAGATTGGTTCACTCTTCTCTTAAAGCATAACAAACATCGATCAACACTTCGAGCGTTGTTACCAGATAATATTTTGGTATGATGTTAAGAAGTGCCAACAGAAGGATAAAGACATAGGATTCATATTTGACTGCATGCATGTTTATAAACATTTTAAAACATAGGTGCCAAAATGGTCAATGGCCACTTGCCTTTTTCCATGGGTTGTTGCTGCTCAAAGTCTTCAAACTCGAGGTCCTGGAAACTCTCGGACTGCTGACAGTCTATACGTTCATTCCATTGAAAAGCAAGCAAAGCACAATCTTAAGAAAATAGTACACCAAATAGTGCTATCAAATAAAACCTTACAATCGGGTTCTATTCATTGCTATGATCATGTGAGCGCAAGAATCGCTAAAAAGCTAAGAGTAAAAAGATATGCTAGTTCAAAGGTGGAGGGACTAATTTGTAATAAGGTCAAAAAATTCTAGGAACCTAAATATAATTAAATTAAAGTATAGGGGTCTTACTGTAAACATGTATGGGCTAAAATATAATTATTCTAAAGTTCAGGGATCTAAGTGTAAAACAATAGGACTTAAACATTATTTACAAATAAGCCAGGGGCAAATCTATAAAACTACCATTTTCTGGATTTACTGAATTAAATTAAATTGACTATTTGGTAGACTCGGTCCACCAAGTTCGTAGACCGGGCTGGGTGCTGGGTTCATGATCCACGGTGAACCGAATGGCTCTGGACCGTTCATCTATTGATCTGAGGTGGCTTGGTGAGGCAGGCGGCTACCGACAACGAAAGGGGATGGCGGCGCCATGGCCAGAGTGGCAGAGCTCCTCGATCTATGGCTACGGGGACCTAAACACGGCGGCGAGGCCACCAATCAGAAGCGAAGCATGAGAGGGACCTTACTAGGTGGTCGTGCTGGAGCAGGAAACTTGTAGCAGAGTGGACGGCGGAGGCTCACGATGTCAGAGCTTCGTTGTTGGTGCGCGGCAATGTCGAGCGTAGGGCAGGGGACTCGAGGGTAGGGCAAGTCGCGGGAAGAGGCCGGGGCTCGAGGTGGTTCTTACCACGAGGTCGCACAGAGGCAGGGAGCTCGATGGAGAGTAGGCGACGTCGGCTTGCGGCAGCGAAGCTTCAGCGACAGCGCTCGGTGACGGCAACCACAGAGCAAGGAAATTGGGGGTGGGGCGAGTTGCAAGAGAAGCTGAGGCACCCTATTCATAGGCCCCGAAGAGAGGAAGGCGGAAAGGGGACGAAAAGATACGTGTCATCCAGGCCAGATCTTAAAGCAGCCCCGCTGCCTCCCATGCCCAGCTGATTGAGCCGATGATCAAGCCTGCCTCAAGCCCATCGGTGTGGGATACTTGCCTTACGGGTATCCTCATACAAGACTAAGTCGGTAGCCGACCGGGTACTTCATCAACAAGGAAGCCGACTGACTCAACTTGGAGCGTAGGGCATGTAGAGATAGACTTTCTATGTAAACCTTAAGGGGTTACGACTAGGACTCTTCATGTACCCCCCTGCCGACTGGATATATAAGGCGGCAGGGTACCCCCTCATCGAGGGACAAGTTCACAAGTCTCATAACATCAATACAATACATAGAACACAGGACGTAGGGTTTTTACTCTCATTGAGAGGGCCCGAACCTGTATAACTCGGTGTCTTGTGTTACCATCGTAGTTCTTAGTCTCGACGTAGCCCTATACATTTTACTGCCGATCTCAAGCTTCGACAGTTAGCACGCCAGGTAGGGGACAAGGCTCGACAGGATTCTTCATCGACTACGATGGCCAAAATTCCCATCATCCAGTACTCACCGGACTTCAAGATCTCCTTTGGATCACTCAACTTCACGGTCAGGGACAACGGAGCCCTAGGTCTGGAAAACCACAGATCTGACTCGGCCACAGTCATCTCCATGGCGCGATCACCGAGTTCGTCTGACATGATCCCCGCGTTGGTCCCACTCGAATCTGAGGAAGAAGATCCTTCCTTTGGGAACGATTCAAGATCGGATCGGTCCTTTGTTGAGGACTCGGTCGGATCCGCTTACCCATATCCCCATACTGTCAACATGGTGGATATAGCAGATCCCGTGGATGGAGATCAAGATGGTGACCAAAACGGTGAACATGAAGATAATCCCATTGATGGCCACCCGAATCAAATAGCCGAGGGAGGTCAACAGGAGGAGGACCCTCCAGCTGATGACTTATCGGTTGGACACTGCCATTGACCAAGAGGGTCACGTGGTTCACGCAACACACGTCGACTGGATCTCGGTTCAGAACTCGAAGTGGATGGTGTCAAGGTCTACCACACTCCTCAGAATAACATCACAGGTGCCAAAACTTTGCTCGACACTCTAATGGTCGACGCGAATTATCAGACCCCTGCAAAGCAGAAGGCGGTGGCTATGCTTAAGGCCGCTGCAGCTCCAGAGGCCGCAAAATCTCAGTCGGTCACAAGCTCTAGTCATGTTTCTTCGCGAGGTCGGCACAGGCGTGAAGATCTAAGAAATTCTCTCAGCCTCCATGATGGACGAGATACCATCAACTCTCACTATGAAGAACGTGCTCTGGACAACCGATGCTATGAGGAAGAACGCCGTGATTGGAGAACGGACAGCCAACGGGACGACCGATGGAACGACCAACGAGAGGATCATCAAGATCGTCCTCCAAGGCACAACCGCGACGATCGATGTCGACAAGACGATCAGGATCGATGCGATAATGATGATAACGTCCATCAGAGTCATCGACATGATGATGATGTTGGACCGCGACACGGCTGTCGTGCAACCCCGTCTCCAGACTGGCATAGGCGGTCGATTACGTCGACCGACGATGAGATCGATGGCATCAAGGCTTACATCCCTAGGCTTCGCATGGCTCGATGCCCAAAAGGATTCAAGCCGGTCCCCATCAAAAAATACGATGGTCAGACCAATCCCTAAGAGTGGCTGCAGCTTTACAGCACAGCGATTCGGTCGGCTGGAGGTGATTCCTATGTAATGGCTAATTACCTCCCGGTCTGCCTGGATCTAGCTGTTCGGATATGGCTCACATCTCTTCCAGAGGAGTCAATCACATCTTGGGGAGACCTCAATAGGAAGCTCATAGAAAGTTTCCAAGCTACATGCAATCGACCGGGCAACCACTTCGACCTCACTCGGATCAAGCAGAAGACCGACGAACCTCTTTGTGATTACATCAAGCAATTTTGTGCTAAGAAGACTGAGATCCCCAATGTCCCGGACCAACAAATCATTGCCGCCTTCCAAGGAGGGATCCACAGCAATGATTTGGTTCGTGAGATCGGTAGGAGGAATCATGACCTCAAGCTGACCGCTCAAGAATGCTTCGAGATCGCTGACAAGTTCGCGTCTGGTCAGTCGGCATTGGATGACATCCGGGGAAAAGGCAAAGAGAAGCGGTCACATAAGCCTGAGTCCGCCAAGAAGGACAAGAAGAGGAAGCCTGATAACGTGGTTCACATGGTGGACCGACTTCAGAAGAACCCTCGAACAAGCCAACCGTCCACGGACGAGCTGTTGAGTGGCCCATGCCTTTGGCACCCAAAGGGAAAACCACAAAGCAAAGGATTGCTATCGACTAAAGGGATTTGCAACAGCTGCGCTGAAGGTGGCCAAAGATCCCCCGAGGCGTAATAGCAAAGACAGGACCAATGACGATGGTGACAAGGACGATTCAGGAGAGTTCCAGGAGCCCTGCAAGGAAGTCAACTTCATCTTCGGTGGCCCGGATGCCTATGTCTCCAAGCACAAGCAGAAGCTAGAACTTCAGGAGATCAACTCGATGGAACGGGCTGCACCTCAATTCATGAGGTGGTCTGAGATGCCAATCACCTTTGATCGGTCGGCTCACCCTAAGCACGTCCCGAAGCCGGGTCGATACCCGCTGGTGCTTGCTGCTACAATGAAGGAGGTGAAGTTCAACAAAGTACTCATTGATGGAGGAAGCAGTTTGGACTTAATCTTCACCAAGACTCTCAAAGAGCTCAATCTATCAATCAATGATCTTCAGCCGAGTTCTTCACCTTTCCATGGGATTGTACCCGGCAAGACTTCAGCTCCAATTGGACAGATTAGTCTGATGGCCACCATTGGGACCCATAAGAATTTCTGGACCGAGCGTATTCTCTTCCAGGTGGCAGATTCGACTCAGCATACCATGCTATCATCGGTCAACCGGCTAGGGCTAAATTCATGGCTATCCCGCATTATCCATATCTTACCCTCAAGATGTCAGGCCCGAACAGAATAATCTCCCTCCACTCTGATCTTCGGAATTCTTTCGATTGCGATGTGCAAAGTTGTGAGATGGCCAATAAATACTTGATGATGTCCGACCAGAAGGAGATCCAGCAGGCAGTCGACATGGAGGAGCAGACCGGAGCAGAGGTTCCAACAAAGAAGCCTACCAAAGACAAGATTCAGACCGATGACATCCAGACCAAGGAAATCCTGCTCGATCCTAAGGACCCCGATAAGGTAACTTATGCTGGGGCCAACCTCGACGAGAAATAGGAACTCGCGCTCACTCTTTTCCTCCAGGAAAATAGGGACATCTTTGCATGGAAACCATCTGACATGCCGGGAGTTCCTAGGGAAAAGATTGAGCACAAGTTAAGGGTACCCCCAGGGGCTACCCCCGTTCGGCAGAGGCTTATAAGATTTGTGCAAGATTGCAAGGACGCCATGAAGAAGGAGATAGTTAGACTATTAGATGCTAAGTTTATAAAGGAGGTGTATCATCCTAACTGGTTAGCAAATCCAGTCCTTGTACACAAGAAGAATAAAGAATGGAGGATGTGTGTTGATTATACTGATCTCAACAAGGTCTATCCTAAAGACCCTTTTGCTCTTCTTCGTATTGATCACATTGTAGACTCGACAGCCGAGTGTGAGCTCTTGAGCTTTCTGGATGCCTATTCAGGCTATCACCAGATCCCACTAAAGGACGAAGATCAGATTAAAACTTCCTTTATAACACCCTTCGGCGCCTATTGCTATATCACAGTGCCTTTCGGTCTGAAGAACACTGGCGCAACTTACCAACGGGGTATTCAATGCTGCCTTGCTGCTCAGATCGATCGGAACGCAGAAGCGTATGTTGATGACATCATCGTCAAGACTCGGAACGTCGAAGAGCTCATTTCTGACCTAGCAGAAACCTTTGACAATCTGAGGCATTATTAAGTAAAGCTGAATCCCAAGAAATGTGTTTTTGGGGTTTCTTCGGGAATGCTACTCGGTTACATTGTTTTGAAACGAGGTATAGAAGCTAACCCGGATAAAATCAAGGTGATCCTTGGTATGGGACCACCTAATTCTCAAAGGGATGTACAGAAGCTGACCGGATGCATGGTGTCTTTGACTCGCTTTATTTCCTGACTGGGGGTTAGAGGGTTACCACTTTTCCGACTGCTTAAAAAGCAGGAGGACTTTGTTTGGACCAAAGAGGCATAGTCAGCATTGGACGAGTTGAAGGTTTACCTCAGCAGCATTCCAGTATTGATGCCTCTGGAGCTAGGAGAAAAACTTTAGCTTTAATATCGGCCACAACTCAGGTTGTGAGTATTGTTTTAACGGTCGACCGAGAAGAAGAGGGGCATATACAAAAAGTACAACACTCGGTCTATTTTGTGAGTGAGGTCCTTGGTGCCTCCAAGGTAAAATACCAACAGATCTTGAAGTTGTTGTATGCATTGTTGGTTACCTCCAGGAAGTTGAAGCATTACTTTCAAGCTCATCCGATCAAAGTCTAGACCTCCTTCACACTTGGCACAGTGCTACACAACCGAGAAGCCGAAGGCAAAATCGCCAAGTGGGCAGTCGAACTTGGTCAATATACCATCACGTTCGCGCCTCGGTTGGCTATAAAGGGACAAGCGCTAGCTGATTTCGTTGCTGAGTGGACAGAGATTCAAAACCAACCTACTGCACAAGACATCGAGTATTGGAAAATGTACTTTGATGGGTCTCTTCAATTACAAGGAGCGGGTGTGGGAGTCGTGTTTATCTCACCCACTGGAGAGAGGCTTTGATATGTCCTTCAGTTGATGTTTCGCGCATCTAACAATGTTGCGGAGTATGAAGCCCTTCTACACGGTCTGCGCATTGCCGCGTCACTCGGCATCAAGCACCTTGACGTCTTTGGTGACTCGGCTTTGGTTATTAATCAGGTCACTAAGGATTGGAACTATGTGGATGACAATATGAGTGCTTACTGTCAAGAAGTAAGGAAGCTCGAAGAAAAATTTGATGGATTGAAGTTCACGCATGTTCTTCGAGACAATAACCGAGCGGCTGATGAATTGGCCAAGATGGGATCATCCCGGTCTGTGGTCCCACCAGGTGTTTTCTTACACACTCTAGATTCCCCCACGATTTCTCCTCGGTCGGATATATTAATGAGTGATGTTACTGATCTTGTTGGTGATGACAACATGGGGACTGATTGGCGCGACCCGCTCATCCAATATTTGGATAAGGGAACGCTGCCTTTGGATCCTAATGAACAACGAAGGTTGGAGACCCGATGCCGAGGGGATTTGTTAGTGGGAGACCAACTCTATAAAAGAGGAGGTTCAAACATCTTGATGAGATGCCTCTCGATACCAGAAGGCCAAAAGTTGGTAGAAGAAATTCATTCTGGGATATATGGCAATCATGCAGCTTCCAAGACTTTGGTCGGCAAAGCTTTCCGGCAAGGGTTTTATTGGCCCACGGCGGTTAAAGATGCACACTGGGTCGTTCGGACGTGTGAAGGTTGTCAATTCTTCGCTCAACAAACGCATGTGCCTTCACAGCAACTTCAGATGATACCTTTGACTTGGCCCTTTGCTGTTTGGGGGCTCGATATTGTTGGTCTTTTTGAAAAGGTGTCAGGCGGGTTCACTTATCTGTTTGTTGCTATTGACAAATTCACCAAGTAGATTGAAGCAAAGCCGGTCAGCAAGATTACGTCGAAGAAGGCTATCGAGTTTGTCAAGGATGTCTTCACTCGGTTCGGGGTTTCTCATAATATCATTACCAATAATGGCACTCAATTCACTTCAGTGGAGTTCCGTGACTTTGCCGATGAGATGGGAATAAAAATCCATTTTGCATCAGTGGCTCATCCTCAAAGCAATGGGTAGGTCGAACGCGCCAATGGTATGATTCTCCAAGGATTGAAGCCTCGGATATTCGACAGGCTTAAGCCTTATGTCGGTCGGTGGGTCAAAGAATTGCCTTCAGTTCTTTGGTGGCTTTGCACAAACACCAGTCAAGCAACTGGTCAGTCACCTTTCTCATTGGTCTACGGCTCAGAGGTTATGCTGCCGATCGAAGTCATCCTTGTTTCGGCATGGGTTCAGGTGTATGATGAACAGCTTTCTGAGGAGAATCGAGAGATTAATTTGGCTGCAGCAGAGGAGTTGCGTGATTGCGCTCTATTTCGGTTGGCACTTTACCAACAAGGCTTACGTCGTTATTATGATAAAAACGTATGTAATCGCCACTTCCAAGTTGGAGATTTAGTGCTTCACCGAGTGCAGTCAACGAACAACCAGCATAAGCTTTCTCTAAAGTGGGAAGGACCATATGTTGTGAAGGAAGTCACTCGCCTGGGGGCTTACCGACTGGTGTATGAGGACGGCGATGATATACCAAATTCTTGGAACATAAATCAGCTACGTCATTTCTATACTTAATTATTCCTTTATATACTTATACATTATTCATGAATGAAACTTCGGTCTTTTCGATGAAAGATTTTTTGATGATTTTCATTCTATGTTGTCTCGATTCCTTAATTTATTTTATTAAACAATCGAGCCAGGGGGCTAGTAATAATGTCCCACTTCAGTCTAATCGTATTTTGGTTTTGGACTACTTTCTGACCGATTTCTTCTCTTTGAATACGGTCTTCATTTTCTTGATCTAACGTCTATACATTATGGTTATATACTTTATACTGCACATCAGACTACCATTACACTAAACAAAGAGCCAAAGTGCGAGAGGTCATGTGTCGATTGGTCAACTCTGCTTGTTACGCAGTTACGAGTCACAGCCTAAAATGTTAAGGCAGACCGATACAATTTGAGTTTCTCAATAACAGAAAACATACTTATGACATTTTTATCAATCTTTTAAAATTGATAAGCATGAAACTAGATTACATACAGGTAACATTGTTTCATTACATAGATATTGCTAATGATCTCTAATATTACAGGATTTATAGGTCCTTTGAAGGAGAGGAAGATTCAGCTCGAAGCTCAACCTCAGGAGTAGGCACGGTCGAATTGATCTCTATATTGTCGACCAAAGCTCGGGAAGTCTCCAGCATGGAATCCAAAAGCAACTGGCATTGGTCGTCAGTCAAGTCTGGGTTGAAGCCCTCCTTGATCTTATCCAATGGTAGAGCAAGAGACCAAGATTGGCAAATAGCCAGAACCTAACTCCCGGCTTCGGCGCCACTCGTCGAGTGTTATGAGAAATATCTTCTGACGCATGCTCTAGCAAGTACTCTAAGGAATGGCCAGACTGCTCCACTCAATCGGCATGTACATAGTCCATTGCCTTTCGAGCGGCGTAAGATAGAGCTGCAAATGATAACTTTTTGGTCAGTATGATCAAAAGAGGAATCAAGCAGATGTGAGAAATAATAAAGGGCTTAATGGCAAGTTTACATTTGAAGGATTTGGAGGTGCTCTTAGCTTCCTCTATCTTGGCGTCAGCCTCCTTCAGCTCCTTCTACAGCCGAGTGATCTCGGCCTTCTGGTCCTCGACCGATTTGGAGAGGTTTTCCTTCTCAGTATTTAAGGCATTGACAAACCGTTGCTGATTAGAAGTCATCTTCTCTAGGTCGGCAACCTTCTGGTCACGAGCAAAATGACAAATATTTGAATCTTTAGCGCTAGAGTGATTGGCTGGTTATTTAAACACAGGCGGTGAGTGATCTTACCAGCTAAATCTTCTCGACTTTGGTTTAAGGCCTTGGCCATTTCCCTTTGGTCGGTCTGCAGCTTTTCAATCTCCTTCTGTGCTTTGGCAAGCTGCTGATCGGTGACTAGCAAAACACCAGCAAAGTGTTAGTCTTATGTAAAGACTTGAAGACCAAAGAGTTTAGGACATACCAAAAGTCTCGGCTTCAAGGTATTCCACCCTAGCTTGTTTTCTCTCTACGAGAGCATACACTTTCTGTATATAGAAAGGGGTTAAGCTTAAAGGCAAGATTAAGACAAAGCAAAGGCAGAGTATTGAAGTACCTTGCTAGCTTCTCGATGTTAATGCATGATTTCCATGTCCTCCACTTCAGGCCGACCGAGTAAATCTGCAGACAATGTCGCCTTACCTTTGTCAAGAGGCGAAGGGACGATAGCAGGAGCAGGTTGGGGTACAGGCGCCAAAATGGGGGCAGGAATTGCCTTGTCGACTAGCTTATCCACCTCGATCGGCGTGTTTGATGACTTGTCGACCGACTTGAGCACATCAATCGGGCGAGGAGGAGGTCCAGACCGAGTGTGTCCGGACTCTTGGGCACTCTAAGAATCACTCGTCCGACCACTATCAAAATGAATATGGAAGAGATTAAGATGTGTTACGGATGGTAATAAGAAACAAGGAGCATAAGGGTAAAGAATTAATCTAGGAGCTTTCTTGAGCTTAATTCAGCACAACCTCTTCTTCGAAGAAGTTGACTGAAAATCAGTCTCCTTCCTCTTCTGGGTAGATTTTTCTGCCTTGTCGGTCTGATCCACCCTCCCAGCATCACTCTGAGTTTGGCTCGGGGGCTCCGACTGGCCTGAAGGTCGGTCGGAGGGAGTGGGGGTGAGATGACCAGCATCAGCAGATAGCAACTCTTCATCATCATCCTAATCACCTATATATTGCCATTGGTGCCCAACGGTCTACTTTACTCGCCGACCGGGGGGAGGCAGGGTGGAGACCGAGTCAGGACAAGCGCCTGCGAAAGAGCTCGAGCCTCCGGTGCCAGTCTGCTGCGTTTTCTCAACGTAGTTCGGTCCCTCGGAATCGGTCGGAGGGAGCAGAGGATGATAAATATAAGTATCCAAAACCTGCACAGGAATCAAAATATCAAGCAGGGCATCAAGACAAGAACATAAAGGATTGCTCAAAGCAGACTGAGGCTTACTCGGGCCCGCATAGTGCCCTTGTTATACGCCTTCTTGATTAGCGAGTCATCCTGAAGGATATCTCCTTCAAACATTTTTGACAGGCGTTTCTTACATAGCTCACCATTCGGCGGGTCAGGCACCTCCCTGGTTTCGTCTTTATTGATGTAGTTCCACGTCGGGTGACTCTGTAGCTTCAGGGGCTGCACTCTGCGAACTATGAAGCTCTTGGCGATGGTAATTCCGTCAATACCTTCAGCCTTCAAGTCGGCTATCTTCTTCAGCAGAGTGACCACCTGAGGATCGGTCGGATCGGGCTTCTCTGTCCATTGCGCCAGAGGAATCGCCTTGGCACGGTGAAATCAGCAAGAATAGGGAGAGGATTATCACAATAAAACCACTCATCTTTCCAATTCTTGTTCCTGGTCTTCAATGGCACGTTGATGTAGGCCTCCTTCTTGCGCAATTGGAAGCCAACGCCGCCTGTAGCTACTTGATTGTCCTTGGTCGGCAGCGGACGGAGGATAAACAGATGGCGGAATAAATTGAAATGGGGGAAGATTCCCAGAAATGCTTCGCACATGTGCACGAAGATGGTGATGTGAAGGATGGAATTGGGATTGAGGTTGACAAGCTCAATCCCATAAAAGAAAAGGAGCCCGTGCAAGAAGCTGCAGCAGGGGACTCCAAAGCCATGCTCAAAGAACGAGCGAAATACAACTATCTGTTTCTGAATAGGAATGGGGCAAGATTCATGGGGTACCTTCAAGTTGATCCGCACTTGCTCTGAAAAGATGCCGTCGATCACCATCTGATTCATGTCAGCCTAAGAGAGGTTGCTCTTCGAGAACTCCAAAGCTGCTCCGGGATATCGATCTCCGATGAGGAGGACGTGGCAGCAGCAGTGGGAGTGGCAGGGATCGAGGTGGAAACCTTCTTGCGACCCATGGCGATGATTGTTTTTGGCGTGGCGGATCGAATGCTGAACCCTAGAAAAGGCTTGGGGCTAAGCGCGGCGAGATCTGCGGCGGCCGGAAGTGGCGGTGCTAACCCTAGCTGGAAAGCTGAGGAGTCGAGAACAGAGGAGGCGCGAGGAAGACGAAAGGTTTGTGCGCAAATACGGCGTGGACTGAGAGTCAACTTGACGCTGCCTTTTATACTCCCGCTTTTTGACCTAAGGGTCCCATGGGCCGGGGTGGGCCATACAGTGAAGACGATTTTTTGCTTAAGCAAAGATTAATTAAGGGCCTTAAAATATGATTAGGGTCTAAAAACCTTGAGAAATAAAGCCCGGGGGCTTCTTTGATGAGAAGCATTTGAAAATTATTTAACCATATCTATATGATTTGATGATCATGTAGCAAAGGACTTGATGGTCATATGGATATAAATTCAAAGGTTGTGGTATTGATTGAAGTCAATAACCAAATTTATAAAATTGGACTTATGGATAATTAGAGTGACTAATTATTAGGGAAAGGTTGTATTATGACTGATGTCATTTAGCTTAGTACCACTATATGATTGATGTCATATTGGTTCACATGAATTGAATATGATTGAAATCATAAAATTCAGACCGACTAGTCGCTTGGATATGGTGAATGTCACTCGGCCTATTTAATAATCGGTCGACAAGGCTGAAGCTTCACAAGTTAACTTACTGGTTTGATGACCAGAGGTTTATTAGACTCGAGCTTGATGGTTTGAGTAAATACAAAATAATAAGAGCTAATATAAATAGACTCCTGTATTATTTGTTAAGTCTCCAAATTATACAAGAGTCGGGGGGCTACACCTGATCAGGTGCACCTAACCAGTGCACTAGATCTATTAGGAACTTCGATAAAGAGGTCTTTCTAATTTATGATCTATATTGAAGATCGTTTGGAGAGTTGAAGCTCAAAATCAGGAAGCACTCGGGGGCTGCTGTCGGATACTTGCCTTACGGGTATCCTCATACAAGACTAAGTCGATAGCCGACCGGGTACTTTATCAACAAGGAAGCCGACCGACTCAACTTGGAGCGCAAGACATGTAGAGATAAACTTCTATGTAAACCTTAAGGGGTTACGATTAGGACTCTTCATGTACCCCCTGTCGACCGGATATATAAGACGGCAAGGTATCCCCTCATCGAGGGACAAGTTCACAAGTCTCATAACATTAATACAATACACAGAACACAGGACGTAGGATTTTTACTATCATCGAGAGGGCCTGAACCTGTATAACTCGGTGTCTTGTATTAACATCGTAGTTCTTAGTCTTGATATAGCCCTATATATTTTACTGCCGATCTGAAACTTCAACAATCGGCTCGGCTTTGTCTGCAACTCGTTGGTAAGAATCAGGCAAAATAACAATTGACAGAAAACTATCTCGTTCCTTAATCGACGAAAAAACGAAGCCCTAACCCTTGGCGGCGACAATGGAAAATCGTCATCGGGTTGAACCTGAAGCACCCCACGAAGTCGATCATGTCACCACCGCTGGCATGAAGTCAATTTCCCATCTGTTTCTGCCAACTGCCGGCAGCGCCGAGTCGATTTCCCATTCGTTGCTTCTACATGTTGCCGCCAGCGCCAATTCGTTTTCACCTCCACTTCTACCAAATGTCGTCGGCACCGAGTCAGTTTGCCCTCCACTTGTACCAATCGCTGTCGACGCCATGTCGATTCCCCTTCTGGCGCTACCTTCTGCCGCTGGCGTCGAGACTCAAAATCATGTTGACATCGAGATCATCTCGCATCCGCTGCTGCGTACCAACTTCCCCGAGCACAATGCTGCAAACACTGCCAGGTTAGATACGGATTGATCTAGTTCCCTGAGATGTTGAAGTTTTGTTGAAACATTCTGCTTTTACGTGTGTCTAATTATAGTCTGCACATCGATCATATTACGCTAACATCATCTTGCGATCGTACTGCCTAACGTAATCTTGTTTTGCAGTTCATCATCTTTGACCATGGTGATTCCGATTAGTACATCCATTCCAGAAATATCTTAAGTAATGGCACTTAGGGTTCACCAACCAAGGTACTACTATCAGAGAGCTGATGTAGTTAGGATTACTGTATAACTTTTTGTAACATAATGATCTGGTGAAGTCATGACACTAATATATTTTAACTGTTCAAATATAAATATAACTATATAAGTATATATAATGAAATGGAGATATAACATAGCACTACTTCCCGAATATGCAGATTCTCTAACTAAAACTAGTATGAATTTCGGAAATTATTTTTGCAATCTTTGTAAGGCACCATATTGCTAATCAAAGCAAATGAAACTGAAAGAGCCCATCAGATGGCTGCTCACAGACGGAAGAAGAAATTTCTAACGATCCAATCTTCAACTTTAACAAATAAAAAATGAGTAGCGATAACCAAGTGTACGCGGCGCTCGCTGTTTGTCTACTGATCGATGTGTATTGGAAGGCAGGACAGACAGGAACGAGCAGAGCAACAGCGGCGTTGAGTCGGTGCTTGTTTTTGATGATGGATGCATGCCCGTCGGGAGGAGGGAGAACAAGAAGCAACGGTAGGAAACGAAGCCTCAGATTGATGGCGGCTTAAATCTCTATTAGGCTAGGCTTGATTACTTGGCTTACGGCTGAATCATTATCGGCTCAATCGGCTGGGCATGGGAGGCAGCAAGGCTGCTTTAAGATGACACGTGGCTTAAATCTGAGGGGTGCTGTAAATCAGTGGATTTGCAGCGCCGCTGCAGAGAATTTCTTTCCCAAGGGGACCGGGGCGAGAGCAATTGCTGCGGCATTAATATCGGCGTACGGGTGGGCCTGGATGTGCGCGTTCGGAGCGGCGCTACTCCGCATTGACGTCGGTAGAAGGTGGGACGCGGCCGGTGTCGAGCGGCAGAGAGGAAGGGAGGCGTTACCGCGGCCTGGCTCCATTGAAGGCGACGAAGGGTGGGGCTCGTGCGCGTTTGGCGCAACACAGCCTGCGGCGGTTGATGGCGAGGTCGGTGGTGGACGCGGCACAGAGGCGCGGGATCGAGGCAGGTGGCGACGGCGAGCTGGACGCACGGGCCGGTGCGAGCGGTGCTGTCGATGGCGTCGGTGGGGGCTCCTGCCGGCTGCGTTCGGCTGGAGGAGGAAGAAGACGAGTGGGGGGCGAGCTGGGCGTGTTGTGCGACTGGGCCGGTTGAGCCTGATGGGACAAAAGGCCGAGCGGGGTAGAGGCATCGGGCTGGACCAAGGTAGCAAAAGAGAGGGAAAGGGTGCTGGGCCGAGGCCTAGAGAAGAAGGGGAGGAGTTGGGCCATGAGGAGGAAACTGGCCCAATGGCTTGGCCTTTTTCTTTCCTTTCCTTTTTTTCGTTCTGGTTCCTATTTTCTAAACTAAACATAATCGATTTTTAATTGCATTTTTAAATATATTTTCACACAATAAAAATCCTGATGCAATCTAATCCAGTATGAATGCAACAAAAAATTTTATTTTCTTTTTCTTAGGTGGTTAATTAATGCTAAATTCCTAATAATTAGGTTAATTTTATGTTAATCCAAAAGTTGAAAATTGGGGTGTTACAAACCTACCCCCCCTTAAAATGAATCTCGTCCTCGAGATTCGGACTGGATGGGGAAGAGGTAGGAGAACTGCGCCTTGAGTTCATCTTTCCCATGTTGCTTCTTTTACGGAAGGATAGCTCCATTTGCGCTATTGGTTGTTCCTTTTTTAGTGATGACTGAATCAGCCACGTATTCCAATTCTGACCCATTGTCCAGTGTGAGCTTGATTGTCCTCTTAGCACAACCTATGACTCCTTTATGCTTTGTTAACCAATCCATACCAAGGATTACATCAATTTCACTAGATCCAAAAACTATGAGATTTGCGGTGAAATCTATCTCCCTTATTTTAAGGTTTACTTTAGGGAAAACATGTTTTGCATTCAAGTTTCCACCAGGAGAACTTACAATCATCCTATTCTTTAGCATGGCTATTGGTATGTTGTGTTTGGTAGCAAAATCGGCAGATGTGAATGAATGTGATGCACCAGAGTCAAATAACACAGCTGCAGGGGTGTGGTTGAGGTGGAATGTACCAACAACAACATCTGGAGTGGCTTGTGCACTATCCAAAGAGACATGGTTGACATGTGACCTGACTTGACTCTGCTTGGTGGTTGGGGCATTGCTTCCATGTTGGCTCTGTGCTGATGGTGCACCTTGGTTCTAGGGCTGACCTTGATGCTTGCGCGGGCACCTATTAGCATAGTGTCCGGTCTCTCCATAATTGTAGCATGGTCCTATGAAAGTAAATCCTTGTCCAATATTGACCTTTTGTGGTGGTGGGGCTGGTGACATGACAGTATGAGAACCCTAGGGGTTAGAATACTGAGTGTTGGACTCCTAGTTGTAGGATCCTTGTCCTTTGTACTGTGTCCTCTGTTGACCATATTGTAGTCCTTCACGGTATGTAGGTCCGGACGATTGAGAACCGAGACGGGGCTTGGAGTTGGTTCCTCCAGATTGGCTTTGACGTTCCATCTTACGCTTGCGATCCATCAGACCTCTTCTATTATCTAGAATAATGGCTTTGTTCACCATGCCTTGAAAATTATCAAAGTCACGGACTTCTAGAGCATAGGCTAATCCATCATTTAAGCCATTTAGGAAATGGTCCTGCTTCTTTTCATCGGTGTCAACATCACCGGGGGCATACCTTGACAGCTGCGTGAATCGAGAGACATACTCATTCACTGACATGGAACCTTGCTTTAGATCCATAAACTCTTTTATTTTCAGCTTCATCAGACCAAAAGGCACGTGATGAGCTCTGAAGCTATTCTTGAACTCCTGTCATTTAATGCTTTCTGATTCATCATGAGCTTCCACTGACGCATCCCACCATGCAGTAGCAGCGCCTTCAAGTTGATGCGAGGCATACAACACTTTCTCTCTATTGCTGCACTGGATCACCTGAAGCTTCTTCTTGATGGTCTTCAGCCAATCGTCTGCGTCCAAGGGCTCTACAGAATGGGAGAACGTCGGGGACTTGGTCCTTAGAAATTCTCCAAGCTCGTCCCTATGTTGTGGGTTTGGTCCAATACCTTGTTGCATGTGCGCCATTTGTTGATGCATGCTCTAAAGGAGTTGAGTTGGCATAACAACAAGTTGCTCTATAGTGATTGGTGGCTGTTAGGAATTATTATTATGGTTGTTGTGGTTAGTGTTGTTGTTATCTTCACCCGTGATAGGTCTGGACCTCGTGTTCACCATCTGGAATGATTTTTTCCTAGTTTAACAAGGGTGGAAGGGAAAGAAATTTCCATCCTAAAATCATTTCACCTAAGCACAGATGTTGTGTAAGACAAGTCTTACACTCTGTCATCAAACAGAAGATCCAAATCACACAAAGCACATCAATCAATCAATCACTTCCCTAATGAAGGTCATTATACGTTAAGCTTTACTCTTGCCATTATCGGGGCTAGATCTGAGTCCTATAATCAACATTTTGAATAGATGAGATATCCAGAAAATTTTGTAGAGATGAGATATCCAGAAAATTTTGAATAGAGGTATTGGGCTGGACCAAGGCAGCAAAAGAGAAGGAAAGGGTGTGTTGGTCGTAACTACACACCCACTTATATACCGCAAGAGGACGGTGTATGATTGTAGCACTTTTTCCCTTGAATTAAGTATTCTAAGGTTTATCGAATCCACTGGGACCTTAGGGATAATTAAACAAAGTTAATAGTAAAAGATCTAGTCAAAGCTACTGTCGAATTTAAGTTGTATGAGGGAAGACTGGCCAGCGCAAAGGTGCGCCAAACAGTAAATCTATCATTGCGCCAATCGGTGCAGGCGTTGAGCCGATCGTCACACTAGTGAATCTAAGCCAAAGTGCGCCAGATACCTTATAAGCCTATGTTGTTAAGTGAGTAACCAGATATCTACTAGTGAGATTGTAACCAGAAAGTCTAATTAAATAGCATCATAATAGGTAATTACATGGATCAATGAAAACCTATAATGAATAATACCACCCTGCTTTATGAGCGGCTCCCGATTTATCACTGCCGAGAGGAAACCCTTAATCACGCGAGTATCTTACCCTACTCTACTATCCAATAGTGTTGCGCAGGCTTAGTGCTGTCACCGCTAAACCACACTACTAGCATCATCAAGCAACCATAATCAATACAATGTCTAAATACTATCCTAATCACCACGATCAAGATAATATCTACTTACTTAGCCTAGAACTAAGCAATTAGAATAAGCACATGCATGATTATAAAATCAAGATAGACAAATCACAAAAACCATCATCAACATATTCAATCATCCTTGAGATACATAGAGTAAGATTCATCTCCGTCGAGATGGCCTACCTTGATGGATCAACTCTTAACACCAATGGTTCTTGAAACTCAACTAGATATCTATTCTAACGGGGAAAGCCCTGGTGGCTCTAATTCACGGATCTGGTGTCCCTCTGTCGCCTTTGTCCGTCCTTGGTTGTGGCCAGGGTTTACAAATATTCATAGAGGTTCTACTTGTAAAGGACTCGGTTTCTAGCAAATAAGGCGGTTACGCCGATCGGCGAAGGATTGCGCCGATCGGCGCAAGCTGTGTCTTCTCTGGTTTCTTCTCTGATTCGGTTCCTCTGTCTTCCACAGCTACCATGTGGGCCTTTCCTTCAAGATAAAGTCTTGTACTGCACGTCGAGATCTTGAAGTTCCATAAATCTTCTAGGCAAATATCTTCAAGTGTCTTACGTAGATGAACTTCCATAAACATGTGGAATGGGCCTCGGTCACTTTTGTGGGCCAAAACACACTTGCGCCGACCGGCACATGGACTGCGCCGATCGTCGCACTGGGCTTCTTTAGTGCTTTTCATCGGTTCTGGATTCCTGTCCTCTCCATCATCACTATAATCACCAATTTTACTTGTTTCTGCAATAAAGCTCCAAAACAACGATATACAAATATATAGACAATATCATAGGTAAATGGCCTAAATTAGTATCAATTATGCTCTAATTAGGGTAATATTCACATATAAAAGGGGCACTTGGGGAGTGCCAACAGTTCCCCCATACTTAAACCTTTGCTCGTCCTGAAAAGTAAAAGAAAGAAAAATCAAAGAACATACTCTTTCTATCATAAAAGATATCTCAAATCAGCAAATGTTGAGCATTGTTCTATTGTGGTGTATTTCATATTGGTATTCAGCAAAATAGTTCAAATATGGGCATAAAGCTTAAAGTTTATCCCCAAAGCAATAAATCATGTCCAACTCACAAATTATAACTTTCAACACATGTAAATCACTTAAAAGATTGTTGTGAACATAAAGAATCTATCTTCCAAATAATCCAAGGTGACAACTCATCTTTCAAATCACTCAACCTATATTCTACATCATAATGATCAAATAATATTTGTGTAAGGCTTATATGAGTAGCTCGGTGAGGTAATTCAAGGATTGCAAACATAAATCAATAATATATTGTAAAGCTAGGAGATTATTCTTCTTTGCAATTATAAAAACTTATCAAGATGGCCATTAAGAAAGAAAAATTTAAGAAAGGACTCACACTTATCAAGGCAAATTTGATCTTGGAAGAAAAAGAACTCCCATTATCAGATTGCACATGGTTGGAATGATTCATGGCTATATTAGAATGAATTTTGAGAATAAGCATGTCATATACCATCCCCACACACTTAAAATTTTGCTAGTCCCTTAGCAAACAACAGAGATGTTCTCTTTTTTTTCTTTTCTTCTTCTTTTTTTTTTAGTTTTTGTTTCTCCCTTTTTTATTTTGCTCTTTGTTGTGCCGATCGGTTCAGGGTGCGCCGATCAGCTCTCAACCCGAATTCACCAACATTTGTTGGTATTTGATTCGTTTGGCTTCAACATTTATTCAAGAATTAAATATAGCTAGAAATATAGGATGTGGTTAAGGAATGATACTCAATAAGATATTTTGGGTTTATGGTAGGATACTCAGCGGAATTGAATTTTTGCATGAGTAATTCAAGGCTAGAAAAAGATACACAAAGATTTGTCATCTTAGTAAAGTTCATACCAAAAAGAATTAAATCCTAACCAAACTCAACCATTAATTTAATGTTTATCTACAAATCAAAGGTTCATGAGAATTGCTCAAAATATGGCATTGGTAGGTAAGGATCTTGAAAACAATAAATTCCAAAGTTCACAACATGAAAGTTTATTTATAAAAAGATTGGTACTAAGTTATCATCACAAATTGGACAATACAAATAAAGCATATGGGTACTCAAAATTGCTCCATATAAGACATATTTGCCGAATCATCATTAAGTGCAAGTTCGAAATTTTATTCAATGCTCAACATTATTTGATCTTCATCAGCACTTTTCAAGAAAGAATAGATAATTTAATTCTCCTAAAAGAGCATAACCGCCACCATTATATTAAGATCGAAACTCAAATACATGGTGATGATTTTTGCACACACTTGCATAAAAATAAAACTACTACTAACTACTACCAACACACTTGCATGAAAGTAAACACACCCGATACATGGTTTCCCAACCCGCTCACACACACAAAAGCAAATAAAGAAAAAGATTGCAAAAATTAAGAGAAAACGCAAACCGGGAAACCAATACACGTGCCAACTCCTAGGCACTCTAGTCAAACGAAGGTGGAGACGGTGGTTGATCGAAGTCATAGCACCGCACCTTGAGTCGCTCGAACTCCTCCACCATCGCCTCGTGGTTGTTCCTCCATTGGGACATAGCATCCTCCACGCGCTCGATGTAGTGTATGTTGTTGTTGATGTATCCCTGCATGAGCATGAAAAAGTCTGCATCGGGCACAGAAGGCACACAGGTACACGTCCTTTGTACCTGTAGTCGATACCTGCGGTGAAGTGGGGAGCGCCGACCGGCGTAGAGGGCTGTGAACCGCCCACTACATCACTCCACCCTGGCTGGTACTGCTAAGGCTCCTAGCGTGACCCCCAGGAGTCCTACTCGCCGTCGGCTACTGTAGATGTCGCTGGTTGTCGAACCCGCCCACGGTGGTCCTTGAGAACTCGACCCCCCTTCAGGAGACCTTCCTCAAGCCAATTTCCTCCCTCCAGCTTGCGATGGAGGAAAACTCCTAACTCCGCACACGGGAGCTTGACGTTGGTGCCGCCGACATGGAAGCTGGCACGAACACTTCCCGTGACAATATTGCCACGAGTCATATTCTCGCCGATCTCCGTCACGCACTCCCATTGGTTGTTGCGCCCTCCCAATCCATCACCGTCGTAGATGAGGGCTGCTAGGCATTGTAGATAGGCCCCGAAAGCCAACTTCTTGCTCGCCTTGCCCCTCTTGTTTAGCCAACCCCGCACCATCACCGATATGGGGTTGCAATGAGACGGACTCATGATGGCGTTGTAGAGCCACCGCAAGTCTGCATCGGTGATGTTGCTGGAGTTGACCTTGTCGCTTGTGCGCGTCGCCAACCACCAATGGAAGACTTGAATAGTCGGGTTGCGGATGTTGCCACACTTCATTTCCTCCACGAACGAGAGCCACCTCCAAAAGGAGTCCAAGTCCCCACGTCCCAAGATGCCGGTGACCTCGGCATCGGTGTCGAAGCCGAAGGCTTGAGCCGCCGCCTCCATGATCACCGTGTAGCTGATGTCGCGGATGCGTAAGTTGACGGCCTCGTTGCTGTCTTCAACGGTGCCAAGCCTCATCGTAGAGGCAACCTCGGTGATGACGTCGAGGTTGTAGTCCATAGGAAGGAGGTGGAAGTCCACCCAACCAAGTTTGTTGAGCATCCTTCTTATGTCCTCCCACATGCTGATCGAGGTGAGGAAGGTCTCGTCCAAGCCGAGATTGGGGACGAACCTTCCCCTCACCGCGAGGTATTGCCGCTGTTCCTCCGCGCTCAGGAGGGTGAAGCCCTCCTCCACCGTGCGCGGTGAAAGGACCGAGTGACCAAGAGGGGGGGTGAATCGGGAACTTGCACTATGTACCAAATTCGCCAATTTCTAAAACCGACCACTCAAAACAACTCCTACATAATCCTAGTTGTGATCACACTAGCAAGATAACGAACCTATGAAAGGAACAACAACCTGTCGACACTAATATCGGCAGTGGATCATAGGGCTACCCATGATCCTTGTTTATCGGTAGAGGCATGCGCAAGACCGAGAGTCGATGGACACACAAGACGCACGGTTTAGACAGGTTCGGGCCTCCCAGAGGATAACAACCCTACGTCCTGTGTTCTATGGTGTATTATGCAGATGTTAATGAGAGAGCCCCTGCCTCTCCTTATATATCCAGGGGGCAAGGTTACATGGTAAGTGTCCTAGTCGGTTACAACATGATTCTAACTAGGATTCTATCTCTAACTTTCTATCTTTAATATTGACTTGTCGTGTACTCCAAGTAATAATCCGAGTAGTTATCTTCATGGGCTTTATCTTTAATGGACCCCGGCCCACTCGGCAATATATCCGAGTGGTGAGGTATCCTTGATATATATATATATATCCCACACAACCTAAGCATACTAGTGGATCACACAAAGGCAATACAACTCCTATGCAATCCTAGTGGTGATCACACTAGCAAGATAATAGTCCTATGAAAGGAACAACAAGCTAAGCATACTAGTGGATCACACAAAGGCAATACAATTCCTATGCAATTCTAGTGGTGATCACACTAGCAAGATAATAGTCCTATGGATGGAACAATAAGCTAAGCATGCTGGTGGATCACACAAAGGCAATACAACTCCCATGCAAGCTAGTTACCAAAGATACGCGGAAGCAAACACATAGCTAGCCAGGAGTTCGACTCAAGCAAAGCTACTAGATCAACAAGCATATAGAAAGCATACAAGCATGAGTAGCACAATACATACTAGGGTGATCAATCAAGCCAAAGCAACTCCTATACATGCTAGTGATCAAGTATGAAGGCTAAGCACTACTAGCAAGTAAAGAAGCCTATTCATGCAAGTCTACAAGATAGTCAACTAGAGCAAGGCAAGCATACAAGCATGAATAGCACGGTATATAAATACGAAAAGTAAAGCATCATAGTAAGGAGTAGATTAAGAGATGGCTTATGATTTTTCCCGAGGTCTCGGAAGGATAGCGCCTTCCCCTACTCCTCGTTGGACCACTCCCGCCAGAGTCCCGGTCCCTCCACCACCAAGTGGAGTTCTCGCCCACGAGCCCGCAATCACTCCTAGAGTCTAGGAGTGAAGACACGGTGTGCGTCACCGCTGCACAAAGCACAAGCTCGCCTCCCTCGAGAACTTGTCGGACTCCCCGAGCCGACACGGGCGCTCACTATTGATGCCCCTTTCATCGCGGGCTCAAACCGTGTAAAAACATGTGACGACCTTCACAACCAATCACTATAGGCTCGATCACCGACACCTAACCGGTCTAGGTCTCACCATAGACCAAGAGTAACAACCTAGATCATACAATCAAGGACACCCTAGCCTTAGATGTGCATCAATGCTCATGTTACTCTCACTAGCACTCTCAAGATATCCAATATCCTCTCCTAGTGCTCCTCTCTTGGCCCTTTGGCTCCTAATAGATGCTCCCAGCAATCCCAGTGGCCAAAGACTGTCTCCAAGACCCTAGCAACGAGTTTATATAGGCTTCCAACCTCAAACTAGCCATTGCTCCATGAAACAACCTCTCTGGACATACTGACCGGACGGTCCGACCACTGTCCAGACCGGATAGTCCGGTCTCCACCGGTCGACTCCTCCAGAGTCGTTGCTCTCTGTTCGTTGTTCCCTCCATACTGACTGGACAGTCCAGTCTATAGACCGGACCGTCCTATCTTCATAAATCTGGGTCCCAACAAAAACTTCTTCTCTGTGTTCTATCGCCTCCCCTAATGACCGTATAGTCTGGTCTTCACACTGGACTGTCCGGTCTCTTCTCTCCTTTCTCTAAATAGATACATTATCAATGCTTCCTCTTCTGTCCAAACCTTCTCCATACTGACCGGACCGTCTGGTCTACACACCGAACTGTCTGGTCTCTATGGTTCCTCTGCCAACAGAATTCATCACATCCAACATCTTCTCTATAGAGAATTTCCTTTTGATCACCGGACCGTCCGGTCTCCAAGACCTCTCTGTCCGGTCTTTACCTGTAGAAGCTGAAACTCCTTGTCTCCTCTTGACTTTGTTTCCTGGCTTCTTCCAACAGCTCCTTGGCTTCTCCACCGTCACCTAGTGCCTGTGATTTCATTGAGCATCCATGCACATCACCAACTAGTGTGACCTAAGAGACATGACCTAGACCCCCTTGATAGTCCGGTTTTTCCTATGGACTCAAAGCCCTAACAACTACTCAAGTGTTCCAAACACTTGCACCATAGCTTGTTCTCCGCTTTGATCCATCTCCATCAACCCTTGGACTCCATCAAGTTCACAAGCCTCCATGCTTGTGGTCATTGTCATCAATCACCAAGGCAACCATCAATGATCATCACAAGACAAATAAGGTTTCCTACATGCAAAACACTCGTGTAGACATTAGTCATATTTCATGTTTGTCATTCATCACCAAAACAATCATACCTTGGGGTGACCTCAATGGTCATGAACCTTACAATCTCCCCCTTTTTGGTGATGGATGACAACCAATACTTATGATGATCCAAAACGAACGAGTCTCGAAAGAATAAGAAGGAAGGGACAAAAGACTCGAATGAAAACAAGGAACCAAGAGAAAAGATAGGTTTGAATGGATTACCTTGGTCCTTACCTTAGAAGTAGTCTCCCCCTTGGAATGTGCTAGGTGTGGAGGGAGAACTACCCGAATATGTAGCGCACTAGATATTGAGCTTGAGTTGAATTTTGCGCCCGTCATGGTGTCGTGGTAGTCGATCTTGTTGATGTAGACATGCACCATGGACGTAGATGTTCATGTCGGTGTAGATGTTCATTGTTGTTGTAGACATGCACCATTGTTGTTCTTCTCCATGTTAGTGTAGATGTTCATCTTGTCTTGATCTTCATATGTACTCCAAGTGAACATGCACTATTGTCTTGATCATCTTCTTTTGTTCATCTTCTTTTAGTCTTCATGTTCTTCTCGACTTGGCTTTTGGATCTTCATGTTCTTCTCACCCTTTGTGTTATCAATCTAGACTTGGCTTTTGGATCTTCATGTTCCTTCTCCCTCTTTGTCACCTATCACCAAAAACCACAAGCCAAAGACAAAACACAAGTGAACCAAGGATCAAATAATAAATGGCAAGAGTTAGGAAACTCCCCCTTTCATGGTGCTCCTCCTTGGTCACGATGGTATTTTACCATAGCTCCCCCTACACACATGACTCAACAAAATATTTCTTCAAGAAGCAATGGTTAGTCATTTGTGTGATGGGAATGTATGAGTCACTTGTCTTTGAGCCGCGTGAGTAGATTTAACCTTAGAGCTCATTCGAACATGACTCAATGGGCATGAAACACAATCCTTTCCTTTGGTCACACTTATAGAGACATAATCTCATATAGATCATGAGGCACAAACTTCTCCAAATGTGACAATCCTCCTTTGTGTTTCCTATATGATGCATGCAACAATCATTTTACATATGCAACGAAAGTAAACATGTCATGTGGATGCAAGCAATATTAAACAAGACACAAAGGAAACCTAACAATGTCAAGTTTGAACCCCTCCCAAGCTTACTCACTATAAGTCATGCCCTTGCCTTGAGAGAAGCCAAAGCACCATCTCAAGCACTCCCCCGTGCTTATAGCTATCTTGGATGGGTTAGACATTGACTAAATTTTTTATATGTTTTTTTTTTCTTTTACACATGCATGGATGCAAAACATTCTAGTCACAAAGGAGTCTTAATTACCATGCAATAGAAGAAAAGAAAGAACACACTAGAACTACCAAGAACAAACACGAATACCTCCCTCATGAGTAGATATGTCGTTGAGGTCCATGTCACTTGTGGTGGACTTCACATGATCATCATGAAAGCGCTCAGTCCACCACCACCACCATCATCTAGGTCTTGTTCTTGGGCACCCACTTGTACTTCGTTGACCTCTCAAGATCAACAATGCACTTAGGCACCCATATGCTCTTGACCTTTCTCTTCTTGTTTAGTGGTCCCAAAGCCTTTGCTTTCACCTTGCCATCCTTGTCCCTAAAAATCTTGAAATGGGTGTTCTCATGGAACAAGTTAGCATTAGGTAAAATAATAGAACTTCTCACCATAGGGTAATCCTTGATGGTGTGGCCATCCTTGCAACACCTCTCGCAATAGTAGTCGATGGTGAGTAGGGGTTTGATCCATTCGTGGATGGAATCACTCATCCCAATAATGTTGATGGCTGCGGGATATGAGCCAAGTCCCCGGTGGGAGACATTGTTCACAAGGTTTCTCCCAAGAGTCTCCTTGTGGATGGCTCTACCATGTGTGAGCCTCTCGAAGCCGTCCATCACCATCTTCCTCTCTTCCTTGAGCTTATGATATTCCTTCAAAACAAATGACTCAAAGGAAGAAACCTCGACTGAGGTGGTTAGTTCATCACACATAGTAGAAGCATCACTCTTAGATGAACTAGAGGAGGGAGAGGCAAGGTTATCAACATTGATGGCCTCAAAAGTAAGTTCAAGGGCCTCATACTTCTCATGTAGCTCTACATGATCACCCTTGAGTTTGTCATAACTCTTGTTTAGAGCCTCATGAGATGTGACAAGGTCCTTGAGCTCACTCTCAAGATCACCAACACGGTCCTTAGCCAACTTACATTCTTTTCTCACCACATCCAATATTTTGGATTTCTTGATGGTGATGTCATGGGCTTGCTCAAGCATACTCCAAAGCTCGGCGCAGGCGAGCTCCTCATCATCGCTATCGTAGCTGCTCTTATCCTCACTCTCCCCAAGTTGGCTCGTGGCCATGAGGCACATGGGAGGTGGAGGAAGAACTCGTGGAAGTATGGTCTTGATCATGGCTAAGACGGCCACTTTATCATCATCACTTGATGAGGAGGATGCTTCACTTGAGTTGTCACTTGTCCACTTCCCAACAAGAGCCTTGCATGAGAACTTCTTCTTGAGGTCTTTTCCTTTGCCCTTTTCTTTGTTGAAGTACCTCTTCTTCTTGAGTGGGAGGAGGTCTAGATGAGGCATCTTGTGCATCATGGATTGCTTGCTCTCTTGAGATATGAGTATCTTGAATTTGCAATGAGGTGGGGGAATCACTCATATGCTTTCTTGTCTTGGAACTGGAGCTTGGAGTGGATGTGGGGATGTTATGAGTAGAGCCTTGGGAAGTAGCTTGAGGTGAAGTATGTGGAGAGGGTTGTGGCTCACTTCTCTCTTCATTTTCCTTATGGCTAGGTTGATGCACTCTCATAGAATCTTGGAAGGATGTGGAAGGTGTACCATTAGTATCTTGGGTTGGTTCTTGTACCTCGAAGGATGGAGTTGGTTGAGGTGGTGGAGTAGAGGGCTCATCAATATTACCATCATGGAGTAAGATCTCGCCTACAGGCATGTTCCTGAAAGGTTTGCTCATTGGTTCATCTCCAATGTTCACCTCATGGAATAGTAGCCCTTCCTTTGCATTCTCAATCATTGCACCATCCTCATCAAATGTGCACTTGAATCCCATGTTACAAAGTTGACCATTGGTGAACATGGTTGGCTTCCTAGTCATATGTCGTGTGCACCCACTATTAAGAGTCCAATGAGTACCTCCACTCTTGTAGTTGACCCTGGTGGTGGCCATAAGACAAGCACTAGAGGAAGAAGGGTTAGTATCCAAAGCATTGCTCAATTGACTTGCACTAACCTCATCATGATGAACCATGAAACCATCCTCATAATTAGGGATCTTTGCAATCCCTTCCTGAAGTCTTCTCCTTATAGGATGGTGGGGAGCACGATACCTCCATTGTCCATGACCATCCCCTATGTGCACATTGTCAAGGTCGATGAAGTAATGAGGAGGATCATAGAGGTCGGTGACATGCTCATGCACGTGTCCCACTTGTGAGTGGAGTACAAGTATCATCTCCATTGCTCTCTCAATTGAGAGCTCATGCCTTCTATTGATTACCTCCTCAACCAAGAAATCCCTCTCATGAGTTGTGATTTGCATGAGGCACTTGTCAATCACTTCATGTGGTGCAATCCTCCATAGCCCCCTGAAAGAGTTTATCCTACACACAAGACCATAAATGCATAAGAGAGTCTCAAAAGGGTCATCATTCAGATTTCTCACAAATTCATCAATTTGAAAGAAGTTGTCGACACTAATATCGGCAGTGGATCATAGGACTACCCATGATCCTTGTGTATCGGTAAAGGAATGCACGAGATCGAGAGTCGATAGACACACAAGACGCAAGATTTAGACAGGTTCGGGCCTCCCGAAGGATAACAATCCTACATCCTGTGTTCTGTGGTATATTATGCGGGATCTATATGAGACAACCCCTACCTCTCCTTATTAATGAATCCTTGGACTCCATCAAGTTCACAAGCCTCCATGCTTGTGGTCATTGTCATCAATCACCAAGGCAACCATCAATGATCATCATAAGACAGATAAGGTATTAATGAATCCGAGTGATACTTGATCAAATATACCAAGCATAGCAGTCATCAAAATATCTGGGTGATACTTGATCCAATATAACAAGTATAAGAGCCATCAAAAATATCCAAGCAATACTTGATTAAATATATAAAATATAGCAGCCCCCGGACGTGATTCTTGTTAAAAATAACAACTCTTGCAGGGCTCTCCAATATTGAGTAAGATCACAAGTAATCAATATTGGCTGAGTGATCCAATAATATAGTTGAATTATATAACGACTTTAGACAAGAAGGCAGAGTAATCTAATAATGAAGCTGAATGATCCAATAACTCGGGATAACAAAACCAAGTGATGTCAATAAAGTAGCTCCAGTTGATATAGCTAATATAATCCATGAAAATAATGTATTCAATAAATAATACATTAATAAAACAATTAATGTATTCAATAAGTAATACATATATAAAATAAACAATGTACTCAAAAGATAATACATTGATAAAACAAATAATGTATTCAATAGGTAATACACTGATAAATCAAACAATGTATTCAATAGATAATGCATTGATAAAACAAATAATGTATTCAATATGTAATACATATATAAAATAACAATATTGATCCATTGCCAGAAATGCAATAGATGCTTGGGTTGTATTGGGTGATTAAGTACTGTATGAACTCGAGCCTAACTCTCACAACCAGTAAATATCAAGTACCAATACTACTAAACGACTTCCTCAACATTCAACATGAAGCATAGAGACTAAGAACTCACTCGGATGAATATGTGAGTCAAGGTAAAAAGCCACCTCGGTCCTCAACAAACGACATGAACTATGGAGACTAAGAACTCACTCTATCAATCATATGCGAGTTAAGGTAATGTCGAGAGTCTAATGCATCAAGATTATGCAAAAAAAAAATCATCTCTAAGTTAAAGAACCTACAGCCTTTTATTAGATGAATAAAACTGAAATTATAAAAATACTTAGCTGCTTAATATCCATCGAGCTAAAGACGAGCCCTCGACATAACAACTCAAAAGGTCTGAGGGATTGAAATTCTAGAAACCATAAGTAGTTGATCATGGCCGAGTGATCCAATGACTCGGCGCTCTGTGGCCGAGTGACCCAATGACTCGGTGCTCCATGACTGAGTGATATCAATGAGATAACTATAATATAAGAACACAAATAATATAGTTATATGTAAAATTAATATAAAGTATTAATGAAACAACATTTTTAATATCTAAGTCTGTTGGATTTCTGTTATTCGTCTAAGGCTTATGTTTGCTTAGAGTACTGATCATTCAACCAACAGACAAAAAAAACAAACAAGGTTCATTAGAAGAACGATGTGCACGATGAATTTGACAAACGACATGAGCCATAGAGCTAGACTGACCAATCTGGGTAATGGGAGTCAGACGGGCAACTAAGCAAAACAGCTGAACTCCTCCTAATACCAAATATGTACCGCTAAAACTCATTCGATCAAACATGTACGAGTCAAAATCAACCAAGAAAAATTATTGACCAATATTGTCAAGGTAAAAGGATGAATCCAAAAGAAACTCAAAACTATCACCGTAAGATGAAGAACCTATGGCCTTCAAATCATACTGGTAAGAAAAAATGATAAAATTTACTTAGCTTTTCTATAATAGACGAGTCGAAAATGAGCCCCCGAGCATGCTCCAAGATCATCAAGCCAACAGTCATGTTGCCGAATGATTTATTAAGTCATCGAGTCAAAACCGAACCCCCGAGCAAACCATATGCCGAGTGATTGCTTGAATTGTCGAGTCATCGAGAAGTTGAGTAGCTGAACAATCAACCGAGTAAAGCTGATTTACTTTCTCTTGTTGCCGAGACGCCGAGTCGTCGAGATGCAGTTCTACATGGGCTGTCCATGTCTAGGCCAAGTACCCTATGATGACAAGCTCCATATAACTCGTATCCATGTATCAAATTATCACATGGTAAATAGTCCACTAATCAGATTGATTAAGAAATAATATACAAAACAAATAAATTAAGGAAATAATAAATACATAAATAAATAAGCTTCCCTTATTGTCTGATGATGGTAGCTCCCATTCAGCAAGTACGAGTAGCTCTCGATAAAGTATAGTTTATGGTTTGGCCGACAACGCCAGATGAGGGCCGGTCAATCAGCTTTCTCAATTCCTAATTTGTATGTTCTGCCAAGCTTGTCCACCGCCGTCCACAGCAAAGACCGCTTGTTCTTCCATGTTCGGTTGTGCATGCACTCGCCGTCTGATTCCTTCGCCTTGCTTCGTGCAACTTGCTCAGTGTCAATGCAATAAGGCATCACGTAAAGAATACTAGCTAACCAAATTGATTAGCATAATAATATAATGCAGAAAGATTAAAGAAAGGATCTTCCCTGTCTTCTGGGCATGTACTAGTCAGGAAACCAGGTCGATACTAGTTATCTTGTGATTGAACGACTCGTCGCGTCACCTAATTGCTTGAGCCACTGGCCGTGTAGACGAATCAGCATCGTCAAATTGCCGAGCCATCGGCCTAGTGACGACTTGACTCACCATCTTTATCATCAGCCTCTTCACAGCGACAAGCACGCGATCACGAACACCATACAACCAACATCGGCGTGGATGATCAACTCATACATACATGCCAAAAAAGTACGTCACATAAAATGTATTTTATGAATCATATAATGATTATCATTATATCAGCAGTAAAATAATAAGGAGGAAATAAAGAATGAACAAAGCTTCCCTGTTATAGGAGAACCAAATCGATGCGCAACCGATGCGTAGCTGCCTTGGCCATCTGACTTGCTAACGTTGATGGTCGATCAGGTGTAATAGCATATGGCAACCACTCCTGCATACACGTTGATCCCTAGAATCGTACGTGTGCACGTTGGTTGCTGCCTGGTCTGAATCGCTCTGGTCAGCAGATTAATTTACGCTGAGTCGCCGAATGATTCGTAACCGAATCCGGACTCCACATGCATATGCCAAACTCGACAAATATATTGATTTCTCAATTTGCTTCGACGGATGACGATTGACTCACGAGTTGAAGTCCGTAGTAGTGCTGGTTAAGTTGCCAAGCTGCCCAGTCGCCGAGTCGCCAAACTGTCGTGAGTCGTCTAATTACCATGCCGTCGAATGATTTGCGACTGAATGGATCGAACTCAAAAGCAATCCTCTTGGTTCGGCGGCTAGTAAGAAAACCTCATTGAACCGACGACATGCATGCAAGCAGATGCCGCCTTGCATGGTCATGAACTCGTTGATCACGATCCAACCAGGGGCATGGTGGTCCTCTGTAACTCCTTCACGTAGAGTTAAAAGCAAGAGACTAAAAACATTACACAGTAAGTAGTCAGCTAATCAAAATAATCATCATAGTCCAGGAATAAACTAATTGTAAAAAATTGTAAAAATATTAAAGAAAGAATTTTCCTGTTCTCCAGAGCATGTGCGGCTCGGATTAGACTTCTGAACTTGCTGAATTGACTTCATGATCGACTCGCCGGCATCGTGCGCCCATCACCATGATCAAACAACAATTATGCACCATCCAGCAACGTTGTAGTGCATAGCCTCGTGATGGCGATCTTCACGTCTGGACCACCATGCCGAGCCACTGTGTGTCATCCAGTTGCCGTGCCGCCAAGTCGTCAAGTCAGATGGCTAAGATGTTTAGTAGCCGACTCATCACCGAGGTGGATGAGTCATAGTGACACGCGTGGACACGAGCTCAAGCAGCGTATGTAGATAATAATTCGTACATGCAAAGAGTCATCACGTAATGAGTAGTATACTAATTAGATTGATTAGGAAATAAAATAATATGAAAGGAAATAATCAAGGAAAATAGCCTTCCCTGTTACGGCACATGCAATGCAAGTTCTAGACTCGGACTTGCTTGTGAAGTTGCGACCGAGTAATCCTGCTTCGACGGGACCCTTTGTGAATCTATCTAACCTCTCCGCCGATCACCATGCAGCTCAGAGTCACTCATGACAACCTGGCCTGTCCAGGCAGTGCACGACTTGGACTCGGCGATACTTGCCGAGTCGGACAAAACCAGGCGAGATTAACTTGGCGAATCGACAAAAGCAACAGAGATTCGCCTCAACGCCGGCTTGCTCGTGAGTGGATTTCATCTGGCTGATTGAAGGTCGATGCAAAGCATGTCCTCCAAACATGGCTGATTGAAGGTCGATGCAAAGCATGTCCTCCAAACATGATAGACAATTGAAACCCAATAGACACCGATCACGATCAAAGCCACTAGCAAGGCATGATGGCTTCGTGTAGCAACTCATCCATGCAAAACAGAAAAAGTATAAAGGCATTACGTGTTCAGTATTTTTACTAATCACATTGAGTAGACAATAAAAAGAATAAAATAATGCGGAAAGTGATAAGAAGGAAAGAAATTTCCTGATGCGGACGAGTAGTCCTCTTGGTTCCGTGGCAGGGATTGACACAGTTTCAGCTTCCATGAAAGCCGATGCTGCCTTGCCTCATTTCTAAAAAATCTTCCGTGCACAAGCCGGCTCTGCCATCAATTCTGATTGACTTCAAAAACCAGACGATGCATTCGTCGGCTTCTTCAGCAACGTAGCGATCTAACTTGGTGCTTGCAATCCATCTGGCTTGTGAGTCTTATCAATCAGCACCATCCTCAAGACGCCAACCCAAAACCGGGTACTGCACATGATCTGATGCCGTCTTCACGTGCAGCCACCGCGGATGTTGATCGCACATGCGGCATCGTCGTCATGCGCAGATGCATGCAGCTTCATTGGATGGAGTTGTTGCCTTCGCTAGATCGCTGCCGGATGAAGTTGCCTCCGCTCAACCACTATCGACGAAGATCCATACTTTTCCAAAAGCTTGGCCATCGAACTCGACAAGCCAATCAGCGCGCTGCCCCTACCTGGCGCGCCAACTGTCGACACTAATATCGGCAGTGGATCATAGGACTACCCATGATCCTTGTGTATCGGTAAAGGCATGCGCGAGATCGAGAGTCGATAGACACACAAGACGCAAGGTTTAAACAAGTTCGGGCCTCCTGAAGGATAACAATCTTACGTTCTGTGTTCTGTGGTATATTATGCGGGATCTATATGAGACAACCCCTACTCCTTCTTATATATCCGGGGGGGGGGGGGGCAGGGATACATGGCAAGTCTCCTAGTTGATTACAACATGATTTTCGAATAGGATTCTATCTCTAACTTTCTATCTCTAGTATTGACTTGTCGTGTACTTCAAGTAATAATTCGAGTAGTTATCTTCATGAGCTTTATCTTTATTGGACCCTGGCCCACTCGGCAATATATCCGAGTGGTGAAGTATCCCGGGTATATATATCCCACAGAAGTAATCATGTTGGTGAGCTCGATGAAGATGCCAATGTCGATCTTGTGGTGGAGGAGGTGGAGGTGTCGTGGCTGTAGTGGTGAGATCGATCATCTCAAATGATCGTGTGAACATTGTGGTCGGCACTCCCCCTACACCAATATGTGGTCCATCCGAAGTGCTTGGAGTAGAACTTGGAATGGCACTTGAGGTAGAGCTTGATGATGCGCCTGATGAAGAGATTAGTGTAGGTCTTGATCCGAATGGGTTATAGAAGTTGTTGCAAGATAATCTTGTGGAGGGATCAAAGAAGTTTGAGCTCAAAGCTACTTCTTTCCCTTTGCTTGAAGATGCTTTATTATTTGTCTTGAACGTCTTCTTTCCTGCCATGCTCGCGGTGATCTCCTCATCTTTGAGGAGTAGCTCAATCACATCCTCAATGGAGAGACTCTTCTCCATGAGAAGGTCAAGGGTGACGTAGAAGAGCTTGCTGCTCGGAAGCAAGGAGATAATCTTCTCAACTATCACAATCATGGGAAGCTCGAAAGAAGTTGTCCCAATCCTATCCACAATACCCCGCAAGCGAATAAGAGAGTCAAGTAAGTCCTCATTATCATTAGCATGAAAAGTAAAGAACTCCTCAACAAGAGAACTACTAGCATGATCAATAGGAGACTCACAAACATCATCAATGCTAGTAGAGCAAGCAAGATCAAGAGATACATCATTATCAATCATCATATTAGGGACACTAGTAGAGCAACCTATCAAGTTATTACTAGAGAGATCTAGGCACTCGCTAGTACAAGGCACATCCACACCATCACAATCATCATACACATGATCATCAGTAAAGGTATTGGCAAAGTCCACAAGAGTATCCATCAACTCATCTAGAATCATGGCATTTAGGTAGCTTTTAAAGCGATCCTTCCATGAGCCATGACCCGGCCCTGAATGGGATGACATCTATGCGGTCACTACTCAAGACGGTTAAGCCTTATGATGAGCACTTGGCTCTGATACCACTTGAAAGGACCGAGTGACCGAGAGAGGGGGTGAATCAGGAACTCGCACTATGTACCAAATTCATCAATTCCCAAAATCGACCACTCAAAACAACTCCTACACAATTCTAGTGGTGATCACACAAGCAAGATAATAGTCCTATGGAAGGAACAACAATATAAGCATACTAGTGGATCACACAAAGTGAATATAACTCCTATGCAATCCTAGGGGTGATCACACTAGCAAGATAATAGTCCTATGGAAGTAACAACAAGCTAAGCATACTAGTGGATCACACAAAGGCAATGCAGCTCCTATGCAATTCTAGTGGTGATCACACTAGCAAGATAATAGTCGTATGGACGGAACAACAAGCTAAGCATGCTGGTGGATCACACAAAGACAATACAACTCCTATGCAAGCTAGTTACCAAAGATATACGGAAGCAAACACCTAGAGAGCAAGGAGTTCTACTCAAGCAAAGCTACTAGATCAACAAGCATATAGAAAGCATATAAGCATGAGTAGCACAATACATACTAGGGTGATCAATCAAGCCAAAGCAACTCCTATACATGCTAGTGATCAAGTATGAAGGCTAAGCACTACTAGCAAGTAAAGAAGCCTATTCATGCAAGTCTACAAGGTAGTCAACTAGAGTAAGGCAAGCACACAAGCATGAATAGCACGATATGTAAATGTGGAAAGTAAAGCATCATAGTAAGGAGTAGAGTAAGAGATGGCTCATGATTTTTTTCCCGACATCTCGGAAGGATGACGCCTTCCCCTACTCCTTGTTGGACCACTCCCGCCGGAGTCCCGGTCCCTACCGCCACCAAGAGGAGTTCTCGCCCATGAGCCTGCAATCACTCCTAGAGAGAAGACACGGTGTGCGTCACCGCTGCACAAAGCACAAGCTCGCCTCCCTCAAGAACTTGTCGAACTCCCCGAGCAGACACGGGCGCTCACTATTGATGCCCCTTTCACCGACGGGCTCAAACCGTGTACAAACATGTGACGGCCTTCACAACCAATCCCGATAGGCTCGATCAACGATACCTAACCGGTCTAGGTCTCACCATAGACCAAGAGTAACAACCTAGATCACACCCTCAAGGACACCCTAGCCTTAGATGTGCATCAATGCTCATGTTACTCTCACTAGCACTCTCAAGATATCCAATATCCTCTCCTAGTGCTCTTCTCTTGGCCCTTTGGCTCCCAATAGATGCTCCCAGCAATCCCAATGGCCAAAGGCTGTCTCCAAGACCCTAGCAATGAGTTTATATAGGCTTCCAACCTCAAACTAGTCGTTGCTCCATAAAACAGCCTCTCTGGACATACTGACCGGATAGTCTGGTCACTATCCAGACCGGACAGTCCAGTCTCCACTGGGTGACTCCTCTAGAGCCGTTGCTCTCTGTCCGTTGTTTCCTCCATACTGACCGGACATTCCGGTCTACAGACCGGACTGTCCTGTCTTCATAAATCTTCTTCTCTGTGTTCTATCGCCTCCCCTAATGACCGTATAGTCTGGTCTTCACACTGGAATGACCGATCTGTTCTCTCCTTTCCCTAAACAGATACATTGTCGATGCTTCCTCTTCTGTCAAAACTTTCTCCATACTGAACTGGACCGTCTGGTCTACACACCGAACTGTCTGGTCTCTATGGTTCCTCTGCCAACAGAATTCATCGCATCCAACATCTTCTCTATAGAGAATTTCTCTCTGATCACCGGACCGTCCGGTCTCCAAGACCTCTCTGTCCGGTCTTTACCTGCAGAAGCTGAAACTCCTTGTCTCCTCTTGACTTTGTTTCCTGGCTTCTTCCAACAGCTCCTTGGCTTCTCCACCATCACCTAGTGCCTATGATTTCACTGAGCATCCATGCACATCACCAACTAGTGTGACCTAAGAGACATGACCTAGACCCCCTTGATAGTCTAGTTTTTCCTATGGACTCAAAGCCCTAACAACTACTCGAGTGTTCCAAACACTTGCACCATAGCTTGTTCTCCGCTTTGATCCATCTCCATCAACCCTTGGACTCCATCAAGTTCACAAGCCTCCATGCTTGTGGTCATTGTCATCAATCACCAAGGCAACCATCAATGATCATCATAAGACAGATAAGGTTTCCTACACGCACAACACTTGTGTAGACATTAGTCACATTTCATGTTTGTCATTCATCATCAAAACAATCATACCTTGGGGTGACCTCAATGGTCATGAACCTTACATGCGGCATGAATGCCGGTGGTGGTGGTGATCTGGGAACCCCACGGCTTGCTACCGTTTGGCTCCTTGTAGCACGCCCTGTTGGAAGGGGCGCGCCAGAGACGGAGTGGTGGGCGCGGATCTCATAGTTTGCCGCCACCGAGCTGGTGGATGCATCACCCACCGACATGTCATCGTGAGCGCCAGAGCTCCCCCTCGCCAAGGAGTCACCGCTCGCCTCACCATTACCGCCAAAACTGCTTCCTCGACGCATCCTCTTGCCCAACTTGCTGACGGAGGAGCGGAGACGATCCATATACGAGGAATACGGAACGTATGCAAGATCGTGGGTAGTGGGGAAGGTGGAGAGATTACCGGGATGGTGTGCCGAACCGGGAGCGCCTGGCCTCCCTTTTATAGTGTGGGAAACTTCCAGGAGAAGGAACCACCAAAAATTTCAAAATTTGAGAGCACGCCGATCGGTGAGGTAGTGCGTCGATCGGTACAATCCAAATTTGAATGCTCTAACCACTTTGGCACTTGATTCCCATCCTTTATGTCGCTTCCTGGTACATTATGTTGGTTGGCAGGGGAACAACACGGAATCATGATGTCTTTTGGACTGCGCCGATCAGTGCAGGCCTGCGCCGATCAGCGTGCCGCCTCCTTTTCAGCTTTTGGTCAATTCCGTGTCTCCTCTGCACCGCACACCTGCATAGCAATCATACCTGTTCCTCAAAATCAACGCCTGCCGCCTTTGTCGCCCATCTGGGAATAGCATGGGTATCTGCGCCGGTCGGCGTAGAAGGGTGCCGAATAGCGCAAGTGTAAGAACCGAAGGCCTACCGAGAGGGGGGGGGGGGGTTGAATCGGTAGCCGACCATGAATCCAAATACTTCAGTTTCACACTTCTAAAAAAAACTAATGAATCGTTGCAACCTAAACAATTCTAGTAGGCCAAGACCCTACACATGCTAGTGTTGATGATGCAAAGCAAAGCGCGGAAGCTAAACACACTAGCCTATGCAAGCCACAAGTCACCCTATCACTAGAGCACACAATTGCGGAATAGTAAAGAGAGGGTCAAGTAATGCTCATGATTTTTTTCTGAGGTCTCGGAAGGATGGCGCCTTCCCCTACTCCTCGTTGGACCACTCCCACCGGAGTCCCGGTACCTCCCGCCACCAAGTGGAGTTCTCGCCCACGAGCCTGCAATCACTCCTCGAGTGAAGACATGGTGTGCGTCACTGCTGCACAAAGCACAAGCTCGCCTCCCTCGAGAACTTGCCGTACTCCCCGAGCCAGCACGGGTGCTCACTATTGATGTCCCTTCCAACGGCGGGCTCAAACCGTGTATAAACTTATGATGGCCTTCATAACCAATCATGATAGGCACGATCACAGACACCTAACCGATCTAGGTCTCACCATAGACCAAGAGTAACAACCTAGATCACACCCTCAAGGACACCCTAGCCTTAGATGTGCAAGATCACTCCATGTTACTCTCACTAGCACTCTCAAGATATGCAATATCTCCTCCTAGTGCTCTCCTCTTTTCCTCTTGGACCTTACCAAATTCTCTCAGGTATTCCACTGGTCAAGAGTGGTCTCCAAGACCCCAGCAACGAAGTTATATAGGCTCACAAACTCAAACTAGCCATAGCTCCACGAAATTGCCTTTCTGGACACACTGACCAGACTGTCCAGTCACTCTGGTAACGGCTCTCCCAGCCGTTGGCTCCCTGTCCAGGCAATCCCCTATACTGACTGGACTGTCCGATCAATGGACTGGACCGTCCGGTCCACTTTCTCTCTCCATTCTAGGAAGGTCCGCAAACTGCATCCTCTCTCTCTCGTCCCTGCACTCCTACTGACCAGACCGTCTGGTTAGCAGACCGGACCATCTGGTCTGTATGGAGTCTCCTATAGACAGAGTCCTTGCTCCTCGCGCTAAGTCCTGGAAAACTCCACATAGTGACTGTACAGTACGATCACCTCTGGCCCCTCTGTCCGGTCACTACGTCCAGAAGCTGAAACTTGTTGTCCTCGCTTGACTTGGTTTCCCGGCTTCTCCGAACAGCTCTTTGGCTTCTCCACTGTCACCTAGTGCCTGTGATTTTACCGAGCAACCTTACACATCACCGACTAGACATAACCTAAGAGAATGACCTAGACCCCCTTGATAGTCCGGTTTTTCCTATGGACTCAAAGCCTAACAACTAGACAAGTGTACCAAACACTTGCACCATAGCTTATTCTCCGCTTTGATCCATCTCCATCAACCCTTGGGCTCCATCAAGTTCACAAGCCTCCATGCTTGCGGTCATTGTCATCAATCGCCAAGGACATTATCATCCATATGATTTGCAATAGAGTTAAGAGATGATTCCTACAAAGACAACACTCGTGTAGATGTTAGCCCACAATTTCATAGTTGTCATCTATCACCAAAACATCCATACCACGGGAATCCAATCATCAATGATCATGAAGCTTACAATCTCCCCCTTTTTGGTGGTTGATGACAACCACCACATAATTAAATAACTTTAATGAATAACCAGACTAAACAAGCTACACAAAGATTGAGGAACCATAACAACATATGAGAGAAACGCATAAGGTCCTACCCAATCAAACATCATCTAGAGATATACGGAAAAGAGTGAAGAGCATACTCTAGATGAAACATGCATGCATGTCATGACAATATATTGAATGAATGCATAAGGACATGCAATTCAAGGCATAAATGATGAGATGCAACAAGTTAGCATGGCAATTCATAAGAATTAAAAACAAGCATTCATCATCATGATATCATACACAGGCATATGAAAGGAAATAAACCAAGCACTGCAAATGAAAGGAAATAAACCAGGTAAGATCAAAATAAGTCAAACACAAGCAAATGAAATCTATGACTCATCATAATCCATGAACAACGAATAACTCCTCAAAATAAGAACCAAATGGTCTATCTCCTAAAACCTCGTAGCTCCCCCTAGATACAAGCTACTCTCGATCGTAACAAGATCACACTCCCACTTCCCCTAGACCTAATGTCTTCTCCCCCTTTGGCAACAAGCACCAAAAAGCCAAAAAGGCGGGAAAAGATGAACATCTAAGTGCTCGTGGTCGAAGGAAGTGGTGCAGCGACGTCCTCTGTGGGCTCTGCTCCTGGCTGCTGCTGAGGTGGATCCTGTTGTGCTCCCTGAGCCTGTGCCGCCTGAGCATCCAGCTGCTCAAAGAAACCAAGGTCTACAGGTGACTCAGACCCGCTGTCCTGTGTTGCTGTAGTGACTGTGGCAGTCTCCTGAGCTGAAGTCTGGAGTAGTATGAGGTCTGCCACATCCTGCTAAGAGAAACCTCCATGGACAAGATCCTCTACTGCCTATGTAGTAAGAGTGGACACTGTGGCAGTAAGAGGTGGAGCTAAAGCTGTAGCTGTCTCTAGGGTGGTCTAGGAGTCTGCACATGTAGTGTGGACTATGTCTGAGAACAGACTCTTGACCGGTATGTGCTGTAAGCTAGAGTGTCCTGCCATCTGCAAGCTCGACGAGTGTGAGGGTGAGACAAACAACGCTGACACAGAGAAAGCTGACACGGGAGAGAGCTGTGGTGAAGAGAAAGTCTGTCCTGCTCTCCCTGTCGATAAGACCCCTGAGAGTGACAGTCTGTTGGACTGTGCTATCATCATTGCAGTGAAGGGTCCTGGCTGAGTCTGCAGCTGCTAAAACTGAGGAATCACTAAAGGTCCTGGCTGCTGACTGGCCTGCCTCTGAGTAAGCTCCGTCATCTGAGTCACTAGAGCGGAGACAAGGACCATCTGTTGATGCTGAAGCTCTGCCTATCCTCTGATCAGCTCCATCATCTAACGTTTGTCCTCTGACACACTCTGTATAAACTCACCTAACCGTCCTGCAAGTGCTATCACTGTGACAGTGTCCTCAGATTATGAACCTGTCGACTAGGGAGGCGCTCCTGTAATGGTTGACTCAGGAATCGCCATCTCTGGCTGAGCTGCCTGCTCATGTAGTACCGGTGACTCCTGCTCCTCCTCTCCTGTGTGCTGGCTGGAGGTAGACTGGGATCCCCTAGGGACTCTAGATGAGTAGCTGGTGGTCACCTCAGGGAAAGCGTCGTACTGCTCCTCCATCACTAGGCCCATCCTCCTTAAAAGATAGCAAATGTAGGGCCTGTAGACCAAGTGACGTCCTCCAACCCTGTCAGAAATAACCTCCTCTATCTCTCCAATGAAGAGGTCCGCTAAGTCGAAGGTCTGCCTCCTCAAGATGGCTGCTACAGCCCACTGGTGTAAGAGTGTGAACTCCACTCTGTAGCCAGACCTGGGAATGATAGTCCTGGTGACTATCGCTCTCACCACCTTGGCCTCTGCAGTGAGTCTTGCAGGGCCTCTCTCAAAGCCTGGAGTGTGGGGAGGTGGGAAAGCAATCAACACAAGGTCGTCTAAAGGCAACTTCCCTTCTTGAGGTCTACGAGGTGGCTCCAGTGTACCGTAGGCACTCCTGTAAAGCTAGAAGTCTGAAGCCAGGAGTCCTAGGTGGGAGATCAGGTCCTCCCTGGTGACTCGTTGTGGCTGCCCTCTGAATAGAAACTAGAACTCTGAGCGGTCTCTGGCAACCCACAACGTAGCATAGAAGTCCAGAACTATATCCTCCCTGAACCTGAGTGGAGCAGTGACTAGGTCAGCTAGTCCTGGCAGGTACGAGAAGTACTGCTCTATGTCTGTGCCTGTGGCCCTCCTCATGGCATGGTAGGTGGTGTACTACTATGGTACAAGCACCCTGTCTCTCATCCTCAAGGCAACACAGCGTCTCAGGCCCTCTCCTATCCTCCTCTGGAGCACCGTCCAGTACCTCTCTTTGGTAGCGGGGTCTCGTGGAACTAGCACCCACTGCTCGAAGGACACGAACCAAAGTACTTTAAGATCCTTTGCAAGAACCTTGAGGATGTCTGGCTCTTCGGCTGCCTGTACCAGTCTTTGTAGCCTCCTCGTGCACACCTCACAGGTGCACCTCGGGTCTCCTGCCCGGTGAGCTGTCCTCTAGGGAATAGTCTGCTCTGCCTCCTCCTCTGACTCCTCCTCCTCAACCAGCTCCTCAGACTCTAACTCTGAGGTCTCCTCTCCAGTCTCCTCCTCCTCTGACTCCTCCTCCTATTGTCTGAAGGATCCCTAATCCGCAGTTCTCGACGATCTCCCCTGACGGGAAACCAGAGTACGTTGCGGCCACGACGGTGGCACAACTCCAATTACTAGAGGTGCAGTCCTCTACCTGGTGCTCCTCCTCAAGCCCTGGTCCTCAACTGGCTGGCTGATCCTTAGACGGGAGCCAGGTGTCCTGCATGACTGCTCCATGACGTCCAAGTGTTGAGCCAACCTCTAGGCTCTCTCTGACTCTAGGTCCAGTCTCGGTCTCTTCTTGGTCTTGGGCTTCTCAGGCATCTTCCCCTTGCCCTTGTCCTGTCCTGACCCTGCCATCTCTATCTGTTGCTGCTATCACTGCACACACATAGGTGTAGATGGGATAACCATAGAGTCCTAATACATCTACAAGCAAAGCACCGCTAGGAAAGAATGCGCAATAGAAACCCTAGCACTGAATGAAGGACATGATCACTAGGCAAATATGCAAAGTAACAACAGTGATCATCAACTATATGTGGCTGGTGCGAGTCATCTAGTGTACAGTCAAAATAATGCCAATTGATTCTAACTGAAGACTAGATAGGAGGCAAACCCTAGTCATGCAATTAACAGAAAAGCAGGAATTCAATTGCATCCTAGGTTGAGTCAATTAGCTAATTAATGCAACTAAACATGGGCAGTTTCTTCAATTGCATCAATTAAAGCTAACTACTCGAATTGCTCAAAAATCAGGGCATTAACGATGAAAGGGGTGAATGTCATGATACCTTGAGGAAGAATCAACACACCAAGAAGGACGAACACCGTGAAAGCGCTCCGATCATCGAAAAGCTCAAAACTTTAAGCTTTTTGACGCCGCTAATGGAGAAAGGGCAAACCTTTCCCTAAGATGGGTGGAGCTCAGCTCTTGGGCTGCCTAGGCATGCGTGCTCGAGGAAGAGGGGTAAGGCGATGGCGCTGGAGCGATGGCGGCGCTGCTGCTTGGCGGTGAGGCAGCGGCAGCTCTGCTGTGTGCAGCATGGGGGCGGCTCGATCGCGGGCGCGGGCGAGCACGGCGCGGGCGCGTGGTGGCGAGGCGGCTCGACGGTGAGGTCGGGTGGAGGTGCATAGCGGTAGGGTGAGCAACGGCGGCACCAGCGACGTGTTCTCGGCGTTGGGAGTCGAACAAGAAAGAGAACAAATCGACTCTGACTAATTTTGACCTAGGTCAAAACAATAGCGGACGGCCGAGATTCAACAAGAAGGAATCAACAGTCAGGATCTGGATTGTATCGCGCAATCAACCGAAGTGACCAGATGGTCTGCTCAGTAGACTGGACTGTCCGGTCACTTTGGGGAGCCTGGAAATCAAGGTTCTGGACAACAGAACTGCGTGTAGACCGGACTGTCCGGTCTTTACCGGCAGAATCGTCCGGTCTCTATTTCCAGTTTCCCGAAGCACTATGTATTGCTACACAGACCGGACTGTACGGTCATATGACCGGACCGTACGGTCACTTCTAGAAAAAATGCTGAGTCAAGAAATTTCTCCATTTTCCAGGTGCCTTCGCCAAACACACAATAAAACACAGCACTTGGAATATAGAGGGAACTCCCAAATGCTCATTTTCAAATAGTGGCACTCTATGGCCTTTATAATTTTCACAAATGCCAAATAAAAGATCAAGCAAATAAGAACCAAGACAAAAAGAACCAAATGGATATGTATGAGCCTTAGTCCATGAACTGTGCGAGTAGATTTAACCTCGGAATTCATAAGAGCTTGCTCAATGGGCATGAAACACAATCCTTTCCTTTGGTCACACTTATGGAGATGTAATCTCATATAGAGCATGAGGCATAAATATCTCCAAGTGAGACAAGCCTCCTTTGTGTTTCCTATATGATACATGCAACACACATTTTACATATGCAATGAAGGTAAACATGTCATGTGAATGCAAGCAATATTACACAAGACACAAAGGAAACCTAACAATGTCAAGTTTGAACCCCTCTCAAGCTTACTCACTATAAGCCATACCCTTGTCTTGAGAGAAGCCAAACCACCATCTCAAGCACTCCCCCTTGCATATAGCTATCTTGAGTGGGTTAGACATTGATTAATTTTTATGTGTTTTTTCTTTTAGTTATTTACACATGCATGGATTCAAAGCATACTAGCCACAAACAAGTTCTAATTACTATGCAATGCAAGAGAAAGAAAAACACACTACAACTACCAAAAACAAAACGAACATGGTTACCTCCCTTATGAGTAGATAGGTCATTGAGGTCCATGTCACTTGTGGTGGACTTCACATAATCTTCATGAAGGCACTCGGTCCACCACCACCATCATCTAGGTCTTGTTCTTGGGCACCCACTTGTACGTAGCCGATCTCTCAAGATCAACAATGCACTTAGGCACCCATATGCTCTTGACCTTTTGCTTCTTGTTTGGTGGTCCCAGATCCTTGGCTTTCACCTTACCATCCTTATTCCTAAAAAGCTTGAAATGGGTGTTCTCATGGAACAAGTTAGCATTAGGTAAAGCAATGGAACTTCTCACCCTTGGACAATCCTTAATGGCGTGGCCATCCTTGCAACACCTCTCGCAATAGTAGTTGTCAGCGAGTAGGGGCTTGATCCATTCGGGAATGGAGTCACTCGTCCCGATGATGTCGATGGCGGCGGGATATGAGCCAAGTCCACGGTGGGAGACGTTGTTCACAAGATTCCTTCCAAGAATCTCCTTGTGAATGGCTCTACCACGTGTAAGCCTCTCAAAGCCATCTATCACCATCTTCCTCTCTTCCTTGAGCTTGTGATATTCCTTCAAAACAAGTGGCTCAAGAGAAGAAACCTCAACCGAGGTGGTCAGTTCATTACACATAGTAGAAGCATCGCTCTTTGATGAACAAGAGGAGGGAGAGGCAAGGTTCTCAACATTGATGGCCTCAAAAGTAATCTCAAGGGCCTTGTACTTCTCATGAAGCTCTACATGATCACCCTTGAGTTTGTCATAACTCTTGTTTAGGGCATCATGAGATGTGACAAGGTCCTTGAGCTCACTCTCAAGCTCACCAACATGGTCCTTAGCCAACTTACACTCTTTTCTTACCACATCCCACATTTTAGATTTCTTGACAGCGATGTCGCGGACTTGCTCAAGCATACTCCACAATTCGACACAAGTGCACTCCTCGTCATCGCTGTCATCACTACTCTCATCCTCACTGTCCCAAGTTGGCTTGAAGCCATGAGGCAGGTGGGAGAAGGAAGGAGAGCATGTGGTGATGTGGTCTTGAACATGGCTAGGCCGGCCACTTCTTCATCACTTAAGGAGGTGGACTCATCACTTGAGTTGTCGCTTGTCCACTCCCCCACAAGTGCCTTGCGAGAGAACTTCTTCTTGTAGTCTTGGGGCTTGCCTTTGCCCTTGGACTTGTCTTTGTTGAAGACTCTCTTCTTCTTTTGCCTGGCTTTGGGGTCTTCTTCTTCTTCTTCACTTAAATCTTGTGACTTGAATGCTTCTCTCTTAGGCTTTGGGCACTCACGAACAAAGTGATTGTTCAAGCCACAATTGAAGCACTTGCCCTGGGACTTGGAAGTGAACTTGTTCTTGAAGGTCTTCATTTTCTTCATGAGAAGAGCTGAGTCCTCGGTCAAGTCACCCTCATCATCATCTTCATCTTCATCATTGGTGTCCACCTTCTTCTTGCCTTTCTTGCTCTTGCTTGATTGTTGCTTATCAGCTTGTAGAGCAAGGTTGGATGGCTGAGGATCATCCATCCCTAGCTAATAGCTCTCGAAGGCGGTAATCTTGCCAAGTACATCCTTCATGGTCTTGGTCTTGAGGTCACTCTGCAAGATGTATGTGATGATGGACTCATACTTGGGGTCTTTGAAAAGCCTCAAGAATCTTCGGATGACCTCCACGGGCTTGAGCTTGAAATCATCCCCAAGTGCATTGATCTCCTCCACTAGCACATGAAAACGAGAATACACAATATTAGCTCTCTCATGTGGCAATCTAGCAAAGTTATCATACTTGTTCTTCAGCACATAGTATCTTTCCTCTTTGACATCACTAGTACCCTCGTGGATACTCTGAATCTCAGTCTAGATACCGTGTGCTGTCAAACTAGCATCCAATCTAGCAAACACATCCTTGGAGATGCATGAGAACAAAGTATTCTTGGCCTTAGCGTTGTTCTTAATGAAGTCAGGCTACAGAAGGTTAGCATCCGCATCAGACTCATGGGTCACCGTCTATATCTCTGGATCAAGGGACTCAAGGTAGGCTTGCATACGAGCCTTCCAATACCCAAAGTTCTCCACATCGAATATGGGAACACTCCCCACTTTTCCCGGCATCCTTACTCAAGGCGATGAAGCCTCAAATTAAGCACTTAGCTCTGATACCAATTGTAAGGACCGAAGGCCTACCGAGAGGGGGGGTGAATCAGTAGCCAACCACGAATCCAAATACTTCAGTTTCACGCTTCTAGAAAAACCTAACGAATCATTGTAACCTAAACAATTATAGTAGGTCAAGACCCTACACATGCTAGTGTTGATGATGCAAAGTGAAGCACGGAAGCTAAACACACTAGCCTATGCAAGCCACAAGTCACCCCATCACTCGAGCACACAATTGCGGAATAGTAAAGAGAGGGTCAAGGAATGCTCATGATTTTTTCCCAAGGTCTCGAAAGGATGGCGCCTTCCCCAACTCCTTATTGGACCACTCCCGCCGGAGTCCCGGTCTCTCCCGCCACCAAGTGGAGTCCTCGCCCACGAGCCCGCAATCACTCCTCGAGTGAAGACATGGTGTGCGTCACCACTGCACAAAGCACAAACTCGCCTCCCTCGAGAACTTGTTGTACTCCCCGAGCTGGCACGGGCGCTCACTATTGATGCCCCTTCCAACGGCGGGCTCAAATCGTGCACAAACTTGTGATGGCCCTCACAACCAATCATGATAGGCTCGATCACCGACACCTAACCGGTCTAGGTCTCACCATAGACCAAGAGTAACAACCTATATCACATCCTTAAGGACACCCTAGCCTTATATGTGCAAGATCACACCATGTTACTCTCACTAGCACTCTCAAGATATGTAATATCTCCTCCTAGTGCTCTCCTCTTTTCCTCTTGGACCTTACCAAATGCTCTCAGGTATTCCACTGGCCAAGAGTGGTCTCCAAGACCCCAGCAACAAAGTTATATAGGCTCCCAACCTCAAACTAGCCGTAGCTCCACGAAATTGCCTTTCTGGACACATTGACCGGACTGTCCGGTCACTCTGGTAACGGCTCTCCCAGCCGTTGGCTCCCTGTCCAGGCAATCCCCTGTACTGACCGGACTGTCCGGTCACTGGACCAGACCGTCCGGTCCACTTTCTCTCTCCATTCTAGGAAGATCCGCAAACTGCATCCTCTCTATCGTCCCTGCACTCCTACTGACCGGACCGTCTGGTCAGCAGACCGGACCGTCCGGTCTATATGGAGTCTCCTGCAGACAGAATCCTTGCTCCTCACGCTAAGTCCTGGAAAACTCCACATAGTAACCGTACAGTCCGGTCACTCTGACCCCTCTGTCCGGTCACTACGTCCAGAAGCTGAAACTTGTTGTCCTTGCTTGACTTGGTTTCCCGGCTTCTCCGAACAGCTCCTTGGCTTCTCCACTGTCACCTAGTGCCTGTGATTTCACCGAGCAACCTTGCACATCATTGACTAGACATGACCTAAGAGAATGACCTGGACCCTCTTGATAGTCCGGTTTTTCCTATGGACTCAAAGCCTAACAACTAGACAAGTGTACCAAACACTTGCACCATAGCTTATTCTCCGCTTTGATCCATCTCCATCAACCCTTGGATTACATCAAGTTCACAAGCCTCCATGCTTGCGGTCATTGTCATCAATCGCCAAGGACACCATCATCCATATGATTTGCAACAGAGTTAAGAGATGATTCCTACAAAGACAACACTCGTGTAGATGTTAGCCCACAATTTCATAGTTGTCATCTATCACCAAAACATCCATACCACGGGGATCCAATCATCAATGGTCATGAAGCTTACAGCAAGTTCCTTGCACCTCGTCTTTTGGTCCGGCGCTGATCCTGATGCCTCGTGTTCATCTCTTTCACATAATTTTTCACTTTTCCCAATGTTCCTGTAGTATTGACATACATAGCGGGGCCCATCTGGTGATTGTGCCGATCGGTGCTAACACGCACCGTTCAGTGCGACGTCCATTTTTGCTCCTAGCCCCTTGCTTCTTCGCTAGATGTTGCTCTTCATCCTTTTCTGTGTCATTTAGCAACCATTTTGCACACAAAAATTAATTCAAAAACATTTTTAATTACCTTGAAAATAGCTCCGTCTCTAAAAATTACTGTGCTGGTTGATTTTAGCACCCCTTCAATTCTGGGCATCGTCAGCCTTCTGCCCTGACCTGGGCAATAATGCACCGATCGGCGCAGAAGTGCGTTGATCGGCACAAGCTCTGTTCCGTCTTGTTTTTGGTCTTTTTTGTTTTATTCTTGTATTGTTAGTCTACAGTATGTATATACACAGTTTTGCACAAATAAACAGACAACACAGGAGCACACAAGAATTAAGCACACAATTTTTCTATATCTTTTATTTGGGAGATTGTCTTTATTATAAGAAAGAAAATTAAAAACACTGGGTTGCCCCCCCGACTACCACTAATTAACTAAATGAAACGGGTTGCCCTCCCGTAAGCACTAAACAACTTCTAAATCCTCGGATCATTAAGTTATCTCCCAAGAGCGCTCTAGTTATTTAGAGGTCAAAGAGCTCGACCTCCCTGTAAACAATCAATCCTTAGTGTCGCGGTGCGGGATGTGAGTGATGAGGACATCACTCCTAAGGATACATGCAACACTCCTCCAATTTTGGACTTGCAAGGTCCAATGACTAGAGCTCGTGCACGACGACTAAATTTAGAAGTGAGCTCGTTCCTATGTTCTTCATTATATGTCACTTTTGAGAATGGTTTGCTAATTAATGATTATATTGTAATTAGGAACCATGGAGAGGACCAGGAGATGATGGGAGAAGGACTTGGAGACGTGGAGGACCAGCAAGGACGTGGAAGCCAAGGTGGAGGCCCAACCAAAACCGACTTCGAGTCTGTTTTGGGGCTCAGGACCAGTCTGCACTAAAACGGATGCCCAAGACGCATACAGACTCGGATTTGGACGTTCTACATATGCACGGAAAGATAAGAAGAAGACCTTTCCAATGCCGCCGGTCTCATATCAAAATTCATCCGGAGTCATCAGAAATCGTCGAAACAAGAGAGAGTCCAGAATCTGTTTCGGTGCTGTGTCGCCTGTTTTTGGCCTTTGGGCTTTGTATCTAGTTGAGCCCAAGTAAGGGTGCGTCCAGAGGGTCTTGCACGACCCTAGTGTCTTCATATCAGCCGCCACCGCACCATTAGGGTTCGGGTTTTGCTTAGATTATTCTGTTCATAACAGTTTCACCGTCATCACGGTTTGTGAGACCCCAACTTCGTGAGATTCATAATACATCTGCAATTGTGTTGCTTTCTTCTTTGTTCTTGCTTGTGTTCTTGATTCGCAGGCAGGGATTAGCCTTCTCGGCAAGGTCAATCGTTTTAGGACGGTTGATAACCAGAGGAGACGTCGTGCTGCGATTGCGGGGTTTAGAACGTGCTGTTCTGAAGCCGAATCGATTTGTGTGTCGCCTCCAACCAAATCAACGTATCCAGAACCTTTCGGAAGATCGGGAACCCTTGTCCACATCAGTGAGGCCACAGCACTATAAGGTTCTCTTATCTCTATGGTTCATATAGCTCGAACGACCTATCCATACATCCCCTCCAATTACTCTCAATGCCATATTGCCACGGTGTCTTGTATCTCTTCACTTCATCAACAGTACGGCACTCTTCTACCTTTGGGTGAAACTTGAAAGAGTAGGGAGTCCCACTTATATCGAAACTTATCTCACCACTCCCAACATCAATATTTGCTTTTGCTGTCCTCAAGAAGAGTCTGCCTAAGATCAACAGGGTCCTCGTCCTCTTATCCATATCAAGCACAAAAAAATCAATAGGAACGATGTGATCTCCAATTTGAACAGGCACATCCTCAGCAATTCCATCAGGGAAGCGTACCAATTGATCCACAAACTCTAAACACATACCCGTAGGCTCCAATTCAGGCAAATTGAGACTTGTGAATATATGACAGGGCATAACACTTACACTTACTCCAAGATCACACAAGCACCTATCAAATATCCTTGCTCCAATCATGCATTTGATGCTTGGTGATCTAGAGTCGGGTTTCTTCTCAAGTGCAACATCATTGATTGCCGCCGTAAGCTCCTTAGTAACCTTCACAACCTCCTCAGAAACTAGAGACTTCTTGTTTTGTATCATGTCCTTAATGTACTTGGCATAGGTAGGTACTTGAATAGTATCAACAAAAGGGACATTGATATAAAGCTTCTTCATAATGTCGACGAACCTTACAAATTGCTTGTCGTGTTGCCGCGCTCTTTCTGTCTTCGTCAGTAGTTGAGTATCCAGGAACGTGGCAGGGCCATGCTCCTTTGTCTCCATGCCCATTTTTAGACCAGAGAGGTCAACATCCTCCTCGTGCCAATCGGCGCTTTTAGTGAGCCGATCGGTGCCGTCAGGACCATCGCGTCGATCGGCGCCAGGTATGCGCCGATTGGCGTGGGGCCTCTTTGCTCCCGCAGGGTGCTCTGGATCTTCTGTTTGTTTTCCTGACCGTGTAGCTATTGCCTTCAACTGCTCTGCAGACTTCATATTGCCAGGAATAGCCCCTTTGTTGCCTTGAATGGCTTGCGATAACTATCCCATCTGTTGCTCTATAATCTTGGTATGCTTCAAAATCTGCTCATTAGAGCTTCCAATTTCTATCACCTTGTCATTAATTCCCTCAAGGACATGATCAATCTCCTTGAATTTAGCTTGATTGTCCTTGTTGATCTTCTCTTGACATGGAAGAACTCATGACATTGGAGACGAAGTGGAATAGAATTTTGCATGGATGAACTAGGAGAGAAAGAACTCCTTTGCTGCTAATATTGGGGCTTCCATCCACTATTCTTCATATATTGTACCATCTTCATCTCTTCAGGGCAATCTTTCTGCACATGACCAAATTCTCCACACTCACCACAAGTGGAGCGTGATTCCGCTAGCTTGAGTGGCTCTTCCTTAGGGATATAAAGATTATTGTCCAACCTCCTTTAAATAGCATCAAGGCGATCTATCATCAAGTCTTCATGAGACCTCTCAATCTCACTCTTTGCCACTCCTTCAAGTTGCAAATTTCTTGAACTTCTCTCACCATCCCATGATTGATTTTCAACTAGCAACTTGATCAAATCCTTAGCTTGGATGGGAGTTTTTGACATGAATGAACCTGTAGCTGAAGCATCCAAGTGTTGCCGAGATAGAAGATACAATCCTATGTAGAACTTCTCAACAACTTCTCCAATCGTCAGACCATGATGAGGGCATGCATCCATATATTCATTGTATCTCTCCCATGCTTCTCTAAAACTTGAGTCTTACCAGGAGGGAAGTATTTGGCCAAGAATTCAGCTGCTAATGTGTCCCACACCGTCTTTACTGGGTTTCCCAATCCATTGTATCATTGCTTGGGGCGTCCAACTAGAGAGAAGGGGAACAGCCGCACACGTGCTTGGTCTCCGGTCAATCCTGCTATCTTGAATGTACTGCAAACTTCAAGGAAGTGTTGCAAGTGATGATTAGGGTCTTCCGAACTTGTGAACGGTTGTTGCGCCACTATTCCAACATATCTCTCCAATTGATACGGAAGTTGATCTTCAGCTTCTTGGAAATCTGTCTTGATAACATTAGTCAATTGAGGCTTGAGACGATTAACCATAGGTACCTCTACCATCTCCTCTTCTTCTTGATCTTGAACTGTGGCTTCTATTGTGAATAATGCTCGAGGGGTGACGTGGACTACTTCTCTAGATAAATCTTCAAGTCACTTGCTTCTCTTCTCCGCTATTCTCTTCTTGTGAAAGAGACTTTCTGGATCATCGGTGTAATTAGAGGGTTTGTTTGACTTAGAACCGTCCATACCTATTAGTTTCACTTAATAGAATATATATACTAAAGAGGCGAGTAAAATAAAGCACAATGACTAAACACTAATACATCAAACAATGTTTAAAAACCTGCTATGGTCCCCGGCAACAGCGCCAGAAAATAGATTGCTTGTTGGTCGTAACTACACACCCACTTATATACCGTAAGAGAACAGTGTATGATTGTATCACTTTTTCCCTTGAATTGAGTATTCCAAGGTTTATCGAATCCACCGGGACCTTAGGGATAATTAAACAAAGTTAACAGTAAAAGATCTAGTCAAAGCTACTGTCGAATTTAGGTTGTATGAGGGGAGACTGGCCAGCTCAAAGGTGCGCCAAACAGTAAATCTGTCGTTGCGCCGATCAGCGCAGGCGTTGAGCCGATCGGCACACTAGTGAATCTAATCCAAAGTGCGCCAGATACCTTTTAAGCCTATGATGTTAAGTGAGTAACTAGATGTCTACTAGTGAGATCATAACCAGAAAGTCTAATTAAATAGCATCATAATGGGTAATTACATGGATCAATAAAAACCTATAATAAATAAGACCACCCTGCTTTCCGAGCGGCTCCTGATTTATCGCTGCCGAGAGGAAACCCTTAATCGCGCGAGTATCTTACCCTACTCAACTATTCAATAGTGTTGTGTAGGCTTAGTGCTGTCATCACTAAACCACATTACTAGCATCATCAAGCAACCATAATCAATACAATGTCCGAATACTATCCTAATCACCATGATCAAGATAATATCTACTTACTTAGCCTAGAACTAAGCAATTGGAATAAGCACATGCATGATTATAGAATCAAGATAGACAAATCACCAAAACCATCATCAACATATTCAATTATCCTTGAGATACATAGAGTAAGATTCATCTCCGTAGAGATGGTCTACCTTGATGGATTAACTGTTAACACCAAATGTTCTTGAAACTCAACTAGAGATCTATTCTAATGGGGCAAGCCCCAGTGGCTCTAACTCACGGATTTGTTGTCCCTCTGTCGCCTCTGTCTGTCCTTGGTTGCGGCCAGGGTTTATAAGTATTTATAGAGGTTCTACTCGTAAAGGACTCAGTTTCTAGTAAATAAGGCGGTTGCGCCGATCGACGCAAGCCGTGTCTTCTCTGGTTTCTTCTCTAAGTCGGTTCCTCTGTCTTCCACAGCTACCATGTGGCCCTTTTCCTTCGAGATGAAATCTTGTACTGCACGTCGAGATCTTGAAGTTCCATAAATCTTCTAGGCAAATATCTTCAAGTGTTTTGCGTAGATGAACTTCCATAAACATATGATATGGGTCTCGGTCACTTCCGTGGACCAAAACACCCTTGCGCCGACCGGCTCATGGACTGCGCCGATCGGCCCACTGGGCTTCTTCAGTGTTTTTCGTCAGTTCTGGATTTCTGTCCTCTCCAGCATCACTTCAGTCACCAATTTTACCTGTTTTTGTAATAAAGCTCCAAAAACGCATATACAAATATATAGACAATATCATAGGTAGCCTAAATTAGTATCAATTATGCTCTAATTTGGGTGATATTCATATATAAAAGGGGTACTTGGAGAGTGACAACAGGGTGCTGGACCAAGATCAGGGAAAGAAGGGGAGGAGTTAGGCCACGAGGAGGAAACTGGCCCAAATTTTAATGGCATTTTTAAATATATTTTCACACAATAAAAATCCTGATGCAATCTAATCCAGCATAAATGCGACAACAATTTTATTTTATTTTTCTTAGGTGGTTAATTAATGCTAAATTCCTAATTAATTAGGTTAATTTATGTTAATCCAAAAGTTGAAAATTGGGGTGTTACAATGGAGGTGGCCGCCGCTAAGGAATCTCGCTGCTCGACAAATGGAGAGAAATCAATCGCTTTCACTTGCGTGATCCATCAATCACGACTGACGTAGAAGGAAACCAGTGCTTTGTGTCTGTAGGCGGGTAAACAATAACGCGGCTGAAAAAAGTTACTCCATCCGTTATTAAATTGTTGTTGCCGTTTACTTTTTTAGTAAACTTTGATCATTAGTCTTATTCAAAAAATATTAAATAATATCATATATGTTGTCATAGTTTGTTTTATTATCAAAGAAAATTAAAACATAATTTAAATCTTTGCATATTTAAAATAATATTTTAAATAAGACAAATAATTAAAGTTAAATAAAAAAATCAACGGTGATAATAATTTAAGAACAGAAGGAGTATTGAATTCCGGACAATACTTAGCGTAAGAGGCGTAAGAAGTTACGCTCTCGTGCACCAGGGCCCATGAATCATAAACCCAGTCAAGACTTATCTAATTTCCGAACCTGCAATTCAGTTTCAATCAATCATTATTAGAATAGAGATGAATATAATTTCACGTGAGTGGTTTTACATAGAAAGTTTAGTTTTTATTGTAGAGATAAAACCGATTTATATATTTGAACTCACTAAATATTCTAAATGGAAAGTGACTTGAAAACCAACTCTAATAAATTGTTATGATCAATTAATTACTTAAATCGTTAAATAATATTTACTAGACACATGTAGTAAGCTGATGATATAATTATGCTTTTTTTTCTTGATTTTTGGACTTCGACGATCATAGCAACGCACGGGTACTAATTTTTATAAATATAATTTGTTTTATTTTTTAAAAACCTATGACAAAGAACGTGTACTTTGCTAGTGTAGAATGAAATTCTAAAGAACAAAAATAGAGTAGGTCCTGTTGGAGATGAGCTATGAGTAACAATTTTTTTCTACCCTATAAAGACTAAACATCTCCCGTATATTTTTACCCTAAGCTAATCGAATCACCATGTTATCAACCGTCCATCACGAAGAGATCGGACCCTCAAAACCGTCCAATTTAATCGGGCCCATCCAAAAAACGGCGGAGCGTTACAATGTTAAGCTAAATCTTACCATGTCTTACATTTTGCAATACAAATTCGCGGTGCCACAACGATTTTTTCTCACCCATATTGTTTCTACCCGTCCCCCTTGTACTCGCCCGCATATTTCGGCTGACCCTGTCAATCACGCGCGCGTCGAATCGAATCATGCCTCGCCCTCATCTCTCCTCTTCCCTTCCCTTCCATGTGCTTGGCCGCCAAGATCTCCATCGCGGTGATGAGATGCGGGCGGGTGGAGGCTAGGAGGACCGGTTGGGCATGCGGATCTGAGCTGGGGCACGGCGGCTCCTCCGGCCGCAGCGGCCCCTATTGTAGCAGCCATCCTCGAGGGAGGCAGGCAGCGCAGGCTTGGGCGTGCATCGCCGGCAGCCTCCGGGGGATCTGAGCTCGGATGCGGCGACTCCTCCGGCCGCAGCGGACCCTGTGGCGGTGGCCGTCGTTGAGCACAACAAGCGACGTGGGCTCTCGCGTGCATTTGCGGTAGTCTCCGGCGGATCTGAGGCGGGGCGCGGCGGCTCTTCCGGCCGCGGCTGACCCTGTTGCCGCTTCCTTCCTCGAGCACGGCTTCCTCCATCGTCAGCGAGCAGGCAGAGGTATCCCGGACCCCCCCCCCCCCCCCCTCTTTCGATTCCTTCTTGATCTAGGCTGGACTCCCATTTTGGTTCTTCTTCCCCTGAACCCTGCAGCGCGTTACTCAATCTTGCTTTGAAGGGCTTCGATCAAGGTAGTGCAGACTCATATCTGGACCAGCCGCCTTGTTCTGGGTGGGTCATCAAGCTCTCCGCGTGGAGCCCTACTCCACTAATGGTAGGGTTTCATAGCAGAACACGATGGCATGGAGAGCGATCCTGTCCCCAAGCGCGAAAGAGATCTATTTCCTCCTGTGCTGTCATCTCTAGCGATCATTCTAGACTGGTACGAGCCTCACCTCCCTCCCCCTTTACCCCCATTTGTTTTTCTCTACAAGTTTGCTTTTCTGAATCTTGGTGGGATCCGTTAAATTTTAAGGTGTTTTAGTGGACTGCATTTTCAGACACTGATTCGCAAGCCTTTGAGCTCTATTATACAGGAAAATGAACACAGTTAGTACTGGAATTGGTTGTTTGAGCTTATTCTCTTCTCAACTCCTAGCCTTGCTAAAATTGCGTTTGTGGAAGGAGGGTCGTGTCGTCAACTAATTCTGGCAAACATGGATTTCTTGCCTTTCGTTCATTGAAGGAATTCATTTCTGACGCTTTCTCCAGCTGGTAATTATTCTATTGTCCAGCTCGTGTAATACATATGCAATGTCAAGAAGAGAATTAACGGTTTTTTTTAGTTTATTGCTCGACTCAGATTCGTGGCTGAATGGGGATGAGGAGTCATTGTGGCAACTCAGATTCAACTTGTGTTTCCAAAGATCAATCTACTTCTCAAATGTTGTCCTCGGCTCTTGATTTATGCTATGAGCTCTCTATGTTTATGAAAATGGTGAGGTGAGAAATCCACTACTTCTGAGCATCAAATTGTACTAGAGAGAAGGCTATCTGCACTAATTTTTGTTGCACACTGGACTCACTGTGATATTCTCTCTGCAGCTCAAGTGAAAATGCTAAATGTGTCCTGACCCATATCAGATATGGTCATTGAGTACTGATTTCCTCTTTAGTACCAAAATATGTATGGTCACGTTTAAGATGTGTATGGCCTGCTTCTGAAAAATAACAGTTATTCCACTGGGTGTGTATTAGCATGAATGTGCTACCTTTAATATGGACAGAAAAAAAACAGTAAAATTTATTCATGTGAATTCTGACTGATTTTCACTCATTTTATTTGGCAAAGAAACATCTATTTCTCATACAAAAGATGCCAACATTAACAGAATTACTATTAGTGACTCAATCCCTATACTTATACATGCAGATTAACCTCTCTACTGCTGGATAGTTATTAAATAGGTTGACATTTTTTAATAGTTATGATAGGAACAGTTTGCAGGTTTGATTTCTGATTGTGTACTGCTGAAGCCCAACATGAGCCTAATAGTGTTATGTGATAGTTGAGTACCAGTGAGAGACTCATCAACACCATGTTACCTTCGCAGAATGAACAATTAGAAGGTACGCTGAATAAGTCTTGGCTCCCCCATTTTATATGAATTATGTTCTCAAGCTCCAGAAAAGTTTGAGACTTAATATTAGTACTCGGCCTTAATTGGTGTCTCCGATGTTTGTGATCACACATCTTATTTGGCATATATATTATTGATGTGTGTGGTAACTGTTGCTGTCTTTTGGATTCAGGGGTGCATGGATGCAGCCTCTTGTCGTCAAAATATGATATATGGTTCATTGAGTGCAAATATACTATAAACTCTGGTCCTTATGCATGCGCATAGCTATTTGATAATAAACATTACGGAGTATCTATTTGTTGGTGCCATAATTGAGACATGCTGTCAGGGTAGTTTTCGCAAGCAGATTTGACAGTAGAATGACCAAACTTTTCTTAAGGGGTTTCATAGATCAAATGCTTTTAGCAGCTTTGTTGTTGCTCTGATCCAGAAGATTGTTTCTAGGACTCGCAATGTGCTTGGGCTGGCAAATAGACTAAATTGAATCAATGTTGTTGTGATTTGAAGTTTGACTTCCAGTAGCTTCTTCAGCAGAGTGAAAATATAATAAGATGGACACATTTGAACTGATCAGTCAACTAGCATGCTATGCACTTCTCTCTTCCCTTTCCATTATCTAAAAAAATGCACTTTTCTCTGGCCAGCCAGATAAATTATTATTAGTTGCTAGCTGACAACACCTTTCTATGAGAAGATTTACATATTAGGCTAGTCTCAGTGGAGTCTTTCATAAGCATTAAATGCTATGCCACATAAGCATTTTTTGCTGACATGACAAGATAGTTATGAAGAGAGAGAAGACTTTCTTTCATCCCATGTGAGAGGCCTTTCATCCAGATGAAAGGATGTTGGCACACTTACCTAAAAACCTGTTTTGGAAAGAGTGAAATGAAAGTGTGCATTGAGACTGGTCTTAGAAGATACCTCATCCTGTCTCTCTTCCCTTTCCATTATCTAAAAAAATGCATTTTTCTCTGGCCAGCCAGATAAGTTATTATTAGTTGCTACCCGACAACACCTTTCTATGAGAAGATTTATATATTAGGAGATACCTCATCCTGATGTGTACTTGTGTTTTTGTTGCAATATGACGTTCTCTCTTTTATGTAGGAAATACTGTAGGGGCACAAATAAGAGCGAGCGATGTCAGATCAAAAGATAATCACGTGCACCATCGTATGCTTGCAAGAACTGACAATATTAAGCAGTAGTGAATGACGACTTCTCAGGTAGTGATTTTTTTGCCTTGACACCAGGTACATACTTAACAAAATACTAAATTCTTTGGAAAAAAATTGTGTATGTACTTTTATGACTACTAAAATTGTTGTAACCGATATTGTAATCACATTTAGTTTCCTGAATTTATCAATTCAAAATAGTATATTAAATGTACAGAAAATAATCCACTGCTGCACCTAATTGTTTTAGGATACTGCTGCACCTAAATGGTAAACTCTGTTATCTTTTCTTTGTTTCATTCCCAGCTTTCTAATTTGCTTATTTGTTTCTGGGTTTACCAATTCTTAGTTTGTTTGATCTGTGCGCTTTTTTTAGGTGAGAAGAAGATAATACAGAGTTATAGAGCCAGAGGTGTCTCCACTCAATGTGTGCTCCAAACAAGAATGACTTGAATCAAGGTTCAGTTCTGTGCAAGATATTTGTTCTTTTGGCTTCACATTGACATATAAATTATTTTCTATTTCCTATTAAATAGAGAACGAATGAGCTTTTAGTACCAGTACTTTCAGATATACTACTTTACCATATGGTTGTGTGGTTGCTTACAGGCTATATTAGCATACAACAACTGAATTGGTAGTATAATCATGGACACATACACAATAGTACAACCGAGATAGTTTTTTTATAATGAAGTTTGTACTATTACAAGTGGTATTTCTTAGCATAGTATTTTATAAACTATCTTGGCTAACAAGTGATGATAATTTTGTATCATAACAGTGGTAAATATGGCAGGTGAGAGATCAAAGAGACGTGAACATAAAGTGCCATATGAGGTTGTGCATGAAAACTATGTAAAGAAATATTATGCAGTACTTTCAAAGCTGGGTGCAGAATGGATGAATTTAACCTTACAAGATCATGAGAACTTTTAGTCTTCAAAGCTGAGCAAAGAGACAAAAAAAAAGATCATAGTCTTTATAGTATAGAAGATCATTAGAATTTTTGTCTCTCACAAGGCAGTGCATCACTTTGTTTATAATTGAGGTGAAAATTATTTTTATTTTTTAGTATTATTTGTGCATCACTTTGTTTATTATCATTGTAAACCATTGTTTTTTGGATGGATTATCATTGTAAACCTGGTTGCTCGCATTGAGAAATTGAGTTAAGGTTTATGAAATATGACTTGTGTCTATTAATGTTGTCTTTTCATTTGCATCTTCATTATACTATTGGCTAACCAAATTCCCTGATGTTTATTTCCCAATTAATCTTGCAAATTGGAAACAAAACTCACGGAGATCTGCCACTATTATTCTTGTACCCATGTATGGTTAGGATGCTTTGTTTTAGTAATGTTGAATTATCATGCAATAGTGTGCAGGTTGGTTCCATGATTGTGCATTATTAGAGTAGAAAGTACTTCATCAAATCATGATCATTTGTAATCAAACTAATTATGGTACTGTATTGTCTTACTTTTCATGTTCGCAACTCTATGTATTGGGAATATGCATTTGTGTTGCGAACAACCTATGTGTTATCTAAAGTAGAATTAATTAGTTTATCATCGGTTTTATTAATAACATACAGTTTTAGTAAATATTCATAGTGTGCACAATACTAGTTTGAGGTAAGAGAGTAACAACAATGTTGATGTTACACGCAAACAAGAATTACAACTTGGGCATAAAAAAAGAGAGCTGTCAGTTAGAAATGTCTATTTCCAAAAAGGTATAATCAATGCTCTTTTATCAGAAAAATATATACATCAGGCTTTACTTGAGCCAGGTGGTAGCAATATGTTTGATGGTTGTATATTATAGAGATTGTGGTCCTTGATCAAAAGAACATGATAGGGTATTTCTTATGTTGTGTTTTTTCTATTGGTTACACCTTTCTCAATGCAACTTCTTTTTTGTTAATATTTTTCTTTCTTTTTGCTTTTTTTTTTGTTTCCTTTTCGGACTATTATTATGGGCTCAGACTAGTATTTGTGGAAAATTTTTTTTGTCTCATGTGAATTTCATCTCTAACCAACCTTAAAATTTTTTGTTGTTGTGTTTCTTTTGTTTTTCTTTTTTTTTCTTTTGGAAATGTGTTGAAAAATGGGCGCCAAAGTAAATAGTTCTTAAAACATGAGAGTATTGTATGATAATTCATTTGAATTTTAGAGTAAACTTTTGTAAGGATTGTGAAGCATAGAAAAGAGATGGTGAATCGTGGTTTAATAACAAAATGATGAATTGGTATGAAAAAATTGCTAGAGTACCATGTCCTTTTATGCTTCCCTAATGGATATAGGTAAGAAAAAATGTATAAAGCTTACAATCTTTAGAGTTTAAAAATGCTATTGAAATTTGAGTGTTTTAATTTGGAGACATTTCCTCTCTCTGTTTAAAACTAAATATCATTCTAGTGGCAATTAAATATTTCTGCACAATACACTTCTTTTTAATTCTTGTGCCCAAAGCAAGTTAGAGTGACATATTACTAAAAGAAGATAGTATAAATTTAGGAAGAATATTCAGTTTTTTGCATCATTTAAAAGAAAGAAGATCCAATTCTAGAAATCTACATGAAAGAATAGTATTTCATTTTATAGACCAAATAATATTTTTTAGAGTAACAGGAAGTCTTTTCACACTATGAGGTTTATTAATAATTTGTTTTTCTCTTTAAGATTCAACAAAAGGCAAGAGTTCATTTTCTTTGGACAGTCAATTTGGATTGATAATTAGATTATGTTTGGATCCATTACAGATTATAATTAAACATTAATTTATGAAAATAGATTATAAAACTGATTTATGAAAAAAATAGGTGAGAGTGTTTGAAGGTCGGTTTACAAAAACCATAATCTAATATTTTAAACTATCTAATACATGAAACAAGTTATAATCTGGTTTTAGCTATGATTGGTAGATTCTAGATTTATATAATCTGATGATCTAGATTTTATAATCTGAGAACAAAATTATCATGTTTAGAGATTATTCAGACCTAATTAGTTTTAATAGATTCATCTCATTATTTAGAGGATAGATTATAAACTGAATTTTTATCAGTAATCTATATTTAACTAGCAGTATGCCCGTGCGCTGCCACGGGATTTAAGAAATTAAAATTCATCTTTATGTGACTAACTTAGACACTTGCAATCAAGAAACAGAAATATATTTTCAAATCAATAGAGATTCCAATAGACGAAGATCAAATGTAATCTATCGGTGTACCACATTACAGTCTCACCCACACTTCGTAGTGGACAGCTAAGGACATATTGTTATTTCTACATATTTTGGCTTTGTGCCTCCTAACTCCCTCATAATTTCGTCAAGTATCTTTTTTGGCTCGATATATATATATATATATATATTAGCCACTGAAAGTTTGTATCACGAAATAATATTTGTTAGTGATCTTTCTATGTACACGTTAAAATGAAAGTAAAATTGATAATAGTTTGATTATTATTTCACGGGCCGGTCCAAACAACCTTATTTTTTTATTTCTGTTAGCCTAAGTAAGGGTGGCTGGCTTTCCTCTATATGACATTGCCCTCTCGAGCTTCTATGCCATTCTTCTATGGATCTTCCTCTTCCACGGGAACTACATCTTGTCTTGCCTTGTCACCGCTTCACCGGATCACGAGCCGAGCGCCTGACCGTCATCGTCGCTACCTGTTAACGTTGCTACCTTTCGACATCGCTCCTCTCATTGATTCATGAATGGGAATTTGAGGGATAAGTTGGAGGATGGGGATCTGCGTCGTGGACCTCAAAGGTCGTGAGATGTGGCAGCGGCACGGGAGTACCTCCGGGATTTGAGAGACCAGATGAAGGATGGGGATTTGTGTCACGGACCTCCTTGTCCTCGGCAGCTCGACTTCACTATTGCCACGTCCTCCAACGCGTGCCTCTGGTTACCCGATGGTCTTGGTCCGAGGTTGTCGGTCTTCTCTTTGTCATTGCTGTCATGGACGGGGAGGTCTCGATCCGGATCGATGATGGCTCGGGTGACCTGGATGTCGCGGGCGGAGTTGTCTCCTTGCCCAAGGATTCGAGCTAACTACATTGACAGAATAATTCAGGCATATTGACCTGATGTGACTATGTTTCTTTTTTTTATCAACATTGAAGACTACGTTGGCAGAATAAAACAAGCATATCGGACTCTGTTTCTTTTTTTTTAAATCATGTTGGCAGAATAATTTAACGGACGACATCACCTTGTTTAATAAGAGATATTGATATTTCTAATTAGTATTTCAATATTTGATGAGACAGATTTAAAAATTAGATTTGGATTAGAAAGTGCATGTAGTACAGTAGACTCTGTCACGTCGATTCCCCGCTGCCCCCCCCCCCCCCCTCCTGTACGGATTAGGATCGTCGACAGTCGGCTCCTCGGCAGTCATCCCAGCAGTCGCACTGCCGACCGTCCGATTCGTTCAAACAAATCCAATGGCTCGTAGTACACTCCGCAGCCCGCACCTATCATCCCCGGATCAGGATTGTCAGCAGTCGGCTCCTCGACAGCCACCCTAACATTCGCCGACCGTCCGATTTGTTCAAACAAATTCAGTGGCTCATAGTACACTCCGCAGCCCGCACCTATTATCCCCACCATGGCTTCGTACCCGAGGTCACCAGCACCGCCCATGGTGAGATCCGGCGAGATGGATGCTGGAGACTATTAAAAATGGATTTATTGGAACATATCAATTTTGCTCCAACTCATGAATAATGTTACAAATTTCGCGACATTGCAGCTAGGGTTCAAAGAGAAATAAGAAATTGAGAAAGAACCAATTGATTTGGACCAAATCCGCCGGGCTTGGATGAATTTACGAGACGTCAGAGCTCATAGATTGTTCGTAAGCTGATGAATGATGATAGTCATCTTCCATTTTGCGGATAGCGTGAACAAAGAAGCTTTGTTCTGTGTTGCTAACTCTCAGCCCTTGCCCCCTTGTCTATGATGGATGATGAGCGATTAGCGGCCAAAGGGCGTGCCTGGAGGTTGGAGCTAGAACCGGCGCCATTCTCGCGCTGCGACGGGCAGCGCCGCAGCAACATCCATGACCGGCGGATGGTTGCTGCCGGCGGCACCGTAGGTGGTCATGACGCATGACTTGTGGTCGAGGTCGTGGTGGGGATGAGGCGCAGAGTGTGCTGCCAGCCGCATATTTCACTTGGTCAAATCGGACGGCCGATAGCGTGACTGCTCAGCCGACTGCTGAGAAGTCAACTGCCGACGATCTCAATCCCTCCTGTACTGTACTCCACCCTCGCCGCAGGGATCAGGATCCTCGGTAGTCGATCTCCTAGCAGTCAGACCCAGCAGTCGACATATCCACCGCTCAAACCTGTTGAGGTAATCCAACGACTCCAAAACTTCTCCCTCCCTTATCCATTTACAGGCTAATTCTTCCTCCCAACAGTGGTCATTGAAGATTCAATCAACAAAAAAGTCATCGATTGAGTGTTTCACTATGGATTGCAAAGAGCTTCACTACGTACGGATTGTAAACAACATACTCAAATAATACCGGTTGCCATGACATGCTGCTTTAATTTCATTTTTTCCTCTTTCCCAACCGTAGCCAATAATCATAAAATTCGAGATATAAATCACGAGCTTGAACAATTTGATCACATAATTGTCTTCTACTTCACCCACCGAATCCATTTTGATGCTCACCTAATCCCATCCAGCCGAGCCTCTCCATCGGCAGCAAATCTCTAGTTGGGGAGGAAGAAAGGAACAGTGAAAGAGTAACAGTTGGTTAACTGGCTGGTTAGCTAGTCGTAGGAGAAGGAAAAGAACGCAATCAGTTTGATTTGGGGCTTGACTTTTAACAAGAACAACGGATTAGATTTTCTCTTCTCCCTCCGGTTTTTCTTTGATGAGAGACAGAATAGCAGCAAAAGATGTGAGTCATGGCGTTGAAGCCTCAGAAAAAGGAAGGGGGTTGTGCGAACCGTTGGATGTATCCCACGCTGTTCGACGGTGGATAAGCCGACTGCTCGGCGCGACTGCTGGAGAGTGACTGCCGAGGATCCTAATCCCGCCGCAGCCGCGCGCCTCCCTCAAACTCCGGCGCCGACCAGTCGATCCTTCCTCCAGCGCCAGGTCTATTGCCTTCGCCTGAAAAGTATTCCCCTGGAGGCCACTCGCCCCTAGACCGCTGCAGCGGAGCGAGGGGAGGAGATGCCGAAACGGACGACGCACACGTACTCGAGCGAGGACGCGCTGCCGGAGGGCCCCGAGTCCGACCTCTTCGTCTACTACTGCAAGCACTGTGCCTCCCACGTCCTCATCACCGGTCAGCCACCGCCCTCCTATTTCTCCCTGATTCTTTTTACAAGCGTTCACTTCGTCTAATTTCGCCAGATCTGCATAATCCACCAGGGAAGCGTAATAGAACATGTTATTAATTTGTCTGATGAAGTAGTGTTTGGGCATCCTCGAGCGGCATGCTGTAGTAACATTCTCCGGTTGTATTCTAGATGTATGCAGATTTGTGGAATTTTGCATCAGAACATACTTCTCTCTGCGCAGAATGTGTTTTGTTTACGAACCACTTATGCCTAGTAAAAGGAAGTTGAATGTACCCTTTTTGCTAGCGAAGAAAATATTATACTTCCTTATATGACACTCTAGCCTTCTCAAGTTTTTTGAAATTATATGACACGTATCTCAATGCTACTTTATCTTTTTCCAATACATCTCTATCTCTCTCCTCCTCATTTTCTGTGCAGCACACATTTTCATCCCTCCTTAATTCTTGTGCCAAGAGCCAAAACGTCATATAATGTTGAACGAAAGGAGTAGACACTAGATGAGCCACCCTCGTAGTTCTTTTGTTTTCTCTTGTAGACTACTTATAGAGTTTGAACATGACAGTGGCCTCAAATTATGACCACTTGACCCCTATGAAGCTAGACTTTGCTTCATCCTTTGAAAGATGTGCCAGGTGCATGCTGGGTATGCCTAAACCGGAAAAGTTTTATGGTCACAGCTGAACAAGAACCTTAAGATGCTTCCAACCAAGTTTAGTATGGATTCCCACTAGAAATTGGCCATGAGGGGTCAGGATCAATGCAGGCCATCACTCTTATTAAGATTCATTCTAAAAGATGTGACTGTGCTCCATTTTCTGTGAACTGATACTGGCGGAAAATATATTTGCATTAATATTTTTTCCCAATACAATGGATATGTAATTCTGTAGCCAAGCCCCCAGGTGTCATGCTTGTAGTCTTTCTTTCTTTTTTCTTTCAACAATCAGGTGTTGTCATATATCCCTTTTTTAGGGAAAATGTTGTCATATATGTTGGTAGTTATAGTCAGTGATCTGCCTGCTAATGAAAATCTAAATTGCAAAAAGCTTTTACATTGCCAGAAGCAGAGCCTGTGTTAACAATCCTGTTGCTGGGTCATGGTATCTTCTTTTGTTTCGGAAATTCTATATATGTGAACCTAACAAGCCAGGTTCTATACTTCAGTAGGGCTAAACATACACTAGTTTAGTTGTACAGTAGCCTTTAAAAGTTAGTTTTACATGACTATTAGCAAATCTCTCTTAGTCTCGTCAAGCTTACCTACTGCTTGATTGCCATTATGCTCTAGTTTTCACACTTCAAGAGTTGCAGTTATTTTATATTCAATTGATCAATTCTGATGTATTTGTTCAAAAGATACCCAATTGCAGAAAATGCCCAAAAGGAAGACTGACAGAGCACATGTTCTAGACAAGGAAAAGCATCTCTCAAGGCTAAATGTAAAGGAGTCAGGGAAAGTCATGTTGAAGCGGTACAACATCCTTATAACTTGTTAAATTATTATTGCTAGTCAAATCCTACTCAAATACTCTTCTTGCACTTTTTTTTTACGTTAAAACAGTAGGAGAAGTGCCTACTGCGTATTTATAAAGGCAATAAAAGAAAAGATTATCAAATGCAGCGTGTACTTTTTTGAATGTGCTACTCTAGTACTCTAGTACTCTTCTTGAACTTTTACTGTATTAAGTTATGTTTATCAAATACAATATACTTCTTTAGATACACTTGTCTGTAAAAGTCTGTACCCTTGTTAATAGTCTTCAAATTATCTGGTATAGGTGAACTGAGCAACAGCTCAGATCGTCAGGACTTCCAGTAGAGGGATCGATCACTCTGGCTTATCTGTTAGTATGTTAATCCTGAAATTCAGGGCTCCTTGTGGCATGCATTTGCTCAGTGGACACCTGTAAAAGTTCTAGTGGTGGTCCCACTCCTTTATGTGATTGCTCTTTGCTAATTGTTCATCAGTAGTAGCTGTTACACGCTATGCAAATGCCAAAGTATTGAATTGCATTGCTAGTCAATTGTTGCAATTACATAATTTCAAATATCTTTGATGCAGTGGAGAAGGAAAGCTTGAAAAACAGTTCCGTATGAGCTGTGTGGGATGTGACCTTTTTGTTTGTTACCGATCAGAAGAGGATCTGGAGCTAGCTCCTTTTATATATGTTGTTGATGGAGCACTGAGTTCTGTTGCAGCTGAGACAAATCCACATGTAACCCTTGATGGAATTTTCCTTAATTTCAGTCAACTTTTCTATTTTCTAACCATAAAGACAATGAAACTGCAGGATGCACCTGTACCTCCTTGCATTACACAATTAGAAGGTGGACTTGTCCAAGTAGCCATTGAAGTGGAAGACCGGGCTCAGCGTTCAGCAGTAACAAGTATGTATCATGTTGTTGGCCCCTAGTAAATAGTTTTTTTTTTTTTTGAACTTCCCTAGTGAATTGTTATTTGAACTATCATGCACTCTGTTTACAAAATCAGTGCAAGTTTCCTCAGACTTCATGTTAAGTTCACTATGTTTTTCCAGCTTACTGGCCAAACAATATTGTAGTGATTCAACTGTTTGTACTTTCAGGAGTGAATGCTGATGATGTTCGAGTAACAGTAGCTGCACCTGCTGCTCGTGGGGAAGCTAACAGTGAATTGCTAGAATTTATGGGCAAGGTGATTTTCATTGAAGGAGTTTTGACAGTTATATATTGTTTTCTATTCTGAGCCTAGCAGAAAGGTGATTTTTGTAATATATGTCACAATAGGATGCATGCAACTGCAAGATTTTAATTATGACTAAAAATATCTTTATTAATATATATCTTTGAGTTTACACAATATTCAAAAATTATTTCATTTTAGAAATATACCAAAGTAGAAATTAATTATAAAAAATATTACAATTACAGCACTGCATTTTGTGACTGGAGGGAGGACTCTTAGGCATAAGCAGTTTGAACCTTCAAACTTATTATGTGAACATGTTTAGCTGATAATAATTTATGAAACCAGGTACTTAGCTTAAGGTTGACTCAGATGACTCTTCAAAGGGGATGGAACAATAAATCGAAGCTTCTGATCGTGAGTTCTTGCTTCTTACTGCTTAGTACAATTATTGAATTTGCTTTCGTTTAAGATTTCTAGTATACTGCACTGAATTACAAAGTAGCCATAGCCATTGACATGCATCGGTTTTTGTGCAATATATTCTTTCACTGATTATTTCTCTTGTACAAAATATTTGAACCATATTTAGGTCGAGGATTTGTCGGCACGACAGGTGTATGAGAAGCTTCTTGAAGCTGTCCAACCTTAGAATGTCCCACTTTGATGCACGAGCTCCTGAACATGCGTTTGGGACTTTTTTCCTTCCCTAAAGACAGAAGACAGAGGTTAGCCGATCCAGGCAAATAGCGAAGAGCAATTTAGCCAATCTGGACACAAGCTCTTCATTGTTTCTGTTGTAAGCGTAGACTTGTCAAGGGTCTGGGATATGCACTGAAGGGTCTGATACAAAATGTTGTGCTTTGAAAGGATGATTCAATTTGAGTGATAAATGTGGTTTGTGGAGTATTATTCAGTATTTGTGCTAGATACCAACTCATATTACTGGTGATAAGTGCAGATCAGGGAGGGTCGCCGAAATTGCCAATTCTCCTGAACACCATATGCACGGTATGGGGGGGCTCAATGTGGTGATTCTACTGTTAGATAGATCTCATCATGAGTGGAATCTAACAATCAATTGGTCCTTGACTGCTGCTGAGCAGCAGCTATAGCCTATATTCGGTGCCGAGTTGCTGACCCGCTGCTTACACCGACGCGAAGGTCACCACCAAGCCTAGTCATTTATGGTATTCTTTGGAATGTGAGTTCGTTTACACATTTTTTCATTAAATTTTACGAGCTCCTCCAAAGAAGCTGTATGGCACCGAGCACTGTCGGCAAACGAGTGGCGCCAAACTCTAACCAGAGCATCTCCAACAACTCTTGTAAAATATTAGCTAAAAACAGTGGTTTTACCTCTTATATAAAAATAGAAAACATCCTAAAACTATAGGGTAAACCAACAGCCTAGGTAAATCTTAAGATGCGGTTTCTCTCCTCTGTCTCCTCCTCCCATGCGTCCTCCCGCCACATGGTGAAATTTTATTCGATGTCCTTTTCTTCTCCGGACCCAGCCGAACCAGACCGCCCCACAATTCATGTCACAGTCGTTTCTCTCACATATCTGGTGGCAAGTCAGACGCTGAAAAAAAAGAGCGCCAAACAAAGAATGGAAACCAGAAATTGCCGCCACCACCATTTACACAGAGAATATATTTCTTTATTCATAACCTCAGTACGTACAACAATAAAATCCTCTCCTAATCTCTCATCCAAAAAAAAATTGCTCGTGTGGTGATGATACAACCGCCTCGTGGAGAAATATATGATCCTGAAGTTACGATCTGGCCGGCCAGTTTCATGGCTCCTGGAGTAGAGTTGCACCGTCGTGATGGATTCATGATCGATTCTCCTGGAGTTTTGATGACACCTGGAAGTTCAACGACTCCTAATTCTCCTTGCAACATGGGTGCATCATCTAGCGAAGAAAACCTGGAAACAACACCATTGAAAAGTGTAAGATCAGTTTCATATCTCTGTTGTATTTGATACTCTAGATGAATCTTGTCCTATATTATACAAAAATAGTAAATACATATGGCAGCTTATCTTTCACAACTTACTTATGTTTATCCTAATTACTAACTTTGTGTTGCATTCATATGATAACATAAACAATATCATGAATTTAATTAGGATCATGAAAACATTGGTGCATCTCAAATGAAGAATTGTCCAGAAGACATGATACCAAAGATAGGAATGACATTTAACTCCGACCAAGATGCGTATGATTTTTACAACGCTTATGCTGGAAAGATGGGTTTTAGTATCCGAAGGAATGGCTGCCACTATCCCATAATAAAGTCTAGGGTCTTCTGTTGCTTTCGTGAAGGTATAACATTTACTGCTCTTACAACAATATATCTGCTTAGCATCATCTATTTTTAACCAATCTTTTACACAAGCAGGAACTTGTCGGCCTGAAAAGGTTAGACCCAGCAGAAATAAATATATGTTTTAGTAGACCAGAGTCACGGTGTATGTGTCAAGCCTGTATGAAGATAAGCCTTATAAATGGATCATATGTTGTCTATCACTTTGTGCCCGAGCATAGTCACATCCTTGCCAGTACACAACAGAGCCACCAATTAAGATCACAACGAAAAATTGACGAAGCACATATTTCAAGAATAGAAGTGGCAAAATCTGTAGGCATCTCTACAAAAGTAGCTGTTGATCTATTGGCAAAGGAAGCAGGTGGAATAGAGAATCTTGGATTCACTCGTGTAGATGTGAAGAACAGGTTATATACAAAGAGATCACTAAAGGTACACGAAGGAGATACTGGAGGTGTGTTGGAATACATGGAGAAGAAGGCATCAGAGGATGCTAAGTTTTTCTATGCTATTCAAGTTGATGAGGATGACTTAATAACCAACATTTTTTGGGCAGATGCTAAAATGGTTGCAGACTATGAATCTTATGGTGATGTTGTTGGTTTTGACACAACATACAGAAAATTGGATGATGGTCGTCCTCTTGGCTTGCTTGTTGGAGTAAATAATCATAAGAAAACAACTATTTTTGGTGTTGCACTTCTATATAATGAGACAACAGAAAGTTTTATTTGGTTGTTTAGAACGTTTCTAAAGATAATGTCTGGAAAGAAACCACAAACTATTTTAACAGATGAAGATGCAGCAATGGCTAAAGCAATCAGAATAGTTCTACCAGATACACACCATAGGCTATGTGTGTGGCATATGAATCAGAATGCCTTGAAGCATCTTGTTGGAGCTGTTAATGATTATAAGAAATTTAATATTGAATTTCAGAAATGTATTTATGATTAGGAAGAGGAGGAGGATTTCATAAATGCATGAAAGAAAATGCTTCAGACATTTGAGCTTCAAGATAACCAATGGCTTCAATGACTTTTTGATAAAAGGTACCAATGGGCACTAGTATATGGTAGAAACTCATTCTCTGCTGATATGAGTTCTACGTAGAGAAATGAAAGCTTGAATAATGAAGTGAAAGACTATATTAGTGTAAAGTATGACATGCTTACTTTCTTTGAGCATTTCGACAGATTGGTGAGGGATAAACGATATGAAGAAGTTAAAAGTGACTTCAAAGCAACACACAGTACACCTGTTCCAAAGGCAGAATTGACAATATTAAAGTAAGCAGCAAAAGTGTATACGCCAACAATATTTAGATTATTTGAGGTTCAGGTGCTACAAACTTTAAACTGTTACTTGTTCTGTTGTGGTGATGATGGTGCTGAAAAGGTGTACAAAGTAAAAGTACATGGAAAAGATCATGAACATACTGTTAAGTTCTCACCTTCAGACTCAAGAGTGAGATGTAGCTGCAAGAAATTCGAATTCGCTGGTATCCTCTGCTCTCATGCACTAAAGATACTGGACATCAATAATATCAAATTAGTTCTTGAGGAATACATACTAAAGAGGTGGACAATTGATGCAAAAATTCTACATGTAACTAGCAACACTAGCATGCATGAGGATCCCAAAGTCCAGCTATCCAATCGTTATGGTACATTAAGCAGAATTTTCAATAGAATACAATTCATCTGACTAGTCATATCATTGTTTCACCTTTGCACATTCTACTACAATTATTTACAGGTTCAAAAAAAAACTGCGAAGACTAGGAAGCCAAAGGGCATCAAGATCAAGGCGAAGGAATTACGTGGCTCAGCAAGACCTATTAGTGGTTTAGAGAAATCTTCACGAAGCAGAAAAAGAACAAAGAAAGATGCCAATATCACGCCACAAGCACCACCACAGCCACAACCACAACCACAAGCAACAGTGATGGTACAACAATTCGATAGTATTGCCAATTCAAAGGTAGTTAGGTAAATTATGTTCCTAACATCCCCCTTCTCTTTCTCCTTGTTCAGGGCTACTCAGAGATTCTCAATAACCAGAACTTCATGCATACACCACAGTATGGTGTTGTCAGTACTTCAATGCACCCACCCTGGGTTAGTCTAATATTAGTGCTCCAGCAAAACGGACGATCCGAGCATCAGGGGCCAACTCAACCATTTACTCCAGATTTATATAATAGGTTTTCCTAGTCTTTATTTCCAGAAGTGTAAGAATAAAATTAGTTATTTTTAATTCAAGTAGACTACACGAGCATTCGAAATATTGGGACTCCAGCTTTCAAGAATGGTGCTACGCACTACATTAGTGATTTTATGAACTGAATATTTTTTAAGGTGTTGTTCTGTTTAAACTTATTTTATTTTACAATAGTGAGGCTATGAATAAAGAATTTCTAGTTGATATTGGGGCTCCACAAGGATTATTTTTAAACTTTGTACTAGCCAGATTAATTGAATCATCTATACAAAATTACTGAAGGAGAAAGACCAAGCAAAAAAAAAGAAAAAAAAAAACCTAACCAATCAATAAAAGCGGCCGCAAGAATGCAAGCATGAAGAACTCATCGAGCTGCTTGTTGCACACCACGGTGTTGCATGCGCTTGCTTTGGTCAACAGCAAACGCCTGGTCTCTCTCGGCCACACGGCCTTGGCCACGGCTGTCGCTCCACTCGAACACGGCGCCGATGCCTACCAAAAGCCAGCTGCCTGGAGCTTGGTCGCCGGCGTCGCTATGGTGTGCGTAGAGGGGTGCTGGAACTTGGGCGCTGGCATCCCATCGCGAATCCACCCGCGTGAGCTTCGTATATGGATTTCACTGGAGCTTGGAGATAAGGTTGGGGGCGGACAAGAGCAGAGTACAGAAACGGATACTTAACCAGCTAACTGGCCGAGTGGATCGGGGCTCGTCTATGCTGTATTTGGCTCAGAAGATATTTACTTAGATATTTATTTGAGTAAGTAGCAAGTTAGGTTAGCAAATATATTAGATAGATAGAATTTGTTGTAACCGACTAAAAGATTACTGTGTAAATCCCTGCCCTTCGGATATATAAGGAGGGCAGGGGGCCTTCGGTAAGAGACCTACTCGTATTGGAACCCTAATTCCAGTGCGAACCCTAGCAATACAGAAACACCAAACAGAACGTAGGTTTATTATCTTTCGGGAGGCCCGAACCTGTATAAATCTTGTGTCCTGTGTCCATCGATCTTTCATACTCATACGCATACCTAGATCTACTATCGAGAATATCTCTCGACACTTGGTGCGCCAGGAAGGGGCCGCGTTGAGTGTAGTTTCGTCAAAATCGATGGCTTTTGCCGACATCAAGTTTCACCCGAGAGACAAGATCTGCTTTGACGCCATCAGCCTCATCGCCGATCAGCACAGGAACCTTGTCAAGCAAGAACGTGTGGTCCGCTCGGTCACTGCCACGGCCGATTAGAGCGATCCGGCCGGCCGATTCCCGCTTGGCCTCGACAACGCGGCGACATCTTTCCAGGCAGAAACCCTCTCGTGCGGCAACTCAACATTGCCCGCAACGTCCTGATTGACAACCTTGGTCGACTCGGGTTACACTATGGTTGATCTCCCGGCTCATCACATGGATCAGTCGGATGAAGATCGCAATTTTTTTGACAAATCAAGATTCATTGCAGCAATCGGTCTTGAAACCTTGTTCATCACGCTGTTCGGAGCCTTTTGTTACACAACAATGCCCTTTGGCTTGAAAAACGCCGGTGTCACCTACCAGCGGACTATGCATCGATGTCTGGACAACTAGATAGGAAGGAATATTGAGGCTTACATAGATGACGTGGTAGTCAAGACTCGGCTTTCCACCGACTTGATATCCGATCTAGACGAAACATTCGGCAACCTTCGGAAATACAATATGAAGCTAAATCTGGAAAAATACGTCTTTAGGGTCCCATCAGGAAAATTACTCGGTTTTTTGGTATCACATAGATGGATTGAAGCTAATCCAGAAAAGGTAAATGCCATATTACGAATAGGACCTCCACATTCGCAAAAAGACATTCAAAAGCTCACTGGCTGTATGGCGGCGCTCAGTCAGTTTGTATCACGACTCAGTGTTCAAGGGTTACCCTTTTTTCGGCTACTCAAGAAGCAAGAATCATTCATCTGGAATGATGACGCACAGAGAGCCTTGGATAATTTCAAGGCCTACATTAGTGGTCCTATGGTGTTAACCCCTCCAGAATCAAAGGAACCTTTGCAGCTGTACATTTCTGCAACCATACACATTGTCAGCACTGTGTTGGCAATGGAACGGGTGGAAGATGGCAAGGCTCAAAAGGTGCAACGACCGGTTTACTTCGTCAGTGAGGTATTGTTGGACTCCAAGGTACGGTATTTCCAGCTTCAGAAGCTGATTTACGCATTGCTGATGACATCTCGGAAGTTGAAGCATTACTTTGAGGATCATCCAATTGAAGTCCACACGTCGTTCGTCTTAGGCGAATTGCTGCACAACAGAGAGGACACAGGGAAAATTGCCAAATGGGCCATCGAGTTCGGATCATATGATATCACCTTTAAGTCCCACGACTCGATTAAAGGTCAGGCTTTGTCGGACTTCGTCGCCGAGTGGACAGAATGCGAGTTACCGCCTAGCCCGCATGAATTATGCTATTGGAAAATGGCGTTTGGCGGTTCCTTACAAGTGGAAGGTGCCGGGGCAGGGGTTATATTAACATCTCCTGATGGAGTCAAGCTGCGGTACATCCTTTGAATGCACTTCCGCGCGTCCAACAACGCCACGGAGTATGAGGCACTATTGCATGGACTTCGGACAACTATCTCACTCGACGTCCAAAGAATAAGCATTTCCGACGACTCAACGCTAGTAATTAATCAGGTAACGAAGGAGTGGTGTTGTTCTCACGAGAGCATGACAACCTACTGCACTGAAGTTCGGAAGCTAGAAGACAAGTTTGATGGCATCAAGTATAAACATATCCTGCGCAAGTATAATGAAGAGGCAGACGAACTGGCCAAACTTGGGTCTAGTAGATCTAATATACCTGACGGAGTATTCCTCGACGATTTGCATAAGCCATATGTACTAACCCAGCAAACTATGAAGCAGTCGGCACTAAAGGCGGGGGCAGCACCACATGTCGCAGTCATTGAGGTAGATTGGTGCACTCCCTTCATTGAGTATTTGGATCGTGACACACTACCGACCGACAAAGACGAAGCCCTCCAAATCATTCGCAAGTCTCGATCTTATTGTATAGTTGATCATCTCTTGTACAAGCAAAGCCCACATGGGGTACTGATGAAATGCCTGTCACAAGATACGGGCAGAGTTATATTAGGAAATATCCATGCTGACATATGTTGGAATCACACAGGCCCATCAACAATTGCGGCCAAAGCAATGAGGCAGGGGTTTTACTGGCCGACTGTGGGTGCTGATGCCAAGGAAATCGTCCGAAAGTGTGAAGGCTGTCAGTTCTTAGCACGCCAAATGCACGTACCCGCCACAGAACTTCAAAATATCCCAATAACTTGGCCGTTCTCAGTATAGGGCTTAGATATTGTTGGACTCTTCATGAAGGCTCAAGGGGGTTTTACTCACCTTTTCGTAGCAATGGACAAGTTCTCTAAATGGATTAAAGCAAAGCCATTCGGCAAGATTTCGGCAAAAAAGGCCATCGAGTTCATGACCGAAATAGTCACTCGGTTCGGTGCCCCACACAAGATCATCATTGACAACGGTACTCAATTCACAGCAGAGGAGTTTAAAGAGTTTGCGGGCCGAGTCGGCTTTAAGATTGGCTATGCCTCGGCTGCCCATCCACAGAGCAATGGCCATGTTGAGAGGGCAAACGGCCTCCTGCTTTCTGGAATTAAGCCTTGTATATTTGATCGGCTGGAAAAGTACGCTCGACAGTGGGTTCAAGAATTGCCATCTGTGTTGTGGGGTCTTAGAACCAATGTAAGTCATGCCACCAGGCACTCCCCTTTTTCTTTGGTTTATGGCTCAGAAGCCATGTTACCAACCGAGATTCTATTCGCCTCCCCATGGGTGGTAGCGTACGAAGAAAAAACCTCCAATGACCATAGGTGTGACGACTTGTTATTGTTAGAGGAGCAGCAAGATGCCACCTTAATTCGGTCGGCAAAGTACCAGCAAAGCTTGCGATGTTATCACGACAAAAATGTTCGAACACGGGGTTTTTCCATCGGCGACTTGGTTTTGAAGCAAGTTCAGTCTAAGGTCGGTAAGTACAAGCTGTCGGCTCCATGGGAAGGACCTTTTATTGTAAAGGAAATCACTCGGCGAGGCGCCTATCGATTGATGAATGAGGATGGGTCGGACCTTCAAAGTTCCTGGAACGTTTCACAGCTATGTCGTTTTTATGCCTAGTATTTATAGTTTATTGTACTTCTATTATTGAATATATATACATAATGGTCATGATATCTGATTTTGCAATTTATGATTTCTATGAATAATTGTTGTTATTGTTTAAGTCATGGCTCAAATTCTGATACTTGGTATCACCCTAACTCGTGCATGTCGACCAAGCGGGTTACTTAGTCCCCAGGGTTCTTGCCGTCTGTTAGGGACCAAGGCAATTCTCCCAATTCGCATATGCTTGACCGAGTGAGTTCTTAGTCTCCATGGTTCATATCGGTTATTGGGAGCGTTGTTTGGAGGGCTGACATGAGTTGTGTATTGGTTGTGAGTGTTTAACACGAGTTCATACAATACATATACAAAGCAGCGCGACCCAAGAATTCATTACAATACTGGTAATGAATCTAGACCTTAGCGGTCTATCGAACTTTAGTTATATTACAACAACAGAGCTGTAATACAGTATTTTAAGCTTTACAACTCCTTACACTTTGGGTAAGGGATCTAGCTCAATTTGGTTGGCTCATATATGCGCTGTTTTTTGCGCCTCAGACACAAGGGTTTCACATTGCTCGTCTGAGAGATCTTCGTGGAAACCTTCGGCAACCACATCTAGCTCTATGCTGGGGATGTGGGATTTTGCTATTGCCAGGACTTGTGTGCCGGCTAGCTCTGCAACATGTCAAGCATGTTCTTTTAGTCGGCCGGGTGCCCCTTGTAGCCTAGTCATCAGGTTTGACATCGAGGTGGTTTTTCTTCAGGGTATATATATTGGGCGACCACCTCTGCATCCTTCTGAAGAGCTGCAAGAGACCATCGAAGGTTTTCATCACCCTCTATAAATTTCTTCTACAAAAGCTCATAGGACCTCTTTGATCCTACAGGAGTACAATAATCACATATGTCCAGTACAATGAACTTGGATATAATGGTATTAGATGAATAAACACTTACCTCTTAGGCGTTTCTCAACTTCTACCTTTTCAGCTTCAAGGGTGGCAACCTTTTCCTTATACTCTTCTTTAAGCTTTTCAACTTCTTTGAATGCTTTCTGGAATTGGTTTAGCTCATCTACAACCTTTTTGAAGATCTTTTCGGCTTTGGATAGTTCAGTTTCGAGCTTTGTGTTTCTATCCCTCTGGCTTTTTACTGTTCCTTCAGCATCTGTCAGTTACAAACATTTTAGTACACATATATATTTTTGTATATATAAGTACATTCATTTTTACCTTCAGCCCTTTTCTTCCATGAATTTTGAGATTCTTGCATTGTCTTGAAGTCGTCTTTTAGCTTTTCAAAATTTTTCTTGATCTCTGCCGAGTCCTGGAGCTGCTTCTTTAATCCCTGGTTCTCGATTTTCAAAGCTTCAATAGCTTGGGCAGACGACTCCAATTCTTTTATACGGCCTTCCAGACTTGCAATTTGAGCGGCCGACTAGGCATCTTGTTGTTGCTTGAATTCTAGCGTTCGCAATACCTCTGTATGGAAGAGATCAAATCTCCATATTCTAGAGATAGCATGTGAGGTATAGGCTTTGTTGATCTCATACCTTGTAGCTCAAATTGAAGTTCATCAACTTGAGATGAATGGGCTTTTAGATCGACCGATAAGCGCCTGACTTCCAGTCTCTCTTTGGCAAGCTGATCTTCTAAATCTACGGCTTTGGCATAATGCCTCTCGACAAGTTGCAGAAGCTTACTTTTGTTGGCCATATGGGTTTTCAGAGCCTACAATGATGGCGAATTATATGGTTGAAACTTCACAGCCAGGATTGGTGATTACTATTATTGACATTATTTTTCAAGAAGGGAGGAATACCTGGAAGGAATGGTAGGCTTTTTCAGTATGTTCTTCAAAATTCTTCAACTCCGCTTGTTCTACCGATTCATCAAATCCGGTGATGGCAAATCGGCCAATATGATATACTGACCTAATCGGCGTTGCCTGTTCCGGAGCACCTTCTTTTACCACTCGGTGAATGGGAGTAGGCGTGACATTTTCTTCCGGACCGATTGGATACTTATATGATGGTTCTGGCATTGTTTCAAATACCAGTGATGGCTCTTCGGGTTCGGTGGAGGCAGGAGTATTAGCACCTATTGCCATCTTAGACGTGTTCAGGTCTGGGACATTAGGTGACTCGGCCTGGCTAGCTTCTGGCCGAGTGGATTTGGGTGCATTCTTTAAATCACTCGACTTCTCTACTGAGTGGCCTGGGACATCATCTCTGGATGACCTGACAGACGGCGTATCCTGATTTTTCTCAGGAACTGAACTCTGCATCAGGACTTCCTCAAATGACGTTCCCCCGGTCGACCTACCAAAATAATAGAGATTACACAAATGTTTATTGAAAAGCTGCGCATTAAGCTACATTGTTTTGTTTACCTAGCGTGGCGCTTAAATTTTAAGCCTGACACCTTCGGTGGGGGGCTCGTTGGCTTTGGGCTGTCTATTGTGTCTGACGCCTCCCTAACGGGGTTGGTCTTGCTTGATTCACTCGGACGACTTTGCTCTTTCTCGTTTTCATCCATGGTCCACCGAGTGGTGGAGGCTTTCTCTGAAATCTTTTTCTTTGCCTCTTCTTGAAGTCTAGCTACTCTTTCAGCTAGCGACTCTTCTTCATCAGAGTCTTCGATGTGCGCCTTGCGGCGCTTGGAGGCTGATGGTTGCGTGGGAGACTTCTTTTGAGGCGTCGGCGGTAATGGTGGATTGGATACAAATACATCAAGGTTCTGCACAACATGTGACATATTATTCGATACTGGACATCATGAATAAAGTATTGATTATTCAGGCAAATAACTTACTAAACTCCTGCCAGTCTGGGAATGATGTCCCTTTAGTGCACTTGCTGGAGTCCAACCAAGAAGTGAGGAAAAAATGTTCTCCAGACGTAAAGTCAATTCCCTGTCTGACAAAACTTCTAGAACTTCCATCGTGGGGTCTGATCCCAATTGAAATTTCCATCCTGGAACATGGCGTTTCTTAATCGGCTGCACGCAGCGATAAATGAAGCTCATGGCAACGTGTACTCTAGTGTATCCTTTGGACTTGAGAAAGGAAATATGCTTCAATATGTCATCAACCTAAGATTTTTTGTTTGGATTGGCCTTTGCTGACCACTCGGGTTGTGGCTTGGGGGCTTCAGCTGTAGTCTCTGACAAAGGTGGAGCATGGTTTCCATGGTAAAACTAGTCCGCGTGCCACCCTTTGTTGGTTGATGGAAGTGGCACATCAATATATTTTGACCTATTTCTTAATTGGAATCCAGCCTCCCCTATGACATTATTATTGTTTGACTTCAAAACAAAAAGTTCTTTGAAGGTATCAAAATGGGGATAGATACCCAATAATACTTCACATAGGTGAATAAATATGGAGATGTGCAGAATGGAATTCGGATTTAGATTGACAAGATTGATGCCATAGAAGAAAAGAAGACCCCTAAAGAAGTCGCAACAAGGGATCCCAAATCCATGATAGAAAAATGAGGAGAAAACAGTGATTTGGTCGACGGGAGGTTGGGGAAATCTCTGACCTATGGCCTCGATCCATCCTCCAGTCTATTGATCCTACAATACGCCATCAATCACCAATCTGTTGATTTTCTCTGAATCCATGGCAGACACGGGGAACTCCTTGATAGCGGCAGGGATATCAAAGATTGTTTCTTCGTCTTCACCCTTTCTAGGAGAGGATTGCTTCTCGGATGGAGCCTTGGTGTTTTGATGGGTACGCTGCAGGGCCATCGCTCTTGTTTTAGCACAGAGGAAACTGATGCGTGGAGTTTTTGGGAGGAAATGGAGGCCCGGGACCTAGAGTTTGTGTGTGCAAGACGGCGGCAGCGGCAAAATGGAGGCCCGCGATCTAGGGTTTGTGTGTGGAAGATGGCGGTGAAGAAGTGAAGACGAAGGGATGCGACTGTTCGACGACGCCTTTATAAGTGTTCGATAACCTAGTGGGCCGAAGCTTGTCATATACCGTCAAGTCCTGTTTTGTTAAATTGGTACATGCATTTATTATGTTACTAAGATTCTTTTTAAGCATTAACCTTGGATGTTGCGGATCTTAAAATAAGTGATAAATCACTCAGATTGATGCGGTTTTAGTCTTGGAAATTGCACATTCCAAGATTCCGTGACAACTCACTTGACTTGTTGTGGTTTTAACCTTGGAAATTGTACCTTTTGAGATTTTGTGCTAAATCACTCGGATTGTTGTGGTTTCAACCTTGGAAATCACACCTTCTAAGATTTTGTGATAAATCACTTTTATTATCTCGGCACCAATCTTGGGGGCTGTATTTTTGTACTACTACTATTGATACATCACCAATCTTGGGGGCTATGACAATTGAATTTCGTCGTTAATCATTCGGATTAAGGGCACTTCAGCATTATGGATGTAAATAGTAATTTGGTGATGCATCACTCAGCGAATGAGAAAATTCAGCTAAATATGGAGCTTGTTTAGTTTAGACAAATTGGAAGATTCAGATGTCATTATGCCCTTTTGTGTTGAGGGACAAGATTAATTGGATATTTTTCAATAACTCAAAAGTTGCTTCGGTGTAGACTCAACAACCTTCTAAGTTGGGGGCTATATTCATAGGCTATGTCTTTTTCAGGCATTTATGAATAAGAGTTATCAGAAGTAATAGAAAAAGCACTTTCCAATTTCATAAGATGTCAAGACAAATCAAGACGACGATTCAAAATGGAAAGTGCTTGGGGGCTACTGTGGGACATATATACCCGGGATACTTAACCACTCGGCTAACTGGCCGAGTGGGCCGGGGGCTCGGGTATGGTGTATTCGGCCCAGAAGATATTTACTTAGATACTTGTTTGAGTAAGCAGCAAGTTAGATTAGCAGATATGTTGGATAGATAGAATCTATTGTAATCGACTAAAAGATTACCATGTAAATCCCTGCCCTTCGGATATATAAGGAGGGCAGAGGGCCTTCGGCAAGAGACAGACTCGTATTGGAACCCTAATACCAGTGCGAACCCTAGCAATACAGAAACACCAAACAAGACGTAGGGTTATTATCCTTCGGGAGGCCCGAACCTGTATAAACCTTGTGTCCTATGTCCATCGATCTTTCATACTCATACGCATACCAAGATCTACTATCAAGAATATCTCTCGATAGGTTCTCTCCTCGGATCCCTTCTTAATTCATGTGGGACCTATGCAGAAAGGTAAAGGTGTTACCGAACGCGAGCGGTGGACGGTCTCGTTCGGCTGGGTCCGGAGAAGAAAATGACATCGAATAAAATTTCGCCACGTGACAGGAGGACTCATGGGAGGAGGATACGGGACAAGAGAAGCCACATCTAAATCTTAACTATCTATATTCAAAACAATATCCACATCATCCATCTTCCTTTTTATTCGTTGATTTTCTTTTCCAATCTCTTGTTCGTACGCCATCACGTGGAGGCATGGCGTCGATGTTGGTTGCGGCGATCCACACTGTTGGAGTCTAGGTTTGGATACCAAGCTTTGCATCCACGTGAGGTATGAGATCAAGGCCGGACCTGGTGGCGGTGATTTGCTTCGACGGTCAAAACTGTGATATGATTTTCACTATTTATTGAGGGGATAGTGGAGGTGCTGAGCGGGAGAGCAGCGCGACGCGCGGGAGTAGTAACCAGCGCGCGGGAAATGGGCGCGCGTGCGGGAGACGGCAATGGCGAGTGCTCAGGATTTGGCAAAAATGGCAAGCGAGGGGGCTTGGATACCTAGCGGTGACTTTTAGAAATAAGTTTACCTCTAGTCTGTTGGATGAGGATTTTTCGGTTGTTTCTAATATTTATCTACCAGCTGTAATTTAAAAGAGTTGTTGGAGATGCTCTCACACGTCTATGGGTCACTTTATGAGGGTTGAAAAAAGGGCTAGAAACCAAACAAAAATTGTTTTTATTATATTAATTAGACTGGTTTGGTTGAAAACTATGAACTATGTGTGTTTGAGAGTGCCAGCCCAAGCATGGAGGAAATACTCCGAACTTTTAGAGATGAAAAGCACCTATGGAGTATGGCTGGTGCTCGGGGGCTTGCTTCCTTGAGCATTGGTCAGGCCGATGGTGTAGGTGTAGCATATATGAATATAGGATATCTAGCCACTCGGCAATATGGCCGAAAGGGCCGAAGGCTTAATTAGGGAATAGTACTGATCAAGGCCTAGAAGATGATTATTCGGATATTTGTTTGGAGTAGGCTACAAGTTAAGTTAGGAGATATGGTGTATAGATAAGATCAAATGTAACCGAATAAGAGATTGCGATGTAAAACCGCTGCCCTTCGGGTATATAAGGAGGGCAGGGGAGTCCGTAGAGATAGTAGAAATCGTATTGGGAACTTTCTGCCCAGTACGAACCCGAAAATACAAGAACACAAACAGGACCGAACCTATATAAACCCTATGTCCTGTGTCCATTGGCATTCATACTCATACGCATACCTAGTATTACTATCGAGATTATCTCTCGACAGTTGGCGCGCCAGGAAGGGGAACACGTTGAGTTTGTTTCATTGAGATCGATGGCTTTCCCCGATGCCAAGTTTCGCCCAGGAGACAAGATCCGTTTTGGCACCCTGAGCATCCTCTAATGAAAACGGGAACCTCGCCAAGCAATGTTTCGCGGATCTTCCAGCAACCTTCATGCCGCCGAACCTCGAGGTCAAAGCGTCAGCTAAGCAGGTGGCCGATCCACTCGGTCGGCTCCCGTTCGGCCTCAACAACGCAGCGGCGAACCTCCAGGCGGAAACCCTCCCGGGTTCCCTCTCAATGTTGTCCATGATGAACCGATCAGCAAGCTTGGCCAATTTGGATCTTACTGCGGTTGATCTCCTGACTTTTCACATGGAACATTCGGATGAAGATCCCAATTTTCTTCTTGAATCAAGATTAGTAGCCACGATCATCATCGATCATGAGTCAATCTTGGATCTGATTGAAGTGACGAGTGATTCTAAAAGTTGCTCGTCGGATTACCACGAGGTCTTCATGGTGGCACCAGCTGCCATAGGAGGCACTGTTGGAGAAACTTTCGCGATGGGCGCTGCATGGAGAAATGTGGAACCTCAAGACGGGCAGGAGACTGACCCTGACGATAATGACCCCGATGCGGGCACTCCCCCGCTCCAATGACCGGATGCACAACAAGGCTCCCAAGTCATGCACAACCTGAACATGGGCGATGTCACCCTAAAACTGGACAGTGAAGACGTTTTCAAGACTCCACAGCACAACATCACGGCTATAGCGGCCCTGCTAAACTCATTGGACCCTATGCTCCAGGTCAGCCTAGAGTTGACATCACAGGTCAACAAGCTGAAGGCACACATCAAAGCAGCAACCGTATTAGAGATGAACAACACGCGCTCGACGGCAAGCAAGTCAATGTCAGGTGCAACTAGTTCGAGGCCTAGCCAGGAAAGGAGGGACCGACAACGTACCGATCAGCAAGCAACCCCGCCGGCCAAACCACGGCGGAGGCCCATCGTAGACTACCACGATCGACATCTGCACGCCGACCTTCGCAGTGGTATACTGCCGCGTGATGCCCGGATCTAGTTGGACAACCGGTACCAGGAGCGGGATGAGGCTACCCGTAGAGAATGCGAGAACGAGCAGCGACATCGTGGCTTCGTGGACGACCGTTATTATGAGCAAAGAGAGCCACCTCGGCGACGATCGGCGTTACGATCGACGGATCGACAGGCGGCGTGAAGACAGATATCGCCAAGAAGCTAGCCGAGAGTGGCAGTGAACCCCCATCTTCGATGATTATGATGATGATGAGGCTGGCATCCGAGCATTCACTCGGGAACTGTGAGCTGTTAGCTGGCCGGCTGGTTTCAAGCTAGTCGGCATCGAGAAATACAATGGTAAAACTGATCCATGTGATTGGCTCCATGTCTACAACACAGTCATCCGCACACTCGTCGGTGACAGTTCTATTATGGCCAACTATTTACATGTCTGCTTGGCTCCAGCAGCCAGGACTTGGCTCACCAATCTGCCTACCAATTCCATCAGCTCTTGGACGGAGTTGTGCAAGCAGTTCACGACCAACTTCCAGGCGACATTCGATAGGCCTGGAAATCATTGGGAGCTCGCTAGAATCAAGCAGAAGGATCGAGAGCCACTACAAGAGTACATTCAGCGCTTCTGTCGAGTGAAGAACACCATCCCCAATATCTCAGATGCTTAGGTTGTCGCCGCCTTCCAAGGCGGGCTTCGTGACGATGATCTGATTAAAAAGATTGGTAGACTGGACGCTGTATGGAGCTTGACGGCCAAGGAGTTATTTACCATGGCGGACAAATATGCAGCCCGCAACTCGGCCCTATTCCAAGTTCGCCAGTACAAGGATGATGCACCTTGGAACCACGGCCAGCCCCATCCAATTATAACAAGGATGGGGATAAGAAGCGTAAGTAGGACAGAACAGTTGCAACGACCGAGCGTCCTAATAGGAAAAGATAGGTCACTCAGGATGACTTTGACAAGATGTTGGAGGGCCCATGTCAGTGGCACAACGGCGCTCACAAGGTCAAAAAGTGCTTTAAGCTGAAGAGCTTCGCACACCATGTTTTGAAAGTCTGCAAAGAGCGTACCTGGATCCCCAAGGGAGGTAGAAAGGACGTGGACAAGGAGGATGAGGAAAAGGAGGAGTTCCAGGACCCGGAGCGAGAAGTAAATTTCATCTACAGCAGGTCCACTGCTCATTCAAAGCGCCAGTAGAAGATCCTCTACTAGGAAGTTCACTCGATAACACCTACAGTCCCGTAATACTTGCGCTGGTCCGAAGTACTGATAGCCTTTGATCGGGCGGATCACCTGGACCACATCCCCAGACCAGGCAGGTACCCACTAGTCTTATCATCGACTATTAACCGAGTTCGGCTCCATAGAGTGCTGGTGGATGGCGGTAGCAGCCTGGACATCCTCTTCATGAAGACATTCAGGGAACTCGGCATTCCCTTAACCGACCTCAAGCCTGGGCAGATCACCCTTCCACGGTGTGATCCCTGGCATGCAAACGGTTCCATTGGGGCAAATCACCCTTCCCGTGACATTTGGCACTCAAGAAAATTACAGGATGGAGCGCGTCACCTTCGAGGTTGTTGATCTGGACTCCACCTTCCACGCCATTATTGGGTGACTAGCTATTGCCAAGTTCTTGGCTGTGCCACATTATCTATATATGATGATGAAGTTGCCAGGGCCAAATGGCGTCATCTCGTTGTATTCGGACATAAGAACTTCTTACAACTGTGACAACCAGACCTGTGAGCTGACAAAGAAGATGGCGATGCATCAGAGCTTGCTGAGCTGAAGACGGTGGTTGCAAATACGGAGGAGGCCGACCTTGATGCCCCTCCCAAAAAGATGGCGATGCAGGCTGAGATCGTGGAATCAAGACAAATCCAGCTAGATGATAGCGATGTATCTAAGACCACCAATATCAGGGTCACTTTAGACGACAAATAGGAAAGCGCGCTCATCCTTTTCCTTCGTAATAATAAAGACATATTTGCATTGAAACCTTCTGATATGCCAGGTGTTCCAAGGGAAATGGCTGAGCACAGATTACATGTCCGACCGAGCGCCAAGCCTGTGCGCCAACGTCTTAGATGATTTTTGCAGGATCATAAGGATGCGATTAGGAAAGAGTTCGGTCGGTTATTGGTGACCGGTTTTATTAAAGAAGTATTCCATCCCGACTGGTTAGCTAACCCAGTATTAGTACGGAAAAAGAATAAGGAGTGCGAATGTGCGTGGACTACACTAGCCTTAATAAGGTATGTCCCAAAGATCCATTTACCCTTTCTCGCATCGACCAAGTAGTCGACTCAACGGCTGGTTGTGCTTTATTGTGCTTCTTAGATGCCTATTCAGGTTACCATCAGATCCCTCTACACAAATCTGACCAACTGAAAACCTCATTCATCACGCCTTTTGGAGCTTTTTGCTACATGACAATGCCCTTCGGGCTAAAGAACGCAAGCGCTACATACCAACGAACTATGCAACGCTATTTAGGCAACTAGATCAGAAGAAATGCTGAGGCCTATGTAGATGATGTGGTAGTCAAAAGCCGGCTGACATCCGACTTAATTCAGGACCTTGCAGAGATGTTCGACAATCTTCGCACTTATAGCATGAAGCTCAATCCCGAGAAGTGCGTCTTCGGTGTCCCATCTAGAAACTACTCGGTTTTTTGGTTTCAAATCATGGAATCGAGGCAAATCCTGAGAAGGTAAAGGCCATACTACGAATGGGGCGCCCTCACTCCCAGAAAGATGTCCAGAAGCTCACTGGCTGCATGTCAGCTCTGAGCCGATTCATTTCTCGACTCCGTGTCCGAGGACTTCCATTCTTCCAACTGCTAAAGAAGCAAGATTCATTTGTCTGGAATGACGAGGCTCAAAAAGCCTTGGACGACTTCAAAACTTATATTACTGGTCCACTAGTGTTGACACCTCATGAACCAAAAGAAACTTTGTAGCTGTACATCTCCGCAACCACACATGTTGTCAGCACTGTGCTGACGGTCGAACGGACGGAAGATGGCAAGGCTCAAAGGGTGCAGCGACCAGTATACTATGTCAACAAAGTCTTATCAGATTCTAAAGTATGCTACTTCCGACTCCAGAAGCTGGTGTATGCGTTGCTAATGATGTCTTGGAAGCTCAAACATTATTTTGAGGATCATTCGATTGAGGTGCACACCTCCTTTGGTCTGGACGAACTATTACAAAATCAAGACGCAACCAGCAAAATGTCCAAGTGGGCTGTTGAACTCAGATCATATGAGATCACCTTCAAGTCCCGCGACGCAATCAAAGGCCAAGCCCTGTCAGATTTCATCGCCCAATGGACCGAGTCCGAATTACCACCAATACCGCAGGAAACAAGCTACTGGACCATGTCCTTTGACGGATCCTTACAACTGGAGGGAGTCGGAGCTGGGGTAGTGTTAATATCTCCAAAAGGAATTCGAATGCGTCACATCCTCCGGATGCATTTTCGCACGTTTAACAATACGGCAGAGTACGAAGCCCTTTTGCACGGTTTAAGGATTGTTATATCACTCGACATCAAGCGAATCAGTATTTCAGGTGACTTGGCACTTGTAATCATGAAAGGACCGAGTGACCGAGGGGGGGGGGGGGGGGGGTTGAATCGGGAACTTGCACTATGTACCAAATTCGCCAAATTCTAAAACCGATCACTCAAAACAACTCCTACATAATTCTAGTGGTGATCACACTAGCAAGATAATGATCCTATGGAAGGAACAACAAGCTAAGCATACTAGTGGATCACACAAAGGCAATACAACTCCTATGCAATTCTAGTGGTGATTACACTAGCAAGATAATAGTCCTATGGAAGGAACAACAAGCTAAGCATACTAGTGGATCACACAAAGGCAATACAACTCCTATGCAATTCTAGTGGTGATCACACTAGCAAGATAATAGTCCTATGGAAGGAACAACAAGCTAAGCATACTAGTGGATCACATAAAGGCAATACAACTCCTACGCAATTCTAGTGGTGATCACACTAGCAATATAATAGTCCTATGGAAGGAACAACAAACTAAGCATACTAGTGGATCACACAAAGGCAATACAACTCCTATGCAATTCTAGTGGTGATCACACTAGCAAGATAATAGTCCTATGGAAGGAACAACAAGCTAAGCATACTAGTGGATCACACAAAGGCAATACAACTCCTATGCAAGCCAGTTACCAAAGATACGCGGAAGCAAACAACTAGCTAGCAAGGAGTTCTACTCAAGCAAAGCTACTAGATCAACAAGTATATAGAAAGCATACAAGCATGAGTAGCACATACATACTAGGGTGATCAATTAAGCCAAAGCAACTCCTATACATGCTAGTGATCAAGTATGAAGGCTAAGCACTACTAGCAAGTAAAGAAGCCTATTCATGCAAGTCTACAAGGTAGTCAACTAGAGCAAGGTAAGCACATGAGCATGAATAGAATGGTATGTAAATGCAGAAAGTAAAGCATTATAGTAAGGAGTAGAGTAAGAGACGGCTCATGATTTTTTTCCCGAGGTCTCGGAAGTATGGCGCCTTCCCCTACTCCTCATTGGACCACTCCCGCCGGAGTCCCTGTCCCTCCCGCCACCAAGTGGAGTTCTCACCCACGAGCCCGCAATCACTCCTAGAGTAAAGACATAGTGTGCATCATTGCTGCACAAAGCACAAGCTCGCCTCCCTTGAGAACTTGCTAGAATCCCCGTGCCGATACGGGCGCTCATTAGTGATGCCCCTTTCACCGGCGAGCTCAAACTGTATACAAACGTGTGACAACCTTCACAACCAATCATGATAGGTTCGATCACTGACACCTAACCGGTCTAGGTCTCACCATAGACCAAGAGTAACAACCTAGATCACACCCTCATGGACACCCTAGCCTTAGATGTGCATCAATGGTCATGTTACTCTCACTAGCACTCTCAAGATATCCAATATCCTCTCCTAGTGCTCCTCTCTTGGCCCTTTGGCTCCCAATAGATGCTCCCAGCAATCCTAATGGCCAGAGGTAGTCTCCAAGACCCGAACAATGAGTTTATATAGGCTTCCAACCTCAAACTAGCCGTTGCTCCACGAAACAGCCTTCTGGATGTACTGACCGGACAGTCCGATCATTGTCGAGACCGAAAAGTCTGTTCTCCACCGGTCGACTCCTCCAAAGCCATTGCTCTCTGTCCGCTGTTTCCTCCATACTGACCGGACAGTCCGGTCTACAGACCGGACCGTCCTGTCTTCATAAATCTGGGTCCCAATAGAAACTTCTTCTCTAGGTTCTGTCGCCTCCCCTAATGACCGTATAGTCCTGTCTTTACAATTCTGCTCCAACAAATTTCCTTGCAGCCAAATTCTTCTCTGTAGGGAATTTCCCTCTGATCATTGAACCGTCTGGTCTCCAAGACCTCTCTGTCCAGTCTTCACCTGCAGAAGCTAAAACTCCTCGTCTCCTCTTGACTTTGTTTCCCGGCTTCTTTCAACAGCTCCTTGGCTTCTCCACTGTCACCTAGTGCCTGTGATTTCACCGAGCATCCATGCACATCACCGACTAGACATGACCTAAGAGAAATGGCCTAGACCCCCTTGATAGTCCGGTTTTTCCTATGGACTCAAAGCCCTAACAACTAGACAAGTGTTACCAACACTTGCTCCATAGTTTGTCCTGAGCTTTGATCCATCTCCATCAACCCTTAGACTACATCAAGCTCACAAGCCTCCATGCTTGTGGTCATTATCATCAATCGCCAAGGCAACCATCAATGATCATCATAAGATAGATAAGGTTTCCTACATGCACAACACTCGTGTAGACATTAGTCATATTTCATGTTTGTCATTCATCACCAAAACAATCATACCTTGGGGTGACCTCAATGGTCATGAACCTTGCAATCTCCCCCTTTTTGGTGATGGATGACAACCGCAACTTATGATGATCCGCAACGAACGAGTCCCAAAAGAATAAGAAGGAAGGAACAAAAGACTCAAACGAAAACAAGGAACCAAGAGAAAAGATAGGTTTCAATGGATTACTTTGGTTCTTACCTTGGAAGTAGTCTCTCCCTTGGAATGTGCTTGGTGTTGAGGGAGAACTACCCAAATACGTAGCGCACTAGATATTGAGCTTGACTTAAATTTTGCGCCCGTCATGGTGTCATGGTAGTCGATCTTGTTGATGTAGACACGCACCAAGGACGTAGATGTTCATATCGGTGTAGATGTTCATTATTGTTGTAGACATGCACCATTGTTGTTCTTCTCCATGTTGGTGTAGATGTTCATCTTGTCATGATCTTCATATGTACTCCAAGTGAACATGCACCATTGTCTTGATCATCTTCATGTTCTCCATATTCATCTTCTTTTGTTCATCTTCTTTTGATCTTCATGTTCTTCCTTCATGTTCTCCATATTCATCTTCTTTTGTTCATCTTCTTTTGATCTTCATGTTCTTCTTGACTTGGCTTTCAGATCTTCATGTTCTTCTCACCCTTTGTGTTATCAATCTAGACTTGGCTTTTAGATCTTCATGTTCCTTATCCCCCTTTGTCACCTATCACCAAAAACCACAAGCCAAAGACAAAACACAAGAGAACCAATGAGCAAATAATAAATGGCAAGAGTTAGGAAACTCCCCCTTTCTGCTCCTCCTTGGTCATGATGGTGTTTCACCATAGCTCCCCCTACACACATGACTCAATAAAATATTTCTTCAAGAAGCAATGGTTAGTCATTTGTGTGATGGGAATGTATGAGTCACTTGTCTTTGAGCCGCGCGAGTAGATTTAACCTTGGAGCTCGTTTGAACATGACTCAACGGGCATGAAGCATAATCCTTTCCTTTGGTCACACTTATGGAGATGTAATCTCATATAGATCATGAGGCACAAACTTCTCCAAATGTGACAAGCCTCCTTTGTGTTTCCTATATGATGCATGCAATAAGCATTTTACATATGCAATGAAAATAAACATGCCATGTGGATGCAAGCAATATTAACCAAGACACAAAAGAAACCTAACAATGTCAAGTTTGAACCCCTCCCAAGCTTACTCACTATAAGCCATACCCTTGCCTTGAGAGAAGCCAAACCACCATCTCAAGCACTCCCCCTTGCTTATAGCTATCTTGAATGGGTTAGACATTGACTAATTTTTATGTGTTTTTCTTTTAGTTATTTACACATGCATGGATGCAAAGCGTACTAGTCACAAAGGAGTTCTAAATACCATGCAATGCAAAAGAGGAAAAACATACTACAACTACCAAGAACAAACACGGTTACCTCCCTCATGAGTAGATAGGTTATTAAGGTCCATGTCACTTGTGGAGACTTCACATGATCTTCATGAACGCGCTTGGTCCACCTTCACCACCATCTAGGTCTTGTTCTTGGGCACCCACTTATACGTAGCCGATCTCTCACCATCAACAACGCACTTAGGCACCCATATGCTCTTGACCTTTCTCTTCTTGTTTGGTGGTCCCAAAGACTTTGCTTTCACCTTGCCATCCTTGTCCCTAAAAATCTTGAAATGAGTGTTCTCATGGAACAAGTTAGCATTAATTAAAATAATGGAACTTCTCACCATAGGGCATTCCTTAATGGTGTGACCATCCTTGCAACACCTCTCGCAATAGTAGTCATCGACGAGTAGGGGTTTGATCTATTCGTGGATGGAATCACTCTTCCCGATGATATCGATGGCGGCAGGATATGAGCCAAGTTCCCGGTGGGAGACATTGTTCACAAGGTTTCTCCCAAGAGTCTCCTTGTGGATGGCTCTACCACGTGTGAGCCTCTCGAAGCCTTCCATCACCATCTTCCTCTCTTCCTTGAGCTTATGATATTCCTTTAAAACAAATGACTGAAAGGAAGAAATCTCGATCGAGGTGGTTAGTTCATCACACATAGTAGAAGCATCACTCTTAGATGAACTAGAGGATGGACAGGCAAGGTTCTCAACATTGATGGCCTCGTAAGTAATCTCAAGGGCCTTGTACTTCTTATGAAGCTCTACATGATCACCCTTGAGTTTGTCATAACTCTCATTTTGGACTTCATGAGATGTGACAAAGTTCTTGAGCTCACTCTCAAGATCACCAACCCGGTCCATAGCCAACTTACATTCTCTTCTTACCACTTCCAATATTTTGGATTTCTTGACGGTGATGTCATGAGCTTGCTCAAGCATACTCCAAAGCACGGCACAGGAGGGCTCCTCAACATCGCTGTCATCGCTGCTCTCTTCCTCACTCTCCCCAAGTTGTCTCGTGGCCATGAGGCACCTGGGAGGTGGAGGAAGAACTCGTGGAAGTGTGGTCCTGATCATGGCTAGGCCGGCCACTTGATCATCATCACTTGAAGAGGAGGATGCTTCACTTGAGTTGTCGCTTGTCCACTCTCCAACAAGAGCCTTGCACAAGAACTTCTTCTTGAGGTCTTTTTCTTTGCCCTTTTCTTTGTTGAAGTACCTCTTCTTCTTGTACTTGGCTTTGGGGTCTCCTTCTTCTTGAGTGGGAGGAGGTCTAGGTGAGGCATCTTGTGCATCATGGATTGCTTGCTCTCTTGAGATATGGGTGTCTTGAATTTGCAATGAGGTGGGGGAATCACTCATATGCTTTCTTGTCTTGGAACTAGAGCTTGGATTGGATGTGGGGATGTTATGTGAAGAGTCTTGGGAAGTAGCTTGAGGTGAAGTATGTGGAGAGGGTTGTGGCTCACTTCTCTCTTCATTTTCCTCATGACTAGGTGGATGCACTCTCATAGAATCTTGGAAGGATGTGGAAGTTGTATCATTAGCATCTTGGGTTGGTTCTTGTACCTCGATGGATGGGATTGGTTGAGGTGGTGGAGTAGAGGGCTCATTAATATTACCATCATGGAGTAAGACCTCGCCCACGGGCATGTTCCTCAAAGCTTCACTTGTTGGTTCAACTCCAATGTTCACTTTATGGAATAGTAGCCCTTCCTTTGCATTCTCAATCATTGCACCATCCTCATCAAATATGATGTTATAAAGTTGACCATTGGTGAACATGGTTGGCTTCCCAATCATATGTTGGGTGCACCCACTGTCAAGAGACCAATGAGTACCTCCATTCTTGTAGTTGATCCTGGTGGTAGCCATAAGACAAGCACTAGAGGAAGAAGGGTTAGTATCCAGAGCATTGCTCAATTGTCTTGCACTAACCTTATCATGGCGAACCACAAAACCATCCTCATAGTTAGGGATCTTTGTAATCCCTTCCTGAAGTCTTCTCCTTATAGGATGGTGGGGAGCACGATACCTCCATTGTCCATGACCATCCCCCATGTGCACATTGTCAAGGTCGATGAAGTAATGGGGAGGATCATAAAAGTTGGTGACATGCTCAAGCACGTGTCCCACTTGTGAGTGGAGCACAAGTATCATCTCCATTGCTCTCTCAATTGAGAGCTCATGCCATCTATTGATTACCTTCTCAACCAAGAAACCCCTCTTATGAGTTGTGATTTGCATGAGGCACTTGTCAATCACTTGATGTGGTGCAATCCTCTGTAGTCCCCTAAAAGAGTTTATCCTACACACAAGATCATAAATGCATAAGAGAGTCTCACAAAGGTCATCATTCGGATTTCTCACAAATTCATCAAATTGAAAGAACTAATCCTATTGGTGAGCTCGACGAAGATGCCAATGTTGATCTTATGGTGGTGGAGGAGGAGGCGCCAGAGCCGTAGTGGTGAGATTGATCATCTCAAATGATCGTGTGAGCATTGTGGTCGGCGCTCCCCCTACACCAATGCATGGTCCTCCGGAAGTGCTTGGAGTAGAACTTGGAATGGCACTTGAGGTAGAGCTTGATGATGTGCTTCATGAAGAGCTTGGTGTAGGTCTTGATCCGAAGGGGTTGTAGAAGTTGTTGCAAGACAATCTTGTGGAGGGATCAAAGAAGTTTAAGCTCAAAGCTACTTCTTTCCCTTTGCTTGAAGATGCTTCATTGTTTGTCTTGAATGTCTTCTTCCCCGTCACGCTTGCGGTGATCTCCTCACCCTTGAAGTATAGCCCAATCACATCATCAATAGAAAGATTCTTTTCCATGATGAGATCAAGGGTGATGTAGAGGAGCTTGCTGCTAGGGAGCAAGGTGAGGATCTTCTCGACAATCAATATTTTCGGAAGCTTGGAAGGTTCTTCAGTTGCCTCAATTCGGTCCATAATACCTCGCAAGCGAATAAGACAGTCAAGTAAGTCCTCATTGTCATTAGAATGAAAAGTAAAGAACTCCTCAACCAGAGAACTACTAGCATGATCACTAGTAGGTTCACAAACATCATCCATACTAGTCATGCTAGTAGAGCAAGCAAGATCAAGAGACACATCATTATCAATCATCATATTAGGCACACTAGTAGAGCAACCTATCAAGTCATTGCTAGAAGAATCTAGGCACTCACTAGAACTAGGCACATCCACACAATCATCATACACATGATCGTCGGTAAAGGTATTGGCAAAGTCCACAAGAGTATCCATCGACTCATCCGGAATCATGGCATTTAGGTAGCTTTTAAAGCAATCCTTCCATGAGCCATGACTCGGCCCCGAGTAGGATGACATCCGAACTCAATACGGTCACTACTCAAGGCGATTAAGCCTTATAATGAGCACTTGGCTCTGATACCACTCGAATGGACCGAGTGACCGAGAGGGGGGGGGGGGGGGTGAATCGAGAACTCGCACTATGTACCAAATTCGCCAAATCCTAAAACCGATCACTCAAAAAACTCCTACACAATCCTAGCGGTGATCACACTAGCAAGATAATGATCCTATGGAAGGAACAACACGCTAAGCATACTAGTGGATCACACAAAGGCAATACAACTCCTATGCAATTCTAGTGGTGATCACACTAGCAAGATAAAAGTCCTATGGAAGGAACAACAATCTAAGCATACTAGTGGATCACACAAAGGCAATACAACTCCTATGAAATTCTAGTGGTGATCACACTAGCAAGATAATAGTCCTATGGAAGGAACAACAAGCTAAGCATACTAGTGGATCACACAAAGGCAATACAACTTCTATGCAATTCTAGTGGTGATCACACTAGCAAGATAATAGTCCTATGGAAGGAACAACAAGCTAAGCATACTAGTGGATCACACAAAGGCAATACAACTCCTACGCAATCCTAGTGGTGATCACACTAGCAAGATAATGATCCTATGGAAGGAACAACAAGCTAAGAATACTAGTGGATCACACAAAGGCAATACAACTCCTATGCAAGCTAGTTACCAAAGATACGCGGAAGCAAACAACTAGCTAGAAAGGAGTTCTACTCAAGCAAAGCTACTATATCAACGAGCATATAGAAAGCATACAAGCATGAGTAACACAATACATACTAGGGTGATCAATTAAGCCAAAGCAACTCCTATACATGCTAGTGATCAAGTATGAAAGCTAAGCACTACTAGCAAGTAAAGAAGCCTATTCATGTAAGTCTACAAGGTAGTCAACTAGAGCAAGGTAAGCACACAAGCATGAATAGCACGGTATGTAAATGCGGAAAGTAAAGCATCATAGTAAGGAGTAGAGTAAGAGACGACTCATGATTTTTTTCTTGAGGTCTCGGAAGGATGGCGCCTTCCTCTACTCCTCGTTGGACCACTCCCACCGGAGTCCCGGTCCCACCCGCCACCAAGTGGAGTTCTCGCCCACGAGCCCGCAATCACTCCTAGAGTGAAGACACGGTGTGCATCACCGCTGCATAAAGCACAAGCTCGCCTCCCTCGAGAACTTGCCGGACTCCCCGAGCCAACACGGGCGCTCACTAGTGATGCCCCTTTCACCGGCAGGCTCAAACCATGTACAAACGTGTGACGGCCTTCACAACCAATCATGATAGGCTCGATCATCGACACCTAACCGGTCTAGGTCTCACCATAGACCAAGAGTAACAACCTAGATCACACCCTCAAGGACACCCTAGCCTTAGATGTGCATCAATGCTCATGTTACTGTCACTAGCACTCTCAAGATATCCAATATCCTCTCCTAGTTCTCCTCTCTTGGCCCTTTGGCTCCCAATAGATGCTCCCAGCAATCCCAATGGCCAAAGGTAGTCTCTAAGACCCCAGTAACGAGTTTATATAGGCTTCCAACCTTAAACTAGCCGTTGCTCCATGAAGCAGCCTTCTGGATGTACTGACCGGACAGTCCGGTCATTGTCCAGACCAGACAGTCCGGTCTCCACCGGTCGACTCCTCCAGAGCCGTTGTTCTCTATCCGCTATTTCCTCCATACTGACTGGACAGTCCGGTCTACAGACCGGACCATCCTGTCTTCATAAATCTAGGTCCCAACAGAAACTTCTTCTCTGGGTTCTGTCGCCTCCCCTGATGATCGTACATTCCTATCTTTACAATTCTGCTCCAACAGATTTCCTCACAGCCAACTTCTCCTCTGTAGAGAATTTCCCTCTGATCACCGGACCGTCTGGTCTCCAAGACCTCTCTGTCCGGTCTTTACCTGCAGAAGCTAAAACTCCTTGTCTCCTTTTGACTTCCCAGCTTCTTCCAACAACTCCTTGGCTTCTCCACTGTTACCTAGTGCCTGTGATTTCACCGAGCATCCATGCACATCACCGACTAGACATGACCTAAGAGAAATGGCCTAGACCCCCTTAATAGTCTGGTTTTTCCTATGGACTCAAAGCCCTAACAACTAGACAAATGTTCCCAACACTTGCTCCATAGCTTGTCCTCAGCTTTGATCCATCTCCATCAATCCTTGGACTCCATTAAGCTCACAAGCCTCCATGCTTGCGGTCATTGTCATCAATCGTCAAGGCAACCATGAATGATCATCATAAGATAGATAAGGTTTCCTACATGCACAACACTCGTGTATACATTAGTCACATTTCATGTTTGTCATTCTTCACCAAAACAATCATACCTTGGGGTGACCTCAATGGTCATAAACCTTACAAATCAATCAGGTAACTCTGATGAAAGCATGACAGCATACTACGCTGAAGTTTGGAAGCTTTAAGACAAGTTTGATGGCATCGAGTACAAACATGTCGTTCACATGTTTAACAAGAACGCGGGCGTGTTGGCCAAACTTGGGTCCAGCAGAGCGCAAATACACAATGGACTATTTCTCGATGATCTACACAAGCCATTTGTACTATCCCAGCAAACTACAGCATAGACTATCAAAAGAAAAGAAGCATCTCTACATATCTTGGTACTAGAGACAGACTGGAGGGTCCCAGTTGTCGATTATTTGGACAATAAAGTACTGCCAGCCGACAAAGAAGAAGCCCTTCGAATAATTCGCAAGTCAAGGCTATATTGCATCGTGGACAATCAGCTATACAAGCACAACATGTATGGTGTGCTTTTGAAGTGCTTGACGTGGGAGAAGGGCATTGCTATCCTAAAAGAAGTCCATGCTGGCATATGTGGCAACCACACGGGCCCTTCTACTATGGCATCCAAAGCAATGCGACAGTGATTTTATTAGCCCACGGCCATCACCGATGCAAAGGACATCGCCCGAAAGTTCGAGGGGTGCCAATTTTTTGCTCGACAGATGCATGTACCTGCCACCGAACTCTAGAATATCCCGATAACATGGCCTTTTTCAGTTTGAAGTCTGGATACTGTTGGACCCTTTCAGAAAGCTTAGGGAGGGTTCACTCATCTGTTTGTGGCTGTGGATAAGTTTTCTAAATGGATTGAGGCAAAACCAGTCAGAAAAATTTCTGCCAAGAAGGCCATTGAATTTATGACTGAGATAGTAACTCAGTTCGGTGCCCCACACAAGATTATCACCGATAACGGGAATCAGTTCATAGCACAAGAGTTCAAGGACTTTGCAAAAAGGGTAGGATTCAAGATCGGATACGCTTTAGCAGCTCATCCACAAAGCAACGGTCAAGTTGAGCGGGCAAATGGCCTCATATTGTCAAGAATTAAGCCTCGCATATTCAACAGACTAGAAAAATATGCTCGACTTTGGGTCCGAGAACTACCATCAGTACTATGGGGGTTGAGAACTAATACCAGTCGGGCCACGGGGCACTCACCTTTCATGTTGGTTTACGGCTCTGAAGCAATGTTGCCGACTGAGGTATTATTTGCCTCACCATGTGCGTTTGCATATGATGAAAAGTTGTCTAATGAACACATGTGTGATGACCTCATGTGGTTGGAGGAGAAACGTGACACCACTTTAATTCGGTCGGCCAAGTACCAACAGAGTTTGCGTTGGTATCATGACAAAAATGTCGGATCACGTGATTTTGCAGTGGGTGATCTGGTCTTGAAGCAGGTTCAATCTACGGTCGGCAGGCATATGCTGTTGGCTCCATGGGAAGGGCCTTTTATCATGAAGGAAGTCACTCGGCTAGGCGCATATCGGTTGATGCGCGAAGATGGATCGGACCTTCCTAGTTCCTGGAACATATCTCAGCTACGTCATTTCTATGCCTAGCTTTAGTCATTTGTATCTTTTTTATCTGATATAATATATACATATATTTCATGGTCATGATAACTACTCGCATGTTTCTTTACGAACTAATTTTTGTATTGTCCAAAACAGTCATGACTCAAAGTTTTGATTCTTGGTACCACCTTGACTTGCACATGTTGACCAAGTGGGTTCTTAGTCTCCAGGGTTCATGTCGTATGTTGAGGACCGATGCAACTTTCCTAATTTGCATATGTTTAACCCAGTGAGTCCTTAGTCTCCATGGTTCATATTGGTTATTAGGAACGTTGTTTAGAGTACTGATGTGCATTCTGTATTGGTTGTGAGTGTTTAACACGAGTTCATAAAGTACATAAACAAAGTAGAGCGACCAAGAGTTCATCACAATCACGGTGATGGATCTAGATCCCAAGGATCTACTGGATTAAACTTCATTACATCATTGGTGATGATACAAAAGTGCTGAATAAAATTTTACGGCTTTGGCAATGGATCCAGTTCTATCTGATCAGCTAACACATTGGTAGTTTTTTGTGCCTCCGTGACTAGAGCTTCGCATTGATCATTAGAAAAGTCCTCATGAAAGCCTTCCGCAACCACGCCTATGTTGATGTCGAGAATATGGGACTTGGCAATGGCCAACACCTGTGCACCTGCTAATTCTGCAATATGCCGAGCATGTTCTTTCACTTGACTCGGTGCTTCTTGCAATCGGGTGAGGAGGTCTCGGTGTCGGGGCGGTTTTTCCTTTGGCATGATGTATTGCGCCACCACCTCCACGTCTTTTTGTAGAGCTGCAAGAGACCAACGAAGATTTTCATCACCCTCGATAAATTTCTTTTGTAACAGCTCATAAGCCTTTTTTGATCCTACAGGAATACAATTGTCTTATAGTTCTTATAGGTAAGGACTCGATGATGCAAGTATTGTAAGGATGGGATTTACCTCTTAGGCGTTTTTTGGCTTTGGTCTTCTCCAGTTCGAGAGCTGCAACTTTGGCTTTATATTCTTCCTTGAGCTTCTCTGTCTCTGTGAAGGATTTTTTGATTTTGTTCAATTCATCCACAGCCTTTTTGAAAATGCCTTCAACCTTGGCTAGCCCATTTTGTAACTCTACATTTCTTTCCCTTTGAGCTTTGATTGTTTCTTTGGCATCTAATATACAAAAGGCGTAAGTCGGCAGCTATGTTTTTCAAATACAAGAATGTGCAAATTTATACCTTCTACTCTTTTTTTCTACTAAGCCTGAGACTCTTGCATGGTTGTGAAGCCATCCTTCAATTTCTCAAAGTTTTTCTTGATTTCGTCTGCCGATTGAAGCCGCTTTTTCAATTCTTCATTTTCGCTTTTCAAAGTTTCAATGGCATTGGAGGATGATTCCAGAGTCCTCACTCGGTCCTTCAGTTCAGCAATTATTGTGTCCGAGTCGGCATCTTTCTTGCATCTCGCAGCAAGATCTTGCGGCAATTCTGAAATAGAGAAGTCTGATAAATACGGCGCCAAACAGGTTGCTTTGCTCATGGCATGCTTCGATAACATACCTGACAGTTTACCTTGAAGTTCATATGCCGGGGCTGACCGACTTTTCAGTTCAAGAACTAGGTGCCCGACCTCAATACTTTCTCTGGCAAGTTGATCTTCAAGGTCCATTGATTTACTGCAAGTCCTTTCCACAAGTTGCAGCAGCTTTTTATTGGTCATATGCGATTTCAGGCGATGCAAACTAGAGAACAAAACATAAGGGTGTATTATTTCTCAAGACAACTAACAGGAGTTAATCTCAAAATCCAGGGGAGAGTATACTTGAAATGAGTGGCAGACCTTTTCGGTGAAGCCTTCAAAAGTCTTTAATTCTTCTTGCTCGGCGGTTTCATCAAACCCAGCAAGTGCAAACTTACCAACGTGGTACATCGACCTGGTGGGAGGATTTTCTTCTACAGTCCCTTCCTTTACCCCTCGGTGAATGGGAGTTAGTGCAACATCTTCCTCAGGGCCAATTGGGTGATCATAAGTTGGCTCGGGCATTTTTTTTCAAAAATAAGCGTTGGTTCTTTGGCTTCCGCAGGTGGAGGAGTATCCGATGCGTAGCTGTCCCGGGAATATTTAAGTTTGGAAACACGGGCCGTCCAGTATCTTGGCCTGCTTGATGAGATGTGGGTGCAGCACCAGTTTCACTTGGCTTCTTTGCCGAGTGATCAGCGTCACCATCTTTGGAGGGTTTACCCTTTAAATTAGACCGGTCTTTTTCTGGGACTGAGCTTTGAGAGGTCGTGCGGCTAGCAGAAGTATTGTCCGATCCGTAAAATAGGTGACATTAGACAAAGTCGCTTAAATAGCCAATCGGATGCATCGACAATGGGCACACTTACCTTGATCAACGCTTAAACTTCAATCCTGATAGTTTCGAGGGCAGGTTAGCATTGACATTTTCCGCATTCTTGGGTGTCTTCTCTGTTGCTGCACTCTTTTCATTTTTTTTTCACTCGGGTGACTTTGTTCTTTTGAGGAATCAGCTTGTGCATGAGCTTGCCAAGTGGTTGGCGACTCGGTGGTAGTTTTATTCTTTGCTTGCTCTTGCAGTGTGGCAATCCTTTCTGCCAGTGATTCATCATCATCAGACTCCTCAATGCACGCTCTACGGCACTTGGGGGCTGACGGCCGACTAGGTGACTTTTCTCGAGATACAGGGGGCAATGGTGGGTTTGAAGAATAGATATCAAGATTCTGCAAAGTGTATGGCACATTAATCATTCATTGAGAATAAAGAATGCATCACAAATTTTAAAGATGAGCAAAGACCATTTAATAGATTCCTGTCAGTTTTGGAATGATGTCCAGTTCTCACAAATCCTGGAGTCCAATCAAGCAGTGAGGAAACTATATTTTCTAGTCAAAGAGTTAATTCCCTTTCTGACAATTCTTCAGGCACTTCCATGCTGGGATCTAAAAGTAGTTTGAATCTCCATCCAGGGACATGGTGCTTTTTGATGGGTTGCACACGATGATAAATGAAGCTAGAGGCAACATCTACACCACTATAACCTTTTGACTTCAACAATGCAATCTGTTCCAGTATTGCCTCAACCTGGGCCTTCTTGTTAGGGGCTGCCTTCGTTGACCACTTGGGTCGCGGCACAGGGGTTTCAGCTGTAAACTCTGACAGAGGGAGTGCATGGTTTCCATGGTAAAACCAATCGACATGACATCCTTTGTTTGTTGAGGGAAGGGGAACTTCGATATATTTGGATTTGTTTCTCAACTGAAATTCAGCGCCTCCAATCACATTATTACTGTTTGATTTCAGGACAAATAGTTCCTTGAAAGTGTCGAAATGGGGTTAGATCCCCAAGAATACTTCACACATATGGATGAAGATAGAAATGTGAAGGATCGAGTTTGGATTCAGATTCACAAGGTTTATTCCATAGAAAAACAATAAGCCTCGAAAGAAATCGCTGTAGGGGATCCCAAATCCATGGTAGAAAACCGAGGAGAAAATAGTGATCTGATCTACTGGAGGTTGTGGAAATTTCTGACCTATGGCTTCGATCCAACCCCTAGTTTGTTGATCCTGAAGCACTCCATCAATCACCATCCTATTGATCTTCTCTGCATCCATGGCAGAAGCAGGAAATTCTCTGATTCCTGCGGGAATGTCAAAGGTCGCTTCTTCTTCGGCCTTTCTAGAGGAAGTTTGCTTTTTGGATGGAGCCTTCGTGTTTTGGCGAGTCCATTTGGGCGCCATCGTAGCTGTTCCTTGGAAGGAATGAAAACGTGCGAAGCTTTCTGGGTTGAAATGGAGATCTAAGATCTAGGGTTTGGGTGCACGAGCTGGCGGCGGCTGTGATGTGAGGTGAAGAAGATGAAGGGGTGTGTGTTTGTTTATATACTGGATGGTTAACCTAACGGGTCGAATAGGTTTCTGGTTTTCGGTCCCAATAAGTGGAAATGGTTTTGGACATTTATGGCGTTTGGGGGTTCCTGCCCTCATCAAATTCGTGTTATCACTCGGCCCAAGCCTGGAGATCCCATGACTAGGGGCTATGATGTCTGTGTTTTATGACTTGATCGGCAATCACTCGGATAATTGATTTTTGACCTTTAAAAATTATCAGAATATTGGATAGGAGTGATAGTATCAATATTGGATACTATTATGAATGGTTGTTTTCAAAATCACTCGAACATGGCATTTGTGTGCATAGTTTTGGGGCTGCTATACTTGTTATATTTGATCAAGTATTACCTGACTATTTTTATGATTATTTTTATATTTAATCAAAAATCATCTGGATATTTTAATGACTGTTATGCTTGATATATTTCATCAAATATCATTCGGATTCATTATTGATTATGCTTATCAGGGAGAGTGGTAGAACCAATCTTGAGGGCTACCGTATCATAAACTTCACGTTAAATCAGTCGGGAAGAGTGCAAGTACATACCTTGAAGACCTACAATACAAGGTTTCTGTGTCGATTCATTAGGAGGAAGTGATACATCTAGATTTATATATGATGTTATTTTTGACTCACAAGATATTTTGTGAACTACATACCTTCAGAGTTGGGGGCTATGCTTATGGAATATGCCTTTCTCTGTATGACTCGGATGAAGATTTTTAGAGAAGAACTTTTCAGTATTGAACAATATCAAGACAAGTTGAAGACTTATATTCAGAATTGGAAAGTTCTTGGAGGGGCTACTGTAGCATATATGAATATAGGATATCTAGCCACTCGGCAATATGGCCAAGTGGGCCGAAGGCTTAATTAGGGAATAGTACTGATCAAGGCCCAGAAGATGATTATTCGGATATTTGTTTGGAGTAGGCTACAAGTTAGGTTAGGAGATATGGTGTATAGATAAGATCAAATGTAACCGAATCAGAGATTGCCACATAAAACTGCTGCCCTTCAGGTATATAAGGAGGACAGGGAGGCATAGAGGTAGTAGAAATCGTATTGAAAACTTTCTGCCCAGTATGAACCCTAAAATACAAGAACACAAACAGGATGTAGGGTTGTTATCCACAAGGAGGTCTGAACCTGTATAAACCCTGTGTCCTGTGTCCATTGGCATTCATACTCATACGCATACCTAGTATTACTATCGAGATTATCTCTTGACAGTAGGTTTGGGGGTCTAGTGTACCTTTGTATGGTCAAGTCTTTTTTCCTAGTTTTTTCTTTAAGCACAACTTTATGTATCTACCAGCCCCTCACAGCTTGGCTCGGAGTGAGGTGGTTGAATTTGTACATGACCTTGTTCTCTCTATCAATACAAAGATACATAGCTCTTCTGCGTATTCGAGAAAAAAAAAACCATGAACCATGCACTCTAATCCCATAGCAGGTTACAATGGGATCACCTCAGATATTAGGTTATAAACTTCAAAATACACCTCCAAAGTTAGCGAAAAACTCAAACAAAAATATGGAAGCATACTTCATGTCATTATCTACCGTCATGCAAATTTTGTGATGCAAAAAGAATCAAACTGTAATGCTGAAGAGGTTTGTTTAAATATTCATCATCACCCTTATGATACTACAAACAATGAAAGAAGGCCAATTATTAGAGTTGTAACAAAGAAAACATTATAACAATAACAGTTTGTAGGAAGTGACAAAAGCTGCAGTCAACTTACCGTAATATGGTCTGTGTAGTGCTCATGATCAAGAGTAATAATGAAGTTTTCTTCATAAAAAATGGCACCACTTAGTTTTCTAAGCTTGTTCATCTTCGTGTACTTCCTCTTCCAGTTTCTAAGATGGTTAGCAATCTGGTCCCCAGTCCTATTCACCTTGAAATGTTCATTCAATGCTCTACAAGCATTGAGATGAACTTTTTTAAACCCTGATGATGTATTAGTGCCATTGGCAACCCTATTGGCTAGATAATTCAGCATAAAAGTGGACATTGTTGAAGCTCACACATAAAGTAAGGATCCCACCTTGGGTCCCTGCAATTTTAGTTGGAGTTGTTGTTGAAGGTGGCCTTGGTACGAGCCGCCGTCACTTGGTGCAAGAGCTGCCATCGTTCTTGCCTCTAACCTACGGAGGACGAAGGGGAAAAGAAGCGATAACTTTGGACCAGTCGATACACGCGGGATATAGGAGTGGTGATCCCAGCTTTGGCGTGCGCTTCTGATTTTTCGTGGGACAACGCGGGCAGCACTGTCCGGCCAATTTTGCCGGACTCGGCTATCCTGTATCTCAAACGAATATTCATCGGATTGGATGGCCTTATCTAAGTCAATCCAAGCCTATCCGAATCAAACACACCCTTAATGTTTCTCATTGTACATGGTCTTCATGGCTAAACTATGTAAAATTTCCTATATTTGAATAAATTATCCTTTATGTTCGCCTTTTCTAAAAAACTTCTGACCCATGATTCCTAAAATTAAAGAACGGTGTGAAAAAATGTATCATGACTAAAACAATTAAGATGATTATCATGGCTAAAATATTTAACAGGAGTATCATGGCTAAAAAATATAGAAATTATAATTTATTTTATCATTAAAGAAAACATAAACATAATTTATATTTATATGTTTAAACTAGTATTTTAAATAAGACAAATTATTAAATATAACTTTAAAAAATCAACAACAATAATAATTTAAAATCAAAGGGAGTAGCATTTAAAACCTTGTTACTTTATTTATCTTTATATTTTATATCATGGTAAAAATATCATGTTTACATTATAAATTTGAGTGTATACCCTGTCTTATTGTTTACTATCATCAAAATGCATCATTAAAGTCAGGGGCGAAGCCAGCGAGCAAGGTCGCTGGGTCAACAACATTAGCCAACTGGGTCAGTACGCTTGAGAAGCAGCGATTAGCTGTGATTCTTTACTAGTTTGGCTGAAAGTCATCTACTAAAAGTGACATGCAACAAAAATTGATAAATACAAACCATTATATGAGATTAGTGGCTTGCAGATCGAGGAAGAAACTGCGACTCACAATTTAACATATAGTGAATTCTCTTTTTTCTTTATTGAGTTTTATAGAAGCTTGCTACAATATTTTGTAATAGTGTTACTACTGGACAATATGCAAAAGGATCAAATGAGCCTTTAGCAACTGAAGTAGATGAAACTGATGCTATAGAAGGAAATGGTAATGGTGTTACTACCACTATTGACAGGGCCGGAGCTGAGTTTTTAGGGGCCTAGGGTGAACCTAAAAGTCGGGGCCCTTACATATAAATATTTTTACTTACTGTACATATGTATAATTGTTACTAGTAAAACTAATTATGTATTGAAAAATATCATATCAAATTGCATTACCTTAAAAGTTCCTTCTAACATTTCTTGATGCAAAATCATCAATGATGGTGTTGATATCAACCTCGTCTAGTAATTTCTTCTCAATACATAAAGTGGCCAAATTATTGAGTCGTTCTTGAGACATTGTAGATCTCAAATAGTTCTTCAATAATTTTAATTTTGAAAAGCTTCTTTCAGCTGATGCCACTGTCACAGGCACGGTAAATAATATCCGATAAGCTATAGAAACATTAGGATAAGAATCCATCTTTGTGATGTATTGAAAAATCTCCATAGAAGACATTGGTGTTTCTGGCAAACATAACTTCAAAACTCTCAACTCAGAGATTAGCTCATTCAACCCAACATCACATGAATCATGCGAAGTGAATGTTCTTGCAAATTTAGTGCAACAATCTTCTAGTTCAGTATTACTCAATGACTTCAAAGTTGCTGAGCTGAGTAAGAAACCAAATATACTTTTGAATACCTGGAGTTCTTCAAATCTACTTTTCAATGATGTGTTTGCCATATCAACCATGACCAAGAAGTAATTAACTTTAAAAGCCTTCTCATCTTCTAGAATTTCTTCCTGAGAATCAATTTCATCAAACTGCTTCTTTCTTTGAGCTTTGCGCTTTACTGGAAATAATGGCTCCACACCTATTTCAGTTGCAATAGACTTGGCAGTGGCCACACTAGTATCAAAGCCTTCATTCCTATAGTTATTAAAATAATTCCTCATGTCTTCTATTTGTTGTAAGGTAGTGTCAATGCACATAGATGGTGACTGTAACTTCTTGCTCATAGTATTTACAACAAATAAAATATCATAACCTTGACCCCTAATATCATCAATGTTAAGACCAAAAGACTTCATGGAATCAACCAATACTTTGAAAAGCCCCAAACCATATGTGTCATCTACCTTCAAGAAACCCAAAAAGTACTCATGAATTTTTATATTGCTATTAGATATCTGAACACATCGAACCAATAAAGTCATTTGCTCTTGATGACTCACATCTGGTGTACAATCAAGAATAATAGAAAAATATTTGGCATCTTTCACAACCTTCATAATAGATTTTGTAATATCAGAAGCCAAAAGAGAAATTAATTCATCTTGAATTGGATGACTCAGATAGTGATAACGACTCTCCTTATTTTGAATACGCCTGAGGTGGTCCTGCATGACCACGTCAAATTCTGCAATCATCTCAATACAAGCATAAAAATTACCATTCTGATCATTATAGAGCTTCTCGTTAGATCCTCTAAAAGCCAAACTGCGTTTACCAAGAAATTTTACAACAGCAACTATTCTTAATAAAACTTGCCTTATGAGTTCTTTCTCAATCTTGATTTGTTGTTGTATTTCTTTGTCAATGGTTTCACCTTTTCCCATTCTAATTCTCAATTCATTCCAAGCGCCCATATTGGTGATGTGCTCCACACTAGTTTCATGATCTGTTAGCCTATCACTGATATGCTTCCAATCTCTAAACCCATCATGTACCAATGAACTTTTGCTGTTGCTAGATTTAAAAATCTTACAACAAAAACAAAATACTTTGTCAATATCTTTTGAATAAACTAACCACTTTCTATCATGTAACTCTCCATTTTCCATTTTTCTAGAGTAGTGAGCATATGAAAAATGTCTTGAGTTGTCATCCTTTGGGAATACCAGATTTTCTTCTCTTATAGGCCCCTTCTCCACTAATATGTCCCTAGCTTTGTTATCAAGACTATCCCAATTTCTCGGATCATAAATATCCACAGTAAAAAATGGTTGCTCGTCAACAGTAGCAGATGAATTAAATGTATTCACGTGATCACTTACATTGTCATCATCCATATTTATGTCATTGTGAACTTCTGTTGGGCCATGGTCTTCTAAATTGGAATTAGTTTGTTCCTCCACAGCAATGATCGCCAACTCATCTGGATTTCTTGAACTGCTAGTATTTTTTGTTACAAATTTATCCATAGCTCCTTTTTGTGATTCAACCAACTCATCTTGTCGCTGTTTTTTTCGTCTTTTTTCATTTCCTGATGGATACTTTCTAGTTGACATGATCTTACTGTAATTAGAAAAAAGAAATTGATCTAAATTAGTAAATCAATCTTCCATCATACCAGCATGTTATTAAGGCATTAAAACTTTCGAATTAGACATCCAGATTGGGGCCATTCATATAAGAAATACCAAATACGTACCTTCAGAAAACACACAGACTACTCTATCGGTGATGCGATGATGCGTGTGACCGCGCCGGCAATTCGACTAACACGGCAGCGCTGCAGCGGACAGCGGAGCACACGACGAGTCTGCGGCGGCGGCGCGTTGCGGCAATGCACGATCGGGACCTCGTAACTCATAAGTTCACCAGGCTAAAACAATCGACAACTGCAACTCATGAGGCCGTATGGGCTTCAAGGCCTATTTGGACTTGGACTTGACTTGGACTCACGTGATTACTTCCTCAAAAAATTTGCCAATGCACTTTTGTGACGTACGTGCTACAAAACTGCAGCCAGGCTACAATACCTATTAACCGAAGTATATACATAAATATGTCATGGGGTGGGGCCCCTAGGATTTGGGGGCCCAGGGCGGCCGCTCCACATGCCTCCCTCCAAATCCGGCACTGACTATTGATGACAATGGAGCATCATCTTCCGCCACCAGACATAGCAAGAGAGCCAAGTTTGTTGAAAATGAAAATGAGGGATTGATTGGAGCATTTACCAATTCTAGTGACAAGATTGCTGCTGCTAAAATAAAGAGGCTGCAAGTGTTGCCAATAAATTACCTCTGAATTTGTTTGAAAATGTGACCAGCCTTCCAGGTTTTGATGCCACACATAAAGGTTACTACTACTCTTATTTGGTTGCAAACCCAAGAGAAGCTCATTCCTTCAACAACCTTTCATTTGACTACAAGCTGATATTTATGGCTAAATATGTTAGTGAGAACTTTCCAGAGAGCTAAGATAGGGGTGCCTTCTAACTAGCAGCCATGCTGAGTATCATCCATATATTGTAGTATATTTTGTTTGTACCTATCAAAACATTGATGGGTTAACTACTTCTATGTGTGTAAGGAAAGAATTATGTATGGCTGGCTACTTTTGCTTGTACCCTAAACATAAAACAATGAACTATGGGTGCTAATTATGGATTTATATGTAAATCCTTAATTATGTTGGGATGTGGTATTGTATTTTTTTTAATTTTACATCAGTTACAAGTGTATTGTGAGAGTTCAGGATGAATAAGGTGGTAAGATCACCAATTGAATATTTCAGATTGTTCCCAAGTTATCATTTACTCATGAATATTTCACATTGTTCTTTTTTTTCTCAAAAACGCAGGATAGCTGTGCTTTATTATATTAAGAAGAAAATTTTTGGGACAAGAACCCATACAACACACCCCACTACTCCACACTATCTAGGGTTACCTTCGCGCCTGTTTATAATTGACAAACGACCAGAACACCACACTCTACTCTACACAGTAGCACCCACCATCGACGAAGACAGGGGGGTCAGGCCGCATGCCCCAGCCATCTCCCAGATGCGCCTTTCATCATATGCGGTCATGAGCGCCCGAATTAAGCTTGGAGTTAGCCCTTCGAACACACACCCATTGCTGTGAGTCCAAAGGACCCAAGCTCCAAGCGCCACCAAAGAATTGAGGCCATGCTTCTTCTGCTCCGGAACAGCTTGCCAAGCTGATTCCCACCATGAGTCAAATACCAAGTCCGTTGGTTGAGGTGCTACTGCCTGTAGGCCAAAATATGATAATGTCATGAACCAGAACTACCGAGCAAAGGGACAAGCCACTAGGAGATGGTTTATCGTCTCCTGCTCTTGATCACACAAGATACATTTCTCCGGATGTTCCAGTCCTCGGCATGCTAACCTGTCTGCAGTCCAACACCTATCATGCGCCACAAGCCATAAGAAAAACTTACATTTTCCAGGCGCCCAGGTCTGCCAGGTGCGTTCCCATGGGCCAAACTGAGTTGATCCCCAAAACAAGTGAGAATAGGCAGATTTCACTGAGTATTGGCCCGTCGAACATAGCCTCCAATAGTGTCTATCTTCAGCTTCAGGGTGCAGCGCAAAACTACGTATGACATCCCATAGAACAAAGAATTCATTCAGCTCACCAACAGTGGAGACCCCTCTTGCATCCCGCAGCCATAGGTGCTCAATAAGCGCCTCAGCTACTGTTCGTTTTTTGATGTTCCTCAAGTTATCTTTTACTCATGAAAGTTTCAGCATATCTTACAATTATCATTTAGTGGACAGAAATTGTTCTCTCTCCTGCTAGATGTAACATGTGTGCAGCGATAAGGTAACACTGATGATTTGCTTGTTGCATAACAGCGTGAACCTGGCTCAGATGTGAAGCTGCATATGAAAATACTGTATGATGCAAAGTCAAGTGGTTGTCATTTTTCTGCAGAGAAAGTTGTGCTTTTCTTGTGTGCTTACAGGACTGAGCAACAATCATATTCCAGCTGAGATTTTTTTTTGTAACTTTCGATTAGTGCAGGAAATGTATTACAATTATTGAATACTTTATCATAATTCAATAAAGTGCTCCTATTCTTTCATCATTCTGGTTGCTTCCTGTACAAAACTTTATCTGTTTCATAATTTTTTTTTAAAAAAACGCAGAAGAGCTGTGCTTCATTATATTAAGAAGAAAAAAGAGACAAGAACCCATACAACACACACTCACACCCACTAAGTTCTTAAGTTACATACGCGCCTGAAGCTAGTTTTCAACGACCAACGAAAACACAGAGTCCGCTATGGCACACTGTCGGTAAGGGACAGGGAGGAGGGGGCACGCGCTCCTGCCATCTCCCAAAGGCACTGCTCATCCTTTGAGGCTACGAGCGCTCTTGACATGCTGGGAGCCAAACCTTCAAACACTCAGCCCTTATGTGTCCAAATGATCCATGTTCCATAAATCTATAAAACAAATATTGCTTTCACTTGCGCACATGCTTTCAGTAGAATAATCTGAGAGCACGGCACACATACTTTCAGTTGCATCAAAGTCCCAAGTTCAAGGAAAAGACGAAGAATGGCTCTCGCCTCTTGCCCTCCCCCTCCCGGCGCTCCACCCCCCACCAGCCCCACGCCGGCGCCTACCCCTGGCCCGGCGGCCACCCCCACGGCCGCATCCCCGGGGGCTGCGGCCACCTCTTCCCTGCGAGCGTCGGTTTCCTCCCCCTCCTTGTCTTCTCCCACCGTGGCGCATACCAAAGGTCGTTCCAAGGAGCAGCGGTGGTCTGATTCGAGCCCGACATCTTCGGCAGACGAGTCCTGCGCCGCCCCTTCCTACCTCGACGTGGCGTCGGCTGCAGCTGCACCCCGCCAGCACTGGTCTCCACCCCAGGCTGAAGTGCGCCCACTCATAAGGATCGTCGTCAAGCAGCCCCCTGGCCAGGTCGTCCTACCCGCAGTCTCTGACGCGCAAGGGTGGCAGAGAGTCGAAAGCCGGCGTGCCCGCAAAGCGCGCCTCCGAGAGCTTCGTGTGAAGGCGAGGAGGCCAGTGCCGGCAGACTTGAGATGCAAATGCTTTAATTGCTTCTCGCCGGCACATCGCGCCTTCGCCTGCCGGGAGAAACCGCGGTGCTTCATCTGCAAAGTGCTAGGCCACCGCTCCTACGACTGCTCCGTGCGTTTCCCTCACGCGCATCCTCACAGCAGACTGTAGTGGCGCCCGAAGTGCGGAGGAATGTCAGGCGAGGCGTCGGCCATGTCCGCCTCCCTTCCAAAGGACGCGCCAACCGGCGGTCGAGCGGCAGGTGATGACGGGGCCATCCATGGTGAGCGCCCTCGCCGTCGCCGATGGCGGGTCAGGCGTCGCCACGGCCCGAACCCTGCAGATCATGACCACCAGGAAGAGGCGACTCCCCCGCCCCCGCCCCCAGTGGAAGACGCCACCGGCACCGCCGACCCCATGGCGGACCCCAACCCAGTTCCCAAGCCGCGACGAGTGATCGATCGTTCGGCCAAGATGGCTCAGGCCGAAGCAGAGCTGTCCAGGGCTCTTACGGTCTCAATTATCGATGATTCGATGATGGTTTTGGTCGACGTTCTGGTGGCTGAGCTAGCTCGCCGTTATGAACTCCCGTCTGAATCGTTCGAATTTCATCGACTGAGCTCCGACGACTACATGCTCTGTCCAGGGCAGTGCAAATCTACAATGAAGGCCGCCCTATGCGTTTGGATCCACTCATGCTTTGTTTCCACCGGTGGTCAAGGCTGAAGAACGCCATCGGCACTGCCCTACCAGTTCTCTGCGATGTGGTGATCAGAGGCATTCCGGCTCATGCATGGGAGCTCAAAACAGCGGAACATTTGCTTGACAAGTGGTGCTGGGTGCAGAATCTCCATGAAGACACGGTGCATCGGCGAGACTACTCATGCTTCCGTCTCACGGCCTGGTGCTCCCGCCCGGATCTCATTCCGGCGGAGATGGACCTGGTGATCATGGAACCTCTGGTGCAAGAAGAAGAAGTCCCCCCCGGTCAAGCGAGCTCTTGAGTACCCAATCAAGATCGAAGTATCCATGCCTCAAGCAGCTCCGACGGCTGGTGATTCCCCTTCTTTGCCACCACGTAACCCCAATGGCGGCGGGCGGCGGCGGCGGCGCCAGCAACGTTCTAGTTCACCGGATTCAACTCAACGGTCACGAGATGAAATCACGGACAGTGGGACCGGACACCGCATCCCGGTGCACGCCCGCCTCGGGCAACGGACTGGGGCCAATGATGCTGAAGAGGGACCCGAGGGGTCTTTCGATGAGCAGAATAATTCCGAGGCAAATTCTTCGCCTCCCCCAATCTTGATGGCGGTAATTGATGACTTGGCGGCACTAGTCATCACTCCGGCCGCGGGCGTCGAGGAACCATCTCCGGGTTTCCTGGGAGACCTGTCGCTGTGGGATGGCATGTTGACCACGGGTGCGACTCTAGAGAAGACTGTGCATAACGGGCCGGCCTATACTTCAGCACAAAAGAACACCAGAATGGACATGGGCCCATCGCAGGCTGATAACATCTCCCTACAGGATCCGGTAGTGGCAGCTTTCAGATTGTCCCCTATGGCTGCAGCGGTGAACCATGAGGTACACCCAGAGATTCTGACGAGGATTGCTGCTGATGTCGAAGTTCAGTCAACGGCACAGGGCACTTCTGCCTTAATCTCGACTCCATCAGCAAGCTCCAAACCACACAGTGCACTGATGATCACAACCCCGCCCTCGACACACATGACGTCCGTGATTCCATCAGCCTCTACAACAAGCTTAGCGGCCGTGGCGTCTGTGACCCCGCTCTCCTCGAGCGTTGTAGTCGCGGCCATGGCAGCTCCCTCTCCCTCGACAAACTACACCGAGATTGCACAAGCTCCTCCGCCCTCGACCAACTCCGGTGCTGTGGCGGCTGTGACTCCGTCCCAAGAGGGCGTAGTAGTCGCGGCTGCAACACCGAACAAGTGGGCACCCACACCACAACTGACTACATCTCTTGGCGAGCGACAACCTGAAGAAGACACCTTGCCGCAGCCGGTTATATCTCCTTGCGACTGGAGACCGGCAGAAGATGTCTTACCTGACGAACCTGAAGCTGATCAGATCGCTATGATCAATCAGGGACTGACAGATAGAAGTTTCAGCTTCGTGTATTCTCGACGCAACAGAGTGAAGCCTCCGGAGTCGCAGCCCTCACCAGCGGCAGAATTCATTAAGGCTTTATCCAAACCGGTGCAGGTGGTCCTTCCTACGCCTAAACCAACTCGTCGTCAGAAGCAAGCTGCAACAACCTCCCACGCACCCAGAAGAAGCAGACAAATTGCCAAGCTTCCTCCCGAAGTTAATCACATAGCAGCCAGAACAGTGTGTCGACAGCTGGGGTTCTCTGACAATAATGGGGAGTGTCCAAGGAATCCATGGATAAATATACTGAATTCTTCAGCAAACCACTAAGTAGAGAACATGTAAGGGCCCTGGCAAGACTGTTTGGCAAGATCTTACCTGGTGAGCAACTGTCTCAAGACGTGGAAGTGCTCACCCCGGCCTAACAGCCGCCTGTATTTTTTCCTTGGTCTCGTGTTGTATCAATTGTGACAATGGATAATGCAAGTACTCTCATATGGAATGTGCGCGGATTGAATGAACGGGCACGTCGTGATAATTTACGAAAGATGGTTGACTCCTGTCGCCCGAGTATAGTGTGCATTCAGGAAACTAAACTGTCAGTTATCTCCAACTTTGTTGTGGCTGGGATGTTGGGACAAGATTACAGACACTTTGTTTTCTTGCCTGCGCAAGGGACCGTGGGGGAATTCTCACAGCTTGGAAAGATGGTCTGTTCTCAGCGGATCAATGGAGAGTGCATCGCCATTCAGTCTCGATCAATTTTACTTCTGAAAACGGGACTGAACCTTGGTGGTTCATGGGTGTTTACGGACCAAGTCAGGACAGTGAGAAAACCGCCTTCTTGGAGGAGCTCTGTGAGGTCCGGTCTCACTGCACGGGACCATGGATGGTGGCGGGAGACTATAACATGATTTACTCTGCTGAGGATAAGAACAATGAGAATCTCAACAGAGCGTTGATGGGAAGATTCAGGAGGTTTGTTAATGACCATGAACTTAAGGAAATCCCTCTTATTGGAAGACGCTACACTTGGTCAAACGAGCGTGAATCGCCGACATTGGTCAAGTTGGATCGGGTTCTCTGCACAACTGAATGGGAAGCCCTCTTTCCGGACTGCATCTTATAGAGCCAGGCGACGGAGATCTCCGATCATTGCCCGCTGGTGTTAGGCCTCAAGGAAGGAGGGCATGGCATGAAACGGTTCCATTTTGAGAGCTTCTGGACTAAGCTACCTGGATTTCAGGATATAGTTGAAGCCTCATGGAATGAACCAATCACTCCTACCTGTGCTTTTGAACGAGTGTCCCTTAAACTGAAATGACTCACGCGGGCATTGCAGGCTTGGAGTCAGAAGCAGACAGGCCATATCAAAACACAACATGCTTTGGCCAGGGAGATACTACACAGACTAGAAACAGCACAAGACACTAGACAGCTAACCTGGGAAGAGAACTAGCTGAGGGGAGAACTGAAGAAGCATTGCTTGGTTCTATCCTCGCTAGAACGAACAATTGCTCGATTGCGATCTCGAATCAGGTTCCTAAAGGATGGGGATGCTAATACAGCGCTATTCCATAGAGCTGCCGGAATACGAAAACACAAAAATTTCATCCCGAAACTGCTGAAGGACGATCAGGTGGTTACTAATCAGAATGACAAATAGGAGGTGATGTATGACTACTTTGATGGGTTGCTGGGTACCGCACTCCCTAGAACAAAAACGCTTGATCTCTCCTTTTTCCACCGTAATGGGATTGACCTTTCAGACTTGGATCAACCAATTATGGAAGATGAGGTATGGGAGACAATCAAGACATTGCCAGCAGACAGAGTGCCGGGACCTGATGGCTACACTGGGCGATTTTATAAGGCTTGTTTGCCATTGATCAAAGCTGACTTCATGGCAGCAGTCTTGATCTTGCAGCAAGGAGATGCCCGGAAACTTTGGCTTCTCAACTCAGCATATCCAACGCTCATCCCCAAGAAAACTGAGGCGCTGCGGCCTAGTGATTTCCGCCCCATAAGTCTCATTCACAGTTTCGCAAAGCTGATTACAAAAATTCTTGCAAACAGGCTGGCACCATATCTCATCAATCTAGTTGCAACAAACCAGAGCGTGTTCATTCGAGGTCGCTGCATTCATGATAACTTTATCGTGGTGCAGCAAACAATCAAACAACTCCACCGGCAAAAGGTACCAAGTCTGTTCCTTAAATTGGATATCTCAAAGGCCTTTGACTCAATTTCTATGGCTCCCCTTCCCGGAGGATCGAGGTTCCGAAGGTGCTGATAGCACAGACACTTGATAATACAACAATTGTCTAAATTTAAGTTGAATATTACATCATTAAGGTTATCAGAGTGCAGCGAAATATTACAAGTTCATGAATGTTTTGAAAACAGCGGAAGTAAATAATGTTCAGAAAACTACGAGCTCGACGATATAGTATAGTGATGATCCATACCCGAAGAACATCACTCTAGCAGCACACAACATCACTGCGGTGGCGAGTCGGACTCCCAGTGGGCAGTCCAACCCTCAGGGACTTGCATGTCCCAAGACATCACATCTATAGGCAATTCTATTTCTTCATTAGCTGAAAAACACAATGGCACAAAGCCTGAGTACTAATTACTCAGTAAGACTTACCCATTGGACACCTAGACATGCAAAGGCTCTAATAGGTGACTTGTTTAAAAGGACTCGCACAAAGCAACCTATTAGTTCTATCATGTTTTAATTGTCAATTTAAATGGGTTGAGCCGAAATATAACTTTAGTTGCAACAAAAGGGTAATAAAACAATATATAAGTTAATACGATATAAGAGCAATATTAATACTAATCGTCATCATCAATAAGCAACATAATCCATTCCATAATATTAGGTGCAACTACACGTTTGGCACGGTGACCAATTGATACTCATTACTGCGCGCGACAACAATTGCAATCGATTTGCACCAGCTGGGAAAACCCGAGATGCACGACACATTCGCACCAATTAAGGTTGTATATGGTAACCTTTCGCAAGAAAAGTACCTACACCTCAGCTCGAGTGTGGTGACATCGAGTGGGCATGCCGTTCTGCCAACAATACTTCATGGTCTAAACCGCCCACTCCAGCAGCAGCAGGGTCAATGACCAACGCACCTTAACCGTCCTCAATGCAAGTGACCTTTAATGCTACATCGGTTTACTAGTGCTCATAAGCTAGCATGCATTCAGTACTGTTCAATACTTGATCAAGGGGCCGACCACGGACGGGTCCTAGGTTCGACAAGGCAGGGCTACTACAGTCAACACCCATGTGTTGCTGCAAACCTACACATGCATTATCCCTGCCCAGTCATAACATAAAAATAAACTTTTTTTTAATAATTCCCGTTCCAGTGGTCAAGTTCATTCCTCAGTAATAATACTTTCTAACAAGACTAGTAATTACTAAGCATAGCATAACAGTACCGATTCTACCAAGTTCTAAGACAGTAGCATGGATCATTTGGATATCATGCAAGGTGGGTTTCAATCAACTCCTATGACCTAGTGCAACAATAATTATAGACACTAGTAAAATAAACTAGCAAAATTTTGTAAAAATGCGAATGTAAATCGGGGCTTGCCTGGATCGATGTTAGTGCTAGCAACTACAACTTCTTGCTCTTGAGGGTCAACGTCCTTCTGAAAGTCGTCCTCTTGCTCCTGGTTGTCGTTATCTATATGATGGAATTGAATTAACGATATTATGGGAATACCGTTGAATGCAATGATATGATGCATGCAAGCGCATCATGTTTTAATATCAATTAAAATTATTATTATGTTCTTGAAGCCATATGCTTCAGAGAAGTGAGGTTGTTAATTAAGATTTTAGGTATATATATTCTTTATGCAATTAAACAAGGTGAATGAGTGATATGAGCAATTAAATTAATTAATATAGTAAATTTATATTTCTAGACATGTATGATTTACTGTGAACAGAGGATTATATGAGTGATTTTTGTGCCAAGTGGCAGGGTCAAAATATTTACAGATCATTTACTAGCATTAATCTAAAAAAAGTACTAAATAAATTCCAGAGCCTAAAGTAATTCATATTTTACCAAACAAAAATTTGTGGTGGTAGATATTCATGTGTTTACTAAGCATGCCAATGATCAGGATTTAATTTTATTCTTAGAATTTCTGGTGAATTATCTACTGTTTTGACAATTTAATGTATTATTAAAAATACATGTATAGAGACAGCTATTTATCATTTTACTAAATTAGAGCACTGAAAGATGATTCCAACAAAATTTGTTTGGGCCACATTGGGTTTGAATTTGATTTACTATGGGTTTCCAAAGTTTAAGGCAATTCCTGGTAATTTTCTAGTATTTCTGGTTTTTAGGGAAGGCCATGTATGCGCCACATCAGCGGACACGTCGGATCCAGCTCGGCTGCTAGTAGGCGCCAGTGGACTCGTCGGAGCGGGGTGGCGCGTGGCCGAAGGGGTCGCTGCCGGTGGCTGTGGGCGGTGGAAACTCGCCACAGTTGCGGGAAAATGGAGCGCGCATCACGGCGAAAGGAGAGGAGGAATTCACGGAGTCGGGTTCTCACCGGGAGGTGGTCGTCTGCGAGAGGCGGTGGAAAGGGAACTTCAACGAGGCCGCGTTTAGGCTGCGGGGCTTGAAACCGATGGCCGTCTTCTCGCAGAGCTTCACGATGGTGAGGAGAAGTCCAGCATCTGGGCGACACTCGACGAGGACGGCCAGAGATATGGGCTCATCGGCGAGGCAGCTTGATCTGTGCTGGCACCAGAGCAGAGTCGGGGGAAAACTGATTGTCGGCGACTGGAATGGAGGAAACAAAGGAGAAATGGGTCAGGGAAGCGCGTAGATGGTTTGCGCATGTGGGAGAAAAAGGATAGGCGATGAAACTCACCGAGAGTACCCAATTTTGGCCGACGGCAGGGGATCTCACCGGAGGGCTCGCCTTTGATCTTTCTTCGATTCAGCCAAGGCGCGCACAGTTTTGTCCGAGCAGAGACATGGGAGAAGTGCAGGAGGGTGAGGCGCACAATTTGGTGGTCTTGGCTCGGCTTGAAAGCAGTGGAATCAGCGGCGCTCAAGCTCGAGCTGGTGGTCGGTAATGGTGAAGTGGTGGGAAGGGAACAGAGATTAAGTGAGAGAGCGAGAGAGAGCAGAGAATGGGAGATAGCGGCTGGTTATGGCCGAGAGAAAATCCGGGGTGGCGGTTTAAGACTCGGCAGGGAGCAGGGTAGTCTGGTCGCGCGGGGTGGCATTGAAGCCATTGCCGATTGACAAGGCTAACGTGTAGAGGCGGGGAAGGCGATCGTTGGGCGAGCTCGCGACAGAGATGAGAGACGGGACAATGCAGAGGGGCAGGCACGTTGTAGCTCGTGAGGTCCCAAGGCCGGGGGTGAAGGCAGGCCGTGGCGTGCGCCGGCTTTGGAGCTCTGCTCCTGCTGCGCCAATGGAGGAAGAAGGGAAAAACATTTTCCTCTGAATGCCCTGGAAAATTAGATCCTTATAGAAAGGTCCTCTGAGATATTTGTGGTACTCCGGTGGGACCCAATTGTGTAGAACACTTAGAGAAATTTTTAAATTCAAATTCAATTTAAATAGGTTTCTAGGTTTAATTTAATTGGTTGAGTTATTCCTAAATATGGTAAAATGCTCATTAATTTCATAAAATTCTATTGTATTATTTCTAAACTGATTATGAATTTATTTGGCATATGTTATATAATAAAATTTCATTTGGCTCACAATTTGTTTTGTAGGGTTTTTAATTACCTGGAATTAATTTAAACAATTGAAGTGAGGCTTCATCATTTCATGCTATATGATTCATGATTTGTGCTCTTCATGCATGTTAAATAGAAGTGAGACACCTGGGGTGTCACAGTTTTGTGGGCATTTCTTCTTGAAGTTCTTTCGCACTTGGGCTTTGGGAATTCTTGGTGCAATTTGGTTTCCAATCTCTTAAAGACTGCATCCACTCGCATTCTTGTTGAGGGTGAACGGGAGATGCAATCAGGCATCAGCGAGGACTCCGTCAGGGAGATCCTCTTTCACCCATGTTGTTCATTTTGGTGATGGATGCGTTAAATAGCCTCTTCATTAAAGCGAGTGACATAGGGCTGTTGCAACCCCTAGCTCATAGAAATGCTGCCCAGAGAATCTCCCTATATGCGGATGACGTGGCCCTCTTCATCCAGCCCACAGATTTTGAGATGACTCTCACTATGGACATCCTAGCAAAATTCGGTAATGCATCTGGGCTGCATACAAATCTCCAAAAAAGTTGTGTCATACCTATCAGCTGTGAGCAAGACCAAGTGGATGTGATGACTGCAACATTGCCATGCACCCAAGCTAACGTTCCTTGCACCTACTTGGGACTGCCAATCTCCAACAAAAACTTAAGGAAGGCTGATTTACTAGCTTGGGTGGAGAAAGTTGGAGATAGACTACCAAAATGGAAGGCTGCTCTCATGAACATGGCCGGCAGGGTTGCATGGACGCGGTTTGTGTTCTCAGCCATCCCTATTCATGTGCTTATAGCAATAAAGGTGCCAAAATGGTTCATAAAAGCCATCGATAAACTTTGGTGGGGCTTTGTGTGGACATGCCGCGAAAATGTTAATGGAGGAGCCTGCCTAGTTGCATGGGAAAAAGTTCAGCAACCACTTGATCTGGGCGGTCTTGGCATCCTGAACCTGGAAGTCATGAGTTGGGCGTTGCAGATACGTTGGCTGTGATTCCAAAAAACAGATCATGATAAAGCTTGGCATGGGTTCGACATTCAGGTACATCCAAATGCCATTGCCCTGTTCAACATTGCATTGGAGTCCCATGTAAAAAATGGCAGCAGCACTCTTTTTTGGACTGACAAGTGGATCATGGGATGTTCCCTGTCTGACATTGCTCCAAATGTGGTGGAAAGGGTCCCAGCAAGAATTCAGTCCTCACGATCAGTAGCAGAAGGGTTACAAGGCAACAACTGGGTTGATGATATACAAGGGGGCCTATCGTTGGTTGGTTTGTATGAATACTTCCAACTATGGGATTTGATTGCTGAAATCCTGCTAACACAAGAAGAGGATATCCACATATGGAGGCTGGATGCTTCTGGACAGTATATATCAAAATCAGCGTACCAAGCTTACTTAAATGGAGCCACAACCTTTGAGCCTTCGCGATGACTATGGAAATCTTGGGCGCCTCCCAAATGCAAAATCTTCATTTGGCTAGCAATCCGTAATAGATGCTGGACAGCTGACAGATTGGCAAGAAGAGAGCTCCCACACCCGGAACAATGTCCTCTCTGCGATCAAGAGCAGGAGACAATGCAACACTTATTGACTACATGCGTCCTGGCAAGAGAATTTTGGTCAAGCATCCTCTCCAAACTCAACCTTCTCCACAAAGTGCCTACCCTGAATGAAATATCCTTTGCCAACTGGTGGAGTAGAGCAGTCAAGAGAGTGCCAAAAGAGATGAGGAAGGGTCTGAACACAGTGATCATCTTGGGAGCTTGGACCATTTGGAAGCATCGCAATGCCTGTGTATTGGAGGGCGCTAGACCTTGCACCCAAACCATGTTGAGGAATTTTGATAATGAACGTCACTTGTGGTGTATGGCAGGGGCAAAGGGCCTAAGGCGCCTTGCTTTGGGTCAAGTGTTGGAACCAGGATAATCTCTAAGTTCTAGGATTAGGGGTCAGGTCTCAAAACAGAGGAGTTTTTTAGTATCAACCTTCTATGTAAAACCCGTCCCTCATGGCTCGGCCCGGAGTGAGGTGATGTATTGTAAGGGGCCGACCGTTTTCTCTCTATCAGTACAATGATACGTAGCTCTCCTGTGTATTCGAAAAAAAAGTCCCAAGTTCAATAACATAATTGAAAATAAATACTATATCAAGTGTGAAAAAAGTTTATAATTCTACTAGTGTATTTATTACATGACAATAGAAAACTTATTCAATACTAATATTCTTGTATAAATCTGGATGATTTTTCTACAAGTGCTCAACCAGGTCTGCTTGAAGTTGTGTGTGGGTTTCCCTGTTCTTGATTTTCTTGTAATTTTGAATGAAAGCATCGAGTTCAGATACTTCATCATGGGATACTGTCACCTTCTCTCCTATTTTATAATAATTGTAATCATATTCATCCTCTCTTTCATCCTCAACGATCATGTTATGAATTATAATGCATGTGGACATAATATTTCCGAGTGACTCCTCATCCCACAAATGAGCCGGTCCCCGAACAATAGCATAATAGAAAATAAAATACTATATCAAGTATGAAAAAAGTTTATAATTCTACTAGTTTATTTGTTACAAGACAATAGAAATAGTTATTCAATACTAATATTCTTGTATAAATCTGGATGATTTTGCCACAAGTGCTCAACCAGGTCTGCTTGAAGTTGTGTGTGGGTTTCCCTGTTCTTGATTTTCTTGTAATTTTGAATGAAAGCATCGAGTTCAGGAACTTGGTCGTGGGATACTGTCACCTTCTCTCATATTTTATAATAATTGTAATCATATTCATCATCTCTTTCATCCTCAACGATCATGTTATGCATTATGATGCATGCGGACATAATATTTCCGAGTGACTCCTAATCCCACAAATGACCTGGTCCCCGAACAATAGCAAAGCAAGAGTGTAGAACCCTAAAAAGCTCATTCAACATTTTTTCAACATGATTTTTACGCCTTTGCAAAATATTTCTTCTTGTTACCTTGTGGCTCTGGTATGGTCTTCATGAATGTGGCCCATGATGGATATATACCGTCTGCTAGATAATAACCCACTGTATAATCATTTCCATTAATATTGTAATTAACTTGAGGACCTTGATCTTCAGCCAAGCTTGCAAAAATAGGCAATCTTTGTAGCACGTTGATGTCGTTGTGGGAACCTGGCATCCCAAAAAAGCATTCCAAATTTAAAGATCATGAGAAGCAACTGCGTCTAGAATAATTGTAGGCTCCTTTTTATGACCTGTGTACATAACTTGCCATGCAATAGTCCGAAAAATCTCTGCTCTCCCCAATTTCAAGTAATCTAGTAGTATCATGTTCATTGGACAACCTCATGCATTCAGGTCCAAATATCTGAACAACAGCTATGGCAAACCTTCTCAAACATTCTAAAACATTACTTTCTCCGATACGAACATACTCATCGGTAGAATCAACCGTTGTTCCATAAGCTATCATCCGAAATGCTTCCACTACCTTCTACAAACAAGATACTCCGAGTGCACCAGCTGCATTCCTCTTCTGTACAAAATAGTCGTCATGTTCCTCAATAGCATTCATCATACGTACAAAGACATACACCTCATTCTAAACCCGTGATGCAAAATAAATTAATTAGCCAACATAGAGTGCATATATAAAACATAACTGAAACGAAGAAACATATGAACCGTTGCCTAAAGTATTTTGGTCTGAATGTAGGATTATCCGAGAAATAGTCTTGATAAAGTAAGAAGTGCCATGAATTTCATTCATGATTCATAACAAGATGTCCATCCACTAAACCACGATGAAATGGTTAATTGAGTGAATTCTCCACAATTATGTGTCTTGAGTCATAAAAGAATTCATCTGAAGAGGATGAATCTATTACTTTGCTTAATACTAAAGCATTGAATTCCTTGTCAGAATCCATCACTTTGCGCAGAAGGAGATGACAAATGGATGCATCTTTGTCCTGATTTCAATCTCCGACTATGGACGAGGGCAAAGGCAACGACACGACCTTCTTCGATCGAGGGCGAGCATGACAGCGAGGCTGCCTCCTGCTGCCGCACAATACGATGGAGCAGCAATAGGGTTCGACCTGGTCCTGGTTTAGAAGTAATCGATTGTCCTAGCTAGCCCAACTTGATCAAATGGGCCACAAAAATTTGATAGCCCATATCAAATTACTGGTTGACAACGTTTTGGCCAGCCCGTGGAGGTAGGGAAAAACAAGCCCAAATGATGATGTGGAAGATTCAAATATGGAGATTGAAAATTTAGAAAGCCTGTTGGATTCCCACATAGTTTGAGAGGTTATTTTTATTTTAGATCCTTTTAGAGCATCTCCAAAATCTCCCCAAAAACTCTCCCTAAATTAAATTAATGGGGTTTAGTCTAAAAAACCATCTCCACAGCTCCCCTAAACAACTCACAGATTTATTCTCTTCTTAAATTCTCTTCATTTGTAGCTAGAATTCAGGGAGAAATTAGGGACCCCAATACTTGTATTTAGAAGGAAATTAATGTTGTTGTGGTCCCAAATGCTGACATGGCCCAATCAGAAGTTTCTCTAATCTATTTTTAGGGAGAATTGTTGGAGAAGACAAGAAAACTTCTTCCTAATAAATTTTGGGCTACACCCAAAAACACTCTTTTGGGATCAATTTTTTGGGAGCTTTTGAAGATGCTCTTACCTGTATGCCATTAAAAAAGATGGTCGTGACCTGCGTGCCACTAAAAAGTTCATTCACACCCTGGTGGCATCGACCTAAACTTATTTGACCTCTATGCCATTTCATCCGCATCCCATCCATTTTTCACCGTTAGCAGCACCTACAAGAGGAACCAGGCCTAGAAATGTCCAAAATGCCCTTGGCTATTGTTTTGAGTCACAACACATATATAGGCTCGAAATAAAAATAACAGGAATCACAAAACAAGTAATATGAGCTCATAGAAACCACACAATTTTCATCTCACAAATGAACCAACAGACCACAATTTTTTATCAGAGAGGTAATATGAGCTCACAAAGCAACATTTCTTTTATCAGAGACAAAATAGACAACACATGTCTAATATGAGCTCACAAAGCTCTAAATCCGGTCGATCTATGTTCACAGCCATGCCGCCACAGGAGCCTCCTCCCACACCCCCGGTGGCCACGCGCAGGGGTCTCCTCCTGCGCCCCCGGCAGCCGCACGCAGGGGGGCCTCCACACCCGCAGGCAGTCGTGTCCCTAGCCCCAGGCAGCAGCTCCCACCCGTAGCTACTTTCACCTCACGGGAATCACCACCGGTAGCGGCTAGGATTTGGTGGGAGAGCAGGTTCGGTCGGTGGGGGAGAATCAGAGTGCTCTAGTCGTAACCGGGAGCCGGGAGCAGACGGATAAGGCTCTGGACAGAAGGGCATTTTGGACATTTCTAGGCCCGGTCCCACTCGTCAAGTGCTGCTAACAGGATGTAGACGGAATGACAGAGGTCAAAGAAGTTTAGGTCGATGACACCAGGGTGCGAACGAACTTTTTAGTGGCACATAGGTTAGGACTATCTTTTTTAATGGCATACAGGTAAAAGGCTTTTTATTTTAAAGAACAACTAAAATCAGGAAATTTAGAGTCTATTTTAGAGTCTCTTGGAGTTGCCCTTAGGCAAATGGGATTTCAGCAGCTAAAAACTGCCAAATGCCTAAAGTCCGTAGCTAAAACATCCTTTTCTAAACTAATAAAGAAGGAGTTCCTGCGACCTATGCCTTACCAACGATATGCTAATACCCACTGATCTGGATCCTTGGATCTAAATGGGACCAACTCATCTAGCCCTTGGATTAAAACTTGATCCCACTAGATGCTTATATGTTACACTTGTTACACCCAATTTGTACTACGAAATCACTTAAGGGATACCTAATTTTAAAACTTTTTGCACCAAGGATCCGACCCAACGCATTTGTTAATGGCACATTAATTCCCTTGATCCCTTAATCTATGCAGGTTGCATTTCATATAGACATAAACCTTGCATACCATCCTGGAATTCAAATTTATTTCCCATAATTTCCAATAACCTCGCCCATTTTAAATTGCATCTTCCATCTTTACTATTATTTCCAATTAGAACTCATGTTTTGAATTGCACCTTCCCATTTTCATCACCACTTGAGTAACATCTTTACTATTATTTACATCAGGTGTTTTACAGCCCCACACCAGAGGCACATTTTGATTCAGTTTGTAAAGGCACGGTTTGACGACGTCCTGTGTGTTCTAGCTCCCAGAGTCACACCGGAATCATCTCTACAATCTATTAATTGAGGTTCGGTTGTCCACTTCATGTCCAAAAGTTAGTGGTTCGGTTGTCCACTTCGTGTCCACAAAGTTAGCGATTGAATCCAAATCGGTTTCATACCTTTCATATCAAGTATTGAATTCCAAAAATCATAACTCCCTCGTCTGGAGCTCAAATAAGGTAAACTCAGACTCTATCTCGTAGCCCTTAAAAATTTCTACAACTTTGATATTCAATGGACATCCATAGCCCACTGTTTTGGTTTCCAAATATGCGATATAAAAATATTTGTTCTGATTCGGACTTCTCTGCGCAAGTCTCTGTGCGGGACCTATATATCTTAGCTCCGTAGTCCAAATAATGTGATCCACATATGTTTCAAAAATGCCTCAACGAGATCTACAACTTTCTTGTTTTAACTCTTCTCATTAGAACAAGTATTCAAGTTCAAAATTGCCTTGCAATGCAGTGCTATTTTTATACTGCGTGAATTGATTTTTTTCCCTTCCAGATAAAGTTTTTAGAAATCTTTAGGCATTGGGCCATGACCTTGGCCTTGTGTTAGGCATCATGGAGGTCCGGGGGTGTCTTTTAGCCGTCATAGGCTTATGGAAAGCCCTCTTTGCAAGACAAGTTGGGCTTCATATCGGTACTTCTCATATTTGAGCATTTTTTAATGTCATTTCACTTAATTTTGCAATATAGCAACTCAAACGATACTACATGTGAAAATCATTAATATTAAAGGTTAAAAAACATATTTATGATGAGAATATGGTAAAAAATGGTGAAACAATTGTTACTTTTGACATATAAAATGGTATACTAAGAAGCACTAACGGTAATACAAATATGATCTTTCATGTAAAAAATGTCAATAATATTAATATTGTATATATCTAATAATTATATTGTAATTTATATTTAAATCATAAAGGGTGTTTTGTTTTTTAAGTCGGTAGCAACGCATGGACACTTTGCTAGTATAGGAGTAATAACAGGTCACAATACATGTGGGAGTGAATAGGAGTTAACTGTAGATCAAATCGAAACATCTAATCGTAAGCATCTCTTTATGCTCAATCCCTTTTTTTCTATCTATATACACTATAAATATCTATACTACAAAGGGTAAACGGCATGTCTAATACTCTTAACCTGAGCAAATACCTAGCCCCGATCTATTAGTCATTGATCAAAACTGAATTGCAGGCCCATATTTGATCTCCTCCATGCTCAATCCCCACGTCTTGTCTGAATTTTGGGCCCGGCTCCAAAATGTTACGCATCTTATGCTCGTTTCTACTGCGTGTTGTCCGGTTTTATGTAACTTTTTCCACCCACGAATTTCTCTACCCGCCCGCAGAAAGAGTTTGTGTGTTTTCCTTTTTATCGCGCGTGATTGAAGGCTTACTTCTTCTAATCCATCGCTCCTTGATCCAGATCCATGTCCTCCCAGCCTCTAAACCTTCTCTTCTTTTCCGCTCTGGCATTAGGCGTCGACCTAGCGCCAAATGCAACTCCACAAGGCGTGGCTACGCCACGCCATAGAGAAGTTGACGACAATGAAGGCATCAGGGTGGAGGTGGAGGAGCACCAGGGCGGGGGATTGTGGGTGGAGCACTGACAAGTACGACAACCGACGCGTGTAAGCTTCATGACCATTGGTGATTGGATCCCCAAGGTATGGATGTTTTGGTGATAGATAACAACTATGAAATTGTGGGCTAACATCTACACGAGTGTTGTCTGTGTAGGAATCATCTCTTTAACTCTATTACAAATGATATGGATGATTGTTGCCTTGGCGATTGATGACAATGACCGCAAGCATGGAGGCTTGTGAACTTGATGGAGTCCAAGGGTTGATGGAGATAGATCAAAGCGGAGAACAAGCTATGGTGCAAGTGTTGGGAACACTGGACTAGTTGTTAGGACTTTGAGTCCATCAAAAAATCCGGACTATCAAGGGGGTCTACGTTATTCTCTTAGGTCATGTCTAGTCGGTGATGTGCAAGGTTGCTCGGTGAAATGACAGGTACTAGGTGACAGTGGAGAAGCCAAGGAGCTGTTCGGAGAAGCTGGGAAATGAAGTCAAGCGAGGATGATGAGTTTCAGCTTCTGGACATAGAGACCGGACAGAGGGGTCAGTAGAGACCGGACTGTACGGTCACTATGGGGAGTTGTCCAGGACTTAGAGCGAGAAGCAGGAAGTCTGTCAGCAGGAGATCCTGTATAGACCGGACGGTCCAGTCTGCTGACCGGACGGTCCGATCAGTAGGGGTGCAGAAGGGCAGCAAGGAGCTTCGGTTCAGAAATGTTTCTGGTCTAAAGAGAGAAACTTACCAGATGGTCCGGTCTGCTGTCCGGATGGTCCGGTCAGTACAGGAAATTGTCTGGACAGTATAGCCAATGGTTCTGGGAACCATTACCCGAGTGACCCGACTGTCCGGTCAGGGAGTGACCGGACTGTCCGGTCTGGATGTCCAAAAAGGCAATTTCATGGAGCTACGGGCTAGTTTAAGGTTGGGAGCCTATATAACTTCATTGTTGGGGTCTTGGAGACCTCTCTTGGCTAGTGGAATACCTGAGAGCATTTGGTAAGGTCCAAGAGCAAAAGAGGAGAGCACTAGGAGGAGATATTGCATATCTTGAGAGTGCTAGAGAAGAGTAGCTTGAGCATCCTGCACATCTAAGGCTAGGGTGTCCTTGAGGGTGTGATCTAGATTGTTACTCTTGGTCTATGGTGAGACCTAGACCGGTTAGGTGTCGGTGATCGAGCCTATCGTGATCGGTTGTGAAGGCCGTCACACGTTTGTATACGGTTTGATCCCGCCGGTGAAAGGGGCATCGCTAGTGAGCATCCGTGCCAGCTCGGGGAGTTCGGCAAGTTCTCGAGGGAGGCGAGCTTGTGCTTTGTGCAGTGGTGATGCACACCATTTCTTCACTCTAGGAGTTATTGCGGGCTCGTGGGCCAGAACTCCACTTGGTGGTGGGAGGGACCGGGACTCCGGTGGGAATGGTCCAATGAGGATTACGAGAAGGCGCCATCCTTCCGAGACCTCAGGAAATAATCATGAGCATTCCTTGACCCTCTCTTTACTATTCCGCAATTGTGTGCTCTAGTGGTAGGGTGACTTGTGGCTTGCATAGGCTAGTGTGATTGGCTTCCGCACTTAATCATATCATGAACACTAGCATGTGTAGGGTCTTGGTCTACTAGAATCAAGTAGTGGAATTTGAAGTAATTGGATTCATGAGCGGCTTACCGATTCAACCCCCCCCCTTCTCGGTACGCCTTCGGTCCTTACAATGCGGAGGCCCACAGGTGTGGTGATGCCCAGGATCAACTCCATCAAATACTACGGTGGTGATGGTGGAGCACTTCTCCAAACCCATCGCCCTCTCTAGGTTCAGGACAAGTCCGGAGGCGGCCTCGCTCACAGGTCCTTTATTGTGTGACCTCACAATCTCTCTTCCTCTACCTCTCCCTCAACTCGTCGTCTCCAACAAGCATGAGGCATGGCAACATGAGGAGCCGCGAATGTGCTTAGGTTGCATGGATCTTGAGATACAAGATACAGGGCCCATGGCGGCACCAGGCTGCCAGTCCGATGTCATGCGATTGCTATGTTTGGCTCCTCCCCGCTGCCCCACAAATGGACCATGGGATGCCACGCTGGCCTCCCGCCACCGGCAAGCCCCATCCCATAGGTCGTGATGAGCGACATGTAGGGGAACGGGGAGGCTACGATAGCTAGAAATAATTTCTATCGTTCAACTAGGAAGTCTTGTAAGAGGGGATCATGGATCATTACTGCTAGACGCGCAGGCAACGCGGAAGCAAGGTTGGAGAAGCGATGTCCAACGTAGTCGCGTGCCGATGTAGAGGACGTAGTCGTTCACAGCAACCATCTCCTCCTGGTCTAGCCGAAGCACCACAGCTGTAGCGCCTCCTTGCGGTATCCACACATAGAGGGCGGAAGGCCGTGTGCGGTGTGCTAGCACCGGTGGCACGACTTTGGGTGACGTGGGAGAGAGAGGAAGGTGGTGACGGCTAGGGTTTCTGGACTAGATTATCACCTGTGCCTTAAGCCCCTCCTCCACTTAAATAGACCCTTCTAATGGGCCTCGACTAGTTGGCCCATTAGGGGACTAATCCCTCATGGATCAATATCCGTATGACCCTCACATACAGATCAAATCCGCATTGTCTCTTGGGCATATCTCCAACAATCTCCCACTTGCACTAGAGACAATCACATAGGCAACAATGTTCTAACCTATTAAGTGTGTGACCCATTAGGTTCACATGTACACGACAATGATGTGAAAACCATTTTTCAAATCACAAAACAATAGCGGCACCTAGCAGCACATACTGATTCTCATGTATACGTAAAGATCATATCGGCTGAACCCTTTGACATACACATTCACCGATCCCTTTGCCTCACGATATCAGTCAAGCTCAAGGTGAGATACGTGCCATCTCTGTAATAGCTCGACCATTCACTTGAATGTCTAGTGGATTTATCATGACTAACTCTTAGTCATCGTGATTAACTTTTAATCATGTTGGCATGGCCATGCACTTCAAAATCCATCTAACTCGAGGGGCCCAGAGATATGTCTCTTTTTATGAATGGGGCAAATTCCATCTTGATCGCTCACACCCCACGACATGTTTCATAGCATACCCAAAAATTACCTTTATAACTACCCAGTTACGGAATAGCGTTTGACAATCCCTAAGTGTGCTATTACACATTCTAAGAATCAATGACGATCTCAGGTCTAAGGATCCCGAAGGTACATCATACAAGACAACAACTGATGGCACAACAATAACATCTCAGCAGAGTCTATAAGTGGGTCAATCCAACACCATGTTCTCCAACATGTGTCCATATTATTTATTTGATATCTCCATATTAATGATCTGTGAAACATGATCATCAACCAATACATGTGCTAGCCCATGAATCATTATTATCCCATATAATGATAAGGAACTAGGGATCATTTAGGATAATATTATGAAAAACAATGAGTTTCACAAACAAAGTCATGTATTTGTTAATCAATGCAATAATTATTATCCATGGAACAAAATAACACTTTATTCAATCACACATAAACATAGACATTACACAATCTCTCATACATTAGTCATGCAAATACCCATGGATCTCATATGTGCCTCATGCTTGGGCTGAGAGAGAGGCTTTTTCAATGGATCAGCGATGTTTGAATCCATGTGCACCTTGCATATCTTCACGTCACCCCGATGAACAATGTCTCGGATGAGATGAAAACGTCGTAGTATGTGTTTGTTCTTTTGATGCGCTCTAGGCTCCTTGGCTTGCGCAATGGCACCACTATTATCACAATAGAGATCCATTGGACTGGACGCACTACGAACCACACCCAACTCAGAAACAAATTTTCTGATCCAAACAGCTTCCTTTACAGCTTTTGAAGCGGCAAGGTACTCGGCCTCTATTCTTGAGTCAGCAACCGTATCTTGCTTCGAACTCTTTCAGCTCACTGCGCCTCCAATGAGGCAAAATACATATCCAGATTGCGATCTTGAATCGTCCTTGTTGGTTTGGAAACTTGCATCGGTTTAAACATTTACAACAAGCTCTTCCTCACCTCCATAAACTAGGAACAAACCCATAGTTCTTCTCAAGTACTTTAGGATATTCTTACTAGCCACCCAGTGAGCTTCTCCTGGGTTTGATTGGAATCTGCTTGCAGCGCTTAGAGCAAAAGCTACATCTGGGCGCATACATATCATGGCATACATGATGGATCCGATAGCCAAAGCATACGGGATCGCCCTCATCTTCTCTATCTCTTCAGGTGTCGAAGGACACTGAGTCTTGCTTAGAGTAATGCCATGCGACATGGGCAAGAAATCTTTCTTAGAATCTTGCATATTGAATCATTTCAATACCTTGTTGATGCATGTGTCTTGGCATAATCCAATTAGCCTTTTTGATCTATCTCTATATATCTTAATGCCCAAAATGTATGTTGCCTCTCCTAAGTCCTTCATTGAGAAACTTTTTCTTAATGAAGACTTAACGTCTTCAAGCATTGGAATATTATTTCCGATCAACAATATGTCATCCACATAAAGGACTAGAAATACAAGTGCTCTCCCACTAGCCCTTTTGTAAACACAAGGCTCTTCTTCATTCTTGATGAAGCCAAACCTTTTGACTTCCTCATCAAAATGAAGGTTCCAACTTCGAGATGCTTGCTTCAATCCATAAATGGACTTCCGAAGTTTGCATATTTTCCTAGCATTTTGTGGATCAACAAAACCTTTAGGTTGTGTCATGTACACATCCTCACTTGGTTTCCATTAAGGAAAGCCGTTTTGACGTCCATTTGCCATATCTAATAATCATAGTATGCGACAATTGCTAGGAGGATCCGAATAGACTTTAGCATAGCGACGGGCGAGAAGGTCTCATCATAACCAACACCTTGAATTTGTTTAAAACCTTTTGCCACCAATCGTGCTTTATAGATGTGATCATTTCCATCCTTGTCTATCTTTTTCTTAAAACCCCATTTACACTCAATGGTTTTAACGCCATCAAGTGGATTAATCAAGTTCCAAACTTGATTTTCTCTCATGGATTCTAATTTGAATCTCATGGCTCCAAGCCATTTCTCAGAGTCTGGTCCCATCATGGCTTTTATGTATGTCTTAGGCTCATCATTGTCCAACAATAATATGTCTTTCAGGTGCGCGACGTGCCCTTTCATATCTACGTGGGGCTGGTGCCTCAACAATAGGTTCTACAACATCTTGTGTAACCTGTTCTAATTGAGGTTCAACGGGAGAAGAAACATTTTCTAGTGTTTCTTGAACTTCTTCAAGTTGCAATGTCCTCCCACTTATCTTTCATGTGAGAAACTCTTTCTCTAGAAAGACACCATTTCAAGCGACAAACACTTTGCCCTCCTCCCGGTTGTAGAAATAATACCCTTTGGTTTCCCTAGGATATCCTACAAAGAAACATTTATCTAACTTGGGAGAAAGCTTATCAGATGTTATATGTTTTACATAAGCCTCACAACCCCAAATCTTGAGAAAAGATAGCACGGGACGCTTCCTGGTCCATATCTCATATGGCGTCATCTCTAGAGATTTAGATGGAACCCTATTTAAGGTGAAAGCAGCGTTTTCTATAGCGTATCCCTAAAAGGACAATGGAAGATCACTTTGGCTCATCATTGACCTAACCATGTCCAACAAGGTTTGGTTCCTCCGCTCAGACACACCATTTAATTGAGGTGTTCCGGGTGGCATCCATTGTGGAACAATTCCACATTGTCTTAGATGATCACTAAACTCATGATTCAAATACTCACCTCCATGATCAGATCGTAGGGTTTTAATTATTTTGCCCAATTGATTTTGTACTTCATTCTGAAACTCTTTGAACTTTTCAAATGATTCAGACTTGTACTTCATTAAGTAGATATAACCGTATCTACTGAAGTCATCAGTGAAAGTAATGAAGTACTCAAAACCACCTCTCGCCACACAACTCATTGGTCCACATACATCTGTATGCATAAGAGCCAATAGGTCGTTTGCCCTTTCACTATGTCCTATGAAAGGTGACTTAGTCATCTTGCCAAGTAAACAAGGTTCACATGTCTCAATTGATTCAAAATCGAATGAGCGTAGAAGACCATCTTTATGGAGGTTCTCCATGCGTCTCTCATTTATATGGCCTAAACAACAATGCCAAGTGTAAGTGGGATTCAAATCATTCGGGCAAAGCCTCTTTGCGTCAATGTTATAAATCAGCTTATTATCCATGTTAATACAATACAATCCATTCACTAATGGTCAATTTGCATAGAGAATATCATTCAAATTAATGGAGCAACATTTGTTCTGTATTATGACCTCATAACCATCAACTTCCTCTAAACATGAGGATATAATGTTTTTTCCAAGGTAGGAATGTAATAACAATTATTTAATTCCAAAACTAATCCAATGGTAATGAGAGTGGATAAGTCCCGACGGCCAACGTAGCAACTTTGGCACCATTGCTGACACGAGCATCCACCTCACCTCTTGCACACTTCCTTGTCCCTTTAAGACCCTGCAACAATTTGCAAGTATGAATCATCGATTCGGTATCAAATATCCATGAATCATCGGGATGAGTAGCAAGATTAATTTCAATAACATTGATACCTAAAGTACAAGGATCAGCAACCTTCTTCTTCTTGAGTTCTTCCAAATAAACCTTATAGTTTCTCTTCCAGTGCCTAGTCTTCTTGCAGTGATAGCAAGGATCGCTTGGAGGCACTTTTGGTCTGGGAGGAGCTGCTGCAACCTTAGTGATGTGGACAAGGCTTCCCGATCTTCCGAAAGGTTCTGGATACGTTGATTTGGTCGGAGGCGACACACAAATCGATCCGGCTTCAGAACAGCACGTTCTAAACCCCGCAATCGCAGCACGACATCTCCTCTAGTTATCAACCGTCCTAAAACGATTGACCTCGCCGCGAAGGCTAATCCCTGCCTGTGAATCAAGAACACAAGCAAGGACAAAGAAGAAAGCAACACAATTACAGATGTATTATGAATCTCACAAAGTTGGGGTCTCACAAATCGTGATGACGGCGAAACTGTTATGAACAGAATAATCTAAGCAAAACCCGAACCCTAATGGTGCGGCGGCGGCTGTATATGAAGACCCTAGGGTCGTGCAAGACCCTCTGGACACACCCCTACTTGGGCTCAACTAGATACAAAGCCCAAAGGCCAAAAACATGCGACACAGCACCGAAACAGATTCTGGACTCTCTCTTGTTTCGACGATTTCTGATGACTCCGGATGAATTTTGATATGAGACTGGCGGCATTGGAAAGGTCTTCTTCTTATATTTCCGTGCATATGTAGAACGTCTAAATCTGAGTCCGTATGCGTCTTGGGCATCCGTTTTAGTGCAGACTGGTCCTGAGCCCCGAAACAGACTCGAAGTCGGTTTTGGTTGGGCCTCCACCTTGGCTTCCACGTCCTTGCTGGTCCTCCACGTCTCCAAGTCCTTCTCCCATCATCTCCTGGTCCTCTCAATATAATCATTAGGTAGCAAACCATTCTCAAAAGTGACATATAATGAAGAACGTAGGAACGAGCTCACCTCTAAATTTAGTCGTCGTGCACGAGCTCTAGTCATTGGACCTTGCAAGTCCAAAATTAGAGGAGTGTTGCATGTATCCTTAGGAGTGATGTCCTCATCATCCTCCCCCTCTTGAAGTAGAGTCGTCCTCGACTCAAGCTCATTCTCTTCCCCCAAGTATGGTTTCAAATCTGAAATGTTAAAAGTAGGACTAACCCCGAACTCGGGAGGCAACTCAAGTTTGTATGCATTATCATTAATCTTCTCAATTATTTTGAAAGGACCATCAGCTCTAGGCATTAATTTAGACTTTCTCAAATCTGGAAATCTATCTTTTCTCAAGTGTAACCATACTAAATCTCCTACATCAAGTTTTACTTCTTTTCTACCTTTACTACCTGCAATTTTATACTTGTCATTCATCTTTTCAATGCTAAGTCTAGCGGTCTCATGCATTTTTAAAATAAATTCAGCACGTTCCTTAGCATCAACATGAACTCTATCATGAATAGGTAGAGGAAGTATATCAAGTGGAGTACGGGGATCAAAACCATACACTACTTTGAAAGGACTTACCTTGGTAGTAGAATGTGTTGCCCGATTATATGCAGACTCAACATGAGGCAAACATTCTTCCCATTGCTTCATATTTTTCTTCAAAATAGCTCTCAACATAGTACCCAAAGTGTGGTTCACCACCTCAGTTTGTCCATCAGTTTGTGGGTGACAAGTTGTAGAAAACAACAACTTTGTACCCAACTTATTCCAAAGCGTGCGCCAAAAGTGACTCAAGAATTTTGCATCATGATCTGAAACAATAGCAGAAGGCATACCATGCAAACGAACAATTTCTTTAAAAAAGAGATCAGCAATATAACTAGCATCATCAGTCTTATGACATGGTATAAAGTGTGCCATCTTAGAAAATCTATCCACAACAACAAAAATACTATCACTCCCCCTCTTAGTCCTAGGCAGTCCTAAAACAAAGTCCATAGAAATATCCGCCCAAGGAATAGAAGGAACAGGAAGTGGCATGTATAAACCATGTGGATTCAAGCGAGACTTAGCTTTTTGACATGTAGTGCAGCGAGCAATAAAGCGCTCAACATCTTTCCTCATCCTTGGCCAAAAGAAGTGTGTGGCCAAAATATCCTCCGTCTTCTTGGCACCAAAATGACCCATCAATCCACCTCCATGCGCCTCCTGTAACAACAAAAGACGAACGGAACCAACTGGAATGCATAGGCGGTTAGCTCTAAACAAGAATCCATCATTCAACACAAATTTATTCCATGCACGACCTTCTTTACAATGCAGCAATACATCCTTAAATCAACATCAGCAGCATATTGTTCTTTAATTGCCTCAAGTCCAAAAATTCTACAATCAAGTTGAGACAATAAAGTATAGCGCCTAGATAAAGCATCAGCGATCACATTATCCTTCCCTTTCTTATGTTTAATAATGTAAGGAAAAGACTCAATAAACTCAATCCATTTAGCATGTCTACGGTTCAAATTACATTGAGAACGAATATACTTAAGTGATTCATGATCAGAATGAATAACAAATTCTTTGGCCAACAAATAATGACGCCACGTCTCTAAACAACGTACAAGTGCATACAATTCCTTATCATACGTGGAGTAATTCAAAACAGGTCCAGCAATTTTTTCAGTAAAGTATGCAATAGGTTTACTATCTTGCATCAAAACACCACCAATGCCTATACCACTAGCATCACATTCAAGCTCAAAAATCTTATCAAAATTAGGTAATTGCAGCAATGGTGCATGTGTAAGTTTATCCTTCAAAGCATCAAAAGAGTCATGATGTACCTTACCCCAATGGAAATCAATGCCCTTCTTTGTCAACTCTTGCAAAGGTGCAGCAATGGTGCTGAAATCTTTGACAAAGCGGCGGTAGAAACCTGCAAGACCAAGAAAACTCCTCACCTGTGTGATAGTTTTTGGTGCAGGCCAGCTCTTTATGGCTTCAATCTTCGCCTCATCCACCTTAATTCCCTGTGGAGTCACAACATAGCCAAGAAAAGAGACTCGATCCGTGCAAAAGATGCACTTCTCAAGGTTACCAAATAAACGTGCATCTCGTAAAGCATCAAAAACAGCACGCAAATGATTCATATGTTCATCCATAGATTTGCTATAAATCAAGATATCATCAAAGTAAACTACCACAAATTTGCCAACGAAAGCTCTTAAAACCTCATTCATCAAGCGCATGAAAGTACTAGGTGCATTAGTTAACCCAAAAGGCATTACTAACCACTCATATAATCCAAATTTGGTTTTGAAAGCTGTTTTCCATTCGTCTCCAAGTTTCATTCTAATTTGATGGTAGCCACTACGCAAATCAATTTTAGTGAAAATTATAGCACCACATAACTCATCAAGCATGTCGTCTAACCTAGGAATAGGATGACGATACCTAATAGTAATATTATTAATGGCTCTACAATCTACACACATACGCCAAGTACCATCTTTCTTAGGAACCAAAAGTACAGGAACAGCACAAGGACTAAGTGATTGACGAACATACCCACGATCAAAAAGGTCTTGAACTTATCATTGTATCTCCTTAGTCTCCTCAGGGTTGGTCCTATAAGCCGCACGGTTTGGCAAAGTAGCACCCGGAATCAAATCAATTTGATGCTCAATCCCTCTCAAAGGTGGCAATCCCGGGGATATCTCAGCTGGAAAAACATCCTCATACTCCTGCAAAAGGTTAATGACAGCAGGAGACACAACACGAGAAGCAATATCATCAAGCGAAAACAAAGCTTCTTTGCATATCAAAGCATAGCAAATATCATCATTATCAGAAATTTCAGCAAGCTCAGATTTTGTTGCAAGACATGAACGACCTTGTAATTTAATTCCAGCACCCTTAGAACTTGAAGAATCATTAACATTACTAGGTGTAGAATTAGAATTAACAGGCTGTTGAATTTCAGGACCTTTATTTTTCAAACTAGCAGCTCTTTCTAAATCAGCTTGTACAATTTCAGCAGGGGTCATTGGTAACAAAGTAATTTTAGTTCCTTTATGCATAAAAGTGTACTTATTACTTCTACCATGGTGTACAGCATCATTATCAAATTCCCAAGGTCTACCCAATAAAAGTGAACATGCTTGCATGGGTACGACATCACAATCAACAGAATCCACATAAGAACCAATGGAAAAAGGAACTCTACAAGTTTGTATTACCTTAGCTTTACCAGAGTCGTTTAACCACTGAATGTAGTACGGATGTGGATGTGGACGTGTGGTCAAAGCAAGCTTGGTGACCACATCAGAACTCACCAAGTTATTGCAGCTCCCTCCATCAATGATGACACGTGCTTGGCGGTTCTTGATGACGGAGAAAATCTGGAACAAGTTATGGCGTTGTATCGTCTCGGGCTGATGAACTTGTGTGCTAAGGACACGTTGAACAATAATGTTCATGTATCCTGTGGTGTCTCCGCCTCCAAGGACGAGGTCACTGCCGGTGGCAGCGATGTCCTCCTCCTCATCCTCCATATCGGAGGTGCTCATGTAACCGCCATCGTCTGTCGCCACATATGCCCGCCTACTTGGACAATCTTTCTGCACATGACCAAGTCCATGGCAGCGGTGGCACTGAATCCCTGTAGTGCACCCTGTCAAAGCAACAGAGGAGGCACTACTAGCTGGTACCTGCACAGAAAGTTTACCTGAGCGCGTAGAAGGTGCAGGGGCTGATCTTGGGGCTGCAGAAACAACACTGGTTCCCTTGGTAGCTACCGGTGGGGGCGGCCGGAAAGATGGCCTGGGCAGCCCCGAAGTCCCCGTCGAGCGTGGGGGGTAGGAGTTCCTTGACTTGCTGTACTCCTCAAAAGCCTGGAAAAGTCCCTGTGATTCTTTCTCTGCAAGCATAGCATACTGGAAACACTGGGTGAGGGTATAATATTCTTTGTAATCAAGGATGTCCTGAATTTCTTTTCTTAAACCAGAATAAAAGCGACAAATCTGATCCTCTACTTTTTCAACTACAGCACAACGAATCAAACCCTTCTGAAGCTTACTAAAATACTCCTGAACAGTTTTATCTCCTTGGTCTAAACGTTGCAGTTTATTACGAATCTCTCTATAAAAAGAAGGGGGAACAAAACGATCACGCATTGCTACCTTAAGTTCTTCCCAAGTAGTAGGCAAATCAGTTTCAGCAGCTAGACCACTCCACCAAACAATAGCAAAGTCCTTAAACTCACTAGTAGCTTGTCTAACTCTATGTTGTTCAGGAACAAGGTGGGCATTAAATTTTTATTCTACAGTCATCTCCCAATCAAGATAAACATCACCATCATACTGACCCGAAAACGAAGGAATTGAAAACTTAATTTTAGCATACGGGTCATCTGGAGCATAGTTACCGTGTGGATGACGGTTGTAGTTATGGAAACCACACATACCTTGAGTATTATGTTGCAAACGACGTTATAATCGTGCGGTCCTTGTAGCTGACCTATCCACGGTGCCATCAGCCTTATACACCGTGTCTTCATCATGGACGTCTTCAACATCGTTGTTGTTGTTATTGGTGTTCGTATTGTTGGTTTTAGGAACGGTCTCCAATGCGACAACCTGATCAGTTAACTTAGAGACCCGCTTCTCTAACCGCTCGATGCTTTCTCCAATGTGAAGCTTGCTGACCGCATCAGTAATGGCTCTGGTGATCGTCTCTGCCAAATCACTCTGAGCAGCCTGCAAAGCCTTCTGGAGCTGCTCTTGGCTCACGCACTCAGCAAATTGTGAGGGTGAAGCCATCTCTCTGTCGTCACTTCCTGCCATCACAAACACCAAAACAGGAAACAAACAGTGAAGGTTATCCCTACAAAACAGCTAAGCAGTGGTGCCTCTCAACACAACAAAAGGAGACTCCTTACAAAGCTCTTACAAAGTTCTGAAAAGCAAAGCAAAGGTGATGAGGACATCCTCCACTATTACCCGCTGGGGCGGCGACCGTGTGAGCCTCTGAATAATCCCACCTTGCTTAGCTTGGGAGGTGGAAGCCACCTTAAAAGGGAGAGCCACCCTTCCCCTATCAGACTAGTCTTTTAGGGAGATTGGGCCTTTCCCTGAGTGGGGGCGCCGGTGTTGCGGTGCTAAGACTGCGGATTCGGGTCGTGGACCTAGAATCGGATCGGTGTGTCGGGCTTTCGGCAGGAGTTGTGGTGCTAAGATTGTGGGATTCAGAGAATCCGGATCGGTGTGTCGGGCTTCATTCCACCCTACCTGGGCCGGATGTATCAAAAGGATACCAGAGAGATATGTTCCACGATTGCAAGGGTCACAAAATAACCTGTGTGCTGTCCAGAAGAAATATGTAGAGCTAGGAAGGCCAAATATATATATGTGAGTGGTACACAAATCAAAAACAGATAGTAAAGCTGAATAAGTGCCCAAGTAACTTGTCCCTAGTTGCTGGTCTAAGTATGTCCTAGAATAGTAGTGATAGCAAAGTAGAAACAAGGAGACAAAGGCACAATAGGCAATAACAGGGGGTTAAGTGCAAAACAGCCAAATCCAGAAATTTCAGGGGGCTAGATGTAGCACTAGTAGAAATCCCAAATTTCTTTTTTTTATTTTATTTTTTTGATATTTTTCTCCTACTCACTAACAATGGAGGAGAATCAACAAAAAATTTCAGCTCAAACAGAGGTAGGATGTGGCCTACAGAAAATCTTGAAGTTGCAGAAAATGTCGGGTTTAAACATAAATCAATATTTTCTTTATCTTCCCATTTTTTTTTTGAATTTTTTGACGAGGGCACACAGGGCAGGTGTGGGTATGCCCAACTTTGAGTCAAGAATCTCCTGTAAAAATTTCAGCCAAAATGGACAACCGAGCGAAAAGTTATGCCTGTTTTACCAAAGGGGGGTCGGAGTCGATTTTCCAGAAACCCGAGTCGGGTTAGGGATCGGGTATGGGGTTTTTTTAGCGGCGTGGATGCAGCGGAAAGTGGAATTTGTGGGGATTGGTCCGAGGTGTTGATGGTGTGTTCAGGGTGGGATTAGGTGTGTCGATCAATCAACCCTAGCACAAAAAGCCAACAAAGCAGAGGATGGTGAAAGGGATGGCGGCTAGGGTTGCAAGGGAAACACTACTGATGACAAAAACACAAACTAAACCAGCGACTAAACAAGAACTAGGGCACAAACTCAACACTACGGACTCTGAAATTGAAATATGCAAAGGCTAAACACGTGGTTATGAGCGGAGGGAAAAATTTTTTGGGCTTTTCTGTGGACGATAGGATGAACACAAAAAAAAATTAACTAAGGGTAGTATGAACCTGACAGTGCACCTGAAGCTCTGATTACCACTTGATGTGGACAAGGGTTCCCGATCTTCCGAAAGGTTCTGGATACGTTGATTTGGTCGGAGGCGACACACAAATCGATCCGGCTTCAGAACAGCACGTTCTAAACTCCGCAATCGCAGCACGACGTCTCCTCTGGTTATCAACTGTCCTAAAACGATTGACCTCGCCGAGAAGGCTAATTCCTGCCTGCGAATCAAGAACACAAGCAAGGATAAAGAAGAAAGCAACACAATTGCAGATGTATTATGAATCTCATGAAGTTGGGGTCTCATAAACCGTGATGACGGCAAAACTGTTATGAACAGAATAATCTAAGCAAAACCCGAACCCTAATGGTGCGGCGGCTGTATATGAATACCCTAGGATCGTGCAAGAACCTCTGGACGCACCCCTACTTGGGCTCAACTAGATACAAAGCCCAAAGGCCAAAAACAGGTGACACAGCACCGAAATAGATTCTGGACTCTCTCTATTGTTTCGACGATTTCTGATGAATCCGGATGAATTTTGATATGAGACTGGCGGCATTGGAAAGGTCTTCTTCTTATCTTTCCGTGCATATGTAGAACGTCCAAATCCGAGTCCGTATGCGTCTTGGGCATCCGTTTTAGTGCAGACTGGTCCTGAGCCCCGAAACAGACTCGAAGTTGGTTTTGGTTGGGCCTCCACCTTGGCTTCCACGTCCTTGCTGGTCCTCCACGTCTCCAAGTCCTTCTCCCATCATCTCCTGGTCCTCTCAATATAATCATTAGGTAGCAAACCATTCTCAAAAGTGACATATAATGAAGAACGTAGGAACGAGCTCACCTCTAAATTTAGTCGTCGTGCACGAGCTCTAGTCATTGGACCTTGCAAGTCCAAAATTGGAGGAGTGTTGCATGTATCTTTAGGAGTGATGTCCTCATCACTTAGGCTTTGAGCTTGGGATCTCATCCGCACTCTTAGCCTTAGGTTTGTGCTTTCTCTTCCTATCCTTCTTGTAAGCTTCATGACCATTGGTGTTTGGATCCCCAAGATATGGATGTTTTGGTGATAGATGACAACTATGAAATTGTGGGCTAATATCTACATGAGTGTTGTCTATGTAGGAATCATCTCTTAACTCAACTACAAATCATATGGATGATGGTTGCCTTGGCGATTGATGACAATGACCGCAAGCATGGAGGCTTGTGAACTTGATGGAATCCAAGAGTTGATGGAGATGAATCAAAGTGGAGGACAAGCTATGGTGCAAGTGTTTGGAACACTTGACTAGTTGTTAGGGCTTTGAGTCCATAGGAAAAATTGGACTGTCAAGGGGGTCAAGGTCATTCTCTTAGGTCATGTCTAGTCGGTGATGTGCAAGGTTGCTCGGTGAAATCACAGGCACTAGGTGACAGTGGAGAAGCCAAGGAACTATTCGGAGAAGCCGGGAAACAAAGTCAAGCAAGGACGATGAGTTTCAGCTTCTAGACATAGAGACCGGATAGAGGGGTCAGTGAAGACCGGACTGTACGGTCACTACTAGGAGTTGTCCAGGACTTAGAGCGAGGAGCAGGAAGTCTGTCAGCTAGAGATTATGTACAGACCGGACGGTCCGGTCTACTGACCGGATGGTCCGGTCAGTAGGGATGAAGCAGAGCAGTGAGGAGCTTCAGCGTAGAATGTTTCTGGACTGGAGAGAGAAATGGACCGGACGGTCCGGTCTAGTGACCGGACAGTCCAGTCAGTACAGGAAATTGCCTGGACACTGTTGCGCCAACGGCTAGGAGAGCCGTTACTAGAGTGACCGGACTGTTCGGTCAGGCAGTGACCGGACTGTCCGGTCTGGATATCCAAAAAAGCAATTTCATGGAGCAATGACTAGTTTGAGGTTAGGAGCCTATATAACTTCGTTGCTGAGGTCTTGGAAACCTCCCTTGGCCAGTGGAATACCTGAGAGCATTTGGTAAGGTTCAAGAGGAAAAGAGGAGAGCACTAGGAGGAGATATTGCATATCTTGAGAGTGCTTGTAGAGAGTAACTTGAGCATCTTGCACATCTAAGGCTATGGTGTCCTTGAGGGTGTGATGTAGATTGTTACTCTTGGTCTATGGTGAGACTTAGACCGGTTAGGTGTCGGTGATCGAGCCTATCGTGATCGATTGTGAAGGCCGTCATACATTTGTACATGGTTTGAGCCCAACGGTGAAAGGGGCATCGCTAGTGAGTGCCCGTGTTAGCTCGGGGAGTCCAGCAAGTTCTCGAGGGAGGCGAGCTTGTGCTTTGTGCAGCGGTGACGCACACCGTGTCTTCACTTGAGGAGTGATTGCGGGCTCGCGGGCGAGAACTCCAGTTGGTGGCGGGAGGGACCGGGACTCCGGCGGGAGTGGTCCAATGAGAATTAGGGGAAGGCGCCATCCTTCTGAGACCTCGAGAAAAATTATGAGCATTCCTTGACCCTCTCTTTACTATTCCGCATTTGTGTGCTCTAGTGACTAGGGTGAATTGTGGCTTGCATTGGCTAGTGTATTTGTCTTCCGTACTTTATCATATCATGAACACTAGCATGTGTAGGGTCTTGGCCTACTAGAATTGTTTAGGTTGCTTATCTTGTTAGGCTCAAGTAGTGGGATTTGTTAGATGCATTTGGATTCATGAGTGGCTTACCGATTCAACCCCCCCCCCCCCCCTCGGTACGCCATCAATCCTTACATGTGGTATCAGAGCCAAGTGCTCATCTTTGAGGCTTCACCACCTTCAATGGTATCTGGACTGAGATTCAGGGGCTCCATGAGGGCACTAGTGATGTCAATGAGGAAAGATACTATGTGCTGAAGAACAAGTATGATAACTTCACTAGATTGCCCCATGAGAGAGCTAACACTGTTCAATCTCGTTTTCATGTACTAGTGGAGGAGATCAATGCACTTGGGGATGATTTCAAGATGAAGCCTGTTGAGGTGATAACAAGATTATTGAGGTTATTCAAGGACCCCAAGTATGAGTCCATCATCACCTTCATCTTGCAAGGTGACCTAAACACCAAGACAGTGAAGGATGTACTTTGCAAGATCACCACCTTCAAGAGCTACCAATTGGGGATGGATGATCCTCAACCATCCAACCTTGCTTTACCGGCCGACAAGCAAGAATCTAGCAAGAGCAAGAAGAAAATGAAGAAGATGATCATTGAGGATGATGATGAAGAAGATGATGATGAAGGTGACTTGACCGAGGACTTGGCTCTTCTCATGAAGAAGATGAAGAACTTCAAAAATAAGTTTGCTTCCAAGTCAAGGGGCAAGTGCTTCAATTGTGGCTCAAAGAATCACTTTGTCCGAGAGTGCCAAAAGCCCAGGAAAGAAGCATTCAAGTCATAAGATTCAAGTGAAGAAGAAGAAGAAGACCTCAAGGCCAAACAAAAGAAAAAGAGGTACTTCAACAAGGACAAGGGCAAACGCAAAGGCAAAGCTCAAGACTACAGGAAGAACTTCTCTCGTAAGGCCCTTGTTGCAGAGTGGACAAGCGACAACTCAAGTGATGAGTCCTCTTCCTCAAGTGATGAAGAAGTGGTCAGCCTAGCCATGATCAAGACCACACCTCCACGAGCTCTTCCTCCACCTCCCACGTGTCTCATGGCCACGAGCCAAATTGGGGAGAGTGAGGATGAGACCAGCAATGATAGCGATGATAAGGAGCACACGTGTGCCGAGTTGTGGAGTATGCTTGAGCAAGCGCATGACATCGCCATCAAGAAATCTAAAATGTTGGAGGTGGTAAGAAAAGAGTGTAAGTTGGCTAAGGACCGTGTTGGTGAGCTTGAGAGTGAGCTCAAGGACCTTGGCACATCTCATGAGGCCCTAAACAAGAGTTATGACAAACTCAAGAGTGATCATGTAGAGCTTCATGAGAAGTACAAGGCCCTTGAGATCTCTTACGAGGCCATCAATGTCGAGAACCTTGCCTCTCCCTCCTCTAGTTCATCTAACAGTAATGTATCTACTATGTGTGATGAATTAACCACCTCGGTCAAGGTTTCTTCTCTGGAGCCATTTGTTTTAGAAGACTATCACAAGGTCAAGGAAGAGAGGAAGATGGTGATGGATGGCTTTGAGAGGCTCACACGTGGTAGAGCCATCCACAAGGAGATTCTTTGGGACCACCAAACAAGAAGAGGAAGGTCAAGAGCATATGGGTGCCTAAGTGCATTGTTGATCTTGAGAGATCGGCTACGTACAAGTGGGTGCCCAAGAACAAGACCTAGATGGTGGTGGTGGTGGACCAAGTGCTTTCATAAAGATCATGTAAAGTCCACCACAAGTGACATGGACCTTAATGACCGATCTACTCATGAGGGAGGTAACCGTGTTAGTTCTTGGTAGTAGTAGTGTGTTTTTCTTTATCTTGCATGGCATGGTAATTAGGACTCCTTTGTGACTAGTATGCTTTGCATCCATGCATGTGTAAATAACTATAAGAAAAACACATAAAAATTAGTCAATGTCTAACCCATCCAAGATACCTATAAGCAAGGGGGAGTGCTTGAGATGGTGGTTTGACTTCTCTCAAGGCAAGGGCATGGCTTATAGTGAGTAAGCTTGGGAGGGGTTCAAACTTGACATTGTTAGGTTTCCTTTGTGTCATGTTTTTTAATATTGCATGTATTCACATGGCATGTTTACTTTCATTGCATATGTAAAATGCTTGTTGTATGCATCATATATTAAACACAAAGGAGGCTTGTCCCACTTGGAGATATTTGTGCTTCATGCTCTATATGAGATTACATCTCCATAAGTGTGACCAAAGGAAAGGATTGTGCTTCATGCCCATTGAGCAAGCTCTTATGAACTCCAAGGTTAAACCTACTCGTGTGGTTCATGGACTAAGGCTCATACATACCCATTTGGTTCTTAAGTGCCTTGGTTCTTATTTGCTCGATTCTTCATTTGGCATTTGCGAAAATTATAAGGCCATATAGTGCCACTATTTGAAAAGGAGTGTTTGAGAGTTCCCTCTATATTCCAGTGCAGTGTTTATTTGTGTGTTTAGCGATGGCACATGGAAAATGGAGAAAATCCTTGACTCAACAAATTTCTGGAAGTGACCGTATGCTCCGGTCATTAGACCATAAAGTCCGGTCTCTGCCTAGAGCACAGTGCTTCGGGAGATTGGAAATGGAGATCGGACGAAAGTTTCATTAAATATCGGACCGTCCGGTCTATACTCATTCTGTGCAACCAGAATCTTGGCTTCCAATTTTTTTCGAAGTGACCGGACAGTCTAGTCTATAGAGCGGACCGTCCGGTCAGTTCGCTTGGACGCGCGATGCGAATCCCGATCAGAGCCGTTGATTGATCCCTTTTCGATCTCGGCCGTTGATGCCTATTTGACCTAGGTCAAAATCGATTGTCTCTTTCCCTATTCGCCCCCGACACCGAGTGCTCGCTCTCGCCTTTCTTCGCTGACACCATCGCCTCCACCCCGCTCTCACCAACGATGCCGTCGGCAGCTGACACCTACGCCTTTGCTCGCCCTCGCGCGTAGCCGCGCCACGCGCTCGCCGCACCAGCTCACGCCGCCCGTGTGCCTGCGCCTACCCCCGTGCACACGCCACACGACCAGCAGCACCACCGCACGTCCCACAGCCGCCGCTCGTGGCCAACGACCTCAACCATCTCTGCTCCACCCCCACGCGCAAGCACAAAGACACCCCAGAGCCGAGCTCACCTCTCCTAGGGCAAAGTTCAGGGCTTTTCCCTCCATCCCCACTACCGGTGTCAAAGCTTGTACTTTTTCGGTGATCGAAGCATGCTTCGCGGAGTTCTCACTTCTTGGCACATTGACTTTCCTCCCAGGGTATTGATGCTATCCTCCGTTCATCGACATATGCCATGATTATTGAACAATTTCCTTAATTGATGCAATTAGATTAAATGTCCATGATTAGTTGCATTAATTAGGTATTTTGGCTCAACCTAGGATGCAATTAATTTCGTGCCTATCTGTTAATTGCATGTCTAGGGTTGTCTCCTATCTAGTCTGTAGTTAGATTAATTGCACATTATTTAACTGCACACTAGATGACTCGCAGCAGCCACATATAGTCAATGATCACTATTGTTACTTTGCTTAATTGCCTAGTGATCATGTACTTCATTCAGTGCCAGGTTTTCTATTGCGCATTCTTTCCTAGTGGTGCTTTGCTTGTAGATGTATTAGGGTCTATGCTTATCCCATCTACACCTATGTGTGTGCAGTGACAGCAAAGCAGTCAGCAGATATGGCAGGTTCAGGACAAGATAAGGGCAAGGGAAAGATGCCTGAGAAGCCCAAGACCAAGAAGAGACCGAGGTTGGACCCAGAGTCTGAGAGAGCCAGGAGAGTTGCTAGGCACCTAGAGGCCATGGAGTAGTCTCGTAGGACACCTGGCTCATGTCTGAGGATCAACCAGCCAGCTGAGGACCAGGGTCTGAGGAGGAGCACCAGGCAGAGGACTGCACCTCTGGCTGTCGGAGTTGTTCCACCGCCGTAGCCACAGTGTACTTCGATTTCCCATCAGTGGAGATCGTTAAGAACTGCGGGGCAGGGATCCCCCACGCAGCAGGAGGAGGAGTCATAGGAGGAGACTATAGACGAGGAGACCTCAGAGTCTGAGTCTGAGGAGCTAGTTGAGAAGGAGACTGAGGAGACCGACTAGGAGGCTGAGCAGACTGTTCCCCAGAGGACAGCTCACCGGGCAGGAGACCCATTGGTGTTTGGATCCCCAAGGTATGGATGTTTTGGTAATAGATGACAACTATGAAATTGTGGCCTAATATCTACACGAGTGTTGTCCATGTAGGAATCATCTCTTAACTCAACTACAAATCATATGGATGATGGTTGCCTTGGCAATTGATGACAATGACCGTAAGCATGGAGGCTTGTGAACTTGATGGAGTCCAAGGGTTGATGGAGATAGATCAAAGTGGAGAACAAGCTATGGTGCAAGTGTTTGGAACACTTGACTAGTTGTTAGGACTTTGAGTCCATAGGAAAAACCGGACTATCAAGGGGGTCTAGGTCATTCTCTTAGGTCATGTCTAGTTGGTGATGTGCAAGGTTGCTCGGTGAAATCACAGGCACTAGGTGATAGTGGAGAAGCCAAGGAGTTGTTTGGAGAAGGCGGGAAACGAATTCAAGCGAGGATGATGAGTTTCAGCTTCTGGACATAGAGACCAGACAGAGGGGTCAGTGGAGACCGGATTGTACGATCACTATGGGGAGTTGTCCAGGACTTAGAGCGAGGACCAGGATGTCTGTTAGCTGGAGATCCTGTATAGACCAGACGGTCCGGTCTGCTGACCGGACGGTTCGGTCAGTAGGGATGAAGCAGAGCAGCGAGGAGCTTTGGCGCCGAATGTTTCTGGACTGGAGAGAGAAACGGGCTGGACAGTCCGGTCAGTACAAGAAATCACCTAGACACTATTGCGCCAACGCTAGGAGAGGCATTACCAGAGTGACCAGACTGTCCGGTGAGGCAGTGACCGGACTATCCGGTCTGGATGTCCAAAAAGGCAATTTCATGGAGCAACGGCTAGTTTGAGGTCGGGAGCCTATATAACTTCATTCCCGGGGTCTTGGAGACCTCCCTTGTCCAGTGGAATACCTGCGAGCATTTGGTAAGGTCCAAGAGGAAAAGAGGAGAGCACTAGGAGGAGATATTGCATATCTTGAGAGTGCTAGTGGAGAGTAACTTGAGCATCTTGCACATCTAAGGCTAGGGTGTCCTTGGGGGTGTGATCTATATTGTTACTCTTGGTCTATGGTGAGACCTAGACTGGTGAGGTGTCGGTGATCGAGCCTATCATGATCGGTTGTGAAGGCTGTCACACGTTTGTACACGGTTTGAGCCTGCCGGTGAAAGGGTCATCGCTAGTGAGCGCCCGTGTCGGCTCGGGGAGTCCAGCAAGTTCTCGAGGGAGGCGAGCTTGTGCTTTGTGCAGCGGTGACGCACACCATGTCTTCACTCGAGAAGTGATTGCGGGTTCGTGGGCGAGAACTCCACTTGGTGGCGGGAGGGACCGGGACTCCGGCGGGAGTGGTCCAACGAGGATTAGGGGAAGGCGCCATCCTTCTGAGACCTCGGAAAAAATCATGAGCATTCCTTGACCCTCTCTTTACTATTCTGTATTTGTGTGCTCTAGTGACTAGGGTGAATTTTGGCTTGCATAGGCTAGTGTGTTTGGCTTCCGCACTTTATCGTATCATGAACACTAGCATGTGTAGGGTCTTGGCCTACTAGTCTTGCTTATCTTGTTAGACTCAAGTAGTGGGATTTGTTAGATGCAATTGGATTCATGAGCGGCTTACCGATTCAACCCCCCCCCCCTCTCGGTACGCCTTCGATCCTTACACTTCTGCACCATCATCACATGATTCGCTCCAGTTTTCTTGATGCTCTCCTCGACATTCTTTAGCATCCCATGCAATTTAGCCATAGTCTTCTCCAGGCTATTCATATGAAAATTTATTATGAATGGCTCATAGCTCGCTGGGAGTGACTGGAGAACGACATCCATAGCCAAATCTGGGTTAAGGGGAGAACCAAGCTTCTCCAGGCTGTCAATGTAACCAATCATCTTGATTATATGAGGACTGACCGGACTACCTTCAGCTAGCCTGCACGCAAACAAGGCCTTTGAGATGTTATACCTCTTAATCCTTGCTTGGTTCTCAAATATGCCACGAAGCCCAACAATTATATTGTGGGCATTGGTGTTCTCATATTGCTTCTAAAGCTCAGAGGACATGGTAGCAAGTATGAGACAACCAACATCAAGTGCATCATTAATATGCTTGTCATACTCCCTCTTCTAGGCAGCACTAGCATTTTCAGGTAGGTCATCAGGATAAGAAATTTCTAGAACATATTTATTTTTCTCTTACTTGAGAATAATTCTCAAGTTGCGATACCAATCCATAAAGTTTTTCTATTAAGTTTTTCTTTCTCAAGGATCGAACACAAATTAAAAATGGAATCATATATATGGAATCACAATGGAAACTCATCGGACAAATCATATTTGGCCAATTCCGAGTCATTCATAATGCCTCAATTTTTGTTAGGGTTTCATGACAGACCGTGACACACAGTCCTGATCTCGTTGTCTCCTCCCTTGGTTTATGCAGTTAGCCCCGATGGTGATACCAGCCGGTAGAGGAAAATCGCTTACACCAAGAGGCGACATGACTAAATCAGCGACACATGCGCACTATCTATCAAACACCATGTGAACCTCCCACTAAGACCGATTGGTCTAATCAACCCGCACTACAAAAACATGCAATAGATCTAATCTACTACATCAGCATATCAACTATATGCGCAAGATCCAGATCGCAAACTAAACAAGGTCAGCTCTGATACCACTGTAGGGGAACGGGGAGGCTACGATAGCTAGAAACAATTTCTACCGTTCACCAGGAAGCCTTGTAAGAGGGGATCATGGATCATTACCACTAGATGTGCAGGCGATGTGGAAGCAAGGTTGGAGAAGCGACGTCCAACATAGTCGCGCGTCGATGTAGAGGACATCGTCGTTCACAGCAACCGTCTCCCCCTGGTCCAGCTAAAGCACCACAGCTACAGCGCCTCCTTGCGGTATCCACATGTACAAGGCGGAAGGCCGTGCGTGGTGTGCTAGCACCGGCGGCATGACTTAGGGTGACGTGGGAGAGAGAGAGAGAGGGAGGGAGGGAGGCGACGATGGCTAGGGTTTCTGGACTGGATTATCACCTGCACCTTAAGCCCCTCCTCCACTTAAATAGACCCTTCTAATGGGCCTCGACTAGTTAGCCCATCAGTGGACTAATCCCTCATGGATTAATATCCGTATGACCCTCACATACGGATCAAATTCGCATTGTCTCTTGGGCATATCTCCAACACGATGTTGTGGTTGCGGCCTCGGGGGTTACCAATCACCGCCTCCTGTAGTCTTGCTTGCCGGCGGACCGTTGGCCGGACGAAGGCGTCCCTAGAGGAATCGTTGACTCGTGGTCTCCAATGACCTCCTGATCTTGATTCTTGCCCCGGTTCATTCCTCTCTTGGTAAGGAACCTCAGATTCAAAATCTTGTCGCTTCCTCCTCTCACACTAACAGTCCATGCATAAAAAGATGATGTAGTGTCAAAAGGTTTAGTAATCACCTTAAAAGATATCATCAGTGAAATGTATACTCGCTAGAAGCAGGATTCAAGTGTACGGATATGGTCTTCGCCGATAGCCCTTTTTCTGTCAAATGTATTTTTTGCTTATTCCTGCATTTTTGTATATGTACTTGATGCTGCTTGGTATATACTTGCGGAACAAATGAAGCCACTTGAGTAACAGCTAATGATTTTTTGTGCTCTCTCACAAAAAAAAATGATTTTTTGTGCCATAAGGTATTCCAGAATTGCCGCTAGATTATTTTGTTTGTTTCCTAAAGTTTCATGTCTTAACTCTGAATTATTTGTTTCTCATACATCACTTGATTTTTGCTTAGTGTATTGTATGAGGGTGACATTTGCCCAGTGAAAATGTTCTAATATTAGGCATATCTAATTCAATATAGCAGGCATACCTTAGTGGACCTATTGTGTAAAATACCAAGATCACAGTTTTAAGTTTCCATTCTTGAAATTTTGCTTCTATCTTGCTTCCAGGGTGGCTCATATTCCTGGTGCTTTGTTCTCTCATGTTGATGGAATATCCAACAAGACATCCAGTGTAAGTCAGATCTATTTCTTATACAATTTATTGTCAGTCAGAATAAATTCATACATACTCTGTTTGCTTTCTATGTTTTACAGGTATCTCACTATTTTATCATTGATTCTCATAATGTATTGATATCTTTTTAGCCCATAGATGAAATTTGCATTGGCTAAGCAGAATTTCTACCACAAAATCTTGGAACAACCAAAACATATAAGAACTCCACTGAATGAATTTAGAACATTGTCATAGTCAACTACAGACCACACGCTTACACATTAGCTGCAAGCAGACGATATGGTAGCCAACATCTGAAAGTCAGGATTATATACAAAAACATTGTTGTCTGGCTCCTGCAGTTGCTGTAATTTACTAGCAAAGCTTAATACCGCTCAAGGTGTGCTGGTCCTGTGGTGCCCATACCAGATTCTCTTTTATGTTGATATTTTTTTGGTCTTTCATGAAGTATGATTGATGAGCTAATTGTCAATGCTTCCACCACAGGTACGTTGTGCCAAGAAGGGCTTCAGCACCTGAATGTAACTGCAGAGATGTTGAAACAAAACTTGGTAACACAGGTCGAGGTAGAGAAAGACCTACAACAAGAACACCCACAAGATCAACCTCAACAGGCAGAAGCATATAGCTTGCAGTTACCTGAAAAAGTAGTAGGATGTTCTGCTCGACAGAGTTTTGAAGGTTCCGTTTCAGGTCTGGACGAGGTTAGGCACTTGCTGCTTCGACCGAATGCGAAGAAAATTGTTGATCAAGCGTCGTCTAGGGCACAGGATAAAGGGAAATCACCATCTATACCATTTCATTTGCCCATTCCAATGCCGCAGACTGGTCTTGACAGAGACAAGGATATGCAGCTTCAGAGCGTATTGGCAAAACTTAAGGTGTTTTCTACACCTATTAGCGTACTAATTTATCTGAACATGTATTTGGCCACAAATGACAGATATTAATTTATCTGAATATATATTTGGTCATAAATTATTTGCTCACAAATGTCAATTATCTGTCATCTAAGAATACATGTGGTTAAAAAAATACTATTGCATAGCAGATTTTAGTTGTCTATCTGTATGGAGTATACACAAGTACAACTGTGCATATTCATAGTACTGAGGATAGCACGTGTGTGCTGTATGTATAAAGTACTAGGCGGTATTTATTTCTGTGTAATCTAAAAAAAAGTACTAGGTGGTATTTATTTCTGGCAAAGGTAATAGTACTTGCAACATCTGAGTTTAATGGTGACATTTCTGTAGATTTTCACTGGATAGCATAATCTGAATGTTATGTTCCACCTCAAGACATAAATGTCTATGGCAAAGTCATGCCATTTCATTATCTAGAGTAGTATGACTTTGCCAACCTGAAGGGTGTTGTTCCATAGGGAGTAGACTTGCACTGCCTTGCAAAACTAATAAAGGTGTGTGTTTTACTGTTTACAATTCCATTTTTTCTTTTCTTACATTAACAAACTTCTGCATACAAATGTAGTCATATCCTATGAAGCATAAACTTTTGCACAGAAAATTTGATTTTGGAGGAAAATCTTATTTATCAGTCTCCTGTTGCAGCTTTCTTTATTAATTTGGTTACTAGGGTAAGTGACATGCTTCTATATGTTTCAACCTACAATCTTTTCAGATTGGATTCTAAGCATAAGATATGATTTTCCCCTTGACTGCATTGGTACATGCAGTGCAACTGATGAATTTGCTAAATATATTGATCTTAAAAATTGTAAATTAGAGGAATGAGGCAGCTATAGAAGCCTTGAACCTTAATCTGATTTTCCCAATGACAAAGATGAACCTCAAACATTGGAGCATTTGGACGTGGCCTTCTGTTTAAGTCAGAAAAATGTTAATTCATCAATGATTGAGGGGCTAAGCTTGACCAACTCTTTAGAATGGAAGAAGTGCTTCATCATTATACACTACTATAAGAAATTTTGCAATATGCCTATAAACTCCATGTCTGATTACTATATGCCCATGTTGGTATACAATGTGTTTGTTCACAGCATGTATGTGTAGCCGGTGGGGAGAAAATAAGATTCTATATACAACTTTATTGAACTTCTTAGCATGAAATGGAGAATTCTTTGCATCTTGTATGTGATAAATATGTCATCTATGTGTTCATGGAAATAAAACATTCAGAATTTGTGCCAAATAAGCGTTTAGATGTGCACCGTTTCCAAATCTTTGCTGCAGGTCTGTGCTAATAACAAGATCTATGTGATACATTATGTTTCAGTGTACTCTTTAAAGAAAGTAATTATCAAGCCTTATTATGGTTGTCCTTGTTGCTCAATGAATCAGATGGCAGTCTATGGATGTTCGAGGAGCTTTCAGCCTTGATACTTAGAAAGGAGGCAGGCAAGAAGGGGACCTTGAAGCACTAAAGGCATGAATTCGATGCAAAGCTATGTCAAAATGGCTTCCATGTTGCCTTCCTTCCCATGATTGCTCATTCTATTTTGTTATCACTTTCCAATTTCCGTGCATGAATAATAGTAACGATGTTGAGTATCCTGCTGCAGCTTTAGGGGGTGGGACGAGGTCTCATTGAGATCCTCAGGTTGAGGGTGTAGTCGTGTAGACGCTACGGCGACGTTCCTCGTCGATCTCGCTGTTCTGTTCTTCCCTGGAGTTTGTCTGCCGCGAGCCGTGTTCTCAATGTTCTCCTGTTGAACTGGTTGATGCACCGTATTCAATATCATCGACCTCACTCACTGACGATTAAGCTAATTCGTTGCCCTAAGCAGCTACCAGACGGCAGCGTTCATCATCGTCCAGTCTCTCGTCATCCATAAACTGCAAAAAGACCCGTTGGAGGCCGTCGCGACAACATAGCATTTGGATCAACTCTACGTGTCCAGTCCCTGGTAATAACTCAAGGTTTTGACGTTTCTTTGTTGTTGTTTTAACACATTTTTTAAGGTTAGTTAGTTGCAACTCGAGAACAGGAGCTCGAGCTCCCTTGCCTTTGGCAAATCCCCGAGGTACCGTCTGTTGCACGGATCTAAATAGCACCCAACTGCTAGCTCTAATTGATTGCACAAATTTGCCTGCCAACAGTATGTGTCAATTTGTTTTGATTATATGGTTACTTTCTTAGATGGTTTGTAATCGGATGGTTTTTTATTGACGTCACGGTTAGAGCTATGTCAAGTGCTTGATCATGCTTCTAGACAGCGTGCGAAGAACATTGAGTATTAACAAAACAGTCATGCACAAAAAAGATGCACGCTGCAGCCATCAAAGCCTTGTTTTGCCAGTCCTAGCACACCTGGTCAACAAACTGCAGTTACAAGTAAATTGTGTCTCATTTTCAGTGTAAGGGGAGTTGTCGTCGTAATTTGTTATCCTGACATACACAAGGGCCATGTTCTTTATTTGGTTCCAGGTGGGAAGAAAGATACCGGGAGTACAAGACTACAAGCGTGCGTGTCGTCGATCGAAAGAGACTATATATATTCAGTCCCAATCCAGTAAATAATCTGAATGTTTATTTAAATTGTACTCAAATAGCTGAAAGCTTTGGTTATCCATCAAATTTTACTAATGTACCGATTTGTTCACGACATCCATGATAGGATTGCCAGGTACATTCAGGCATTTTGTTACTCATCGTTATCGTAACACCAATGTTTTACTATTAAATGTATTGAACTATTTTTATTTTTACGATAGTCATGATGCATCCAGTTATAAACACTTCGCATGGAAGGTTCATATATGGATTGATTTGATTCGTTACAGAGATTAATGGAGATGATGATAGTTGGCTACACAATAAGGACCGAGGAGAATTCCTGTTAATGGGCAAATTGGAACGCCTATTGGTTGTGTTACTCACGAGGATGTTCTACTTGATAAGAAATGGACATATCTGCATGAATATCAAAGAGAATATCAGAATCAGGTAAGAGAACCCAAATCTAAAAGGGCAGGTATTTTTTTTATTCTCCATATCTATACTATATCTATTAATCTATCTATACTATAAAGATTAAACTTCGAGCCATCTAAATACACCATGCTACCTATTTACCCTCGCCATCCAAGCCCTTGAATCATCTTCCCAACTCTGGACCCATTGCCAGGTAGGACAAGGACAAAATTCCTAGTGTAAAACCACCCTTGTCTGCCACCATTTTAGCAACTTTTTTCACGTAAGCGAAGCTACCCACACGCACCGACCCACCTCCAGGAATACCGGCCTCTAACGCAGCAAATCAGATCGCATGCACGTAATTCGTGGACTCCAGCGCAAACTAGGCATAGCATGCACGCAATCATCTGACGCTTTCCAAATGCCGCTGCCTCCTCGCATCGCAGCTGGTCGCTTCCCCGCCTCCTATAAAACCGGTGCGATCTCATCTATCGTCTCGTCACCGGCGTGCCTTCGCGGTCATTCGTCACCGCCGTCTTGTCACGGGCTTGCCGGCGCGGTCGTTCTTCGCCGCCATCTCTTCGCGGTGGTTCGTCTCCGTCGTCTCGTCGTCGAAGCCCCTTCGTGGTGATCCGTCGATGTGAGTAATTAGCATTAATTGATTTGTGTAAGCCAACCAATCAATAGATCAATTCCTTCCCGCTGATCATTCACCGATTTTCAATTAGTACTAGTAAAATACTCGTGTATTGTCACGGTTTTTTATTAAAAAAATTTATGGTTAGAATATTTTTTTAACTGTAAAAGATTTCAATTAATCAATTTTTTTGGCTTGAGTATTTGATCTATTTTTATTTTGCTTTACCTTTTTTAGTTTTAAAAAAATATTCATTGTAATAATTTTTGAGTGAGTTATTATTGAAATTCTTGTTATTAGTTTTCATCCAAAATATGATGATAAAGCAATAGATATGATTAAATATCAAATTAAAATTAGAGTCCAATTCAATAAAGGATTAGAAAATGGTTCAAAATTGATTGGTGAATTATTATAGGATACAAACTGAATACGATAACGCTACGGATATATCTGGACACGAAAAAAGTGGGCTAGACAATCGTACCTCAATTAATAAGTTATATATATATATATATGTGTGTGTGTGTATATATATATATATATATATATGATGTTAAAGCAATAGATATGATTAATTGTTGTTAGTATGAAATGTTGAATTAAAATCAGAGTCCAATTCAACAAAAGATTAGAAAATGGTTCAAAAATTAATTGGTGAATTATTATAGGATACAAACTGAATACATAACGTTACGGACATATCTGGATACGAAAAAAATAATCTAGACAACCGCACCTCAATTAATAAGTTATAGAGATTTGCAGTTGAAGAACCGAGAAGGCGACCAGAGGGGGGGGGGTAAATGGGAGCCAATTCAAATTCTTTTCAAGAACTTGGCCTATGTCCCAACTACAACCCAAACCAACCTCTAACCGAGTCACCAAGATTACACACACTAAATTATAATATGTTAACCCAAGGAATGACTTAAACCAAAAGAACACATAGCGAAAGCACAAAAGAAATAAAAACCGAAACAAGGAAGGTCCAAAAGGTCATAGAACAGACCCTGACGGAAGTTTCGTGGTACCCGACGGAAGTTCCGTGGTGCCCGACGGAAGTTCCGTCAATTATGGAAGTTCCGGGCGACGGGAACACTGTCACTCACGGAAGTTCCGGTTCTTGACGGAAGTTCCGTCATGGTCAAAACAACAGCTCCGTTCGGGAAAGAAAATTACCAAAACCCTATCAAACGAACTCCAAAAATTATGAAATTTGGACCAGATGATCCTCAATATATCACGACCCTCCTCTAAAGAGATCCACTCCAAAAAGACAAGGAATCATCATGAATTTCAGATCTTCTGCCAAGAACACCAAAAAGGGGAAACTTGAGAAATCCTTCAAATTGAAGGTGCTAGAGCTATTGATTCGGTCAAGGATCCATAAGAGGATTGTTCTAGCTCATCCTAGCAACAAGTTTCTCAAGAAATCCGAACCAAAAACTCATCCAAAACTGAGATCGAAAATCACCACGAAAATAGCTCCGAAAATAAGAAAAAGAGAATTTCGGGATTCAAGTGAAGAGCAAAATCTTGAGCATGAAAATAACTCTCATATCATAGAAAGGTGCTTACAAGATTCATAGGTACAAGGCTAGGAAGCCACCCTCTTTCTCCCACTATTTGGAAGAGCAAGAGATGTCTCTCACACACCCTTTCCTCTCTTCTAAAACATGAAGTCCTCTCCTAACACTTTGAATAGAGTCCTAACACAAGGCTAATGGGAAGAGAGGCTCCTCTCCCACTAGCCACACCTCTCCTTATATAGGCTTAGGGTCTATTGTTCACATGACCACTCTACCCTTGACCTACATAACACACCCACCTACCACCGGGGGCATAACCGTCCATCTTTTTCCTCATCGCACGAATGCCATCGGACGCTTCACGTCTTTGCTTCATCTTGAAGCAAGCTCCGTGATGGTGCCACATGCACCACCAACCACCGCCACCGGTCTTGAGACCCAAACCGGGAAACCACCTTGCACACTTCTCAAAGCGTGACTTCTCGATGTCGACGCGTGTCACCTTGTCCCACGATCTTGACCATCGGCAAGTCTCTCCCAGTCCCTATCCATCGGGCCCCCTTGTCACTTGCACCGGCATCCCGTTCGCCTTGACTTGGTCAACACACCGTCTTCATCACCATCACGGTTTTGAGGCTCAACCGCGAAACCGTTCGTGCTTCTTGCCTCTCCATGTGTACGGTGTGGATCACCCTTGACTTCACCCAGCATCCTAATCGTCTGACCCCAAGTCCCCTACTTGTGCCCGATCCTCTCGCCGTTGACCGCCAAGTCAACTCCAGTGACCTACACATCATGAGACAAGCAAACACATTTCCCATCTCCTGCAATATCACCAATATCTCCATCAACTCCGGTTAGTCATAACCATGATATGCAAACCCATGCAATCCCTGGATTCCCGCATTTCAACTCAAACACCAAATCCGCTCAAGTCAATTACTCATCACAAATATAGCAAACCATGGCACATATCCACATGGTTTCTCAATCTCCCCCTTAATGAGTACATTGACAACACCAAATGCACAAAGATTAGAGGTTAAAATGCAAAGCCGAATAAGCACATCCAAATGGCCAAACCCAAAGAAAAGGTGAAAACAAGCCATCTAGCAAGTAGGGATCACAAAACCAAGAGTTGGCAAAGAAAATGACTTGAGACGCAAAGAATGTGAAAAGCGCAAGAAAACGCTCAAGATCATGATATGCTCCCCCTCAAGTTGTGGTAGGTCTCATGTAGTGCAGAATGGATAATTTGAGTTTCTTAGAATTATTAGTGCATGACCCCAAAATTTTCTCCCCATTTGGCAATGAACTCATCAAAGAGGCAAAAGAACAAGAAAAACATGCAATGCATGGAAATGCAAACCTAAAGAGCTTCAACAATTATGCAAACAAGCATTTAACTTTGCTAACCATAACCATAGTGCCATGAAGTGTGGCGCCCCTCCCCGCAGGATCGAGGTCCCAACGGTGCTGATAATGCAGCCACTTGATAATACAACATTGGTTCGAATTTAAATTGAATATTACATCAAATAGTTATCAGAGTGCAGCGGAAATAGTACAAGTTCTTGAATTGTTTTGAAACAGCGGAAGCGATTATGATAATTCTACGAGCTCGACGATACAGTGTAGTAATGGTTCATGCCCGAAGAACCATCACTCTAGCATCACACATCATCACTACGGCGGGAAGTCGGACTCCCAGTGGACAGTCCAACCCTCAGGGACTTGCATGTCCCAGGGCAGCACATCTACAGGCAATTCTACTTCTTCATTACCTGAAAACAACAGTGGCACAAAGCCTGAGTACTAATTACTCAGCAAGTCTTACCCGTCAGACTTCTAGACATGCAACGCCTCCAATAGGTGGCTTGTTTGAAAAGACTCGCACTAAGCAACCTATTAGTTCTATCAAGTTTTATTCTTCCATTTAATTGAGTATAGCAGAAATGTAACTTTAGTGCAACAATAAGATAATAAAGCAATGTATAAAGTAAGTGCATCATAAGAACAATAATAGTAACACCAATCAATAAGCATCATAGTTAACTTCCAATCCAGGTTCAACTACGTGACGACGCAATGACCAAATGGTACTCATTACTGCGAGGGACAGCAATTGCAATTGATTTACACCAGCTGGGATAACCCGAGATACACGACACATACGCACCAGTTAAGGTCATATATGGCAACTTTTCGCAAGGACGAAAAATAACTTGGTCCGGGTCCAGTCTCAGCGAGTGGGCATGCCGTTCTACCAACAGTACTTCGCGGTCTGAACCGCCCACTCCAGCAGCAGGAGGATCAACGACCACTGTACTGGGTACCGTCCTTATTGTCACGCCAATGCTACATCAGTTTACTAGTGCCCATAGACTAGCATGTATTCGATACTGTTCAATACTTGACCAAGGGGCCGACCACAGACGGGTCCTAGGTTCGACAAGGCAGGGCTACCGCAGTCAACACCCATGTATTGCTGCAAACCTACACATGCATCTTTCCTGCCCGATCATAACAGTAAAATAAACTTCTTTTTAGGTTCCCGTTCCAGTGGTCAAGTTCATTCCCTAGTATTAGTATCTATCGGGCCTAATAGTTACTAAGCATAGCGACACAGTACCGATACTACCAAAGTTCTAATGACAGTGGCATAGGTCATTTGGGCATCATGCAAGTGGGTTCCAATCGACTCTTATGACCTAATGCAATAATCATAGACACTAGTAATATTGAAAACTAGCAACTTTATAAAATGGCGAATGAAAAACCGGGGCTTGCCTGGATCGATGTTAGTGCTAGCAACTACAACGTCTTGCTCTTGGGGATCAAGGTCCTTCTGTAGATCTTCCTCTTCCTGCTCCGGGTTGTTGTTGCCTATATGATAGAATTGAATTGTCGGTATTATCAAAATACCGTAGAATGCAATGTTATGATGCTCAACGTCTTTTAAATGTTGATTATTATCATGCTCTCAAAGCCATATGCTTCAATGTTCTCGAAGTCATATGCTTCAATGTTCTCGAAGCCATATGCTTCAAAGAAACAAATTAGAGTTTCTTCATTTTATGTATGTTAATCATTTATTAGGGTTGTTGTAGACCTTCAAAATAATCAAGCAATTGTAATAGTAACCAATTGATCCTGATCTTGAGTGATTTATCATGAACAGGGACATAGATGAAGTGTATTTTTACCAATTTACAGCCTCTGGATATAATTACTCTAATTACTAGCATTTATTAAAGTAAAATAGTGGTATGAGCAATTAATTTAATTTAATTAAGTAAACTTAGGTTTCTGCACTTGTGTGAATTACTGGGCATAGAGGCTTGTGTGAGTGATTTTTGTGCCAAGTGGCAGGGGCCAATTAATTATAAAATAATTACTAGAATTAATTCAAGTGGACTCACTAAATAATTTCTAGAGCCTAAAATAAATCATATTTTTCTAAGACAAAAATTGCGGTGACAGATACTTATGCAATTATTAAGCATGCCAAAAATCAGAATTAAATTTGGCTCCTAAAATATCTGGTGAATTAATTTGTGTTTGGATAATTAAATGAATTAATAAAAATGCTAGTACAGAGGCTAAGGTTTATCATTTTACTAAAATAGATCTCTTCAGGGTGAACCTAACAAATTTTGTTTGGGCTCCATTGGAGTTAAATTCAAAATACTAGGAGTTTTCAAAGTTTTAAGCATTTTTTTGGAATTTCTGGTATTTTCTGGTTTAAAGGAGAGGCCACGTAGGCGACACATAAGCGACACGTAGATGACACGTAGGCTGCCAGTAGGATGCCAGTGTGCAGGGTGTCAGCAACGCCGGGAACTCGCCGGAGAGCGGTCAAAGCTCACCGCCGATGGCTGCGCGCGAGGAAAGCTCGCCGCGAGACTACGCACGTGACGCATACGTCGAGGCGAACACGTCTGGGGGGTTGGCGAGGACGGAGGCTCACCAGAAGGGGGTCGGCGATGAGAGGCGGCGGAGCGAAGGTCTTTGGCGGAGTCGTAGAATCGGCTCGGAGCACCAAATCAGTCAGGGCTTGCTCCTAAAGCTTCATGGCGACGAGGGAATGCTCGGCATCAAGTCGGCGTGCATCGGTGATAGCCGGAAGTAGGGGCTTGTCGTGGAGGCGGCTTCGGTGATCGGCGGAGTAGAGACGATGGCCGGGGAAAACACTAGCGACAACGATCTTGCGGTGAAAACACGGGAAAGAAAGGTCAGAGAGGTGAGCTGGGAAGTTGCGCACGAGAGAGGAAAAAGATTGGGCGATGAGTTACCGAGAGCGGTCAATTTCAGCCGGCAGCGTAGAACTCATCGAAGAGGGGTCGCCTCTGATTTTCTTGCAATTCACCCAATGCGCGAGGAGTAACGGTCAAGCAAGGGCATGGGAAGGGAGGAGAGGTCTTTTGCGTAGTGATTTGAGGCGTGACTTGCAAGATAGTGGCAGTGGTGGTCGAGCAGCAAGCTTGGAGCTCAAGTTCTGGCAATGGCAGGGTGATGGGGTGAGAGCGGAAACGAGAGAGAGAGCGAGAGAGGGTGGGTTCTGTGAGCTCGCGGGTTCGCTATCAAGTTGCAGAGAGATAAGAGTGAGTGGGGAGAAGCGGGAGCAAAGAGAACGGCGGAATTGAAGTTTTGCCGGTGATCATGGCATGGTCCAGAGGGAATGAAGAGGGTTGGGCGCGTGAGCAGCTGAGGCAGAGGGGATGGGACAGCACGGGGAGGTCAGCGACACTATCGTACATGGAGTCCCGAGGCGGGGGTGAAGACCGGCCGCGCGGTGCGTTGGCGTCGGCAGAAATCGGCCGAGAATCGGCTCTACGGCAGTGAGAGGGAAAAAGAAAGAGATTTCGCGCTGCACCCCCGGAGTTTTTGATTTCTTACAAATAGGCCCTCGGTCAAAGCTGATTTTTATAAAATCAAAATAAAATAGCTAGGAGTTTCCAAAAATAGTGAAATTTGGTGGGTGGGCTATTTAAATAGTGGAGAACACTCTGGTGAATTTTATTTGTGATTTTCATAAAAGTATTTTTAGAATTAATCAAATGCATTAATTAGTTATTTAAGAATCAATTAATTAATTAGGGGTCTTGCCAAGCAGATAAAATGCCCAATAATTTCATAAAATTCTATTTTATTATTAGTAACATGCTTATGAATTTATTTAGCATAAGTTGTATTGAAATTTTTGAATTGCTTCAATAACTTGATTGCAGGGTTTTTATTTGCCTAGAATTAATAAAAGGGAGTGAGTCCTAATATTTCATGCTATGTTGTTCATAACCTAAGCTCTCCATGTTGGTTAATGAAGTGAGACACCTAGGGTGTCACATGAAGTGTAAAAGCAATATCTCCCAATCATGCAAAGATCAAAAATAGATAGCAAGGCATAAACACCATGAGCTATACATGCGAAGCAGAAAGATTGACTAGCTTAGATGGAATCAAATTTTGCTTATCATGAGAAAATCTGCCATCACATGTGTAAGTACTCTCACCCAAGGCAAAACAAGCATCAAGTGAATCAAAAGATACTAGCCAGTCTCAATCTCAACTAGGGCAACAAGCATTCACAGAAAATAAGCTCAACAAACGCTCACATATACAACAGAAACTCAGTTGATCAAGTGATTATTATTTATCCTCATGTGTCCTCTTATCCATGCGGAGGGTCGCACGACTGGGTATGGCAAACACACCGAGGCTTCAAGTCACAATGTTTGGATTTAGCATTATTGAGTAGTTCTTGATCAAAGCACTTAGCAGATTTTTCAGGATTATGCACAAGACAAAAGAGCATGCCTTTGCAGCAAAAGGAACACATGTTCCCACTATGTTACATCATGAGCTAAACATTTGCAAAGCCTTCCACTTCACAAACACAAGGTGCCAAAGCCAAGACATCCTCTAGACTAGCCTCAACGCAAGTTTCAACACGGATAAAAGCAATTATACACATGGTGAGCAAGTTTAGCAAGATTAGATCATAAGATTCATAAGAAGCTCAGTTTACCTTTAAGATTAGCAAGTTGCTTACATGAGTTTATAACAGGCCATCTAGAAAATCTAAGCATGAGAGATTACCATCACATCCACACAACTTAGCTCAAGCTCAATCATAGCAAAGAGAAATGCAAGAAAGCATAAGAATCAAAGCTCATCTACCAATGCATATATTACATATGAGATGCAAAGCAAAAATGGTAAGATACATATATACAAGTGAACACTAACTCCCCCTCAAATGATGCCATAAGGATGACAAACACCAAGTTCCCCCCAAAGAAAAGCATATCTCAAAGCATCTAGGGGCTTGGTGAGGATATCAGCTAGTTGGTTTTTGGTATCAATGTATATGAGCTCAACATCCCCCTTCTCAACATTATCTCTCAGGAAGTGGAATCGCACATTGATGTGTTTGACCTTACCATGTTGGACTGGGTTTTTGGCTAAGCACATGGCACTGGAGTTATCACACATGAATGGAACACCCTTAAAAGTCAACCCATAGTCTCTCATGGTAGACACAATCTATAGGATTTGTGAGCAGCAGCAGCTATATACTCAGCCTCTGTGGTGGATTCGACAACACTCAACTGCTTACGAGAAGACCAACAGATCAAAGAAGTACCCAAGAAATGGCAAGTACCAGAAGTGCTCTTCCTATCAATTCTACACCCAGCAAAGTCCGCATCCGAATACCCAATGAGATCAAGAGATGAAGATGCAGAGTACCAAAGACCAAACTCAAGGGTGTATTTGAGATACCTGAAGATGCGCTTGACAGCCTTGCGATGAGTCACCCTTAGGGAAGCTTGAAAACGAGCACAAAGACACACCGCAAAGTGTATATCGGGTCTTATCGCTGTCAGATACAAGAGGGAGCCAATCATGCTCCTGTACTCCCTTTGATCCACCGCTTCACAATCTTCATCAGGGTCAAGAGCCATTGTAGTGGACATTGGTGTAGACAACGGCTTCACATTGACCATGTCGAACTTCTTCAGGAGATCTTTCATGTACTTGGCTTGATGTATGAAAGTGCCTTTCTTGCACTGCTTGATTTGAAGCCCAAGAAAGAAGGTGAGCTCTCCCATCATCGACATCTAAAATTCACTTTCCATAGCTTCCTGAAATCTGGACACAAAAGCATGAGAGGAACCACCAAAGATGATATCATCCACGTAAATCTGAACCATTAGAAAGTCATTGCCATGCTTTAGAGTGAACAAGGTTTTATCAACACACCCCATGACATACCCACGCTCTAGCAAGAAGGTCTTAAGCCTAGCATACCATGCCCTAGGTGCTTGCTTTAGCCCGTACAAAGCCTTCTAAAGCTTGTACACACGGTTTGGATATTTGTGGTGCTCAAAGCCTGGGGGTTGCCTCACATATATTTCTTCCTCTATGAAACCATTTAGGAAAGCACTCTTGACATCCATTTGATAAAGTCTAAGGACCTTGGAGGCAGCAAATGCAAGCAATATCCTAATGGCTTCTATGCGAGCAACAGGAGCAAAGGTTTCACCATAATCTAAGCCCTCCACTTGGCTAAAACCTTGAGCAACTAGCCTAGCCTTGTTTCTCACAACCTCACCATCCTCCCCATGTTTGTTTTTGAACACCCACTTGGTTTCTATGACATTGACATTTTTAGGAGGCTCTACAAGGGTCCAGACTTTGTTTCTCTCAAAGTTTTCCAACTCCTCATACATGGCATTAACCCAATGTTCATCAGATAGTGCGTGTCCAACATCCCGGGGTTCAAAGGTTGCAACAAAGAGAGAATTGGTAAAGCAAGCAAGATGTGTAGACCTTGACCTTGTTGTCCTCTCATAGAGATTACCGATCATCTGTTGAGGTGGGTGTCGACGCTGAATGTGGTGAGGAGCCTCTCTCTCAGAGTGTACCTCCCCCTCAACCACAGCTGGAGCTCGCTCAACAGTTGCTGAAGTTGATGTAGAAGCTTCTGGACCCTCTGCTGGAGTAGTAGTAGCAGCAGGAACAAGCTCAGATGAAAGATGAAGTGAATCATCATCATCATCATCAAAGCCCTGTAGGTCCTCTTCCACAAATATGCTCTCCTTCAGCTCCTTGTCACCTGCAGACTCAATCATATTCCTTGCACAAGAGTTTGATTCATCAAAGGTTACATCGTAGGATTCTATGATGGTGTTAGTCTCCAAATTCAAAACTCTGTAGGAATGACCATGAAGAGAGTAACCAAGAAAAATGCCATCGGAAGACCTCGACTCAAACTTATCAAGATTTCCATGCTTGATAATAAAGCACTTGCAACCAAAGGCACGCAAATGAGAAACTGAGGGCTTTCTCCTAAAATGCGGCTCATAAGAAGTCAAATTAAGAAATGAGCGCAAGAAAATCCGATTAGAAACATAGCAAGCAGTGCTAATGGCCTCAGCCCAGAATCGCCTCGGAGTCCTATGCTCATCGAGCATCGTCCGGGCCATCTCCACTAAGGTTATGTTCTTTCTTTCAACCACACCGTTCTGGTGGGGAACACGAGGTGCTAAAAACTGATGCTCAATACCATGCTCAAGACAGAAAGCATCAAAGGAGGAGTTCTTGAACTCGATGCCATTATCACTGTGAATTGCTCGTAATGCACCAGGGAGTTCCTTGAACAACCTCAAAGCTAAGCTCCGAAAGTGATGAAACACTTCATCCTTGGTCTCAAGAAAGTAGACCCAAGAGTATCGAGAATAGTCGTCAACAATCACAAGAACATACCACTTCCCACCCGCCGAACGAACCCGAGAAGGACCAACAGTGTCCATATGCAGCAACTCTCCAGGGTGTTTAGTCATCACCAAATTGATTGGTGGATGAGAAGCGGCAATCATTTTCCCATGATGACATGGAGCACAAACCAAATCCTTATCAAATTTGAGCTTAGGCAATCCTCAGATCAAACCTAGGCTACTCAAGCGACATAACAAGTCAAAGCTCATGTGACCCAGTCTCCTATGCCATTTCCAGAGCTCAGAAGAAGATTGAGCAAACAAGCACTTGTGAGAACCAGGAGAACCAGCAAAATCAGCCTGAAAAACTCTGCCAATGCGAGAAATCCTACAAACATTCGACTTAAAGCGCACTTCCAAACCAACATCAAGAAGCTGAGAGACAAAGAGGAGATTGTACTTGAGATACTCTACCAAACCAACATCCTTGAGAGTGAATTTTTCATTTACCTTTACCACGCCTCTTGCCTTCACTCTCCCTCTCTTGTCATCTCCAAAGGTCACATACTCCCGCCGCTTCAAGGGAGTGAGGCTGGAGAACCACTTTGCATCTCCGGTCATGTGGCGTGAACATCCGGAGTCCATCAACCATTTGTTCTCTAAGCCTCCACCTGCTGCCTACAAAGAACGAGAAGGAAAAGTTGATGGCTCAGTGCTGGGGTTAGTCAAAAGAGATTTCGGAATCTAGCACTTAACCATACGACTGGTAGTAGTCATCACAGTTCTTTGCACATTATCATTTGAACGCATCGGATGAGAACCACGATGGGGAAATCGTGGCCTGTCAAAGCGTCTCGACTCAAACCTTGGGTTGTGAGGATAGAAATCATCAATGTGAAAGCCAAATCCATGCGAATGACGCTCACCACGATGGGGAAAATGTGGGGCACCAAAGCGCTGCTTTGCAAAGCCTCTGTTTCATGAATCAAAGCCATATGAGGAATGACCCTATCCACGATAGGCACGAGAAAAAGAGCGAGGCTGAAAGTCAACAAAATCATCATAAAAAGCATCCCTAGTCAACTCAGCTTGCTTCCTCTCAATCCTCTTACGCCTATAACAGAATTCATCCAAGTGGCCCTTGCGACCACAAAACATGCAAATGTAGACACTCTTAGGATTAGGCTTGGTTTGCATTGCGGGTTTGGGTTTTGGCTTCTCTGTTTGCTTTGGGTTGAAGGAGGGTTTGGGATTGGGTGGATAGTATGTGTCAGTGGGTTTGATGGTATTTTCCTCATCCTTGTAGCTGGAGCTAGGTACAAACTTACCCACATTCTCACTCTCCTTGTCACATCTCTCAAATCCCAAGCCCAAGTTATAGGTTGACCTAGAAGAACTCTCCTTTACTCTTGCCAAATCACTCTCAATCTTTTCCTCACTCACTAGGGTTCTCTGGAGCCTAGAAACAAGATAGTCATTTTCCTGATCTAGGACTTTGTTTTTCTCCCTAGTGATTACTAGCTTGTCCTTGAGGGTGACACACACTTCACACGGATGTGGAAGAACTTTCGAGCGAGTCTCATGAAGCAACTTGGACTCAAGCTCTTTGACTTTGAGGGACTGAGCTTCCAACTCATCTGTGAGCTCGGGGCACTTCTGACATGCACCCAAAAGAGTTGGTCTAGCTTTGAACTCATCAAGCTCCTTGAGGGCACTCTCAAGCTGACTGACAACTTGAGCATGCACACTCTCCCTCTGTGCAAGATCACTCATCACAACTTGACAAGACTCACACTCTACAACCATGTCATCCTTAGCAAGCTTAGACCTAAGCGAAGCAATTTCAAAATCAGCACTCTCTAACTTAGACTTAAGCTCTCTACTCTCACAAACAGCACTGCAAAGCTTATCATTTTGCAAGAGCAGAACATCATGCAAATGATCAAGTTCAGAAGAGAGCTCATCAAGAGTAGGAGGCACCTCGCTTGTGTCAGAGTCGGATCTAGAGTCGGTGTCGTGGTCGTTCTTTGCCATGAAGCAAAGCCCAGTGAAGTCATCCTTCCTCTTGACTCATGGCTTTTCAACCTCCTCCTCCGAGCTTGTAAGGCCTTCGCTTGATATGAGGTCGACATCACTTAAGGCGGCAACGCAGGCGCGTGCAATGGCCTTGGCAAACTTCTTGGAGTTCTTTCCCTTCTTATAGAAGCAGTTCTTCTTCTGCTTGAAGTCTTCAGTGTTGTTGTCGCGGTACCTAGCCTTCTTCTTCTTCTTGGGACAATCAGCGATAAAGTGTCCTGGGTCACCACACTCAAAGCAGGTTCTTAAACCACCGCCTTCTTCCAATTGTTGTAGAACCTCCTGAACTTCCATGTGAGCAAGGACAACTCCTCATCAGGAATGCACTCCATCTGTTCATCGGAAGCTGCAACAAGAGAAGACAAAGCAAACTCCAAGGAAGACTTGTCAAGTGAGGGGTTAGTTCCATAAGAAGCACAACTGTGATCACCCTTCTGAGAACTAGAAAGCAAAGCCATGCTAGAAGAAGGAATAGCAAGATTAGGATGAGATTTTCTAGACAGTTCATGAGATTTCAGCTTGCTATACAGTTGCTCACAGTTCAGGGTATTGAATTCAGCAGTTTCTTCTAGAGCAGCAATTTTAACCCCCCCAAACATTTTTATCAAGTGAATACAGCAGTTGCCTAGCTCTATCATTGTCATTGTATATAAGGTTACCACAAGCCCGCAAGTTGCACACAATTGCCTCAAACCTATGAAAGGTGTCATCTAGTGACTCGCCAGGTTTTTGTGCAAAGGTTTGGTACTGTCTATTGTAAGAATCCTTACGCATAGACTTGACTTAGTTGGTACCCACATGGTAAGTGCAGAGCTTAACCCACATAGCATGAACAGTGTCAAGGTGTGCAACCCTATCATGTTCACTCCTACCAAGTGCAGAGAGCAGAATATTGACAGCTTTGGAGTTGTTCTCATACCTGACTAACTCACCTGCAGAAGCAGTGTTCAGGTCTTGTGGTATAGCATATTCCTGATCAACAATCTCCCAAATCGCACGTCCTTGACTCAGCAAATACGCCTTGGTCCGTGACTTCCAGTAGGGGAAGTCCTCTCCATTGAATATCCACAGCTTGATAGCACGCTTCTCCATGCCGCCTTCGGATCACAAAGCTGGTGAAGGTCAACTAGTGATCAAACCGGCTATGATACCAATTGAAGGACCGAGAAGGCGACCAGAGGGGGGGGGTGAATGGGAGCCAATTCAAATTCTTTTCAAGAACTTGGCCTATGTCCTAACTATAACCCAAACCAACCTCTAACCGAGTCACCAAGATTACACACACTAACTTGTAATGTGTTAACCCTAGGAATGACTCAAACCAAAAGGACACATAGCGGAAGCACAAACGAAACAAAAACTAAAACAAGGAAGGTCCAAAAGGTCACAGAACAGAGCCTGACGGAAGTTCCGTGGTACCCGATAAAAGTTCCGTGGTGCCCGACATAAGTTCCGTCAATTACGGAAGTTCCGGGCGACGGGAACACTGTCACTCACGGAAGTTCTGTGGTTCTTGACGGAAGTTCCGTCATGATCATGGAAGTTCTGTCATGGTCAAAACAACAGCTCCATTCAGGAAAGAAAATTACTAAAACCCTATCAAACGAACTCCAAAAATCACGAAATTTGGACAAGATGATCCTCAATACATCACGACCCTCCTCTAAGGAGATCCACTCCAAAAACACAAGGAACCATCATGAATTTCAGATCTTGTGCCAAGAACACCAAAAAGGGGAAACTTGAGAAATCCTTCAAATCGAAGGTGCTAGAGCTATTGATTCGGTCAAGGATCCATATGAGGATTGTTCTAGCTCATCATAGCAACAAGTTTCTCAAGAAATCCAAACCAAAAACTCATCCAAAACTGAGATCGAAAATCACCACGAAAATAGCTCCGAAAATAAGAAAAAGGGAATTTCGGGATTCAAGTGAAGAGGAAAATCTTGAGCAAGAAAATAATTCTCATATCATAGAAAGGTGCTTACAAGATCCATAGGTACAAGGCTAGGAAGCCACCCTCTTCCTCCCACTATTTGAAAGAGCAAGAGATGTCTCTCACACACCTTTTCCTCTCCTCTAATACATGAAGTCCTCTCCTAGCACTTTGAATAGAGTCATAACACAAGGCTAATGGGAAGAGAGGCTCCTCTCCCACTAGCCACACCTCTCCTTATATAGGCCTAGGGTCTATTATCCACATGACCCCTCTATCCTTGACCTACATAACACACCCACCTACCACCGGGGGCATAACCATCCATCTTTTTCCTCATCACCCGAATGCCATCGGACGCTTCACATCTTTGCTTCATCTCGAAGCAAGCAACATGATGGTGCCACGTGCACCACGTGCACCACTGCCACCGGTTTTGAGGCCCAAACCGGAAAACCACCTTGCACGCTTCTCAAAGTGCGACTTCTCGATATCGACGCGTGTCACCTTGTCCCGCGATCCTGACCACCGACAAGTCTCTCCCAGTCCCTATCCATCGGGCCCCCTTGTCACTTGCACCGGCATCCTGTTCGCCTTGACTTGATCAACACGTCGTCTTCATCACCATCACGGTTTTGAGGCTCAACCATGAAACCGTCCGTGCTTCTTGCCTCTCCATGTGTACGGTGTGGATCACGCTTGACTTCACCCGGCATCCCAATCATCTGGCCCCAAGTCCCCTACTTGTGCCCGATCCTCTCGTCGTTGACCGCCAAGTCGACTCCAGTGACCTACACATCATGAGACAAGCAAACACATTTCCCATCTCCTGCAATATCACCAATATCTCCACCAACTTCGGTTAGTCATAACCATGATATGCAAACCCATGCAATCCCTAGATTCCCGCATTTTAACTCAAACACCAAATCCGCTCAAGTCAATTACTCATCACAAATATAGCAAACCATGGCACATATCTACATGGTTTCTCAGCAGTCTACATGTCCGATAGACAGGTTGTTAACATTTGGCTAGCCATGGATCCTCGTGTAAGAACGACAAGCGGTATAGGCGTTGATGAACATCGACAACACGGTGATATTCAAGCCACGTCTGCTGTAGACTACACGCCGAAGCGGCCTAGGATGTTCACTTCCGAGGAGATGCAGATGGGGGTGGGGGGGGCAAAGAGTGGTGTGTGGACACGGGAGGCATGTTCATCGTCCCGTACTGTCGTTGATAGTGTGACTGGAAAACAGGAATATTTGAGGCTGCTACTCTGACACAGAATTGCTCCATGTCACCTGGAGGAATCAAGCTTCAGCCTCCGATAGTTAAGTGGTGGTTGAAAGCACCAGTTCCACCAGCGAAGGGAAGACGCGCTTGAGAAGTGTTTCGGTGGAGTTTTTTTAAAGTTAGCACAAATCTTAAAGTAGCCAACCTAATTAAGTTAATATTTTTTTAAAGAAAATTCTAGGTCTAGGGGCCAGCGCTAGCCCAGCCCAAGTTCAATCCGTAATCTTGACGAGCCCGAGCGGCAAATTCAGATCGACCCGAGTAGATGTCGTGCTTCTTCGTTCAGTCCTGTATTCCTCTCCATGCTGGCCGTCAATCGGTGGCAGTGGTGCTCCAACATCGGTGATTGAACAGTCCATCGCCCAGTGACCGGTGTCGTGCTCCTTCTCGCCATGCTCCTACTGCCCCTAGTCCTACTGCATCTTGTTCGATGTCGTTCTCACCTAGCCAGTAGCAGGTGCAGTGTTACAGTCCATTCGGTCTGACCCTCCCTCTCATCGATGGTCGATGAGGCGATGCCGCTGCAGGAGATGAGAGGAGAGCATGGGAGACTGAGAGGGGACATTATAGCTAAGCATCCGGGCCGCTCGGACCGGCCCGGCATGGCCCAGTTTAGCACGGCCCAGCTAGGCACGCCGGGACAACTGGTACATGCCTAAGCATGCTCCAGGCCTGGCGGCCAACCCGTGGCACGGCCCGAAGTTGCTTGAGCCACCGCCATGCCAGACCGTTTGGCTCGGCGAGCACGACGAACCGGGGGAGGGGGCACGGCGGCGTGCAGAGAGGCGAGCACGGTGGCGCACACAGAGGCGCGGGACGCAAGGGGAAGAGGCGAGCGGCGACGCGCGATGCGAGGGGAAGAGGCGAGTGGTGGCACACGGAGAAGAGGCGGGCACTGACGAGGGGAGGGGATGGGGACGCTGACGAGGGGAGTGGAGGCAGACGATGGCGAGGGGAGGTGCCGGATGCGGGAGCGGCCGAGCGGGGGCAAGTGGGGCGTGGCGGCGCGCGATGCAGGGGGGAGGGGAGCGGACGCGGTGGGGAGTCTGGGACTGGGTAGGGAGATAGCTAGGGTTTAATAGTGGGCTGAAATGTTGGTGGGCGCCTCCTCCTTTCATACATACGTGGGTATCATATATATTTGTTTACTGAGAGAATTACTCTTGGGGTTTTCTCATGTAAGTCTTTTCAATATTTCTCATAAGCTCTACGAAACAGTCATTTAAAATCCCTCCAGGGATCACGTGAGCCGCCGTCTCCTGCGTTGGCCTCAGACAGCCAGGGTTGATGTGAGCCGCCGAGGGTCCGGCGAGCCTCGGTCACACCGATGAGCTGCCTACGAGGATTGCTATTCGTGCAAAAGTGAAAGATGGAAGGCGTGAGAGGCAATCAATTGGAAATGTTAATCATGATGGAAGGTGAGAGGCAATTAAGGAAATGATCAATGCATGACAAAAAGGAACGACGCATGGAAATAAAATTCATCCATGCATGTGCAAAAGTAAAAGATGGAAGGCGTGAGAGGCAATTAAGAAAATGTCAATCACATGACAAAACAAAGAACAAATCAGTACTAATTTAGTTTGAGCGTGCAAGAGTGAAGGATGGAAGGTGGGAGGCAATTAAAGAAATGATCAATACATGACAAAACAAGGAAAGCACAGACAATAATTCAGCCATGCATGCAACGCCTTGGTTATAGGTTGGTGGGTAGAAAATGTTTGAGTAAGTTTAGACGGTGAATTACAGACTTGTAACACTAAGAGGTGTTAAGAATTTGTGACATTATGTCACACTTTGGTCAGATAGCGGACCTTTCTATTGATCCAAGGGCGGATGGGTGGGGGATAGTTGAGATCAAGAACGCCTAGGGGTGGTGGGTAGATGATTTGCTGGTGTAAAAAAATGGGTTGAAGTTTAATCTTTATAGCCAAATTTTGTGCACATATGTGTTGATGAATCATCTTGAAAACGCTCCTAACCCCTTCATAGGGCCGTGTATAGTAAGTGATCTGAACCTGTCTGGAGCGAGCCCCCCTTAGAGGCAAGTGAAGTTGGTGAGCCGTATGATGGGCAACTATCTCCTGCCCTCCTTGTGCCCAAAGCGGGGTGGGCGACTGTGGTTCGAGTCTTTTTTGATCGGGTAGATCCATATGTTCCGGGGGGGGGGGGGGGGGGGGGGAGGGGGGAGACGAGGTGTAGCGCAGTCTGGTCAGCGTCACCTACTTCTTCTAACCGGGAAACCCCCGGGAGGGGTTCGAATCCCCTCTGCAAGATGCGTGACCATGGAATTAACACCTCTATGACTGGCGCAAGGTTCCCTTTATCTTGTCGATTGCCTGTGGTACCCAATGCCATGGGACCAGATAAAAGCCTGCATTCCCGCAAACCCAGATTAAATACAGAAATCCAATAGGTGATCTCGATCACCATTATATGATAAATTTCATGTCATTTTCCGAGATGTTAGAAAATACATAGGGAGAGCATGACAAGTAGATCTCTTGTTGGGTTGGACGTTGGAAGAGTTTGATGCGCGTAGCGAGGCCGCAGGTAAAAGCACATTGGAAATCCTTCAGGTCCAGGAGCTCCTAGTTGACAGAATTCCGGGGTGTTCGTCGCACTTCTCAAGAAAGAAATAGTTGGAAAACACCGACAGCATGGTGAGAATGGTAGAAGATGAAAGTGACGGTGATGGAGATAGTTGGCTACAAAGACGTGAAATGCCGATCTGCAGAACTCCATATTGAAGAACAATATACTAGCTTAGAAGGTAATTATCTGTTTTGAGGGCGGCATTTTCAGCTGCTACATGTACACATTGTCATGCTATTAATATCTTCCTATTATGACATTTATTATGTAGGTTCATTGACCAGGAGCCAGGCAAAGGCAGCTAAGGAGAGGCTTCGGTACTCACTTATGTCGGACGATGCCAGGAGGGTTAGAAGTGTGCAGAAGCGAGACATGTACGTACAAACCAAAGATAAGAAACGAGTCGGTACGTCTATGACTTTCGATTGTCTTTCGGTAGTCTCCTTCCTTGTGGGCATCATGGTACGTATGAGTAATCATATTTGCATGCCTAGCAGAGTCATGCACCTCGTAGATACAAGCTAACAATACTGCAACTTCAACTGTTGATGACCCTGCATTTGATTCTGGTATACGAGAGCTGGATTCCACCGAAAATAACAATCCTGGTTTGTATTTTTCTTAACTGTCGTGCCGCTATATCACACGTGAGAAATGTGTAGCTCTTCAATTTACAGGAGAGACATGACAGAAATAATTCTTGTTTTCGAGTGTCTTGATTATATATTCACGCCTACATGTCTACTCGCTAAATACATCTTTGGTTGTCTTTCTTCCATCGATAATTATCTATTTTACACAATTAATTTATAATAAAATAATATTTATATTTGTATGTCTTTCAACATATTATACCATTTAATACATGATATCTTACTAGAATAATGGCAACGTGCGTGTCGCACGTGTAAAAAACTAGTATACTATAAAGAATTAAAGACAAAACATTTTGAGCAATGTTCCTGCGACCTATGTCTCACCCACGATATTCTAATACCCACCAATTTGGATCATTAGATCCAAATGGGACTAATTCATCTAGCCCTTGGATTAAAACATGTACCCACTGGATGGTTATATGTTACACCTCTTACACCCCATCAATACTAGAAAATCACTCAAGAGATACTCGATTTTGAGATTTTTTACACCCAGGATCCTACCCGCACACGTGTTTACAGATTGATTTCCCCTAAACTACGCAAACACATTCCATATAAATATATAAACCTTCCTTACCATCTACTAATTCAAATTTAATTTCAATAACAACGCCTATTTTCAACATGCACTTTCCATATAAACTAATATTCTTACCTGCCTACCAAACCAATTTTTTTCTTTCCTAGACGCTATTATTTTTCTGAAAATCATGCCCCCCAAATTAAGCCTTTCCATTAACATCATCCCTTCCTTAATTTTGTTTCACTTTCCTAAATTCTTCCCTTCCACTATACACACTTTTTTTCTTTCCTAAACACTATTAATTTTCTGAAATTTATGTCCCCATAGTTAAGCCTTTCCATAATATGAATTTATTTTCCTCCTGCACCAGACCAAGACCAAATGATGATTTATGCCGGCGAGCGGTGGCTCGACTGATAGGGTTCTTGTAGATGAACCCCAATTTGGCAGCATGATCAGATCACCCCCATTCAAGGCTGACGACCTGTCCACATCATCCACAAGGTCGACACATTCCACCATCAAGCAAGCCGCACGATCAAGACGTCGAGGCTGGTGAATTTTTCTTGTCATCGCCGAGTTCAGCATATTCTGGCGTGAAGTTTGTCTACATTAGTCTGCATGTGTAGGTGTCAAGGTAGGCGCGCTCAAAATTCTTCTACTTGTTGCTTCATGGTTGCCATTTCGTATCGTTCGTGATATCTAATGGTTGTCTTCTTCTGTCACTACATGATGTCATGTTTGTTGGAGGAGGAGCAGTGATCCATGGCGATGCACACCATTGTCATGTTGGGCAACAACTATGTGCTGACAGGAATTACCGGTGACCGGCACCACTTCATCAGCAATATCAAGAATATCTTCTCTATCACTAATTGCCAAATTGTCCATCCGGTGTGCTTGTGATGTTTCTTCTCTTGTAGCCTCTATATCTCACCTCAAGTCATGTCAGTTTTACCCTGCCTCCTCCTGCCCAAACTGGCATTTTATAACATCCACACCAGAATCGTAGGCGATATGACATGAATCTTGCTTACTGTAGGGATCCACGACAATGGTGGTTGTGATGAGTTTGCGGTTGGGCAATGACGGCTGCAAGCACACAACCACGACCATGGGAGACGATGTCTACAAGAGCAAGATCTCAATGGTGGGCGACAACATCTGAGCACACTGCCATGATTTCTCTCTCAATGGTGGGCGACGACATCTGAGCACACTGCCATAATTTCTCCTTCAAACTTGTTGTATGTTGAGGTACTGCCCCAAGCTGCCCCTGACTATATCTAGCTAGCTGCAATGAGTTTCATCTATTTGATGGGATTCCCTATTGATTTTTCTCCTGCGGTCAAGCTTCCATCAGTGGCAGCCATAGCTATTGTTTTCCCTTTGTTTTTCCTTCCAGCGGTGCCGTGCTCGCGCCCATTGCTCTGGATTCGTCGTCGATGTCTCTCTCGTCGCGTTGGACCGGACCTCCATCTGTCGTTGGGACCTGACGCATGGGAGCAGCCGCACGCTTGATGTCCCTCATTCGGCCTCCAGATCAAGAACCAAGTGCTCTCTCTGAGCGTGCTACGCCAACAAAGATTGTTGTGCATCTCACGATGAAGTGAGGATTTTCTTCTAAATCATCTCGCCTTTTGTGGGTTTGGGTTTTTAGCTCGTCCATTGTTGGTTCTTTGTTGAGTGTGATGCAACCAACCTTCAATTAATTTCAGTTTCTATATTGAATTACAGTCGTTGAAGCCCATCAAGAGTAGGGAGACTGATGACCATCTGTTCTAGGCGTTCTTGTCGTCGGCTTGCCGCCAACAAACCTAATGACGATGTTATGCTTGACTCTTTCAACAACACCAACATGGCCAGTGTGCTCTACGTGTTTGCCCAGCGTAATGTGCCGTGTCTTATTTGATCGAGTTGCATCGCATCATTGTCTGGCAGATTAGCTTTCCAGGTTTGTCTGCTCCACATGCTCATGACTTGTTTGCTGAAATGTCTCATACAATTTTTTTTCTTTTCTAGATCTTTGTTTATTTAATTGATTTCATGATTTGATACTGGCAGGGTTTCTATTTGGGAAAAGTTAAAATTTTGCAATGGATTCCCTCTAGGTGAAAAAAATGACTTGGACTCAAGTGCCTCAAACAATATTTAGACTATTTGCAGTTGTACATGAATTATCCAAGTTAATGGTTTCATTCATTTATTATGTTATTAAGCGTAGTGACTAGGAATAGAAACAAGATCATTTATTTTCCTTTAAGAATAGCCAAACTTGAGTGGGCATAAATTAAATTGTTGATGGTTAAAGCTCATTTTGTTTAAAATATGATGTAAAGTAATTTTCTCGTACCGTCTTGATGGAATAGAGATATAATATATTTTTCTGTCATATTATCAATGATGATAGGATCTTGTTCCATTGCTCATAAAAAAGGCATAATGAAGACATGAAGGAACTGGTTGATTCCTTCCTGCTCAACTTCTGTCAAGTCAAGTGAACTCCTAATTTGAACATTGACATTTTGTTGAGACATTTTCTTCTTTTCCATTTGAGATGTCCGAAGAATTTAGGTATTGATTTTCAATTATTTTTTAGTGGTTATATATTGAATCACATTTAATTGTACTCGTACATGAAATGTTTATATACATGCTCATTGCTTCTAATAATTGGACTCGGTTTTATGCGACACAAAATAAACCTGCAATTCACATTTATAAGTAGATATATGGATTATTGGCCTCATAGTAAAATTACCATATTTCAATTTCAGAAAATTATACATGAACACCTATGAGTGAAATAGCAAGCGTGGATTATTTAGATATAGGAAGATTCCAAGAGAAATGCAAGTGACAGATAAAGGAAGCTACCTTATTTTCTGTGTTGAGTTATTTCTCACAAAAAATATTTTTGATTCCTGACATGAAGCATGATTTAAGTTCTTTATTGTACAATATAAAATACTGTTAGTTTAGGGTTTTGATGCTACCTCCTGATTTGATACCTTGAGAATTTTTTTTTCATTCCTAACATGAAGCCATGATTATAATTTTTATTATACGACGTTGGTTGCTATTAAAAAAATATATTATCAATTTTTCATCTTTTTATACTTGCAGGACGTTGGTTGCCTCAAACATTTTTTAGGTTTATATTTCTCACTTCAGTTTGGGCCGTTTTGCTTCTCTTTGTTTGTATCTTTCAACATAATATAACTTTATGAATATCTATCCTGACATGAGTTAAGAAAGTCAATTTGGAGCATTGACTTTCTTTTAACACAATATATTGAATGTATATCATTTCCACCTATGTTGAGAAAGTCAATTTGAACTAGATATTCTTTTAGTGCGACTTGGCAGGCCAAGATCTTTGTGGCACTGCCTCCTCTGCCACTCTCACTTCACACCTCAGGCCGTGATGGCGTTGTGTTATGCTAGAGCATTGGAAGCTGAAAGGCACTGGTTCAGTCAATGACCATGGCAGCTACGGTGAGCAAACACCATACAACCCACTTGCTAAGGTTGCAATACATTTGATCTAAGATGAGAACTTGTCCTACCTATGGAACCGTTCTTGGTGTCTATAAAAACTCAAAGAATAGGAGAGTATATATTTCCCTTAAGATGTAATATTGTTACATTTTAATGCATTTTCTAATAAAAAATAGTATGTATCCCTTTAGATTTTACATCATTTCATATTTTATCTTTTTTTCCATTTTACACACGTTCCATCAGTCATACTGACTTATAATCAGACTTGTTTTCCTCTAACAAGGGAACTCTACCATATTTTTAGGTCATATAAACATTTTTAGGTGAAATACATTAGAGCCTCTATTGTGATAGATATATATTTAAAAAAGATAAAATGCAATATGTTTAATGATAGATATACATTAGAGCCTCTATTTTTGGTCACACAAATATTTGTTTTTAGATGAAATACATTAGGTCATACAGACGTTCCATCTAGCTCTATTTTTTAATGATAGAATGTAACTATGTATATTTGTGCATAGATTCAAATTTCAATATGTTTTGTGTCTTGAGATAAAAAAGTTACAAATAATTATTAAATGGTAATAATATGCCAAAAACTAGAGCACCCAAAATCATAGCGTGTCTCAGATAAAAATACGATTTTGAGTGTGTTGTAGACAAAACCACCATTTCTCAGTGTCTTTCAGATAAATTTTCTGAATAATATATGACTAATTCTATAAAGTATGTTCTATTTTGAAAACATATTTATTTGTTTATCAATTTCATCACTGATATTATTTTTACTTTCAGGAATCATATATCACAAATACACATCTTTTAATAAACATATTAAAATTTGAAGAAAATGAATGTGATGACAACTATTAGAAACCATAAAAACCAATGACTGAAAGCATGTCTGTATTGGAAATAGACATTCATATTTTTTTAGAATTTTTTCACATCATCTTCTTTTAAGATTTTTGTTGTAATAAGTTATTTCATATTATTTTAATATAATATATTAGTTTAAACTATATTATATCATCTTCGAATATTGTGAATCAAACAATGTATTATATTAATTTTCAACGTAATATTTGACTGATGACATAATGATACACACTATTAGAATTGTTTTCTTGACCGTGGTACCATGTACAGAAGTATTCGCGCATGCCCATTGTAACTAGTTTTTATAACGAGGTAAAACATCCTTTAAACCTCCAACTAAACCCTCCTCCCCACGTTCTCGAGATCCAAAATGCGACAAAACTGATCCCCATTTTCCTAGAAATCACGTGCTGTTCCGTTTGGAATCCCCCCCCCCCCCCCCCCCCTACCAGTTACCAACCCCTTACTTTGATTCCCTTCACATTTCCGCGAATTTGGAAGGGGCGGAGAATTCACTAGCACGATCTATTGGTGTCTTCTTCCCGTTCTTGCATCTGGTTCCGTTCTTGCTGATTGAATCGGACACAAGGAGGTGTGACCCATGGACGGAGGTGAAGAGGGGGACCCGGTCAACTTGCTTCAAGTTCTTTTCGGTACGAGTGTTTTTTGATACGCCGATTTTGACTTTTGAGGGCGGTTATATCCCTTGACGCACTTACCATTTTCGTAATGGAAAATGCTTGGTCAATTTGTTGTGTTATTTGCGAGTTTTAATGCCTATATTCATTGCGTGGGCACATAAAGGTATTGAATGATATGTAATTCTTTCGTTTATCAGGATTTACACGTCCATGGTACTAAATGTAGACTCTGCACATTGATAGGTTTTTAGATAAGGAGAAAGAGGACCCGGCCCATTATCTGAAAAACTACCAATGTGCAGATTGACAGTTGATGAGCAAATAGGGCTACACTCACAGACGACAGACATATCTTATCTTTGTAGTCAAATTTTATCCTGTAACGAAATCAGGATTCAGTATGCTATGGTATATCGTGTAGCTTTTGTTATTCCTTGTGCTGCATTTGCATGATATGCCTTTTCCAATTCCAGAGGGTGCCATAGCTGGAGGAACTTCTGGTGTTGCGGTAGAAACAGCTTTATACCCTATTGACACAATAAAAACCAGGCTTCAGGTATGTTGATTATCACACATTCACATGTGACGTCTTTCTGGTCAGTTTGCTATCTGATAATTTTATGCATGGTTATATGCACATCTGAAGTATTGATTCATCCAACATCCTAAGAATGTTGCCAATTGCCATTGTAGTAGCGATTTAGACCAATGTGCCTCCGCAATCTCTTTGAAATCAATACATTTGCATTCTCTATCAAACGTTTTTGCAATGTTGATTAGTATCCCATATTTCTTACTAGGTTGCTGAGGGACCATATTTAGTATCCCATATGCTCCTTTTTTCATGGTTGCATTAGTAACTAAAAGTTGTTAGATGCATTTTATGAAAATGTTTTCTTGTCTTTTGTAGGCTGCACAAGGTGGAAGTACAATTCGATGGAAAGGCTTGTATGCTGGGTTAGCTGGAAATATTGTCGGTGTTCTTCCGTGAGTATTTCATATTATACTAATGAAAAATCAACAGGTTTTCTTATATCACCTGGAGGATGTTATTGTGTTGCTGGCAATATGAGTATGCTTTCAGCATATCAATAATTTTGTATATTCCCAGCTATTTCTAATAGCCTGTTACGGCGTGGCCGTCGTGGTGATTGGAGGGGCGAGTGAAGGATGAGTTGACTCTGAGAGAGAGACCGCAGGGGATATCGAACTGGCGCGCTGTCCTCGTCGCCGCGGTGAGGGAGGTCCTCTGCCACGGTGACCGGAGGACAGAGCACCCAAACTGGGAGATCAATTCTTCTTCGATAATCCCTTTTACAAGCTAATGACCCTGCCTTTATAGAACAGGCATGCGATCCAAACAAACTAACAAACGCTAACTACTCTCCTACTTTATTCGCTAACTAACCAAGCTAATCTCTTAGCCACTTCCCTGGGACGACGGCGGCTGTTGCTGCTTCTTCCTTCTCCTGTACGTGCGGCCCACAAACGAGTCCACAACACTTCCCCCCTCCCCGACAAACAGCTCGTCCGCGAGCTGTACATCCGGGTAGGCTTCCTTAAACTGACGTAGAGGCTCCCAAGTAGCATTGGCCGCCGGTCGACCAAGCCATTGTACCAACAGCTCCCAAACACCTCTGTTTAACCGTGCGCGCAAAATCTGGTCAGGTGACGGCAGAGCGCACCCATGATGCAGTACAGGCAACAGCAAAATCTGGTCAGGTGACGGCAGAGCGCACCCATGATGCAGTACAGGCAACAGCACCATGTCTTGCGGTGGAGTACCCTCGAACTTCTTGAGCAGGCTCACATGGAAAACATCATGAATCTTAGCCTTTGCTGGGAGCAGCAAGTGATAGGCAACATCACCTACACGCTCGAGCACCTTGTAAGGACCGTAGAAATGCGGGGTTAGCTTGGACGAATGTGCCGGCGTAATGCCAGCAGCAGAGCGGTGGTGCAGGCGGAGCCATGCCCACTCTCCAATGGCAAACTCCAGGGCACGGTGCTTCTTGTCATGTTGATTCTTCATGATATCTTGAGCAAGAAGGAGGCGTTCACGAATCTCTGCCAGGAACTCATCTCGTGTACACAGCTGTGCCTCCACTGCCTCCACACGCGTCGTGCCGGTTGGTACTGCAGCAACGACGGTGGTGGCTGCCCATAGACCACCTCAAACGGCGTGGCACGCAAGGAGGATTGGTATGAAGAGTTGTAACAATACTCCGCCCAAGGCAGCCATTGCAGCCATGAATGGGGGCGATCGCCGGCCAAGCAGCACAAGTACATAGCGATCGTCCGGTTTGCCACCTCCAACTGGCCGCCCGTCTGTGGGTGAAATGCGGAGCTCAGCTGCAGCTGCACGCCCGAGAGCTGGAACAGTTCGGTCCAGAATGTGCTGGTGAAAACCGGATCGCGGTCGCTGATGGAACAAGGTGGCCCATGAAGACGAACAATATTGTCAAAGAAAGCTCTGGCCACCGAGCTCGCCGAGTACGGATGCCCCAACGGTATGAAGTGGGCAAACTTGGAAAACCTGTCAACCACCGTCAGGATTACAGATTTGCCCCCAACTTTTGGAAACCCTTCCACGAAGTCCATGGCTATGTCGCACCACACGTTGCTGGGCACGGGTAGGGGTTGCAGCAGGCCTGCCGGGTGCAAGTGCTCCGTCTTGTTCCTCTGGCATACGACACACCCGCGCACGAACTCGCGCACTCATCGATGGGCGGTCGGGCTGTAGAACGTTGCGCGGAACCGATGGAGGGTCTTCTAGCCGCCTTCATGGCCCATGGCGTGCGCCAGCTGCAGGATCTGCGGCCACAGCTTGGAGTCGTCGGGCAGGAATACCCGACCATTGAACATCAGCAGGCCGTCGGTCTCCGCCCAACCAGCCGGCGCGGTCTTGGCGGTGAGTTGGGCACGCAGCTACAGGGCACGCGGGTGGGAGGCTAGCTCTGTGCGTAGTTCGTCAAAGAAGTCGAACGTTGGTGCGGTCATGGCGTGAACCGCCATCGGCTCCTCGTCGCGCCGTGAAAGCGCATCAGCGACCACATTGAGCTTGTCGGGCCTGTACTCCACCTTAAAGTCATACCCAAAGAGTTTGCTTACCCAAGTGTGTTGTGGGATCGTCGTTAGCCGCTGATCCAAGATGAACTTAAGGGAGTAGTGGTCCGTCCGGATGAGGAACGTGCGACCCCCAAATATACGGCCGCTAGTTGCGGACTGCCTTCACCAACCCAATGAGCTCACGCTCATAGGCTGGTAGCTTGGCATGATGAGGCGCCACCGCACGGCTGAAGAACGCAATGGGCCCGTCGCCTTGGTGCAGCATGGTACCGAATCCCGAGCTTGATACGTCGCAGTCGACGATGAAGCGGGTGTCGAAGTTTGGTAGTTGGAGAAGAGGCACCGTCATGAGCACGCGTTTGAGCTCTTGGAACGCCTGATCCGCCTTCGGTGACCAAGAGAAGGCCTCCTTCTTGAGCAGTGCCGTCAGGGGTGTAGCGACGACACCGTAGAGGCAATGAACTTGCGGTAATACCCGGTCAGACCGAGAAAACCATGCAGTGCCTTCAATGTCCGAGGGCACGGCCACGTGTCGACAACCGATACCTTGCTAGGGTCCATGGCCATGCCGTCGGCCGATATGATGTGCCCCAAGTACGCCACGGATGGCTCGCCGAAGAAACACTTGGAGCGCTTGACGAAGAGGTGGTGCTGACGCATCTGCTCGAACACCGCCTTGACGTGCTGGAGGTGCTCCGCCCAGGTGGAACTGTATATCAAAATGTCGTCAAAGAACATCAACGCGAACTTACGGATGAAGGGCTTGAGGATGTCGTTCATCAATGCTTGAAACGTAGAGGTAGCGTTTGTCAAGCCGAAAGGCATGACATGAAACTCGAAGTGCCCCTGGTGCATGCGGAACGCGGTCTTCTCCACGTCGCCGGGGAACATGCGCACTTGGTGGTAGCCGCTCCGTAGATCGATCTTGGTGAAGAAACGGGTGCCCTTGAGTTCATCCAGCAACTCGTCCACGATGGGAATGGGAAACTTGTCCTTTACAGTCTTGTCGTTCAAAGCCCGGTAGTCCACACAAAAAGGCCATGTGCCATCGGCCTTGCGGACCAACAGCACGGGCGAGGAGAATGGAGAAGTGGACTCCCGGATGATCCCTTGCTTCAACATGGCCTCGCATTGCTTCTCAATCTCGTCCTTCAGCAGCTGCGGGTAGCGATAAGGCCGAACCGCCATCGGACTTGTGCCTGGCAGAAGATGAATACGGTGGTCATGTTTGCGCGGAGGGGGCAGCTGCTGTGGCTCCTCGAAAATGTCAGTGTAGTCTGCCAATAGTGCGTCGATCAGCTTGCAAGACATCGTCAGTGCCCGGAGGTGGAACGACGCGCCGCCCACGCCGGACCAGCGCGTCCATGGCGCCAGAACGCCATTGTAAGAGCCTCGAAGTCCCACATTATGGGGCCCAGCGTCTTCAACCAATGGACACCAAGAATGATGTCGAACCCCTGGAGAGGCAGGGCGTAGCAGTCAACAGAGAATGTCTCCTCCTGTATGAGAAGCGTGGACGCTCTGCAGACTCCCCTGCTAGCGACACGATTGCTATTCGCCACCTTCACCGAGAAACCCGGCAATGTCGTGATCGTCATGCCCAGCTTGTCGACGACGTCGTCGTGGATGAATGTATGAGTCGACCCCGTGTCCACCAACGCCAAGAGGTTGGTGTCGCCGATACGGACACACAGCCGCATCGTGTTGGCAGCCGAGATCCCCGTCAGGGCGTGCAGGGAGATGCCCAATTCCTCCTCAACCTCGGACAATACATCATCGTCTTCCAGCTCTAACAGGTACACGCCACCCTTGTTGGCGCACTTGTGATCAGCGGAGTACTTCTCAGGGCAAAAGTAACACTCCTGATTACGACGTTTTTCCACTAATTCCTCCGGTGACAGCCGCTTGAAGCGAGGCCGGGAGGCTCCACCGGTCGGTGCAGATGCTGCTGTAGGTACAGTCGCTATTGGCGGAGCCGTCACGGTCCTGTAGCGGCCCGCCGCGCGCCCAAGGGACTGGGATGTCGCGAGCACCGCGTCCCGCGCGCGTTCATGAGCGCGCGCCAAGCTCATGGCGACCTGTAGGTTGGTCGGCTTCTGGAGCTCCACGACAGACGCCAACGGTTGGCCGAGGCCCGCTGTGAAAAGATTGATCTGGTGCTGAGGAGCCAAATCTTCACAACGGCAGAGGAGCGCCAGGAACTTGCGCTGGTACTCCTCAACGGAGCCGGTACGCTGCAGCTCTTTTAATTCATCGAGGGAGTTGGAGCGGATCGGCGGCCCAAATCGGAGGTTGACGAACTCCTCAAAACACGACCACGAGATGTAGCCGTATTCGCGCTCCAGGCCGTAATACCATTCTGCGGCGATACCCTCCAGATGGAGTGATGCCAGCCAGACCTGCTCAGCTGCCATCGTCCTCGTGCCCCGGAAGTAAGAGGCGCACTTGTTCAGCCACGGCAGTGGGTCGGACAGGCTGTCATAGTGGGGGAAAGTGAGTTTAGGTCGATGAATGGCGTGCCGGTGGTCGTCCTGGTGGCCCCGGTTGAACCCGCCACCACCGCCGCCCCCGCCTCCGCCGCCAGGAGGAGCATTTGGGAAGCCAAACATCGATGGCTGGGAGGTGTTGGTCTCCATGTCATCGGCCTTCGCCTTCTCCTGACGTGCAAGGCGACTGTCATGGGAATCCAGCCGCTTGTTCATGGTGGTCTGCTGCTCCAGGATTTGGGTCAGGGCATCTTGCATCTCGCAAAGAGTGGCTTGAAGAGTGGGGTTCACAGGATCGCCTTCGACGCCGGACATGGTCGATGCGTCGGTGTTGGTCACTGATACCAAGTTGTTACGGCGTGGCCGTCCTGGTGATCGGAGGGGCGAGTGAAGGATGAGTTGACTCTGAGAGAGAGAGCACAGGGGATATCGAACTGGCGCGCTGTCCTCGTCGCCGCGGCGAGGGAGGTCCTCTGCCACGGTGACTGGAGGACAGAGCACCCAGACTGGGAGATCAATTCTTCTTCGATAATCCCTTTTACAAGCTAATGACCCTGCCTTTATAGAACAGGCATGCGATCCAAACAAACTAACAAACGCTAACTACTCTCCTACTTTATTCGCTAACTAACCAAGCTAATCTCTTAGCCACTTCCCTGGGACGACGGCGGCTGTTGCTGCTTCTTCCTTCGCCTGTACGTGCGGCCCACAAACGAGTGCACAACATAGCCAGACTGCTAAATGTTTTACAATGACTTGTCCTCAGATTGTAGTTGCAACACTAATTGGTGATCTAATTTCCATATTTAACCTCTAGTTGTATTCCTCATTAATATTGCCATAAATCTTATGTTTTTGAAAAAAAGAATATTCTCGAACCCAGATATATTATCGTTCTGCAATCGATATCTTTCTTTTATCTGTCATCGTTACCATTCACTGTTTTGTATAGTGCTTCTGCAGTATTTGTCGGAGTTTATGAACCAGCTAAAAGAAAACTACTGGAAATGTTTCCTGAAAATTTGAGTTCCATTGCTCATTTGGTAAGTTGGTGCAAAGACTATCTATCATAGGTGGATTTTCATAATTTTTTCTGAGTTTACTTGATGCTAAACTTATTGACTATTTTTATGGAAACAAATAATGCTATTGTGTTGTAATATTTCAAACCTTTTTTCTTAGCAAATTAAAATAAGCCTTGTTTTCTGAAGAAATATGCGGTAGACTGCAGGGGCTATTGGAGGGACTGCTTCATCAATTATTCGTGTTCCCACAGAGGTCTCTTCTTTTCCCCCTGTTCACCGTACTTCTACACAATGCTCAAATTTACTCTAGATTTTTCGTACTTAGGTGGTGAAACAAAGAATGCAAATGAGCCAATTCAAGACAGCACCTGATGCTGTTCGCTTTATTGTTGCTAAAGAAGGAATTAAAGGCCTTTACGCTGTATGTATCTTTTAATCGTGTTGTACTGATTTTCATATATTTTGAAATGTTGATTATCTGGATGCTATTGGAACGTTAATATTATTAGTTTGCTGTACAAGTTTCAATTTAGGTGAATTATCATTCCATGCACTCATTTCTTTTCTGCAGGGATATGGTTCCTTTCTGCTGCGAGATCTACCATTTGATGCTATCCAATTTTGCATATATGAGCAACTCCGAATCGGCTATAAATTAGCGGTATTTACCCAATTTATGTTAAGATAAATTTCAACTGTGCTCTTTTGATTAAGCAAGAACATTGTGACGATATTTCTCTCATCTAGTTCAAAGATAAATTTAATTCGTGTGTTTCTTATGGATCCAGGCAAAGAGGGACCTAAAAGACGCAGAAAATGCAATTATCGGTGCTTTTGCAGGTATACTAACATTTACACTATTTAATTGGTACCCTCCAAAGTGCCTGTCATGTCCATGTATATAAAGGAAAAAGAAGATTTTGGACATTTAGCTAGGCTAGTTTCAAGTATATTTTATTTCCTATTTGTTCACTCAACTTTTTCCTCATGAGTTCTGTGCGAAAATACCAAGTTTTTTTCTCCTGATGTGCCACCAAGATTTCATGAAGTTGCTATGGAAAAGCTTCTCGTCCTGTTTATTTGACAATCTCAATTAGCCTTTAGGGTGCAATTGTTTAATTAATATCTATTCTGGCACCAAAGTGACATGACAACACAAAGAAAATTTATTATCATGTAATAGTAGTGGTCCTCTATTGAAATCTAAAATATCTGGCTACTAGATTTCAATTGTTTAATTAATATCTATTCTGGCACCAAAGATTCATTCTTTTGCACACTCCAGCTCTTAATATTTTCTGATTTGCATGTGAAACCAAACTCAGTTTGGTTTTGTTGAGATGGCTGATTGGGACTAATGAGCTAGTGATTTTGACAAGCAAAGTACTGAGCCATCCCTAAATTGCATACACAGAGTTAATTGAAAGTAAATTGAAAATGATTGTGTTGAAGTGCTAATTGTATTGCCTCTCTGGGCACATTCGTGTTTCTATTGGCATAGATTATGAATATCTGTAGCTCCACTTAATATCATCAGGTGCAGTTACTGGCGCTTTGACAACACCCCTAGATGTTATGAAGACGAGATTGATGATTCAGGTAGATCTTGTGACTGCATTAACTCTTTGTTATGACTACTCCTTTTGAGAACTTACTTATTTGGACATTTCCTCTGACTGCAGGGACAAGGGAACCAATACAGAGGTTTCATAGATTGTGCTCAAACTATTCTGCGAGAGGAAGGCGCTGGTGCTTTCCTGAAGGTAAACTATTATGATGAAGTAGACATGCTTCAGTGAAGCATGTTGACAAGATTCTGCACTGCATGATAATGATGATTCAAATTGACACAAACTTTACTTTCAGTTTCTTTTCTAGTGCTATTTGGAAATCTTTCGTTTGGCGCACATCTACCATGATAGAAACAGATGGCCACAATGCTGGATTGTGTATTTGATTGATATAATTCTGCTTGCAGGGTATTGAGCCAAGGGTGTTATGGATTGGTATCGGCGGATCAATCTTCTTTGGTGTTCTGGAGAAAACAAAATCCATCCTAGCTGAGAGGAACCATAGATCAGCTAAACTCAAACTTTAGAAAGACGAATTTCTTTCCGCATCAGGTCCAATAGAAAGAGTTCCCTGTCGTGTGTGGCATAAGTGCCCCTGCTCCAGTTTTAGAGCTACATTTCCCATGCTATAATGTTTCATTCAAACAATGTTCATACACTGTTCGTTGCTTAATGCCTTATTTTTCGTGATTACTAGCTTGCATGTTGTCATGTTGAGATCGTAACAAGAAGTCCAAAGTTATGGAGGTTTGACCCTTCAGTTGACATGGTATCCACCAGAATTTGACATGCTGGCGCAATGATGGCCTGTTAGAGGTTTCGCCAACCAAAAGAATGCAGCCGCTCGCTCGCCCTTGTAGCCTGGTCTAGGACGACGCTACGGAGATGAAGCTGTTCACGAACGGCAGTTCGGAGGCCAACTGAGTGACTACTACGGCTAGTCGCGGTCAAGCAGCGGCGCGTCGTGTGTAACGTCAATGAGTTAACAAATTAAATCCAGAGAAAGTAATAGAGAATTACAAACATTGATATTCCAATCACGATGCTCTGAGCAATTTGGTAAAATCTCATAACTGCAAGACTAAAAAAGTTGGGACTCAGAAATTTAGTCTAAGAGTTGACATTTTAGATGTGAAATAATCAGTCAAAACTAAGGTTTTAAAAGCAACTGCAACAATACAATTACAAAGATGTTACAAGCATGCACACGCCAAGCCCAGGCCTAACTATTGGGGGTAAGGAAATGGCATACCCCATCTGAATTTAAATTGTTGACGTAGTTAATTTTTTAGTAAAATTTGAAAAAAATATTAGATATTTTATTATAATATATTTGATTATAAAAAATTGAAATCTACCTTATACTTTTATATATTTAAACTAATATTTTAAATAAAACAAATGATCAAACATAGCTAAAAAAGTCAAGGAGTTAACAATTTAAATCCAAAGAAAGTAATAGAGAATTAGAAACATTGATATTCCAATCACGATGCTCTGAGCAATTTGGTAAAATCTCATAACTGCAAGACTAAAAAAGTTGGGACTCAGAAATTCAGTCTAAGAGTTAACATTTTAGATGTGAAATAATCAGTCAAAACTGAGGTTTTAGAAGCAACTGCGACAATACAATTACAAAGATGTTACAAGCATGCACACGCCAAGCCCAGGCCTAACTATTGGGGGTAAGGAAATGGCATACCCCCAGCATATATATAGTACTATATTTCCATTTTTTTACTTAAGAACCAAAAAGATTTACATTTGATCCACATCAAATACAAGACATCATAAATAATATGTCGAGAAAAATGTGGTGAAGGCTGTCAAATCCGCCCAACTTGGAAATAGGATCTTCAGTTTCTTTGTACTATCGACAAGATATTGATCAAGTACAGCTACATCGATTCTCAGACTTTCGGAAGAATTGGCCTGTCAATATTCATTTTAATGACATGACATGTCAGTAGGATATTTATATTTCCCAATCCATGCGAACCATCAACTACATGGGCTCCAGCAAAGATTAACAAGAAAATCTCTAATACACGCTACTATCCGTCATTCAACATATAATTGTCATTAACAATGGCACAAATAATATTAACATCGAAATGGAAGACATGCTAAACTTGGTTTTTGGCATATTTATAGCCCTGGGTTTATGGTTACCTTGTTCCACAAAAATCATCTCACTCAAAACATCACATGTTTCTGAAATGTTTGATTAAAACCCTAACCATTACCCACTTTAACAAGACAGCATCAGCCTCCACAGCAGCAGGCCAAGCTGAAGGGGCAAAGCCATCCATCGGATAACAGATAAAACTGCATCAGCTTGCACAAAATTTTAGTGGCAGTTCTGTTAAACATTATGACCATATAAAACCCATGGTTATGTGCACAAAGACTGAGTTCAGGAAACCCTTGATTTTTTTTTTTTTTTTTGTAATTCTCTAAATTCTTCAGTGAATGTCTACTTCTGGATGGTCTTGAAGGAAGTGGAAATTAGACAGGTACAGTGAGATAAAGGGTTCTAAGTTCTAACGCGATACTCAATTCTGAGGGACACATTAGTCTGAGAAGTTCAGTTTGTAAGAATACAAATAAGTCAGTTTGTTGACATTGATTCTTATGGATAACAGGTAGTTTGATTATAGGACACATCATTACCTCCAACCAGAAAGACCAATCCACATCGCTTTTTCCACTAAGTCGACAGACATATGATGGCAGCCCACCATTTACAGTTTGAGGAGCTAATGAGAATAAACAAAAACAGATTGTTAGCATGTCCTGAAAATCTTAGTGGGAGCAAACAAAAGTAATGCCAGAAATTAATTGAACCACCTGGGAGCATGTTATCAGCAAAGGACCAATTTGATAATGGCCCCGTAATCTTTAGCACACTGGTCCATATCTCTGATAATGAACTGAAATAGACATATAAGGGTCAAATGAAATACAAACATGAGCTCTGTAAATTTTACTCTGTTCAACAGATAGTAGTAAAACTAATATGCATTACCCAAGTGAAAGCTTTAGATGCACCCTCCGCTGCCCATTGTCACTCAAGGTCTTCTGGGCAATTAGCTGAGGTAAATGCTGGTAATGCTTTCTAATCTCTTCAGTTTGTGCTGGAAACTTTAAACTTCCAGAGAATAAGAACGGGACAGGATACAAAGCCTGCAAATGAAACAAGAACATCGTGAATGTTGCTTGGTGGACATCCTTTTAGTATTCGTTCATACAGGCACACCATGAAGGAAAAGTCAGGGACTATCCAGTTCAGAATTACTTAGTTACACATGGAAGAACTTGATACCTAACAGTGTCCAGCTATAGTACTTACCAACCATGAGCTCCTATCAGACCGATACTTTTCTTCAAAGGACAACTCAGAATTATCCTTCAGCCATTTGGCCGCATCGGGTGCATTGTTGAAAAGAAATTCCAATGAGTTAGCATCAACCACAGAGAAACCATAGTTTGACTCCATGATATTATTAGCATCTGAAAACAAAAAATCAAACAAACATTTTCATAAGAAAGCAATAGGAGAACTTAGAAAACAAATGGTATTTCAGACAGGACAAAAACATGCCTTGACATCTTTAAATATTACATTATACTCCACAAGTAATGAGCTATGTTTTTAAGGCACCAAGGCGAGGCATGGCGATTGACCCCCTTCCCACTGCCTAGGCGACGCCTTGCCAATCTAATAAACAAAAAGGATACGTATATCTTGGAGGTAAGAAAAAAGGAAAAAGGAGAGAGCTGGAAGGAAAAGACAGCCCAGCCCAATACCAGCCCACCAGCAGCCGAATAGCCTTTCACCAACCCTCTGGATACGTTGACCTCCCCTTCCATGATGTCTCTCCCATCCAGTGCCGCCACCGTTCTCCCTCGTCTTCTCTCGATGGCACTGCTTCCCTCTCACTCGCATGCGATACTTTGCCACCTGCAAGGACCTGCAAGGATGGAACTTGTCCCCACTGCCTCACCTTCTACTCACTGCGACCTCAGACCAACTGTTGTCACCGCCTCCTCCTAGATCTGCCGCAACCAGTTAACCGGAGGGAGATCCATGCCGTCCAGAGGCACCAGAGATGGAAGGGAGGCCAGCGGTGGCGGCTGCTTGACCTTACAAGCGTGTTCCCATCCCGTTTTTTCCTCTCTTCACTCTCCATTCCATCGCCTTTTCCACTATCCTGGTAAGGCGACCAGGATGCCCAGAGTTTCGAAGCGCCTAGACGACTAAGCGACGCCTAGTCGTCACCTAAAAACATAGGTAATGAGGCACACTAATGTAAAAAAAGGTGGCAATATGGGAATCCATTCTTTGGATGTTATGGGACCTGTTAGCCTGGGTTCACCAGTTTAGAAATAATCGTTAGTCAGGATTAGCATTAGGTGGTTTGATAGACAAGATCATGCGATTTAATTCTTTTAGATAATTTGTTAGGTGCTGGCTCTATATACTGTGCATTGGCAGATTAGGGTTAAGCATAATTACACCCAAATACTTCTCAGAGACTCCTTTGGCAGGGAGTGTTAGTTGTCTAATTGTGTTGATAATCCCTGCCATAACACTGGACAGGTGGCAGAGAGCCAATGCACTTAGGCCACTTACTACTGTACCAGTTTAATTTCTATATTCAGCTTACAAACTTGTATAATTGAATAGCATATTGAACTGGTGGTTCTACGTTCATAACACTGGTTGGATCTTTGTTACTATTTCAATGAGCTAGGTGTTTTTTTCTATTAAAAAGAAAGTAGGCCCCCAGATTAGATCCTAAGAGAATTCGAACTGAGATAGGCACAATTTCTTGCAGTGATCCACTTGCATTGTACAAATTGTTTAGATTACTTTTCCCCCATAATTCAAGCACTCTGAAAAGCAGTGAACCTGTAACATAAGTGTGCTGAAGAACAACTCTTTTTGGAGCTCCAGTGCTGTAAGGGAATAGCTGGGATGAGATAGCAAAAGCAATCACTGTAATTTGCAAAAAGCCCTGGATAATTGAGCTCTTGGATAACCAACGGCTAGCAATAGGTGCTAGAGGACCAAAACACCAGCCAACTACCAGTCCAACAATAGCTCCAACAATAATATCAGGCACAAAATATCCTGCAAGACCGAACCATGATGTTAACTAATAGCAATTGTCCTGAACCGCTGCACAGCTAACTCAAAAAAATTCTGTTCGAGCTTAAATATCTAATAGTATCTTTGGTATTTAACTGATTCAGTATGACAGATTACTATCTAATTTATGCAAAGAATCTACTACAGGACACTGTCAATTTGTGGCACAACACAGTTCAATCATGTTGCTCAAAGGCACACCAAGAAAACTGCAATAGTTAAGCAAGGGAATCCATACTAAGAGAAATCATGCAAATCAAAATGCCTATCTAGCCCTTCATTTGGTGAAGCCCACAAATCATTTATTTCTTAATTATATTTTAACTGTGTCAAGGCAGTTCCCATATGTCATACGACATTGAGAAATCAATCATCTTGCAAAAACAATTTGTTTGGTAGGCAACAGAAGATTACAAAATAATCGCATATTAACAGGCTGAAAGCCTTGTTATAAAGGGCCACAAAATTTAAGTGTGCTGGTGCATAACAGATGTGCCTAATCAACAAAAACCAGAATGTTTGGGTGTCCTGGAACCAAACCTGGCTTAATACAAATATGATATTCAACAAATTATGAAAGATTTGCATGACACAAGTACTTAAATATTGTCAAAACTGTAACCAGATGTATACTAACCATATGGTTTCGGAAGAGATCCCATCATACCCATCTTTTCAATCAGAAACTGGATAAGGAACCCACCATAGTAGAGACAATAGAGGAGGCATGGGATCATAGGCACTAGATATGCGACCAATGATCTGCACATTATTTATCTCAATCAGAAAATTTAGACATACAGGGACAGCTCAGTGTTTGCTCATAAAAAATAATTCACCTGTCAGTTTTCATTTTAAGAACAGCTTAACCAGGGCCCACCCCCTCTGTGCTTTGAGCCCACTCTATAGCCCCTACACAAGGATCCAGCCCCTACAGTTCAGTCCAACTCGTGCACATGTAGGGATGTAGATGGGTACCCAATGGGTAGTTGTGGGTCAAGCCTCTAGTTTATTTGATATAGCTTCATGAGATGAAGGGCCATTTTAGTTCATTTTACAGAGGTTTAGTTCACAAAATACAACACTTGCATTCCGGGTGCATGTCTATGTCTAGGGAACCAGCAAGTATACTTAACTACCCAAGCCTGAAAATCCGCTCTCAAGGGGAATTGAACCTAGACAATGTAGGCTTATGATGAAGCAGTTTTATTAGATACCACTTGTAGGACTATCAAGCAAATTCACATTTTTTTGTAAATCCATTAAACCTGGAAATAAAGTACTTTGCAATTCTGCATATAAAAAAGTAATCATTTGGCATAACTGCAATTTGATCTAGAACAAACAAAGGAAACAAAATATGACCTGACTTTCACTTCCTACTTGATCAAATTTCAAAATACAGGTACTTGAGATTAAAAGAGTCTTCGAATAATTGGAAAGGAGGGCGGGGGCCATTTTGACTTATTCCTTCTTCTGGACACAGAACCCAGGCAAAGGTCCAGGGACGGCGGGGCTCAGGCCCATCCTTGCGTAGAAAACATTTCGAAACCCCTACCATAATTGCTACCTATTAACACCTCCGTCAACATGTTTCAGCTAGCAGTTCAGGTACAAGTAAATAAATACTCCCTCCGTCTATTTTTCACCTGCGTATATGTCCTCAAGCATTTTTCTACTATTCTTCCACATATTACAGTTACTCGCCTTGTTTAGCATGAGAGTCTGTTAGCTTTCCGTGAATTAATTTCAATGGTGCTTCACCTGGCTAGCGTGATTGCGAATGGGAGAATTTGGTTGGGTAGCATGTGGGGCCACACTACTCAATGACCCATGCAAATTAATTATCGGTAGAAAAATCAAGTGTTACCGATAGAATCGGTAGTGAGTTAGCACCGGCAGTTCTTTTTCTTGGTCTTTGTGCAGGACTTTATACACGGATGAAAAACAAACGGAGGGAGTAATACTCCCTCCGTCCCATATTACTTGTCATCCTACACTCATCCAGTTTTCCCAATTTACTTGTCATCCTCATATCCCAATGCACTTTTCTCTCTTTCCAATACATCTCTATTTCTCTCCTCGTTTCCTGTGCACCCACCTTTTTCACCTCTCCTTAATCTCCATGTTCAAGGCTAAACCGACAATAATATGGGATAGAGGGAGTAGTAGTTGAAATTGAATGCTAACAAGTGGGAGTAAGGCCTTAGTCATGAGGGTGGTCTTTGAGTGATTGAAGCATGACTGAAATAGTACCATTGTACTAGTGTATGACTTCTGCAAGTGTAAAATAATATGTGGAGGTGTTCCTCCTTCAGCAGCTTGGCTGCACACAAAATTCTCTGGCTGCATTTGGATGTAGATATTGGGCCTCAGAATTCGAAATTGGCATTGGTAGCTCCGAATACCAGCTGTTTGGATGGTATGGAATTCAGAATTGGAATTCAACCCTAATACCAACCAGCATTCGTCCCACTCACCCTCGCTCATCCTCAAAACCGAGCCTAACCCCTCTTAGTGGAGCAACAACATTACAAAATAAGAATTATTTCCATTAAAGGAAGGAACAAACATGCTGGATTGTTCACATTGCTAACATGGGAAATAATTAATTCATAATCAATCAAAACAGAGTTGCATACTTGACTGATTGTTGGCTTGATGGCTTCCTAATGAGATTAGAGATAGATCGCCCGAGAAGCATGGATATGCAAATGAAAAATGTTAGAAAACCTCTACTAAGCCCAGCTACCGTGTAAGCCTGCATAAAAAAAAGGAAAAAGAAAAGGCTAAGCACAGAATAGGTACAGTCCTCGAAATTTATTACTTCAAAACAAAGAGAAAAACCCTACTACTAGCCTTGAGCATGCAATAGTCATCCTTTCTCCACCGACACCTGCCACCAAATCAATACAGCTTCTATGTGTAAAGGAAGCTGAGATACTTGAAACCTTACCATAGTTATTAAAGCATAGAACCCAAAAGCACCCCAAAAGTGCTCATGCTCCGACAGCCCCTGCAGTTGAATAACAAAAATGTGCATTAGAAAGCATAAACCATATAAACAAAAATGTCCAGAAGCAAAACTTGCCTGTAAACAAATGCTAGAGTTTCAATATGAATAGATGGAAGCTCTGATCAATGAACTTGAAAAAAAAAATATATGTTCTATTCATGAAACTGAGCATACAGATTTCAGACTACTAGCAAATCTTCTCATAGCAGAACTGATACCATAAAAATCTATGATGGAAGAATAGAACCAATAGGCCTTGCTAAAATCTCTTTATCCTTTAATATTGTGTGTGTATGAACTCTTATAGTTTGAATATCTAGTATATCCTCCATTTTAAAATATAAGGCCCGTACTTTATGTTGCCTTATTCAAATATATGGTGTGTATCGCTACATGAACACTGATGACTTTTTTCTTCTCTTGTTCATTTATTCGTTTCATTGCCTCTCAATTTAAAGTATAGTTGTACATATAAATCTAGTCTAGCAAACAACACTGTCATACCGATGATCATGCATGACTGTGAACAGTGACCAATACAAACACAATGAACCGAAGACATCATGATATCCTTTTCTTTGTTTTCTTTTTCATCAATAGGGGTTCAAAAGTACAAGATATACAAGCACACAAAAACAAACAAAAGGGGGGGGGGGGGGGGGGGAGGGAGGGAGGATATTAAGAATAAAATACATGTTATAATTAAGGGAAGTACCAATGCAATCCTTGGTAGCAATACACCAACAAGTGAAGTAGGGACAAACATAAAGAACACCAAATAAGGATGAGCGAACCTGCATCACAAACATATAACAAATGGTAATTAGATGGAATATTTTCAAGTAAATATATATATTTCTTAGATTTCACAATGTTTGTTTCATCTGTGCCTAGACAGCATAATACTTGAGGAATATTTGACAGAATTTATCAATTTTGCATTCATTTGCATAGATCAGGGGTCACCTAACAAGATTAATGGTAATCCAATTCCTCAAAAAGTTACCTAACTTTTGGGCCTCTTAGATACTTGGACCCAACAAACATTGTGAAATGGAGGAAAGGGGACCAATTCATCACAGCAAAGAAAAAAGAGACTTCCAGATTCTGGGGACATGTATATTAAGTTCAAAACATATTCAACCAAGATTTGAGTACAAAATCATGTGACAAAGTGACAGATCATTTTCAGAAACACACCAGTGGTTCAAATCTTTAAAGAGAGATGAAACACTACTGCAATTTTGGACGACCACCTCATACATAGATTCTTCCTACGAGAGCACCAAATCACCTCGACAATTTTTACTGTATGAGTATGAGTGGTGGGTGCATGAAATTCAGACATTCAAACACTTTTCATTATTTACAAGAGCACCAAAGCACCTCGACAAAAAAAAAAAAAGTTAAGGTCAATCATTACCAATTCATTGCATTCTTCGTGAATAGCAGTCTTAATGCTGCAGCCACAGCAGGGATAAATATTGCAAGGATGACACCAAAGGCATGGAGTAACATTCCTGCAATGATATGTAAGAGTTATCCCCTCTTTTTGAAAAAAGAATATGTGAGAGGTGTTATAATTGAGCAGCACTACATTGCATCGAAGTATGTAATGCAACAAAGTTGAGCCAAAACTGAGTAGCTAACTTAGCGATAAAGCTACCATCTAATCAGGTTACTTCCTTGACAAAACGTGGAATTCCAATGTCCAAAAATGGTTCCATGCAGTTGAGCCAAATTTACAAATTGCAAAAGCACCATGCAGAACTCAAACAAATACACACATGTCTAAAGAAAAGATTAGATTCAGAACACACCGTAGCTCATACAGAAAGTAAATCCATAATTGCATGGTACACCTCATGAGGAGATTATATGATTACAATTCATAAAAGTTTAAACTCACAAAGTTTATGCCAATATTTGTTTCTCGTCTCACTATACACAAATGGTGAAAGGGGCAATTGCACAAGTGCCCCTATTTTGATGCTATCTGCAGATTTGACCCTCTTTTTTAGGGTTTGTGCCATTGTCCCCACCCCTTTTTTTCTCAAAATGAACTCTTGTCCTAGTCTGTAAGTGCTATTTTTAGTGTTCATTCCAGGGTAAAATGAAATCTCTGCACAGTTGTGTCAATGTTACTTTCTAGAATGCACCTACATTGTTAACCAAATTTTGACAAAATACCTCTACTAAATGAAAAAATTGACAGCAATCTTATTATACCTTAGAAAATGTTTACAGAAATTTGACAGTATATTGGGTTAAATATTTTTGAATTTGGACAGCACCCCACATGGAGTGCAGCATCTTGCTGATCCCACGCGGCACAGGACCTGCCGCCCTGCTCAGTGAGCACACAGCCCCCCCCCCCCCCCCCCAACCTCCAAACCGGCCTTCTTGTCGGCGCGGCATCCTGCTGCCAGAGACCTCGCTCCCCAACTGGCCTGTTTGTCGGCACGGTGCAGACCCCTGTCACTCCGCTTGGCAGCAGCATGCGTCCCCATGCCACCTTGCTCCCAGCCAATTGCTCAGCTAGGGGGCGCACTTGCCCACGGGATTCAACTGCCGTCTGCCTCCACTGTTTAGAGTTACAGGGGATGGAGGAGGGAAGAAGAATCCGAGAAAAGAAAAAAAAAACAAAAGGGTATTTTTTGTCTTTTGATTGTCGTTAGTGTTTCTTTCATAATGGTTTTAATTCGTAAATAAAGAGAAATGCATAGCAGTGAAGAAAAAACAGGGGCAATGATGCAATTGTCCTAAGGTAAAACCACCAGCAAGCCCTATTATTTTTTAAGGGAACAGCAAGCCTATTGTACACAGTATTATATGATGACATTTTAAATGTGCATGTCAGTTAGTTACCTCTTATGAAACCTAGTAGAGTTACAAACCATGACATCAATGTAGCTTGTGGGAACTTCAGAAACAGTGGTACGAGGAAAAGAATGGCTAATGGTAGACTGTGAAGAATCAGAGAAACATCACGAGAATAGAAAACCTGTAAACAGGAATGAAGGATTACATCACTTGCAGGTCACAAATGATGACAGAAATACATTGGCATGTGATAAGTGGAGAAAGAAAAAATGTTGAGAAGATTCAAATCCAACTACTATTGTCCTGATGAAAATTTTATTGGAGCTCAGAATGATCTTACCATGAACCAAGTTAAGTAATAAAAAAATACAGCTCGCAAATCCTCAATTCCATCGAAAGCAGCTTTACGGGATATATTGTTCTTTTTTGACAACATAGAATTTGTGAATGCCTTCACCAGGTTGAATAAATTTTCACCACGTGCTTGAATACTTCCAGGTCTGGTACAGAAAGAGAATTTTGCAATCACATATTTTTGATATGAAATTTTAGAAAGTTTTCTTGGGACAGTAGCTTAATACTTACAATAAATTCTCCAATGTATCATACGAAGTGTGATAGAAATAACCACCCAGAACAAAAATAATATCAAGTCCAGGAATATTTGTAACGTCTTCAGCAAATATCCTATAATCTGTATCACCAGGAATTATTCCAAACATATCCTGCATATAGGAAGTACATTCAAATATATAGGCTGCACAGTAGTACTAAAAATAAAAGATTGAGTGGCTGCAACATATTTTGAAAACCACAATTTAGAATGAAGAATCAAGCATTCAAGCATCAGAAATTCAGAGTGTAAACTGAGTAATACTCAGCCCAGCAGCACAGAGCCTACTTAGTCACAAGAGACAGACCACTGAGCTAAACATAATACCATAAATGGAAAAGTCTGTATTTGCATATGCCCTTCTCTTTTTACTTAGCAATTTGCATGTTCTTTGCCCATTACCTCTCAATTAGAACTAATGTTCAAGGCACACTGAATTCAATTTTTGGGTCATTCACTTCAATGATCCTGTTCTATTTTCCCGTGAACTCTCATTTTGATTATTTACTTGCACCATGATGACTGTTTGACCATAGTTGCTGCTTTGCTGCCTCGCTGTCAGTGACATGCTCACCGTGAAGCTGTCCTAGTTGTCCCTACTTCAACGATGCAACTCGTAAACCATAAAAACTTGGCCTTTTTTTTCTCAAATATGTAGGAGAGCTCCGTATCTTTGTATTGAAGAGAGAGAGAGAGAAAACTGGCGCCTTATGAAAAAACACATGAGCTAAAGCTAGGCCCAAAATCTGGAGCAAGAACAGGCATGCAACTGGTCTCATACAAGAAAAAGCACATGAAATGAGGCAATAGAAATTAAGACAATTATATAAATGAGGCATAAGAAGTGACCCAAGATAAGAATAAAAAACCTGAGCAACACTGTTTGCCATAGGATACTTTGCAGTCTGAGCATAGATGCGAGAAGGCCACGACCCAGGTCCAGATTGACAAACTAAATCTGATGGGAAGAAGACAAATTGCCAGGATCAAATTAGCACCTAAATTCAGCACAGTAGTCCAACAACAAAAATGAATGTTGATCATGCAACTTGAATGGTCATAGATCCCCAATGGAGTTCTGAATTCAAAAAGTTGTGCTATTTGATAGTTGTCATAAGAAATGGTGCTCAATTGTTAACTTGACAGTCCACATAATAAAAAAGGCTTCTTGTATCTAGACAATACATATCAACTATCATAATCAAGTGTCTGATTACATTAATGCAAAATTTGTGTATTTTAAGCAATCTATACTAATAGGCTTATCTATTTGAGTGAGGAACCTATCTAAGCTGAAAAGAGAGGGAAGCCCGGCCTATGTAGCCCAGTAATCTCTCTCTCTCTCTGCACACAACAAAATATAACTGTCAATTGAACAGTTGTTAATTTTTCAGGTGGCTTGTTAATGAAATGGAACTGAAGGAAGTACCGCTGGTAGGCAGATGGTATACATGGTCAAATGAAAGGGAGTCACCAACTTTGGTTAAACTAGACCGCGTCCTATGCACAGCAGATTGGGAGGATATCTACCCTGAATGTTTGCTACAAAGCCATGCAACTCAGCTATCTGACCACTGCCCGCTCATATTAGGATTGAGGGACGGGTCAAAGGCAAAGAGGCGTTTCCACTTTGAGAGCTACTGGACCAAGTTGGAAGGATTTCATAATGTGGTGGCTGAATCGTAGAGTAAACCGATTACAGCATCCTGTGCGGTGGAACAAGTGTCTTACAAACTAAAGCGCCTCACTAGAGACCTACAATCATGGAGCCAAAAGAGGGTAGGACATGTCAAGACACAATTAGCTCTTGTTCGGGATGTTCTTCATAGAATCGAGATAGCGCAGGACAGTAGGTCACTTTCTCACGATGAGCGGTGGCTGCGGGGAGAACTGAAACGCCATTGTCTGGTTCTCGCCTCGTTGGAACGAACGATTGCTCGTCTCCGTTCCGGCATCAAATATCTCAAGGAGGGAGACACCAACATGTCCTTTTTCCACTCCCAAGCCAGAGGACGGAACAAGAAGAATAATATAGCCAAGCTGCAGGTTGATGATCGAATTGTGACATCCCATGAAGAAAAGCAGCAGGCCATGTTTCAGTATTATGATCAGCTCCTGGGAACTGCGCACACTCGGTCTCACAGATCGGACCTTCATTTCTTTCATCGGCCTGGGCTTGACCTCACTGATTTGAATGAACCAATCACTGAAAATGAAGTCTGGGATACTATAAAGACACTTCCATCTGATCGCGCACCAGGTCCAGATGGGTATACGGGCCAATTTTATAAGGCATGCTGGCAGGTCATAAAGTCAGACATCATGGCAGCAATCCTGATCGTTCAGCAGGGCAATGCTAGAAAGCTTGAGCTATTAAATTCGGCTTATCTCACCTTGATCCCAAAGAAGGCGGATGCTATACTTCCTTCCGATTTCAGGCCTATTAGCTTCGTGCATAGTTTTGCCAAACTAGTCACCGAGATTTTGGCCAATCGCCTATCGTCAAAGCTCAATGAAATGGTTGCGGCAAACCAATGCATTCATAAAGGGTCAGTGCATTCATGATAATTTTATGCTTGTGCAGCAAACAATCAAGCTCCTTCATCGACAAAAGGTTCCAAGCTTATTCTTGAAGTTGGATATATACAAGGCCTTTGATTCGGTGTCGTGGGCATTTTTGTTGGAAGTACTGGCCAATTTGGGGTTCGGGCAAAGGTGGTGTAACTTGATCTCCAATCTTCTGACCACAGCATCAACACAAGTGTTGCTGAACGGAGACCCGGGGGAAACTATCTATCATCAACGAGGTCTCCGGCAGGGGGACCCGCTATCGCCCATGCTGTTTATAATTGTGATGGGCGTCCTTAATAGCCTATTTATGAAAGCAAGTGCTGAAGGTTTGTTGCAGCCACTTTCTAATAGAGCTGCTGACCATCGCATCTCATTATATGCTGATGATGTCGCGCTCTTCATCCGACCGATGGAAGAAGAGCTTCAGCTAACAAAGACAATTCTGGACTGTTTTGGTGAGGCAACTGGATTGCAAACAAATTTTCAGAAAAGCTGCATCATTCCCATTCGGTGTGCTGACAATTCATTGCAAGTCATACAGACCACACTAGCCTGCCAAACACAAGAGTTTCCTTGCACATACCGTGGTCTACCTATCTCAAACAAGAAGCTCCGTATCTGTGACCTGATGCCATGGATAGAAAAACTCATGGACAAGCTGCCAGGTTGGAAGGCATCACTGCTTAACCTTGCAGGAAGGACGGCGCTGGTCCGTTTTGTGTTATAGGCCATGCCAATTCACCTGCTATTAGCTCTTAATGTCCCAAAATGGGTGATCAAAGCAATAAATAAGATTCGAAGAGGATTCCTATGGAAAGGAAGAAAGGAAGCCAACGGCGGTGGCTGCTTGGTTGCTTGGGAAAAGGTTCGGCGACCCCTTGATCTCGGAGGGCTTGGAATTCTAAACCTGGAGGTCATGGGTTGGTCACTCCAATTAAAATGGTTATCGGCTCAGAAAACAGCACCGGGGCGACCTTGGGCGGGTCTTGAAATTCCAATACACCCACATGTCCGGGCTCTCTTTGATATTTCCATAATCACACAGGTGGGCAATGGCAGGAGTACCTTGTTCTGGTCGGACCGATGGTTGCATGACTGCAGCTTGGGAGACATTGCGCCAGAGGTGGTTGCAAGTGTGCCACAAAGAGTGATCAAAACAAGAACTGTGGAACAGGTGCTGCATAATTTACAGTGGGTGCGTGTGTTATGTACGAGCTCTGCACATCATCTTTCTTCTTAATATAATGAAACGCAGCTCTCCTGCGTTTTCGAGAAAAAAAAATTTACAGTGGGTCAGAGACATTAGTGCTGGCTTATCCCTTGTTGGTCTGATAGAGTATCTAGAGTTATGGGACTTGGTGAGTGGATTCTCTCTCTCTGATGAGATGGATCAGCATTGATGGAGGCATGACAGCTCCGGAGTCTTCACAGCCAAGTCAGCTTACAGGCAATTCTTCCAAGGCTCAATCACCTTTGAACCCTGGCGGAGAATTTGGAAAACATGGGCTCCACCCAAATGTAAAACATTCCTATGGCTAGCAACAAAGGATAAGTGCTGGATGGCTGACAACCTCAGGAAACGAGATCTCCCTCACCCGGATAAGTGTGTATTGTGTGACCAAGAGGATGAGACGGTACAACATGTTTTGGTTGGCTGCGTATTTGCTAGAGAATTTTGGTACAAGCTGTTCACCATGTTTGGGTTGCAGAGGCTAGCACCTAACAACAATGTGGACACGTTTGCAAACTGGTGGCACAATACTAGCAGAAGAGTTGCAAAGGAGAACAGGAAGGGGGTCAACACGCTCATAATCCTGGGAGCTTGGTCTCTCTGGAAACATTGGAACTCCAGAGTTTTTGAAGGCACTGCCCCGTCGGTCCAGAGTCTATTAGATAACCTCAAACATGAAGCTCAACTCTGGACCTTCGTAGGTGCTCAAGGCCTCAAGGAATTGGGTTTGGGTCGGCTGCTCAGGCATTCCTGAGCATTAGTCCTAGGTCATTTTTACCCTGCTGTTTTTATAGTATATTAGCATTGTATGGAACTAAGCCCCTCAGGTCATGGTACCAGCTTGAGGGGCTCTTGTATGGGCCATTTTTTCTTCCCTATAATACAAAGATACGCAGCTCTCCTGCGTATTCGAGGAAAAAAAAAGCATGCTAACACATTCAGATCATATTGATTAAAAATACCCAATATCCTACTATCTGAGAGATCAATTGAAACAGATGTGTTAAGATTTGCTGACTTAATTAGTGAACCTACACTCAGTATGATAATTTCTTGGAAAATGATTCATCAGAAGAAACACAAAATGGAATACAGACAATTAGAACTGTCAAAACAGGAAGAAGCTTTGTCTTACAACTCATAACAAGATGACATAATTAATAAGTATATACCTGCACCCTCACTTCCAGAAGCTTCAATATTGATGAAAGCACGAATTGTGTTATTCCACATATGTGTCTTTATAAAACCATGTGAACCCTAGTTAAAAAAAACCATATTACATGCATAAGGTGAGTCGTTTCACTCAGTTTTTATTACATGAATAATCAATACACCAAATTTTGCAGAATATCTGGGTTTCTTCTATTCCTACTTGGATATGTCCATGTTCTAACATTCAGTGTTCCATAGAAAAGGACAGACCCGGTGCTGTAAGCTCCCACGCAAGGTGGGGTCTGGAGAAGGATTATATGAGGCAAGCCTTACCCCTGCAATAAATTGCAGAGAGGCTGCAAACCCAGGACCTCATGGCACAAGTGGGGTAACTTAACCACTGCGCCAGGCCAGTCCTTCATTCAGTGTTCCATAGGATAAAATATTATTTGAAGGACTTTACATTTCTTCGGATACTCTCCACTGAACATGGTGGCACATGCACACCCCAAATGTGCTAACACCGTCAGTAGGAGTGTGCACCTGAGTCTAAATTACTCATCTGCTAGCTGCTGCTCCTCCGCCCTCAAATAAATAGCCAGTCCCAAAACAAAAGGACAGACCCTCCTTTCTGTCTTGGGTGCAGGCTCTCACTTAGTTGTGCTCTGGCCCTTTGCTTGGTACATAGGTCTTCTTATTTTCGTTGGGTGATCGATTGACTGGTTACTGAAAAAGTGCAAGCTACTTTGCATCATGATTACTAACATGAGATGGTATACTTCTTTTCGACATTCAACTGCTACCAAAAGACATGGTCTAGGTTTGTTCTTTTTCATCTCATGGAGTTGTAGCTATGCTGAAGCAATTTCAAAAAAGTCACTAAAATACAGCCAATGACAAGTTTGACTGAAAAGCAAGGATGTCATATTAATGAAATATGAACACACTTATTAACTATAACGTTTATTATTCCATAATGAACTACATGTTCTCTTGTATTTGCCTTGCTTATCTAAACTGGCTCTGTATATTGCTTTGCCATGGTAGAAACAAAGGGAATCATGTCATTGTTATGTCAGATCAACTAGTAAAATGGTTGTCATGATCCATGGAAGGTCAAAAGAATTTCTGAGTGCACTGTTAAAGGGATTAGAGCATTGGCCACTGACACACCACTAAAACGAAAAAGGCATTGTTAGTTACTAACACTGGTAGAGCTTTAACTCGAATCTCTATGCATATAACAAACATTTCACAGTGGATAGCTGTGTGTTCATATGACGTCATGTTCAGCGAAACCACTCTCATATTTCTTTTTTGAAAAGATAGAACACTACCTGGATGTGCAATCCTATAACATGTTTAATAACAAACTAAAATGTCAAATTTCTAAGAGTTATCTCCTCCTAGTAAATAGGATTAAAAGTGGCCCTTGAAACAAAATTAGCTCAGCACATGCAAATAAAAGTACCAAATCAGAAAATAAACCCCAAAACAAGTATTATAGTCTCTATTTATTATGTAATCTACAAATGTGGTTTCACATTACTGCCAAGTAATTATGTGATAACTGACAGTGACATACCAAAAGAAAAAGTTCTTCTGCGCCATTATAAAGGAAAATGATCGGTTGAGGAGGGACCCACCCAGAGTCAATTATGAGTCGTGATAGCTCAAGCATCGATGCTGGAAAAGAAATGGTCCATAAGAACACAAAAATCAAATTGTATCATAGAAGTCTGCATATTATGAAAGTACTCCCTCCGTCCCAGTAAAAGTGACGTTCTAGCGTTTGAAAAAAGTCCCATTCCAAGTGACGTTCTCGGCTTCCGATGTATCTTTACTCTCCCACTACCCACCTCGTCTGATGCGTCTTTACTCTGCTATTTCCTCTTGCATTTCGTCCTTCCTCTTCAATCTGGATCTCGCCGATGGAGTCCGTTTGACAGAGGACGACTTGCTTCCCCTCCCCCTTCCACATCTTGGTCTGCGTAGGGAAGACGGGGAGCGTCGACATAGACCCGCGTGAGGCGAAGCAGAGGAGCTCCATGATGGTGGGAGCCCGCACGTGCGTGAAACGGAGCAGCTCGTCGAAGGATCCGCACGTGTGGCGAAGCAAAGCTGCTCAGGGACGACAAGGACCTGCCAGTAGCAGAGCAGACCTCATCGCCGTGCCTCTCGATGGAGTTGTTGCCTTGTCATTCGGTGACGAGGCGAAGTTGCTCCGCGCGCAGCGATGTGGTAACCGCTGAATCCACCTGAAGTCAACTCCACCGCTGGTGATTGAGCAATGACTGCCAGCACTTGTGTGGTGGTGACAAGAGCTGATCGGTGCCTCAGTTGGTGGCTAGATGCAGTAACGCGTGAATGAGCTGAGAGAGATAGGAAAGGATGGAAATGAATGGGAAGACGCAATGAATAAGGTGAATAGGAAGACGCAATGAATAAGGGCAGCAGAGTAAAATGCCATTTTGCTTTGGTTTCCGTTCTTTTGCCTAGAGCGTCACTTTTACTGGGACGGAGGAAGTACATTTTTGCATGTAGACATTCATTGCTTACCGACACAAGAACCACAGTCTGCGGCACCAGAAGATCCAAGTGGACTGTCAAAATGTCCATTCACCAACAAGGATGGATCATCATCTTCTGAAACATTTGATGAAATCCTGTAATTAATTGTTTGTCTTAGAAATAATTTGTTTAAATTACTCTTCAATAAAACAATACAGGATCGATAAACTAATATGGCATTTCTAATACTCCAGCATTGTTAATGTGGTCCTGTGCTCATCAAGGAACTTTGATGATTAGACGAGTCTAGGCTAAACAAGGATGACAATTTAGTTGTTGGTAGATGCTGGAGTTCAACACATCAAGGGTGTTTCATACGTTTGCTTGAGCTGGCAATGCATAAACTAGGCAAGTCAATAGACCAGATTAGTTACTGGTTCATCCTTTCCCTGGTTTCTATGTTGCAACAGTGATAAATTGTAAATCTTTATTATATGCATCTAGGCAACAGATGTTCTGGTTTCTCTCATCCTGAATGCTGTAAAAGTTCAAGAGACTGGTTATTTCATCTGAAATGATACATTAGGAAAATTAGATTTGTGAATAGCTTGAAGCTCGGTTTTTATGGTATCGCCTAGACAGCACATAGGCATTGTCAGAACGGCGGGTCGCCTTGGGCGCTGCAGGGTTTTTGTTATGCCACAACACATGTGTCAACTTGGTATCACCTAGGTGCTGTGAGGCAGGTGGGTCGCCATGCATTGTAACAACACAACGCCAAAAAGAACCATGGCTTGAAGAATATTGTGCAGGTAAGATGTAGCCTTAAACCCTAGACTAACACCATAGTTTTGCAATAAACATTAATAAAAGCAACCATGCTTACCAATGAATAATGTAAGCAAAATGTATGATGGGTACGATAGAGCAGATATGAACATATGTTGCCATTGCCATGGCAAGAATTAATGAGCTAAGGTGGTTTTGTTCAGTGATTTCTTATGTTCCAATTATTTCAGTGGTTTCTTATATTAAAAATAGTATGTTGTATGTCAGGGCAAAAAATCATGTACCTCATGACAACATTCTTATGATTCCTGTAACCTAGAGTTACTCTGTGACGCAAAAACATCATGCTGAAAGAGCCACTAACAAGTGTTTCCTGAACCTCTATGCTGCAAGAAAAACAAAAGGCAAAGTAAATGACTGATAAGTGGTAATGAGTAGAAAAAGTGAGTGAAATATCCTTCTGAATCATTCTGAAGAAGAACATACTGATCTTCTCAGTGCTTCATAGTACAGACTGGTGAAACATTTATTTATTTTTCAGTACTCAAAGCACTTACTGTTGACCTACCTAAGAGTGAGCCAATACAGACATTAGGTCGAAAGCAAAATAATAGTAATAAAAAAAGGAACCTCAAAAGTACCACTCGGTGACAATGCTGGACAGAGTAATATAGTCTAAATTTCAGGTATTTCAACAAAGTTATAAGCCACTGCCAAAGCCTGGTCAACGTACCAATGCAATGTTAAACCAGATGTCAGGATCTGCCATCCTTGGTAATATTGGCCAACTAAGGGGCTTCTTTGCTAATGTTTAAGACTCTGTGGATGTGATGCCCACTTTTTTGTCTTGCTTGGACCACTACCAAACTCCTTCGTGCTTTTGTCCTAAGACAATTCAGTTCAACATCCCACAGACCCGAAAAAAAGTCCAGAAACCACAGATACTAGTACCACTGAAACAGTAGTTGCTTCTGGCAGCGCCTACCAACCACTATTTGGTCGCATCCCTCCCAACTTTAATTGATCTGTACATCCAATCAATGCATTTCGTCGAGAAGCATTCCAACGGAACACAAGCAAGCATGCCGACAAACAAATTATTCGCACTGTGAGCAGAGCAGGGAGGATGGTGCGTTGAACCAAGCAAGCAGGGGAGATTCACCTGTACTCCGGCCCCGCTCGCGCGGCGAGACCCTCGAGCTCGCCCTTGATGTACTGCGCCGCGGCCTCCAACCCCGGGTTCCCCTCCTGCGGCGGCAGCAGCAACAACAAATCTGCATCGTCACATCACACAAGCAAGCAGCGCACAGCCAGGGGCATAGAAAGCATACCTGGCGACCAGGGATTTCGACGGCGAGGCGGCGAAGGTGCTGGAGCACGCGGCCCTCGGCGAAGGCCTCCCGCGGCGCGTCGGTAGGCAGCGGCGCTACGTGGCGCATATGGATGACGCGGTAGGCGACGAGGGACATGGCGACGTAGAGAGCGGAAGCGCGAGCAGCACGCGCACGGACTCCCAGGTGCCCACTCCTCCGACGGCCGCGGCGTCGGCAGGGCGCCGGGGCGCAGGCGCGCGGGGTGCCATCGGCGGCGGCTCCGCTGCGGCCTGCGGGTGACGTCTCGCGTGGGGCGTGCTCGTGGGGAATTCGGAAAGGCGTGGGTGGGGGGCACTTGGTGGGGGGACCTCGTGACCCGAAGCCGCTGGGAATGAAAGATTTGGATTTGACTTGATTTTGGGGGTGGGGTGGTGGTTTCATAGTTGGTGGTGCCGTGCGTTTGGAGTTCTCTACGTTTCATTTCTACGTACAGGAGCAGGATATTCTGCCGGCCAGGCGCCGAGTTTGAATGCCAGGAGAGTCCACCATGGAATGTCAGGAGTCGCTTTTGGCTGCTAAATAAATTGTGCGAAAAGTAAAGATTATGGACAGAAAATATCTAAGTATCCAATTACGACTTCATCAACACTTTTGTTTTTTTTTTCAGATCATCATCAACACTTTGTATGGTCCTCACCATAAATCTCTACTCCTATTAATTTAGGTGGAAATATTCACGTCATCAAAAAAATCTGTTATACGTGCATAAAGTTAGAGATTGAATTCAAATTAGTTTCGTACCTTTCATATCAAGCATCAAATTCAAAAAATCATAAATTCCTCGTCCGAAATTCAAATGAGACAAATTCGGATTCTATCTCGTAGCTCTCAAAAAATTCTATAATTTTGATATTCAATGGAATTCAAGATTCAGCCGTTTTGGTTTCTAAATTTATGATACAAAAATATTTATTCTGATTCAGACTCATCTACATAGGTCTTTATGTGGGGTCCATATCTCCTATCTCTGAAGTTTAATTAATATGATCCATATATGTTTCAAAAAGTCTCGATAAGATCTACAACTTTCATGTTTTAACTTTTCTTATTAGAGCATGTTTTTAAGTTCAAAATTACGTCACAATGCAGTGTTGTTTCTATTCTGCGTGAATTAATTTTTCTTTTCGGATAAAGCTTCTAGAAATCTTTAGACATTGGATCACGACATTGGTCTTACATGTTGGGCTTCATAGGCGGTATTGGGTTACCTCTAACGTTAAGATTTCCACATATAGTATCGTTTGAGTGTTATGTTGCAAAATTAAGTGAAATAACATTAAAAGAATGCTCAAATATAAGAAGTACCGATATGAAATCTTTAGATATTGGGTCACGATCTCTTTGCATGATGAATTATGCTTTATATCGATACTTCTCATATTTGAGCTCTTTTAATGTTATTTTACTTAATTTTGCAACATAGCACTCAAACGACACTATATGAGGTAAAAAAAATATTTATGATAAGAATATGGTGAAAAATAATAGAAAAATTGTTACTTATGACATATAAAATAGTACACTAAAAAGCACCAATAACAATATAAATCTAATTTTTCATATAAAAAATATTAATAATTATATTTTGTAAATAATTTATGTTTAAATCATAAAGAGTGTTTTTTTTAATCCATAGCAACACACTGGCACTTTGCTAGTAACAATTGAATTGAACCCCAAATACAAATCTAGTAGTTGTAAATAAAAGTAGGACTCCAATTTAATAGTTTTGTTTAGTTAGCAAGTAAACTGTTGACACTGAAATCAGATCAAACAAATTCCAACTATGGAGAATGTTAAGCTATTATGCACCAATCAGTTACACGCAAAAATTTAAACTGATAAGGAAAGATTGATAATTCACTATATTTCAATACTCCCCTCACATGTAGCTCTCTTGACATAAACATAGAATAGGAGTCGGCTATAATTTATTTTAATAAATTGTGCCTGCCAGGATTCAAACTCGAGATATCTCTGTCGAGACTTAATCTCCGTAATATAATTATAGGGCTATGTAGGGACTAAGAACTACGATGGTGAAAGACACAAGACGCCGAATTATACAGGTTCGGGCCCTCTCGATGAGAGTAATAACCTACGTCCTGTGTTCTGTGGCTTGTATTGCAATGAAGTCGATTGTCCCCATTAGGAGGTTCCCTGCCGCCTTATATATCTGGTCGGCAGGGGGTACATGAAGAGTCCTATTCGTAGTCTACAAGGATTTACATAGAAAGTTTGTTTCTAATTGTCTTGTGCTCCAAACCAACTCGGTCGGTTCCCTTATTGATGTGGTACCCGGTCATCTACAGACTTAAGCTTAGCTATGGATACCCGGAAGGCAAGTATTCCACAGCAGCCCCTGAGTGCTTTCTAATTTTGAGCTTTGACTTGCCGAGTGGTCTTCAGTACTTGGTGATAAATTAGGAAGACCTCTTAATTGAAGTTCCTAATAGATCTGATGCGCCGACTAGGTGCATCTGATCAGGTGTAGCCCCCGACTCTTGTATAATTTCGAGGCTAACAAATAATGCAAGAGTCTAACAATATTAGCTCTCATCATTTTGTTATATATATTTCACTCAAACCATCAAGTTTAAGCTAAATAAACCTCTGATCATCAAATCAGAAGGTCAATGTGCAGGACTTCAGTCTTGCCGACCGATTATTAAAAAGGCCGAGTGATATTCACTTTTATCCGAGTGACTTGTTGATCTAATTTTCATGACATCAATCATGTTTAGTCCATATAAAGAATATGACATCAATCATATAATAATACTAAGCTATATGAAGTCAATCATATCATAGCTTTTCTTTAATGAATTGTCACTCAATTAGTCATAAGTTCAATTTTGATAATTATCGACATCAATCAATAACATGGTCTTTGAACTTATACCCGCACGACCATCAAGTCCTCTACTAAATGATTATCAAATCATATAGATAAGGCAAGTATTTTTAAGTGGATTGACCACTGCTTCTTATCAAAGAAGCCCTCAAGATTATTTCTCAAGGCCGATAGCTATAATTCTTTTTAAAGAATAAAACCTTTTATTATTTTCTCTGTCAAACAAGAAAGCCTATTTCTGTACGGTCCATACCAGCCCATGGGACCCAAGCGACTAGGTCAAAAGGCAAAGGTATAAAAGGGCACAGATTGTTGACTCCAGGTCTGGGCCGCCATTTCGCGCATAGCCTTTCATCTTCCTCGCGCCTCCCCTGTTTTCATGACTCCTCTGCTTCTAGAGCTAGGGTTAGCGCATTTCTTGCAGTCGTCGTAGATCCTCGCCGCCATCAAGCCCCCGAGCATTTGCTAGGGTTCAGCTCGTGATCCACCGTGTCGATTCAACCTGCAACGATGGGTCACAAGTCCTCCTCGAAGGTCACCACCGCCGCCGAATCTTCCTCATCGGAGCTGGAGATCCCAGATCAGCTTCGAGAGTTCTCAAAGAGCAGCATCACCACCGCCAATTTGAACAAGATGGCGGAGGACGACATTCTTCCTGAGCAAGCTCGGATCAATTGGAAGATACCGAAAGAACCTCGTCCCCTTCCAATCCATAAGTAGATAGTTGTGTTTCGCTCGTTTTTCGAGCATGGTCTTGGAGTTCCCTGCTGTAGCTTCCTGCGCGGGCTCCTTTTCTTTTATGGGATTGAGCTCATCAACCTCAATCCCAACTCTATTCTTCATATCGCCATCTTCATACACATGTGCGAAGCTTTCCTAGGCGTCCTCCCCTACTTCACTCTGTTCCGCCATCTTTTCGTCCTCCGACCTCTCCCGGCCAAGGACAACCAAGTCGCCATAGGCAGCGTTGGCTTCCAGTTACACAAGAAGGAGGCCTACATCAATGTCCCACTAAAGATCGGGAACAAAAACTAGAAGGACGAGTGGTTTTACTATGACAACCCTCCCCCCGTCCTTGCTAACTTCTCTGGTGCAAAGGCTACTCCCCAGGCACGGTGGTCTGAAAAGTCTGATCCGTCCGATCACCAAGTGGTCGCATTACTGGAGAAGATCGCTGACTTGAAGAAGGAAGGCATTGACGGCATCACCATAGCAAAAAGCTTCATAGTGCGCCAAGTGCAGCCTTTGAAGCAACAAAACCATCCTGCCTAGACATACGGGACCGACGATGAGACGAGGGAAGTGCCTGACCCTCCAAATTCTGATCTCCATCGATCTTGGTTGTCGAAGATGTTCGAAGGGGACATCATTCAAGATCATATGTTAATCGCAAAGGCATACAATGTGGGCACTCTACGAGCTCGAGTAAGCCTTCGATCGCCTTGAGTAATTTTGATGTCCTCTTGAATAATCATGATGTGTGATGTCTTGATGTTTTTGCAGGTTCTGAACACTTTTGTGTCTCATCCTTCACTCCCTCCGTTTGATACCGAGGGACCGGACTATATTGAGAAGACGCCGCCGACAGGCACTGGTGGGGGTGGAACTTCTTCAGAAGCCCAACCTACTAAAGAGGTTGTCACCGATGTCTCCCCCACTCCGCCTCATCCAGACCTACCCTCCTCTGACCAGCGGAAGAAGCAAGCTGCTCATCACAGTTGTCAATATGTGGGCCAGGACGAAGACGATGAGGTGGAGTATAACCCCGGTGCCAATCAAGCAACTTTTGGACACTCCGACTGACCATCAAGCCGACCGGAGCTCTCGAACAAATCAGCGAGTGATGCAAAGGCTACAGCGAAAACCGATGAAACCATAGGGGCTCCTCTTAAGAGGAAAAGTTATGATGTGCAGACCACTTTTTCAAAGAAGAGAATCTGTCGTATCAAGATTAAACAAGCTCCTTGGTAACACTTCGCTTTTTTTTATTCTCCATCATGCTAAATGTTAATCGCCTGTTGACTTTCCATTATTTGATTATTATAGCGATCGGTCGGACACCACGCAGAGCGGCCAAGAGTCTCAAGACACTCGATCGACTCCTATTCCACGTCCGACCGGTACTCCTTTGTTGGTTACCACACTATCCAGCGTCCTGGCCGAGCCAAAGAAGGTTTCCCAAGCTGCTCCTCCTTTACTAGTGCCGACTCCTCAGCCCGCTAATCCTTCTCTGACCGGTGTTCCTTCCCCCTATTTCAAGGGTAAGGTTGTGTTGGTCGAGGACTTGCTGGCTTGGCCTAGATCTGGGGACATGGAGATCCTCCATCAACATCGGGAGGCGAACAAGGTACATCAATACCAAGCTTTTTTTTCTTTTTGAATTATCACTCCGACTGACTGTGCTATGCTCTGTTTAGAGATTATACTCTCTTGTAGAAAAGAAGCAAGCCCGAGTTGAATATCTTGAAGCTGAGTCTTTTGGTAAGTTTTAGACCTCTTGTATACTCGTAAACTTCTCTTTTCAGTTGTGCTTACTTGTTGTCTGCAGTCATTGCTGAATAGCTCGGCTAGGTTAGGAAGCATATTGAGAAGCTGCAGACCGACCAAAAGGCGTCGACCGATGCTTTGGAGCAGAGTCGTGTTGATGTCGTTGGTAAGACCGCCAACCGACTTGTATTAACTCCTTACTCACTCTAAGGCTAAAGATTTTTGCATCTTTAGCTTGTGATCAGAAGATTGCTGACCTAGAGAAGTTGACTTCAAACCAGCAGAGATTCATAGATGCTCTGACTGCCGAGAAGAAAAACCTCTCCAAGTTTGTTGAAGACCAGAGCGCCGAGATCACTCGACTGAAGAAGCAGCTGGAGGAGACCGAGGCAAAGCTTGAAGAAGCGAAGGGAGTCTCAAAATCTTTCAAACGTAATCTTGCCAGTAGGCCATTCTCTACAGTCTTCTATTATCTCCTTTGGGCTTCATCATCTAGCACTTTATATGACTTTTTTAGCCATATCATATAGCGCTCAGAAGGCATTGGACTATATCCATGCTAACCAGGTGGAGAAGACCGGGAACTCCCTGGACTATCTGCTGGAGCATGCGCGGAGGTCATTGCCAAAAATGCTAGAAGAGTGGCGACCGAGGCCGGGAGTCAAGTACTAGCTTTTTGCTAGTCTTGGTCTCCTGCACTGCCGTTGGACAAAGTCAAGGAGGGCTTCAACCCAGACTTGACCATTGACTAGTGTCAGCTACTCATGGACTCCATGTTGGAAACCTCCCGTGCTCTGGTCGACAACGTCAAGGTCGACCCTACTGCGCCGACCCCCTCCAGCTTCTCCAAAATTAGAGCAACAGGCTAATGCTTCCTCTCCTTCAAAGGAGATTTAGAACCTGTGATATTTGCAAAACATTAGTAGTATCTATAATTGAAGAACTACTATGTTACTATCATAAATTTAAATAATAATTTTTATGCTTGCTTAATTACTAAAGAAGTCTAGAAAGAGCGACTGAATAGTCAAAACGGCAATCTCCTGTTCCTTAGAGCAAATCAGTCGTCACCAAGCGGCGTTAGTCGTGCTATAGTGCTTAGACTTTTTCACCCTAAGTCTTTAGAGACAAAACAGAAGTTGCACCGGTCTGCCTTAGCATCGTAAGTTGTAATTTATAATTGCATGTAGAATCGACCAATCAACACATGACCTCTCGCTCTTTGGCTCTGGGTTTAGTGTAGTGGCAATCTGTTCTGCAGTATAAATTGTATAACTATGATGTTCCAGCGTTAGACCAAAAATCAAAAGACTATAAGACCGTATCAAATTATGAGAAATCAGCCAGAAAAATCCAAAACCAAAATTTACCAAGGTTAAGGAGTAGTGGGACATTATTACTAGCCCCCTGGCTCAATTGTTTAATATTATGGATTAAGGAATCGAGACAAATAAGAATGAAAATCATCAAGAAATCTTTCATCAAAAAGACCGAAGTTTCATTCAATAATAATGTATGAAAATACAAAAAATAGACTAGGTAGAAAAATGATGTAGCTGATTGATGTTCCATGAGTTTGGTACGTCATCGCCATCTTCATACATCAGTCGATAAGCCCCCGACCGAGTGACTTCTTTGACCACATAAGGTCCTTCCCATTTAGGGGATAACTTGTGCCAATTCTTGGTTGATTGTACTCGACGTAGTACTAATTCCTAACATGAAACTGGCGACTACGAACGTTTTTGTCATAATAATGCCGTAAGCCCTGTTGATATACTGCTGACCGAAACAGAGCGTGATCACACAACTCCTCTGCTGCAATCAACTCAACCTCTCGGTTATCTTCAGAAATCTTCTCGTCATATCCTTTGACTCGCGCTGATACGAGGTTTATCTCGATCAGCAGCATAGCCTCAGAGCCATAGACCAACGAGAAATGTGATTGGCTAGTAGCTCGACTGACATTGGTGCACAGCCCCCTGATAACAAAAGGCAGCCCTCGAACGCACCAACCGGCATAAGGCTCGAATCTGTCGAATATCCGGGGCTTCAACCCCTGAAGAATCATACCATTGGCATGTTCGACCTGCCCATTACTCTGGGGATGTGCCATTGATGCAAAGTGGATTTTTATTCCCATCTCCCGGGCGAAGTCACGGAACTCCTCAGATGTGAACTGAGTACCATTATCGGTAATGATATCATGAGGAACTTCAAACCGAGTGAAGACCTCTCTGACAAACTCGTCCGCCTTCTTTGAAATTATCTTGCCGACCGGTTTTGTTTCAATCCACTTGGTGAATTTATCAATAGCAACAAACAAATGAGTAAACCCGCCTGGCGCTCGTTTGAAAGGACCGACAATGTCAAGCCCTCAGACTGCAAAGGGCCAAGTCATAGGTATTATCTGAAGTTGCTGCAAAGGCACGTGTGTTTGTTGAGCAAAGAATTAACACCCTTCACACTTTCGAATGACCTGGTGTGCATCTTCAACCGCCGTAGGCGAATAGAACCCCTGCTGGAAAGCTTTGCCGACTAAAGTCTTGTAAGCTGCATGATTGCCACATACTCCTGAATGGATTTCCTCCATCAAATCTTTGCCTTCAATGATTGAGATGCATCGCATCAAGATGTTTGAACCTCCTTTACGATAGAGTTGATTGTCTACCATCAAATACCCATGACATCTAGCCTTCAACCTTTGTTGCTTGTTAGTATTCGTAGGCAGCATACCGTCGGTCAAAAACTTGACAATCGGGTCGCGCCAGTCGGTCTGCGTGTTAATATCATCAACCCGCTCGGCAACATTGGTCGTCAAGACATCAGGTTGAGGAGAGATAGTGGGAGAATCCACGGTGTGTAAGAAAACACCGGGTGGGATAATCGATCGAGATGACCCCATCTTGGCTAATTCATCAGCTGCTTGATTATTATCTCGAAGAACATGTGTGAACTTTAGTCCATCCAACTTGTCTTTGAGCTTCCTTACTTCTCGCCAGTAGGCTGCCATGTTGTCATCCACACAGTTCCAATCCTTGGTGACCTGGTTAATAACCATAGCCGAGTCACCAAAGATGTCCAGACGCTGAATGCCGAGTGAAACGGCTATTCACAGACCATGTAGAAGAGCCGCATATTCCGCAACATTATTAGATGCGCGAAACATGATCTAAAGGGCATATTGTAGCTTTTCTCCTTATGGCGAGATGAGCACAATTCCTACACCAGCTCTTGGTAATTGAAGGGATCCGTCAACGTACATTTTCCAGTACTCTAGTTCTTGTGGTGCGGGTGGCATCTGTATCTCTGTCCACTCGAAAACAAAATCTGCCAATGCTTGTCTTTTGATTGTCGACCGAGGCACGAATGTAATGGTGTATTGACCAAGTTCGACTGCCCACTTAGCAATTTTTCCTTCAACTTCACGGTTATGGAGGATTTGACCGAGTGCAAAGGTTGTTTGTACTTCGATAGGGTGAGCTTGAAAGTAGTGGTTAAGCTTCCTCGAGGTGATCAGGAGCGCATATAGCAGCTTCAAGATATGGTGATAACGTGTCTTAGAGGCACTAAGGACCTCTCTAATGAAATACATCGGGTGTTGTAGTTTTTGTACATGACCCTCCTCCTCTCGGTCGACCATTAAGATGGTACTCACAACTTGAGTACTGGCCGATATGTAAAGTTGAAGCATCTCCTATGGTTCTGGAGGCACCAAAATAGGAATCCTACTGAGGTGAGCTTGCAACCCATTGAACGCCGACTGTGCCTCAGTCGTCCAGACGAAGTCGTCCTGCTTTTGAGCAGTTGGAAGAAAGGTAGACTTCTAACTCCCAGTCGAGAAATAAAGCGACTCAAGGATGCCATGCACCCAGTCAGCTTTTGAACGTCCCTTTGAGAATTAAGTGGTCCCATATCAAGGATCCACTTGATTTTATCCGGGTTAGCCTCTATACCTTGTTCTGAAATGATGTAGTCGAGTAGCTTCCCGAGGGCACCCCAAAAACACATTTTTTGGGATTCAACTTCATTGAGTAGCTTCTTAAATTATCAAACATCTCTGCCAGGTCAAAGAGAAGTTCTTCAACTTTTTAGGTCATTACAACGATGTCGTCAACTTATGCTTCTACGTTGCGTCCAATTTGTGTTTTAAGGTAGCATTGAATACCACGTTGGTAAGTCGCGCCAACATTTTTTAGACCAAACGACATTGTAAGATAATAGTAGGCGCTGAAGGTAGTTATAAAGGAACTTTTGATTTGATCTTCGACTTTTAGTGGGATCTGGTGATAGCCTGAATAGGCATCCAGAAAGTTTAAAAGCTCACTCCCGGCTATTGTGTCTACGATCTGATCAATACGCGGCAGAGCGAAAGCATCCTTAGGATAGACCCTATTCAGATCAGTATAATCCATGCACATCCACAATTCTTTATTCTTTTTTGGTACAAGGACTGGGTTCGCTAGCCAATCTGGGTGGTACACTTTCTTTATAAATTTAGCATCTAGTAGCCTAGCTATCTCCATCTTCATGGCGTCCTTGCAGCCTTGCGCAAATCTTCTAAGTTTTTGCTTGATAGGGGTGGCACCAGGAGACACCCTTAGCTCGTGCTCAATCTTTTCCCTAGGAACTCCTAGCATGTCAGAGGGCTTCCATGCGAAGATGTCCCTATTTTCCTAGGGGAAAAGAGTAAGCGCGAGTTCCTATTTCTCATCGAGATCAGGCCCTGCATAAGTGACCTTAGCGAGGTCTGAAGGATCAAGCACGATCTCCTTGGTGGGGACATCTTTCGTCTAGATCTTGTCCTTGGTAGGCTTCTTCCTAGGGATCTCTGCATCGGTCTGAACCTTATTGCTGCCTGCCTTCTAGATCTCCAGCCGATCAGACAGCATCAACTATCGGTCGACCATCTCACAAGTCTGCACATTGCAATCGAAAGAATTCCAAAGATCAGAATGGAGGGAGATGATTCCCTTAGGGCCTGACATCTTGAGGGTGAGATACGGGTAGTGCGGGATCACCATGAATTTAGCCATTGTCTACCAAGGATAGCATGGTAAGCGGACTCAAAGTCTACCACTTGGAAGATGATGCGCTCCGTCTTGAAGTTCTCACGGGTCCCGAAGGTGATAAGCAGAGCGATTTGTCCGATTGGAACAGAGTTCTTGCCAGGCACGATCCCATGAAAGGGAGAGGAACTTGGCTGTAAGTCATTGACCGTTAAGCCTAACTCTGTGAGAGTCTTGGTGAAGATCAAGTCTAGACTGCTTCCTCCATCGATAAGAACCTTGTTAAACTTGACCCCCTTTGCTGTTGCCGCGAGCACTAGAGGATAGCGCCCGAGCCTAGGCAAGTGTCTGGGGTGATCTGGTCGATCGAAGGTAATCGGCACTTCAGACCACCTCATATACTCTGGCACAACAGGCTCTATGGAGTTTATCTCACATAGCTCTAGCTTTTGCTTGCGTTTGGACGTGTAGGCATTCGGGCCTCCAAAGATGAAGTTCACTTCTTTCCAGGGCTCATGGAACTCTCCATCTTTGTCCTTGTCGTTATTATCGTTGAGCTTGTCTTTGCCGTTGCGCCTTGGCGGATCTTTGGCCACCTTCAGCGCGACAGTCGTGAAGCCCTTCAGAGTGTAGCAGTCCTTTGCCTTGTGGTTTCCCTTTGGATGCCATAGGCACGGGCCACTCAGCAAATTGTCCATGGTCTACTGGCTCGTTCGAGGATTTTTCCTTAATCGGTCTACCGCCGCAACCAAGTTATTAGTCTTCCGCTTTTTGTCCTTCTTCGAGGACTCTGGCTTGTCTGAGCACTTCTCCTTGCCTTTGCCTCGAATATCGTACAAAGTCGACTCTCCAGACGCGAACTTGTCTGCAATCTCGAAGCACTCCCGGGCGGTCAACTTGAGGTCATGATTCCTCTGATCGATCTCCCGAACTAGCTCATCGCTTTGGTCTCCTCCTTGGAAGGCTGTGATGATTTGTTGGTCTGGTACATTGGGGATTGTTGGTGGCCCTTAAAACCCAACATCGGCCACCAACCGGTCGGGAAATGCAAGGTAAAGACCAAAGTTTTATGAATATTTGTTTAAACTAATAAAGTTCCACGAGTTTTGGTGAAATATGTGTTTGCAGGGTCAAAAGGGCCAAAATTATGTAAAAACATGAAGAAACGCCCGCCAGCTGATTCTGCCTTAAAACAGCAGGCCGACAGGGTCATATGAGGCTAAAAATAGGGCCCGGTAGGGTCGTGATGACTGAAACCAGAACCCAGCTGACAGGGTCATATCAGGCTGAAATCAGCCACCCGGTGGGTCAAAACAGAGTCGTCATGATTCTTATCACCCGACCCTGCCAACCCTGCAAAACACTCCAAAACAAGGCCGTTTTCCATTCCCGGACTAAGGAGGGTAAAAATGGAGAAATAAAGGAGGCATTCATGTGGCATAACTTGGACAAGTCAAAGCATGACTCGGAGGGGGTCGGTACTCGAAAGGGTCTGCCGCCCGGCACAGGCCGCCGCCCGGCCTACCAGGCCGCCCGGCCTGGGCTTGCCACCCGGCAGGGTTTGCCGCCCGGCCTGGGTTGGCCACCCAGGGTTACCAGCCCATGAGGCCCATGATGCTTACCGACCCCAAAATGGAGATTTCAGGGGAAACCGACCAAGGAAGCGCCATCAAGACAAGATCTGAGTCGTCCGAAGCGAGTCGGTTGGAAACCGACTAAATCCCGTGGCCACCCGGCCTGGGCTACCACCCGGCACAAGTGGCCGCCCGGCTTGTCCCGTCGCCCAGCGGGGGAATTTTCGCCCACCAACTCTCCTCCACCTTGAAGTACCCGCCAAGTCTCCGCCAGCTATAAATAGAGGGGGAATTTGGAAGAAAAAGAACATGAAGCAAGTGAAACACATTGGAGTCCATTTCCCACTACTTTTCTTACTAGTAGAGTAGTTCCCCGGCTATTCTTCCGCTAGGCCAATGGAAGAATATTTAGTGAAAACGTAGGCGCGGTGCCTAAGTTAACGCTAGCTGGTTTTGCATTCGTCCCCACGGGTTGTGTGGTAGTCGGCAGGTGGTGACAGCCCTGTCCGTCCATTTATTATTCCACCACGTTCAGGAAGTCTCAAGCAGGGTTGTCTAGCGGTAACATGCCCACTAGTGTACGAGGTTAGTTACCGACCCTATTAGTGGATCGTTGTCGTGCCCTGAAGTAAACTTATTAGTGAAAGACTCGAGGCTATACCATGGATTTGGTGTAAGCACTCAACCCGAGTAACTAGGAATTTTGACGCTTGACTTAGATATAATAGGAAGATATAATCTTAGGAATTCTAGACTTAGACTCGCTGTCCTCCCGGCTAGCTTAACCGATCTCTTCATCTATCTTAGTGTGGATTTCTCCTGTATCACTGCTACCCCTACTATTATTATTGAACATTCTTACCCCCGTGTTTGGTCAGTTGGTATAATTCTTATAGTTATATCTTTGTTAAACCAAGATACTCTTACGTCTAGCTTCCCTGCAAAAAATAAATACGATGCCTTGGAATACTCCCGGGTGAAATGCTACAATAGATGTTCCGTGTGCTTGCGGATTGGTTCACTCTTCTCTTAAAGCATAACAAACATCAAATCATTTATGGCGTCGTACCAGGGATAGCGATATTCTTGATGCGACGTTAAGAAATGCCAACAAGCATTTCTGGCATCGTTGTCGGGGATGCAATAGGCTAAGATATCGGAATTTTAACATTGATATTCCTACTAAGGAGTTACCGCTTTCCTTAGCGGGCTTACCCTTGTTCTGTTTATTTGTGGTGTAAACAGGATGCTTTATGACTGGTTTCGACCTACCAGACAACTACCATAACGATCCAGAGGCTTTGTTGGGGAGAGTGCGTCAAAGACTCACCCCTCCTTGGCCCATGCTTTCTCTTGAAGCACCCGTGCTTGCTCTTGCAGCACCTTCGATCACTCAAGCTCAGCTGCGAGCCCCGTCTCCGTCCGCTCGACCAATCATTGCTGAAAAGACGATCCATGACTACTCCACCCCATCTGTAGACAACATCCGCACTGGTCCGAACCCGAACATGTTGAACGGAAGCTATGAGCTGAAACCGGTCTTAATCAACATGGTTCTGGCCAGTCCTTTCTGTGGCAAGGCATCGGAAGATGCAAATGCCCACCTCCAACAGTTTTTGGCGGTGTGCAGCACTTTCACCATAAGGGATGTGACCCCTGAGGCCATTCGCCTTCACCTTTTCCCATTTTCACTCTTGGGGAAGGCGAAGCAGTGGTTCTACAACAATCAAGAAGAGCTCACCACATGGGACAAGTGCTCCAACACCTTCCATGCCAAGTTCTTCCCGCTAGGCAAAACCAATGCCCTGCGGAACAAGATTTCAAGTTTCCAACAGCTAATCGATGAAAGCATCCCTGAGGCATGGGAGCGCTTCCAAGAGTACACTATGGCATGCCCACATCACGGAATGCAAGATTGGTTGCTGATTCAAAGCTTTTACTATGGGCTCAATTGCACTGCTCGTGAGCACCTCGATGCAGCTGCTGGATGCTTTTTCTTCTCTCTGAAGGTCAAAGAAGCTCAAACTCTCATAGAAAAGATGGTTGCCAACTACAGTGGCTATGATGAGAGACATAACCAGCCGCAACCCAAGATGAGGGGAGTCCACCAAGTTGATGGTATTGACATGTTAGCAATAAAAATGGATCAACTTTTGAAGGAAATGGACGGACCTCAAACTGTCCAATCCTTGGACTCTCGCATGACTTGCGAAGTCTGTGGAAACCTTGGACAAATGGGAAGCCACTGCCCGGAGACTCAAGAAGAAGAAGTGAACTACCTTAACAACAACAACAACAACAACAACGGGTTTAGGCCCCGTACGAACAACTTCAGATGGGAGTCCAAGCCAAACCTCTCCTTTGACAAGAACATGGGTAGCTCTGAAAACTTTACTCGTAATGAACCTTCCTTTCGTGGTCTTGTTCTAGACAATCTAAAATCAATGAAAGTATGAGTAGCAAATTCATTGCTACTGATAAAGTCCTAGAAAGCATAGATTTTCATATGGAAACCTTCAATACCTCTCTGCAAAACCAGCTTAGTCATAACAAAATGTTAGAAACGTAGATCGCTCAGCTGGCCGCTTCTATTGTTAAGCCTAATGCGGGCAAGCTCCCCGGTCAGCCGGAAGCAAGCCCTAAAGAAAATGCTAGTGCTGTCACAACTAGAGGCGGAAAATCCACACAGGATCCACCAAATCCTAACATTGCAAGGAAGACCAGGGAAACCGATGAAGAATCAAAAGGAGAGGAGGAAATGGAAATTGAGGAGGCAAAGACACCTCTCAAGAAGGCGCCACATGAGTTCTATGATACCCCAGTGTTGCCATTCCCCTCTCGACAGAGGAAGCCAATGGTGGACGAACAATTCGGGAAGTTTGTGGAGGTAATAAAGAAATTATATGTCAACATACCGCTACTTGATGCTATGCAGGTTCCTACATACTCCAAGTACCTAAAGGACATCCTCAACAACAAACGCCCAATGCCGTCCACGGAAATTGTCAAATTAACCGAAGAGTGCAGCGCTGCTATCTTGAACTACCTCCAAGAAAAGAAGCGAGATGCGGGATGCCCAACCATCCCATGTTTCATCGGAAGGCAACAATCCAACAACGCCCTTTGTGACTTGGGGGCGAGCGTGAGCGTCATGCAAAAGGTAGTGTATGACAAACTTGATATCAATTCATTATCCCCTACAGCAATGTGCTTGTAGCTCGCTGACCAATCAGTCCGCTACCCGGTGGGCATTGCGGAGGACGTACCCGTGAGGATAAGGAACTCCCTAGTTCTTGTCGACTTTGTGGTTCTAGACATGGAGGCCGATGTAAAGACACCTCTTATACTAGGAAGGCCATTCCTTAGCACTGTAAACGCCAACATTGATGTTGAAGCTAGAGAAATCCACCTTAACATTAATGGGCATGACGAAAAGTTCTCCTTCAAACCCCGAATAGAACAATGCAATCAGGTACGCATCTTTTATGACAAAAATCCTAACACGGTGCAGAAAATTGAGGTGTATCTAATTCCACCAAAATTGGGTGCACCGGCGGTTAAAGTTAAGAGCATACCACCGCCGCCCATGAAGAAGAACGAGCCACAAGAAATGGAGAAAAAGGTCGCCGCCAAGCCAAAGAAAATCAAACAAGTATGGCGGAAGAAGGAAATTGCACCGATCGTGGAAAACTCTCCATCCACGATGGGCATCATGAAGAATTGAACGCGGAGAACGTCTTGTTTGAGAGGTAAAATTCGAACCCTCATTGGAAGGTAACCGATATTTATCCCCCTTCCCTTATACATACCATTAGATTAGGTTGATTTTTTTATTCCTAATCTTTAACCATTAAATTAAAAAAAATTGGTGATGATTCGGCCAAGTCTCCTCACCGAGAGGTCGTTTTCGTGTCAAAACGACCATCCGGGTGCTAATTTAGGGCTGTAACCCAGCCTGAAATAACCCAGTCAAATGTCAGCACTCGGGAGGTCATTTTTCATGAAAAATGACCCCCGACTGGGTCATTTCTACCGCTCGGCACATTTTTTCTTCGGATTCTTGGCCCTTTTGCAGCAAGAATGATGGCCATAAGTGGATGAGGAGTGGCCACCTCTTCACTTGTGAAATTTTTTTCACCTAGAGCCCTATTTGCCAAAAACAAGTGAATGAGAGCCACACAAATTATTCCATCTCTTAATCATCCACTCTCACCTGCCACTCTATTCACCTAGGCTTTATAGAGGGCAAAACACTCATTGCAAAATTCTAACTGTAGCCATCCCATCAATCCTTCCTTGCTCCCTATCCTCTTTTATTTTTTTAGAATAATGGAGGCATGCAGTTCACATGGCACCTATTCCAGCAAAGTGGTCACCAACAATGCACCCAAGTGGGAGGAAATGACCTGCCGGCCAGCATGGGTTGTCGTCCGGCCATGCCTACCCGCCGGCAAGGGTCGCTGCCCGGCATGGCCCACCGGCCGGCCTAGCCACATTGCCCCCCATGGCTCCTCTTGAGCCTATAAATAGAGGGCTCACTCTCCTTTGGTTCTCCACTCAAAGCATTCGGTTGAAAACTTCCTCTCCCCCTCACAAACTCTCTCCCTTTACACTCCTTTCCTCACTCAACTAGCTCTCTTTAGTAAGTGCACTTTACACTTAGCAATAAAAGTGTGCTGCAATAAAACCAACTAGAGAGAATTTGTTGCCACCATTGCGTGTTCGAACAACTAACACTTGGACTACTAACCGAACGACTAACCGCTGACCATTATCATCATACTGTCCTTCGGGTATTGTGTCCAAGTAACCCTTTTACAGGAATGGCAAATATTTGGAGAGGCCTCTACACCAAGTTTAGCAACAGTAGCAGCAGCTCAAGCCATAGGAGGCGCACACCAAGTGAGCACTCGGAAGCAGAGCACTCCAGAGCTTCACATGGGCATGCTCCGAGTTATCTCTCGGACTCAATGTCCATATCTGAAGCTCCAACGGAGCGAAGTATGCAAAATGAAGAGTTTGACAAGTTCATGGAGAGTGAAGAGAATATGGTGTTCAATGATTACAACGAGCGAAGCAAGTTCACCGCCATTCGGGACCGGGAGTTCACATCCGTGCGCAAGTTCGACCATAACTTCCTCGAGCAAATCGGTGTCTTCGCCGATTTCGAGTACGTGCTCAACACGACCGGATGGTATGATTTCTACCACCTTGATGATTACGGTTCCAAATGGCTTACCATTGAATTCCTTTGCACCTTAAAAGTCTTCACCACTCTGTCAGACAAATTAGGCACTCTCTACACATTTCGTCTTTTTGGTGAAACCTATGAACGGTCTTTAAAACAAATTAGTACTTACCTTGGTTTCGATCATAAGGCCATAGTAGACATTGATAAACTTAAAGGTTTCACCCCTTAAGGACTTTGGGCTAAGATAGGAAGTCCCGTCACGGGGTAGGAGCGCGCTAGTGACATTCATAACCCTTCGCTCCATGTAATTCACCGTTTGATCACTCACCACCTCACCCCTCGGGGTGATGTACGTTCAGTGAATAGTTTGGACAAAGCCTATCTTTATGCTGTGGTAAAGAAAATTAGAATGAACCCCACTTTCTTCCTCATCAACCATTGGCTCACTCTAGCATTTAAGCAGCATGGACCTATCACTTTTACACCTTTTGTCACTAGAATTGCTAGAAAGGTTGGCGCGCTCCATAGAGCTAGAACAGATCGTCTCCCTAGTGTTCCCTTGCTAGGGAAGGATCACTTTTGGCATGCCCACCTTTTGAAGGAAGAGAACAATAGGTTCTACATGCTTTATCCAGCCCAAGACGCAGAGATAGAATTGCCTAACCTCGAGCTTACCATCATTGGTAAAAAGAACTTTCTGTACAATTGGCAAGCTCCCGTGCAGCGTGCACGACACAGTGTTTCAGGGGATAGACCATGAGCAAGGGCTCCTCGAACGGGTGCTTCGGGAAGCTCTCAATACCATTGGGAGCAACCATAGTACCCCAAATTTACTAGCTCGTCAACACACTACACTAGCTCATCCCATGAAGAGTTTGAACCATCCAATCCTTATGGGATGGGAAGTTACTTTCAACCCCATGGAGGCATAGGAACTTCACGTTCTGCCTGATTCACATCATACAACTTCCCGGAGTTGGAAGGTGACATGCAATACTTGGCTACAAACGCTTATGAGACCAACATACGAACCCAAGAAATACAAGCAGCCATAAGGGATAGGCAAGAATGGCAGCAACAAACATCGGAACAACTTCAGACAAACCTCTCCATGATGGATCAACAGTTCGGCCACTTCAACATCGACTATCAACCACCGCAGTGAATGTCATCCAAGCTTAAGTCTTGCAAAGACCTAAGCTTGGGGAGGTATGTGAAGTAAGGTACGCCAATTGTCCTACCCTCTCTTCCTATTTTTTTTAGTTAAGTTATTTTATTTCCTTTATATATTATAAACAAAAATCCAAAAAGATTTTCAGTTTTGATAAAATTTATGAAAACCCAAAAATATTTTGCTTTCAAGAAAAACCATAAAAATTTGCAAAACTAAAAAGAACAAGAAGATTTCCCTTTCCAAATAAAATTGAGAACTTGGTCTCTACCTTGCCTATGGAAATGATGAATAGTTGCTCTGTTAGCTCCCTGTGAGTCTCAAATACACAACCTCGACTCTTCATTTTGGTGGGTAATGGTAGACCGGCATGATGATAACACTAGTCTCTCTATGTTTTAGTGGGTACAAAATGGCTAATAAACACCAAGTCTAGTTGTTGGGATTCATGATATAGCATGTTTTGGATGAGTCTATGATCTCCTCTTGATTAGAGTCCAATGATTTCTTTCAAAACCATGCTGCAATAAAAACCCCCTACTTGGTGTAATTCTTTCCTATGATAAGAAAATTTCCTACCAAGGCCAGATATTAATTGCGAACCCACTTTTATGCCATCCATGTATGCATTCAGTTTGGTTAGGATTTGATCCTTATGAGGGACTTGCACTTTTAAAGCCAATCATTTTCCTTCGCGTTATCTTTGAGTTCTCAAACAATCATGCTTGGTTATGCGGTTTCCACATTGGATTCAAGCATCCACTTCACCAAGCATGTCAGCCAAAAATCTCTCCTTTGCAAAAACCTTGATCCTACAAGAAAGATTTTGGCCCTCCCAAAATAAATGCTCAGAAAAAGTTTGCAAAAATATTTGAACCATTGAACTAGCTTCCCTACACTATGAGAGCGGAAAAAAATGTGAAAAAAAGTTATCAGCTCTCATAGATGTACAAATGTCAAGTTTCAAGGTTCAATCTTTGAGCAAAATAAAGGACCATCCTTTCACTCTAGCACAAAAATCTAGTCTTTGTTAAAGATTTTCTCTACTGTGCTAGTCCACTCCTTCGTGTGAGTCCATTCTCTCCCTCTCCCCTGGACACTATTTCCAAATGGTTGGAATGAGAAAGTGCAAAGTCTTTTCGCTAGGACCATCTCTTAACTTAACAAAATATGCATACTAGATGTGCCATCCTACCAAGCTTCACATATAAAGCCAAATTTCATAGAGTATGATGAGCACTTGGTGAGGAAATACACTTTTTGAGAGATGAGAGTCATAGTGAAAGATTGCACCAAGAGGGCAAATTTCAATCTTATGTAGCATTACAAAACTTTGGACTCATGATCATGTAGGAGGTTAAAATGACAAAGTCTAAACTAGTTGTTCTGAGTTCCAACTGCTCATGACAAGGTCATAAAATGCCTAAGAGCCCCACTTACAAGGAGAAAGACTTAGTGATCAACTTGTGCCGGTTTACCATTACCCCTATGTTGTAGGAGTATGTGTTTGTGCACTTGATCCTTGCAGGGCTCAAATATTGAAGCAACTCCTGATCCATCACTTCCAAGTTTTAATTTGCTCGGGACGAGCAAAGGTTTAAGCTTGGAGAGGTGTTGGTGGCCCTTAAAACCCAACATCGACCACCAACAGGACGGGAAATGCAAGGTAGAGACCAAAGGTTTATGAATATTTGTTTAAACTAATAAAGTTCTACGAGTTTTGGTGAAATATGTGTTTGCAGGGTCAAAAGGGCCAAAATTATGTAAAAACATGAAGAAACGCCCCGTCGGCCGATTCTGCCTTAAAACAGCAGGCCGACAGGATCATATGAGGCTAAAAACAGGGCCCGGCAGGGTCGTGATGACTGAAACCAGAACCTAGCCGACAGGGTCATATCAGGCTGAAATCAGCCACCCGGTGGGTCAAAACAGAGTCGTAATGAGGCTGATCACCCGACCCTGCCAACACTGCAAAACACTCCAAAACAAGGCCGTTTTCCATTCCCGGACTAAGGAGGGTAAATGTGGAGAAATAAAGGAGGCATTCATGTGGCATAACTTGGACAAGTTAAAACATGACCCGGAGGGGGTCGGCACCCGAAAGGGGCTACCGCCCGGCACAGGCCGCCACCCGGCCTGCCAGGCCACCCGGCCTGGGCTTGCCGCCCGGCAGGGTTTGCCGTCCGGCCTGGGTTGGTCACCCAGGGTTACCAGCCCATGAGGCCCATGAGGCTTACCGACCCCAAAATGGAGATTTCGGGGGAAGCGAGTCGGTTGGAAACCTACCAAATCCCGTGGCCGCCCGGCCTGGGCTGCCGCTCGGTGGTGCATGCCGCCCAGCATGCCCGGCCGCCCGGCACACGTGGCCGCCCGGCGGGGGAATTTTCACCCACCGACTCTCCTCCACCTTGAAGTACCCGCCAAGTCTCCGCTACCTATAAATAGAGGGGGAATTCGGCAGAGAAAAGAACATGAAGCAAGTGAAACACATTGGAGTCCATTTCCCACTACTTTTCTTACTAGTAGAGTAGGTTAGTTAGTCGGGAATTAGAGTCTAGTCGAGAGCATCGCTCAGGATTCCGGAAATCGTCTCGGAGTCTTGGTATGAGCTCTCTTGTATCTTTTCTCTTTTTGTAAGACTTATCCCTTATCAATATAATTATCTTTTCCTTTGTATATCTTTTCAAGTAATTTTCTTTACTTAGTCAATTTCCTCAAGTTACAATTATTGGGAAAGAACTTTGAAGCATAGTTTACGGGATTCTCGGCTAGGATTTAATTAAGTTTAGTTCTTGAATAGAACTTAGACTTGGTTATTCCCTGGCTATTCTTCCGCTAGGCCAACGGAAGAATATCTAGTGAAAACGTAGGCGCGGTGCCTAAGTTAACGCTAGCTGGTTTTGCATTCATCCCCACGGGCTGTGTGGTAGGTGGTAGGTGGTGACAGCCCTGTCCGTCCATTTAGTATTCCACCACGTTCGGGAAGTCTCAAGCGGGGTTGTCTAGCGGTAACGTGCCCACTAGTGTACGAGGTTAGTTACCGACCCTATTAGTGGATCGTTGTCGTGCCCTGAAGTAAACTTATTGGTGAAAGACTCACGGCTGTAACATGGATTTGGTGTAAGCACTCAACCCGAGTAACTAGGAATTTTGATGCTTGACTTTGATATAATAGGAAGATATAATCTTAGGAATTCTAGACTTAGACTCGCTGTCCTCCCGGCTAGCTTAACCGATCTCTTCATCTATCTTAGTGTGGATTTCTCATGTATCACTGCTACCCCAACTATTATTATTGAACATCCTTACCCCCGTCTTTGGTCAGTTGGTATAATTCTTATAGTTATATCTTTGTTAAACCAAGATACTCTCCTGAGGATTGGTCTGACCATCATACTTCTCGATAGGTACTGGCTTGTATCCTTTTTGCCACCGAGCTATGCGTAGCTCCGGTACATAAGCCTTGATCCCATCGAATTCCTCGTCATTAGGGGTGTTCGACCTTCGTCGTCGTTCTGGAGACCGAGCTGGTGAAGGCACACGGCGATTGTGGCGTGGGCCTACGTAGTCATTGTGACACTGACACCGGTTTTGTTCATCCAGGTTGTCGCACCGACATCAATCATCTCTTTGATGTCGGTCATCGCAGTTATCTCTCGGAGGTGTGTTGTGACGTCGATTGTCCCGTCGATCGTCCCATCGGTCGTCTTGTGCATCATCCCGCCAGTCATCCCATCGGTTGTCTATCCTTCGGTTATAGCGCTCCTCCTCGTGGTGTTGGTCATCTTGAACCCGCTCTTCGGTATGAGAGTTAATAGTGTCCCTACCATCGTGAGGCTGCATGGAATTCCTCAGATCGCCACATCGCCGACCATGAGAAGTTGCGTGACTGGAACTTGCCATGAACTGTGGTTCATCTTGAGCCTTGTCTTGGACGACAGCTACTTTGAGCATGGCCACCGCCTTCTGCATCATCGCAATCTGGTATGCAGCGTCAGTGTTGACGGCTATTAAGTACCATTTTTAACCGTCAACTATACTCAAATAAAGGAGAATTTGGCATTTCATACACGCATGCTTTAGCACAATAATATAGTTCCACTTGTACTTGGAGAACTTTGTGCATGCAGGAGGAAATGTGAAGGAAACACCTCAAAAGGCAAGAAAACACACTTTCGACCAATCAGAGAGTGCCACATGGACATCACACGGATTGAAGGGCCCATTTTCAGCACTTAACCGACGTAACTCCCTGCAATACCGCGCAAACCAACGTCAGGGCCCACAGGACAGCCACCTGGAGAAAGCACAGGCCAGGAGGGGCCACCCCCAGGTCGGCCGACCTGGTCAGGTCGGCCGACCCGGCCGGGCGCCCTCTCCGCCTGGGCTTCCACGTGTTGGCTCCTCCGCGACTCCTGATGACGGTTTGAGATGCCTTCCGTGGCGGTTACTCTCCCTTGCCGACCTATTGAGGCTATAAATAGGAGGGTGTGCCTTCACACTTAACACACACCACAAGAAGCATTTCTCTCTTGCTAGTAGTAGTTCTTGGAGTTTTAGTGGAGTTAGGCTGAGTCTAGAGCTCTCTAGTCCCAAGTCTTCACTTGGAATTGGTATGGCTCTTGTATCTTTTCCCTTTTGTAAGACTTTGCTCTTATCAATATATATATCTTTTCTATATAGTTGTGCTTGGGTCATGAGTTTCTTGTTTGATATTGTGATCCATATATGTGATAGTATAGTCTACTTGTGTGATAGTAGTTTATATTTATTATACTACTATTGTCATGCTAGTTATATACCGTCACTATAGTCTAGTTTATATGTTATAGTCTCTATGCTTAGTTTTAGCTGATAAAGTATAGCATGGGTTTGGTGATCGTATTCGTACGGTAGCTCTGCCTCGTTAATAGTAACCGCGGAGGGGCAGAGTGCTCTTTGGTCATGCAAGTATGGTACTTGGGTGACTGATTTGCATCAATTATTCATTAGTCTACTGGTTCGTTGAGGTAGGCGGCAGGTGGTGACAGCCCTGTCCGTCCTTTGAAATCCTCCCCGCTAGGCTAGTGCGTAGGCTCTTGGCGGAAGTCGCCTGTGGATGCAGGGGTAAGTCCGTGCCTGAAGTGCTATATTATTGACTGCTGAACCTGAGTGTGGGTCTGTATGTATTCTACTTAGGCTATGCAACTGTATAGGAATGTATAGTAGGAGTAGCTTAGCCTAGTCTTTTCTCCACTAGACTTTATTTATTTAGTAGGAATCTTCTGTGTGTGTCACACTACCCGGTTATTATCATGTACCCGCCTGTCTTGGTTAAGATATCCTTGCTAATTGTTAACATGATCTTATATGTTAGTAACGCTTCTTGATCATACCCTTCCTTTGGGATAAACAAATACGATACCCTGAATACTTCCGGGTGAAATGCTACAGCGGTATTCTCCGTGCGCTTGCGGATTTTACCTACTTGACTCTGGGACATATTAGTGAACCGTTTCTGGCCCCGTGCCGGGAATGATTTATTAATATGGCTTAGCAAAAGTCAACAAGCATTTCTGGCGCCGTTGCCGGGGAAGGCGTATGATTCAAGAAAAATTACTAATGTATATAGTAGTGTTGCAATTATTAAGGCTATCTCCTAAGCAGGTTAACCTTGCTTTGTTTTCTGCATTTTGTATGAAAATAGGGTAGTGTATGACTGGTTTCGACTTGCCGACAAACTTCACTGAAGATCCTAAGTCACTCCTGAGAAGGACACGAGCTAGGCTCACCCCTCCTCGTAAGGAGACTCGGCCAATCGAACCTGTCATTCCCGCACCATCAAGCTCTGAGCAAATGGCCGACAAGACCCTCCGCGAGTTCTCCGCTCCCTCCGCTGCCAACATCCCTACGGGACCAGCTGGTAATGTGGGAGATGCGAACTTCGAGATCAAGACCGGTCTCATCACCATGGTGCAGGCTAGCCCATTCTGTGGGAAAGCCAATGAGGACGCTAGTGCTCATCTCCAGCAATTCCTGGAGATTTGCAACACGTTCAAAATGAAGGACGTCACCCCCGACACTGTTCGCCTTCGACTGTTCCCGTTCTCTCTCCTTGGGAGAGCGAGACAGTGGTTCTACGCAAACCCTGAAGCTGTGAACACTTGGGAGAAGTGTTCAGCTGCGTTCCTTGCAAAGTTCTTCCCGCTGGGCAAGACCAATGCCCTCCGCGGAAAGATCTCAAGCTTCCAGCAGGAGTCGAAGGAGTCGATTCCTGAGGCATAGGAGAGGCTCCAGGAGTACATCCTGGCATGTCCCCACCACGGGATGGATGATTGGCTGATCATCCAGAACTTCTACAACGGGCTTACTCCGTCGGCCCGCGACCACCTCGACGCTGCTGCTGGTGGAGCCTTCTTCTCGCTCACTGTGAGCAAGGCAAAAGATTTGATCGAGAAGATGGTGTCCAACCAAGGTTGGAATGAAGAGCGCCTCTAACCTCGCCAGCGAGGCATGCACTCCGTCAAGGAGGTTGACATGCTCGCCGCCAAGATTGACCTTCTCATGAAGAAGATGGACGAACAAGCCAATGGAGAAGTGAAAGCCCTAGACGCTCATATGACTTGCGAGGTCTGTGGCAACACGGGACACTCGGGCAATGACTGTCCTGAGACCCGTGAGGACGCAATGTTCATGGGCAACAACAACAACAACGGCTACCGTCCACAAGGAGGTCAAAGTTGGGGTCCACCACGTCCCAACTACCAAGGAGGTAACTCTAGCAACTTCTCTGGTTTTAATTCCGGTTATAATCAGCCCTCCTTGAAAGATCTTGTGCTTGGTCAAGCTAAGATTAATGATAACATCAGTAAAAAGCTTGCCACCACTGATAGGACTCTTGAGAGCATCCACACTAAGATAGAGGGTGTTTCCTCTGCTCTCAAGAATCAGCTGAGCTTTAATAAAATGATAGAAACCCAATTAGCTCAGTTAGCTGCTGCTGTTCCTACTGCTGAGTCGGGGAAAATCCCGGGGCAACCCGAGACCCCCTTAGAAAATGTTAATGCGGTTACCACGAGAGGAGGTAAGTCCACTCGGGATCCGCCATACCCTAACCATGCAGGAAAGGACACATCAGCTGAGAAGCCGGCAGAAGAAGAAGAACTGCCGCCCAGGAAAACGGCCCCACATGAGTTCTATGACATGAACCTCATGCCGTTTCCTGAAAGAAGAAGGAAGCCCACCGTGGACGAGCAGTTTACACGTTTCGTTGAGGTGATCCAGAAGCTGCACATCAACGTGCCCTTGCTGGATGCGATACAAGTACCCACGTACGCTCGCTACCTCAAGGATCTTATCAGCAACGAGCGCCCACTACCGACCATAGAAATTGTCAAGCTGACGGAAGAGTGTAACGCTGCTATACTCAACCGGCTTCCTGAGAAGAAGAAAGATCCGGGGTGTCCCACGATCACCTGCTCGATCGGGACACAGAACTTCGACCATGCCTTATGTGATCTTGGGGCAAGTGTGAGCGTCATGCCGAAGGATGTCTTCGACAAGCTCAACTACACCACACTATCCCCCACGCCGATGCAGCTGCAGCTGGCCGATTCAACGGTCCGCTATCCGGCAGGGATCGCCGAAGATATTCCGGTGAAAATCCGGGATTGCTTCATCCCCGGCGACTTCGTAGTGCTTGACATGGACGTCGGGAAGAGCACACCGCTAATCCTGGGACGCCCATTTCTCAGCACTGCGGATGCTCGCATCGATGTAGGAGCCGGAGAAATCCGCTTCCACATCAATGGCAAGGAGGAGAAGTTTGACTTTCGGCCACGGAAAGAACAGTGCAACATGATCCGTATCAAGTACGGGCCAAACCCAAGCAACATCAAGGAAGTGGAGGTCACTCCGCCAAAGAAGAACAGCCTCATCACATTCATGAAGAACTTCCTTGAGAAGGAAAAGGTTGCACAGCAACAACTGATGAAGGCAAGGGGGCAAAGGTCACACATTAAGCAACAGCCTCCGAAGTCCACAAGGCAGCAACCTCCGAGGTCTGCAAAGAAACAGGCTGTGAAGCCTGCAAAACCGCAGCCTCCGAAGCCCGAGAAGCCACCGGCCGCAACAAAGACCAAGAAGGTGTGGCGAGTGAAACAAGAAGCATCATCCGTGTCTTCATCTCCGGGACCGGACAACGCTTCATCGAGCTGAACGCCGGAGAAAAGTCCCGCTCGTCGGACTTTAAAAGGTGAGTCCTCGCCGGGAGGTTAAACCGGTAGTTATCCATTTTTGCTCTTTTAATTGCATATTTGCTTTCCACCACATTTTGATTTTTCCGACCACTGCATTTCTGCATTTTTGAATTTTTCCAGCCACCTTGAAATTTTTCAAAACTCATTTGCATTTCTGAAAATTTAGAAAATAGGTTTTTGGGCTTTCCATTTTGAAAAGATTTTTTTGTCGAGCTTTTTGAGCAAAAAGGCAGCAGGGGACAAATCCCCTAGCCGTTGGGGAACACATACGAAAAAGGGGGCTGCCAGGAGGCCCACCTGCCAGGTCGGCTGACCTGGTGAGGTCGGCCGACCCCCTGGCCCCACCTTTTCCTGTGCTCCTTTCTCCCAACGGCTATATGGCCGTTGCTCTGTCCCTTTATAACGGCCATCTTGCTTCCTTGGCTATAAAAACCGCCCAGGAGGAGGAGCTTCACCATTCCAAGCTCATCTTTCACTCCCCTCCTTTGCTCACTTGTTGCTCTCCCAAAATTTCGTGTTCTTCAACTTTACTACAGCCCCAAAAACCCAAAAAAAATTTTCCCCTCTGTTTTAGTGCATTTGCAAGTTGTTGTGAGAAGAAAACCAATTTCGGAGAAGCTCGGGTTTGTCGTTTTCACTAACGCTCACCCGAACACTTGTTCGATCTTGTTTTTGTCTTGTGTTTGTTCTTGTGTGCAGCCATGTTCAACCGAATGAAGCAAGTCGCCGGAATCAAGCGGAGAAAAAGCACTCGTGCAAGCACGAGTCAAGCATCCTCCGTCGAGCTCACACCAAGTCCGGGGCATGGTGACCCCGAAGCTGAAATTCCGGAGGAAAGGCCGGCCTTGCTCATCACCGAGGAGCATCTCGACATCAAGGACAACCGCGAGGGCCAAGCCATCGCGCTCATGAGAGAACGGCCATTCGCCCACACCCGACGCTTCGATCCGGACTTCCTCGAGAAAATAGGTATGAGAGAAGAATTTGCCTCTATTTTTCGCACTATGGGTTGGCTAAATTTCGTAGAAGTAGATGAGCCGGGTTCTCGTTTGCTTACTATGCAGTTTTTATGCACCCTTAGAAAGTATGATGAAGGCATTTCTTTTCGCTTGTTTGGGCAAAAGCGCTTGGTCACATGGGGTGATCTTCATGCTATGCTAGGTCTAAATCCTAAATGTAGGCTAGACTTAGATAAAGCGCTAAAGGGGTTCCATAAAGAAAGTTTTTGGAAAAAGATTTCCGAAAACAAGTGGGGTCCCAAGCCTAGAACAAGTGCCATCCATAATCCTACACTTAGATTTATGCATGTGGTTGGCTATGACCTTGTTTCCTCGAGGTGACATTAGGGTTATCCGGCAAGATGAATTGAAAATACTTTATGCCATGGTTAAGAAAATTAGGGTGTCACCCGCGGAATGCATGATTGATCAATGGTTAGACAATATAAAGTTGACAGGACCAATTGAGTGCACCTCTTTAGTTACTCGCATTGCGTAGAAGTGTGGTCTGCTTGAGAATGTTCATGTTGAATATTTGACGGTAGATAGAGAATTTCTAGGCGAGAACTATTTTGTGCAAGGACATACTTTGAAACATGGTCCAAATAATACCTTGATCTATCACTTTCCCGGGTATACAAATGAATTCCCGTTACCTAACCCGGGTCTTCGTTTGTATCACTATCGGGCACTAACCCTCCCACTTGAGCCAGTGGGAGAAGTTCGCAGGCATAGTGTTTCAGGGCGACCGACACGTTCCCGTAGGCATATGGAGCCTACACCGGAGTTTCACACTCCGACCAGAGATCCGGTATGGGAGCAGCCCCCGCCACAGGACGAGGCGGGTGCATCAACATGGCAGGCCGGAGCATGGGAATCTCAGTACGATTACCCCATGCAGACGTCATCAAGTTCAAGCGGACCGCCATTCTTTGCCACTCGGTCATTCTCATCCCGTGGGTTCCGTGAACTCAACTATGGGATGGCCGAGTTGACAAGGAGGGTGAACGACATTGATTTGCGCACCGAGAGCATGCAACAAACTCTCACGCAACATGTCGCCGACACCCAGCAATGGCAGAATTTCAGCGACAACCAATTCCGCCAGCTGAATGCGATGATGGCTCAGAATCAGAACAATTGGGATGCCTTCTTCCGCTCCCAAGGCTACGACCCGAACTAGCAGATATGAGCAAGAACAAGCTTGGGGGAGGACCCCTCTTCTCACGGTAACTTGTATCTTTCCCCTTCCCTTTATTTCTTGCATTTGCTAAATCTGAAAATCCATAAAAAAAATTTGCAAAACATAAAAAGAACAAAAATATTTCCCTTTTTCATGCGTGGTATGAATGTGTATAATTTTCCTATGTTGAGATGATGAATAGTTGCTCTGTCCTTTATTCCTCTCTAATGCTAGTTAGGTTTGTTGGTAAATCTTGCCTTGAACTTGAATCTTGTGGGTAGCATATGCATTCTCTAGTTCTAAGTTGTTGAGAGGTATGATATGATAGATAGGGCTGCTATGATCTTGCTCAACGTAAAGCTTGAATTCCGGAGTTTTATTTTTCAAAATGACAAATTGATAAGTTCCTCAATGATGAAATTCCCACCACAGCCATATGTAGTGTTTACATTTGAAAACCTTTACACATATGCTGCTTGTTTCACATTGAGCTTAGTCAAAATTGATGTGACCCTAGTAGAACTCTTTTCATGCTTTCTTGATCAAGATCATATACACACATCCACCGCCATGAGCTATCCTTCTAAATCAAGAAGATAGCATCCACCATATCCACCATATCCACCGTGAGCTATTCTTCTACACTGGAAGAAAGTCACTATCCATCCATCCATCCAAAGAAACACTCCATATATCCATTACAAAATTCCTCTCTCAAAGTATTCATTGCAAAATAGGACTATGGCTATGTAAAAAGAAAAGAAAAAAAATGCTCAAAAAAGAGAGCAAGCAAAAGATAGCCATAGCCTAGAAACTCCAAAAGAGAGAAGGAAAATTCAAAAAGGAGTTATTTCTTCCCATCCACCATTCCTTCGTTCTACCACACACTTGCACATCTTGATCAAGATTGTTTGAATTGATGTTTTTCTTGGATCCGGTCTTTTGACATAGCAATATTATGTGAACATGAGTGCCTCATATATCCCTACCTTGAGCTCCACATAAAGCCTTATTTAGAAATAGGTGATTATAGGCAACACTTTGCCTTGGTGAGGAATCATACACATATTGAGTGATCCGAGAGAATCATTTGAGGAACTTGGTTTTTATTTTCAAAATCTTTTGAAAACCTCCGGAATAACATAGCGGAATCTAGAGCAAGTGATTGGTGCCCTGCAATTGTTCTATCTCTCAACCGCCCAAGACAATGAGGTGTAAAAGCCCCATGGATTGAGGTAAATGGGTAAGTTATGTGCCAACATATTTAATTCTAGGAAGAGTACTTTGTTATGCGCATAGTATTATTGAGGAGTAGGACATTGTAGCAACTCCTGATCAACAACTTAAGTTTATCTTTGCTTCGGGACGAGCAAAGGGTAAGCTTGGGGGAGTTTGTTGACGGCTCTTAAGTACCATTTTTAACCGTCAACTATACTCAAATAAAGGAGAATTTGGCATTTCATACACGCATGCTTTAGCACAATAATATAGTTCCACTTGTACTTGGAGAACTTTGTGCATGCAGGAGGAAATGTGAAGGAAACACCTCAAAAGGCAAGAAAACACACTTTCGACCAATCAGAGAGTGCCACATGGACATCACACGGATTGAAGGGCCCATTTTCAGCACTTAACCGACGTAACTCCCTGCAATACCGTGCAAACCAACGTCAGGGCCCACAGGACAGCCACCTGGAGAAAGCACAGGCCAGGAGGGGCCACCCCCAGGTCGGCCGACCTGGTCAGGTCGGCCGACCCGGCCGGGCGCCCTCTTCGCCTGGGCTTCCACGTGTTGGCTCCTCCGCGACTCCTGATGACGGTTTGAGATGCCTTCCGTGGCGGTTACTCTCCCTTGCCGACCTATTGAGGCTATAAATAGGAGGGTGTGCCTTCACACTTAACACACACCACAAGAAGCATTTCTCTCTTGCTAGTAGTAGTTCTTGGAGTTTTAGTGGAGTTAGGCTGAGTCTAGAGCTCTCTAGTCCCAAGTCTTCACTTGGAATTGGTATGGCTCTTGTATCTTTTCCCTTTTGTAAGACTTTGCTCTTATCAATATATATATCTTTTCTATATAGTTGTGCTTGGGTCATGAGTTTCTTGTTTGATATTGTGATCCATATATGTGATAGTATAGTCTACTTGTGTGATAGTAGTTTATATTTATTATACTACTATTGTCATGCTAGTTATATACCGTCACTATAGTCTAGTTTATATGTTATAGTCTCTATGCTTAGTTTTAGCTGATAAAGTATAGCATGGGTTTGGTGATCGTATTCGTACGGTAGCTCTGCCTCGTTAATAGTAATCGCGGAGGGGCAGAGTGCTCTTTGGTCATGCAAGTATGGTACTTGGGTGACTGATTTGCATCAATTATTCATTAGTCTACTGGTTCGTTGAGGTAGGCGGCAGGTGGTGACAGCCCTGTCCGTCCTTTGAAATCCTCCCCGCTAGGCTAGTGCGTAGGCTCTTGGCGGAAGTCGCCTGTGGATGCAGGGGTAAGTCCGTGCCTGAAGTGCTATATTATTGACTGCTGAACCTGAGTGTGGGTCTGTATGTATTCTACTTAGGCTATGCAACTGTATAGGAATGTATAGTAGGAGTAGCTTAGCCTAGTCTTTCCTCCACTAGACTTTATTTATTTAGTAGGAATCTTCTGTGTGTGTCACACTACCCGGTTATTATCATGTGCCCGCCTGTCTTGGTTAAGATATCCTTGCTAATTGTTAACATGATCTTATATGTTAGTAACGCTTCTTGATCATACCCTTCCTTTGGGATAAACAAATACGATACCCTGAATACTTCCGGGTGAAATGCTACAGCGGTATTCTCCGTGCGCTTGCGGATTTTACCTACTTGACTCTGGGACATATTAGTGAACCGTTTCTGGCCCCGTGCCGGGAATGATTTATTAATATGGCTTAGCAAAAGTCAACAGTCAGCCATCAAGCTGTCCAACAATGTCTTTGCTCTGGTGATGTTATTCTGGGGGGAGTCGTAGACCTTGACGCGGTCTACTTCAATTTCCAGCTCTCCGAGGCCTAACCATCATGCCAGTCGGAATCCGCGAGATCCTCTCGGTCGGCGTCGGTGACCATGCGAAGGTGGTGCCTCTTCAGTGTCGTCATCCCAGTGGCCTTCTCCATCGCGTCCATCATCGTTGTTGGCAGCATCTTCTCCCTCATCGTCTTCCCCATTGTTGGACGGGTTTTGACCCTCGACCATATTGATGGCTAAAGGATGCGGGCACATAGATCCATCTAAGTCCTCATCAAAGGATCAGACCGACTTAGAGTCGTACCTGGTGGGTAGATCTGTGTCGTCGAATCCGAGTGGAACCAAAGCGGGGATCAGATCCGATGAACTTGGTGATCACGCCTTGGGATTGGCTGCAACCGAGTTGGATTGACGCTTGTCGTGTACGAGCGCTCCATTGGAGTCGGCGGTGAAGTCGAGCGACCCAATGGAGACCTTGAAGTCCGACGAGTACTAGATGGTTGAAATTTCGGCCATCGAAGTTGACGTGAATCCTGGTGAGCCTTGCCCCCTTCCTGGTGCGCCAACTGTTGACACTTAATCTCGGTAATATAATTATAGGGCTATGTCGGGACTAAGAACTATAATGATGAAAGGCACAAGATACCGAATTATACAGGTTCGGGCCCTCTCGATGAGAGTAACAACCCTGCGTCCTGTGTTCTGTGGTTTGTATTGCAATGAAGTCGATTGTCCCTGTTAGAGGGTTCCCTACCGACTTATATATCCGGTCGACAGGGGGTACATGAAGAGTCCTACTTGTAGTCTACAAGGATTTACATAGAAAGTCTGTCTCTAATTGCCTTGTGCTCCAAGCCAACTCAGTCGGTTCCCTTATTGATGTGGTACCCGGTCGTCTACAGACTTAAGCTTAGCTATGGATACCCGGAAGGCAAGTATTCCACAATCTAGTTTTAATACCATGTTAAACTTTTATGCACCAACCAGTTACACCAAAAAGTCTAAGCTCATGAGAAATATGGACAATTCACTAGTCCTGGATGGAGACATATGATGAACACTTGAGGGAAGCAAGCAATGCAAGTGGAGTTGCGAGATTTATACAAACACAACGAAGTCTGGTAGTGGTTGATAGTGAAAGTCAATCAACCTTTAACTAGAAACTTTTGAAAGGACTGAGTGACCGAGAGGGAGGGGTGAATCGAGAACTCGCACTATGTACCAAATTTGCCAATTTCCAAAACCGACCACTCAATCAACTCCTATAACAATTCTAGTGGTGATCACACTAGCAAAAAAATAGCCCTATAAAAGGAACAACAACCTAAGCATACTAGTGGATCCCACAAGACAATACAACTCCTATGCAAGCTAGTAACAAAGCAACGCGGAAGCACACAACAAGCTAGCAACGGAGCCTACTCATGCAAAGCTACACGATAGAGAACTAGAGCAAACAAGCATGAGTAGCACAACACATACAAGGGTGAGCAATCAAGCCAATGCAGCTCCTACACATGTTAGTGGTCAAATGGAAGCTAAGCACAACTAGCAAGTAAAGAAGCATATTCATGCAAGTCTACAAGATAATCAACTAGAGCAAGACAAATACACAAGCATGAATAGCACGATATGTAAATGCGGAAAGTAATGCATCAAAGTAAGGAGTAGAGTACCTGTGATTTCACCGAGCATTCATGCACATCACCAAATAGACATGACCTAAGAGAAATGACCTAGACCCCCTTGATAGTCTGGTTTTTCCTATGGTCTCAAAGACCTAACAACTAGATAAGTGTTCCCAACACTTGCTCCATACCTTGTCCTTAGCCTTGATCCACCTTCATCAACCCTTGGACTCCATCAAGCTCATCAAGCCTTCATGCTTGTGGTCATTGTCATCAATCGCCAAGGCCGCCGTCAACAATCATCATAAGGTAGAAAAGTTTTCCTACATGGATAACACTCGTGTAGACATTAGTCACATTTCATGTTTGTCATTCATCACCAAAGGATCATACCTTGGGGTGACCTCAATGGTCATGAACCTTACAATCTCTCTCTTTTTGGTGATGGATGACAATCACTACTTATGATGATCCAATATGAACAAGCAAGAAAGAACCAAAGGAAAATAAAGAATTGAAAGGCTTACCTTGGAAGTAGTCTCCCCCTTGGAATGTGCTAGATGTTGAGGGAGAACTACCCGCTCACTTAGCGCACTTGGATGTTAATCTTGAGTTGAATTTTGCGCCCGTCTTGGTGTCGTGGTTGATGATCTTGTTGAAGTAGGCACACACCAAGGACATAGATGTTCATGTTGGTGTAGATGTACATTGTCGTCGTAGACATGCTCTATTGTTGTTCTTCTCTTTGTCGGTATAGATGTTCATCTTGACTGATCTTCATGTGTACTCCAAGTGAACATGCACTATTGTCTTGATCATCTTCATTTGGTCTTCATGTTCTTCTTTCCTTCTCATCTTCATTTGGTCTTCATGTTCTTCTCCCCTTCTCATCTTCATTTGGTCTTCATGTTCTTCTCCCTTTCTCATCTTCATTTGGTTTTCATGTTCTTCTCTCCTTCTCATCTTCATTTGGTCTTCACGTTCTTCTCTCCCTTTGTGTTATCAACTTAGACTTGGCTTTTGGATCTTCATGTTCCTTCTCCCCCTTTGTCACCTATCACCAAAAATCACACCAAAACATAACGGAACCAAGAGACAAATGATAGTTGGCAAGAGTTTAGATAACTCCCCCTTTCACGGTGCTCCTTCTTGGTCGCAATGGTGTTCCACCGTAGCTCCCCCTACACACATGACTCAACAAAATATTTTCCCAAATATGCAAGGGTTAGTCATTTGTGAATGTCACACCTGGTTTTAAGGACAAAACCAAGTGCTTATCATATGTGTGCCCAGGAACAAGTTTCACACATATCGTCAGTAAGGTGAATAACAGTATAACCAATGTCTTTATTTAAACATACCATTATTACATAAGAGATTGTCTTTAAATACTAAAACGACTCTCAAACTAAATAGCAGCGGAAAACACCATAACACCACAGGCAATCGACCGGGGGCACGCTCGCCTAGTAGTAGTCTTCATCAATGTAGTCCATATCTCCATCTTCTGAGCAGCAGTTTATAGTACAACAACAAAGGGAAATAGCAAGGGTGAGCACATGCCATACTCAGCAAGTGGGGGAAAATATGACATGCAAGCTTAATAGAAGAAAGGCTAACACAATGGTTCATTTGCATAAATGAGCACCTACACCTAGTAGAAAAGCCATCCTATTTACTAGGTGAAAAGTTCCCACCAGTTATCTCATCTGTCTAACACTACAGGTTAAACCACCTGTAACCAACCATGGGTTAAACCACCCATAGGAATCCACACTACAGGTTACACCGCCTGTAGCAAACCGTGGGTTAAACCGCCCATATGAAACCACACTATAGGTTACACCACCTGTAGCAAACCAAGGGTTACACAGCCTGAACCAAACTTGGCTACCCACCAAGTCCACCCATACACCACCATCCTAGATGTGTGAGGATCTAGGCCGCTCATGACTATGAGCATGGCTGTTATAACAGTTTGACACTCTGCAGAGGTTGCACAACTTTACCCACAGGTTGGTGATTCCATCACCCGTCAGTGACTAAAGTCTCCCTGTTGCCCAAATCACACTACTGTAGATGTGAGGCCAAGAGATCACCACAAGGTCTTTCAGAGCGCTTCCCAGCTTGCTAACAATCCACGCTAAGGTTTCACCACTGCGGAATTAAACTGTTCCTACAGAAGCCCCCTCTGGCGCCGTGGTTAGGAGTAAACCGTCCATCGCCTGAGTCCAAGAGTAAACCGTCCCGTCCTCCTTCCTCGACTGCTCACAGAACTAGGAAGACATCTCGATACTAAACCTAGCCTACCCATATCAGCCCTGTGCTTTGTGCCGTTTTCCTGGGTGGCCGCTCCACAAACTACTCTTGTGATCCCAAGAAGGTACCACCACAATCCCACAGTACCATACCGAGTACACGTGCATACCCGCACCATCCTTGCCATCCTCCTGCTTGGATCACCTAGGTTCCATGTTGCTAAAAAGGATTAACCATCCCTCATGATCATTATGTTAAAGTGAACCATTAGTCAAGATTAACATTAGACACTTCCATTCTCGACAAAGCAAACTAAGCATGACGTACCCTTACTAATAAGCTACACCAGAACCCAGGCAACAAGGAATAATATGGAACAAGATATGACACATGGGATTCAATATTAACAGGCATGCATAGAGCTAGAGAGAATATAAAACATAGGTTCAGAATGCATCAAGGACACTTGCCTGGTTCCCTTTGCTGCTGCCCAAAGTCTTCAAGATGGAGGTCCCGGAAGTTCTCTAACAGCAGCTCGTCTACTCAACGTCACACCAAAAACACTAGCATACAAACAAACTAAGAAACAACACACCACACAGTAATAAACTATAATGAAAGCTATACTATGAAAAAGTACGCGTTGCTACGATCGCGAGAGCGCAAGAATCATCTCAATCCGAGTTACGAGTAAAAAGTTACGAGGGTTTAAAGTTCTAGGGTTAAAATAATAAATTAGTAAAATATTATAAAATAGTATAAATAATTAATATTAAACACTACAATCGCTCTGGTGAAAGAATTTCTTTAATCGAAGCTATGATTGAAAAGTTATGAAGATTTGATGTTTCAAGAGTTAAAACGTCAAAACAGACAAGTTAAATGGCCTAAAAGTAATTCTAAAAAAATATAAGGGCTAAACTGTAAAATATCTCATATGAAATCTAATTTATAAAAATTTTAGGGTTCATAAATGTAATTTATAAAAAGTACAGGAACTAAATTGTAAAGGATACATATAAAAATATAATTTATAAAGAATTGACAGACTAAAATGTAATTTTGGAAAAATTCAGGGGCCTAACTATAAATTTACAGGGCCAAAATTTAATTATTTATAAGTTTAGGGACCTAGGTGTAAAAAGACAGGACTAAAACATAATTAGAAATAAGTATAGGGGTCTAAGTGTAAAATGCCAGCCTAAATTATTACTTACAAAAATTAGGGCTAAAATAAAATTACTAGAAGGTACAGGGTTGTTTATGTAAAATTACAAAACTAAAATATAATTTAAGGTATGTACAGGGGTGTTTTTGTAAAATTACAGGATTAAAAATAATTAACTAATAATTTAGGGGCCTAAATATATGTTCTGCAGAAAAATTAGTTTAAAACCTAATTTCATTACAATCCAGGGGCCTATGCGCAAAAGGGTTACATTTACCGGAATTAATCAAATTATTTTAAAATAGAAAACCCTACAAAAATCTGTGGACCAGGTCTATGCCCCGTGGACCCGTGGTCCACTGGTCCACGGTGGACCAGCGGCCATGGGTGGCCTCCCGGAGCTCACCGGGGAGGCGCACCGGGACGCGGCGACCGGCGGGGAGGGTTGCGGGGACACGGCGCGGGGAGGGCAGCTTACCGGCGGTCGTGCGACGGGCGGAGGTGGCCGGGAACGGCCACGCGACTACGGCGCTGGCACGGCTCGCGGCGGCGACGGCTGGCAGGCGAAGCACGAAAGGCGGCAACAAGGAAAGGAGGGGCAGGGGCGTGGGTCCCGCCTGTTTATAGGTGCACGGGGCCCTAGGTGCCTTAGCGCACATGCCAAGATGGGGAGGCGGCGGCTGGCGGCGCGGCGCGGCTCGGCTAGGGTTTCGGGGGCGTGAGGCATGCGGGCGGGGCTGGGCCGCGGCGGGGCCAGGGCGCAGCGTGGTGGGAGTTGGCCAGGCAGGCCAGAAGCAGAGAGCGGGGGAGAGAAATGGCCCAAGGCCGAAGGGAGTGGAGGCGAAAGGGAGGAGCTGGGCCTCGGGGTGGTTCTCGGCCCGAGCCGAAAGAAAAGAGGGGAGAGGGGGAAAGGGAGAGGGAAGCTGGGCCGAGGGGAATTTGGCCCACGGCCAGGTCTGGCTTTCTTTTTCTTTTCTCCAATCTGTTTTCTATTTCCAATAGCTATTTCCTAAATAAAATTCTAAAACAAATTCTACACGATTTTAAAATACTTTTGCACACAATAAAAACCTAATGCAACTATGGAAGCATGAATGCAACAAATCAAAGTTTTAAAATAACTTATATTTAAATGCTTTCTTTAGAAAGTAATTTATTTGCTAACAAAATATTAATAAATTAATTTATATAAGAAAAATTTAAAATATCCTAAATTTTGAAAAATCAGGGTGTTACAAACCTACCCCCCTTAAAAGGAATCTCATCCCGAGATTCGGACAGGATTGGAAAGAAAGAAGGAAACTAGGCTCTCACTTCATTGGGTGCATCCTTGTCTAACCTTTCCTTATCGTGTGGCAATGCTTTTGCCACATATTCCACCTCTGCTCCATTAGGATGTGTCAACTTGACAGCCTTTCTAGCACAATCTATGATTCCCTTGTGCTTGGTTAACCAATCCATTCCAAGTATCACATCTATACCCTTGGAATCCAAAACAATGAAACTTGTAGTAAAGTCTACCCCCCTTATGCTAACACTTAATTTATGACATCCATGTTCTGCTTTCAATTCCCCTCCAGGTGAACTAACTATCATGTTATTCCTGAGCAAGGTGATGGGAATGTTGTGCTTGGCCACATATTTGGATGATATGAATGAATGTGATGCTCCAGAATCAAATAAAACTACAGCGGGGTTTGAGTTTATGAGCAACATACCAAGAACAATGTCTGGAGATTCCTGAGCATCTTCAAGAGCAACCTGGTTGACTCGACCTCTAGCATAGTTCTGCCTGGCTGCTGTCGGGGCAGAGTTTCCATTGCGGTTGGGTGTTGGGGCAATATCTTGGGTTGGAGGTTGGCGTGTCTACGAATTGGGGCATTGGTTAGCAAAGTGACCCTTTTCTCCACACCTGTAGCAGTTCCTATTGGTCATTGAGGTTTGATTGCCATTAGTCCTTTGCTGAGTTTGAGCTGACAGGGGAGGCGTCTGAGAGTTAGGACGTTGAAACTGACATTGAGGGGTGAAACCTGTAGGTTGAGTTCCTTCCTGTCCACTTTGCTGTTCGAATCCGAATACCCAAGTAACTCAAAGCTTGTTCCTCTAGGATACCATAGACGCATGATAGGTGTGTACTTGAGGTATCTCAATATCCTCTTCACGACCTTCAAGTGTGACTGTTTTGGATTTGCTTGATATCGTGCACATAAGCACACACTAAACATGATATCTGGTCTTTAAGCGGTGAGATAGAGCAAAGAACCAATCATAGATCTATAGAGCTTGGGGCTCACCGGTTTCCCTTTCACATCATCATCCAAGGGTTTGCTTGTTGCCATAGGTGTGTGCAAAGGCTTGCAATTCTCCATGTTAAATCTCTTGAGAAGATCCTTGGTATATTTTTTTTGATAGATGAAGTTTTCTTCTCTCAATTGTTTGACTTGAAAGCCAAGGAACACATGCAACTCTCCAATCATTGACATTTGGAATTCCCTAGCCATCATCTCCCGAAACTCCTCATTGAACTTCTTATTGGTTGACTCATAGATGATATCATCCACATAGATTTGACACACAAAGAGATCCTTGCCAACATGCCTTGTGAACAAGGTGCTATCAATGCTTCCAAAGGTGAATCCATTCTTGAGTAGGAAGTTCCTCAAGTATTCATACCATGCCCTAGGAGCTTGCTTGAGACCATAAAGAGCTTTCTTCAACTTGTACACATGTCTTGGACGCTTAGTGTTGGCACTTCCCAACTGCCCCTTTTATATGTGAATATCACCCAAATAGAGTATAATTGATACTAATTTAGGCCATTTTCCTATGATATTACCTATATATTTGTATATGCGTTGTTTTGGAGCTTTATTGCGGAAACAGGTAAAATTGGCTATTAAAGTGTTGCTGGACAAGACAGGAGTTTAGAACTGACAAAAAGCACTGAAGACGCCTAGTGCACCGATCGGCGCCAGCATATGAGCCGATCGACGCAAGGGTATTTTAGCCCACAGAAGTGACCGAGGCCCATTCCAATGGAAGTTTATCTGATGTTTATAGAAGTCTATCTGCGCAAGACACTTGAAGATATTTGCTTAGAAGATTTATGGAACTTCAAGATCTCGACGTGCGGTACAAGACTTTATCTCAAAGGAAAAGGCCCACATGGCAGCTGTGGAAGACAGAGGAACCGACTCGGAGCAGAAACCAGAGAGAACACAGCTTGCGCCGATCGGCGCAACTGACTTATTTGCTAGAAACCGAATCCTTCACGAGTAGAACCCCTATATATACTTGTAACCTCTAGCCGCGATCAGAACCCCGAGGAGGAGGCAACAGAGGGACAACAGATTCGTGAGTTAGAGTCACCGGGGCTTGCCCCGTTAGAATAGATCTCTAGTTGAGTTTCAAGAACCATTGGTGTAAGAGTTGATCCATCAAGGTAGGTCATCTCGACGATGATGAATCTTACTCTATGTATCTCAAGGATGATTGAATATGTTGATGATGGTTTTGATGATTTGTCTATCTTGATTCTATAATCATGCATGTGCTTATTCTCATTGCTTAGTTCTAGACTAATAAGTTGATATTATCTTAATCATGGTGATTAGGATAGTATTCAGACATTGTATTGATTATGGTTGCTTGATGATGCCGGTAGTGTGGTTTAGCTGTGACAACACTAAACCTGCGTAGCACTATTGGATAGTTGAGTAGGGTAAGGTACTCGCGTGATTAAGGATTTCTTCTCAACAGCGATAAATCGGGAGCCGCTCGGAAAGCAGGGTGGTCTTATTCATTATAGGTTTTCATTGATCCATGTAATTATCCATGATGATGCTGTTTAATTAGACTATCTGGTTACGATCTCACTAGTAGATATCTGGCTACTCACCGAATAGTTTTAGCTTTGGCTTTCACTTGCACTCTAGTTCAACTTCGCTGGTGAACTGATCGGCTCAACACCTGCGCCGATCGGCTCAACAACTTAGATCCGTAACAGCACCGATCGGCTCAACACCTGCGCTGATTGGCTCAACAACTTAGATCCACAACAGTGCCGATCGGCTCAACCCTGTGCCGATCGGCACAACAATAGAATTGCTGTCTAGCGCACCTTTGCGCTGGCCAGTCTCCCCTTCATACAACCTGAACTTGACAGTAGCCTTGATTAGATCTTTTACTGTTAACTTTGTTTAATTATCCCTAAGGTCTCAGTGGTTCGATAATACCTTGGAATACTCTAATTGAAAAAGTGCTACAACTGTACACCATCCTCTTGTGGTATATAAGTGGGTGCGTAGTAACGACCAACAAGCACATTTTTCTGATCCTATCATGAAGTACATATTGCACATACGTGAGCATGAAAAGAAGATGGAAATTGAAGGTTGCGCTGATCGGCTCAACTGGTACGCCAATCGGTGCGAAGTCTTACCTGAGCCAAAGTGTGCCTGATCCAAAGCTTGGGGAGTAGGAGCATACACATCGACCAAGGAGTATCACCTAGAGTTTAGCCTATATGCATCTAGCGGTCGGAGAAAGGCTGGGCCAATTGGCGCAACTGGTGTGCCGATCGGCACTGAAGCAGTAGTCATTATCATCTTAATCCTAGCTTACTTGGCACTTTAAACAATCGGTAAACATCAAAGATGAGCAAGACCACCCTGCTTTCTGAGCGGCTTCCGATTTATCGCTGCCGAGAGGAAACCCTTAATCACGCGAGTATCTTAACCCTACTTGACAATCTAAAAGTGTAGCGCAAGCTTAGCTCTGTCACAACTAAACCACACCCTAGCATCATCAAGCAATCATGATTTATACAAGATCCGGATACTAGCCTAATTACCACGATTAAGAGAGCATCTAAATACTTAGATGTACCTCTAAGCAATTAAATAAGCGCATGTAAGATCAATCAATCCAGACGAACACAAATTGCAGCCAAGGATAGAATCAAGATAGATAACATGAATTGATAACTGTACCGATATTCATCACCATCAGGGACACGCCGATTGGCGCAACAATCAGCGCAGCCATGATGCATTGTTGACGTCTCCTAAGATACATGGCTCTACTTCTCCTAGCTCCAGTGTAGTGCACCACGCAGGGTCCCTACCCGACTAGACTACATCTCTTCAATTTGGTGGCTCTTCAACTCCGGCGGCCTCCTGGCGATGTGCAGCGGCTCCTATAGCCTAATTCTCCCCTGTTGTCTTGTCGTGCTCAGCCTTGGACGTCATATGGGTATTTATATAGCCTCTGGTCATGTCCTCCCTTGCTTGGCCTCCAAGTTTAGCTCATAGAGATTGAATCCAAGTCGGTTTCGTACCTTCCATAAACTGCGCCGACTTGCTTTAATCATAACTGATGCTTCCGGAGTCCAAATGAGGCAAACCCAGACTCTATCGCATAGCCCTCGAAAATATCTACAACTTTATTATTATTTGGATCCTCAGATTTGGAAGTTTGGATACCCAAAATTATGATACCAAAATATCTGTCCTGATTCAGATTCCTCTGTGCAGCCAGCATTGCGTGGCCCATATCTCCCAGCTCTAGAGTCCAATAAATGTAAATAATATATGTTTCAGAAATCTCTCAACGAGATCTTCAACTTTTGTATTCTGAGGTTTCCCACTTGACCCGGTCTTGGGCTCTGAAATCATGTGATAATACAGTGCTGTTTCTGGACTCCGCGAATTGAACTTTCCTTCCGGATAAACCTTCTAGAAATCCTTAGGCATTGGGTCACGACCTTGGGCCTGCACATTAGACCTCATGGACATCCAGGTGTGTCTTGTAAGCTTCATGGGCTAGTGGGAAGCCCTTCTTGTATGGCGAGTCGGGCTTCAGGTCGGTACTTCTCATATAAGAGTTATTTTGTCGTCCTTTCACCTGTTTCTGCAATAAAGCACTAAAACGACACTACATATGGAAATCGTCAATATTAGAGGTAAAACACATGATTATGATGAGAATATGGTATGATGTTGGTGGTTATTAGCATATAAAACGGGTACATAGGAACCACCAACAGTTCCCCCCATGCTTAAACCTTTGCTCATCCTTGAGCAAATAAATCACCCTCAAGGAGAGATCAGCGTTACAATCATATTATTTTTACTCGCATTCATCAAGGCACATGCATATCTAACCCGCTTTAAAAGTGTAGCACAAAAGGTTTTATGTTACACCAATTCTACTACTCAAAGATACTAGTAGGGAACAGAAAATGACTAAGATCCGACCACAATGATCAAATAAAGTAGCTTCAACTCTCAAATCAGATTGCTCCTCAAACTAGACCTTAAATGATAAAGTTTTTCCAAAAATTTAGTCTCATTTATCCAAACAAAAACGCTCTCTTGCAAAGAATCAAGGCAACACTCATTTTACAAATCTCACAAGCCAAACAACTAGAAGTGATCCTATCTACAAATATTTGGTGGAAGGCTTTATGTGTAGCTTGGTAGGAAAACAACTAGTAAGAATGTAACTCAGAGTATTATCAAATCAAGAGACAGTTCTAATTGGTTTTACAAAGACTTGTCAAAAAGGTCATTGGAAAACATTATAAAGAAGAGGAAAAACACACGCTTTTGAAAGGTGGACATGTGCAAAAGGCAAAGAATGATCTCAAGACACAAATGAAGTTCTCAAAATCGGATTGCACATGGTTGGAGTGATAGAGTTTCAGCCAATTTGAATGGACTTACTTGAAGAATAATGGTTTATGCACAAATCTTGTGAATTCCTCTCTTGCAACTTGATATAACTTGAAACATCCTTGATCTTCCTTCAACAATATTTGAAGTCCATTAGCTAGTGCTTCCGAATGATGAATGATGGCCATCCCCCCATGCTTAAACGTTGCTTGTCCTCGAGCAAAGGGAGTGACAAAAGATAAGCACTAGCTAAATCCATAATTTCTTCTCTTTGACCATCTGGAACACATATAATTAATTTCTGGAGATAACAGAGCACTTTTTATTCCTTGCGCCAATCGGCACGACACCTGCGCCGATCGGCACACATATGATTCTGCTTTGTCTTCTCCTTCTATCGATGCTTTGCATTTTAGAGAGTCTTCACAGGTGTTTATTGATGAAAATCATCGTCTTCAACAAGAGGTCTTGATAATTTGTGTATAAAACCATATAAATAGTGCAAAGGCTCGACGAGAAACTCATATCATAGGTTGTGGACACAGAGAGGACATCACCAAAAGAAATATGGGTTTACAGGTGGGAATATTCAGCGAGCATTGCTAAATATGAAGAGGCTAGCAAACAAGTGATAGTTACGCAAACAAAATGGCCAACTTCTAAGTCTCATACCAAAAGAACACAAACTTGAAACTACTCACCAAATTACATGTTGCAATCTATAGGTTTATCATATAAGTGTAGCAGATTTGGCTTTGGTTGGTATGATCAATACAAGAGAGCAAAATTTGCAAGGATTAAAGACCACATGTAACAGTTTTCCAAAAACTATTAAGTTCACTAGCTATGTTGGAGTTTTCTTCTTAGAGAGCAAAGCATATTATCATGAAGAACAATTCAACCATATGGGGTCTCTATCAAAACATCTATCAACAAATAGAGTTCATAGAATTGGTGCTTAGTTGAAAATTAAGCGATGGATAATTATGTGCAATGAATCATGCAAGTTCCAATAACAATAGCAACTTTTATCATATCTCTAGCAAAGATCCTCATTATAGTTATGCATTTATTCATTGTAAAAGCATTATAAGACAACGGTGATGATACATGCAAGCTCCCCTAGATAAATCAAAGACATTTGGTCACCCTAAGGTAGCTATTAGGGATATGTCATTGTTCATTCTATGTTCTAAGTGACAGATTACAAATAACCTTTCGCATGAACAAAACGAAAAGGGTATCACAAAAAGAAAAAGAGAGAAAATTCCCAAGTTGAAAGCAGACAACAAGTACAGGTTTGAGAAGAAAATAAGATTAGGAGAAGTGAAGAATCAAATGGATGTTATCGCATTTTAATCAATTGAAGCTCAGCTTGTGCCTCCCCCATGCTTAAAATCTTGCTGGATTGCACGAGAGAAGGGCGATAGCAGGGGCAGCGAGGGTGCGCCGATCAGCATGAGGATGCGCCGATCAGCGCAGACGGTTGTGCCTCTCGTCACCTCCATCTCCAGCCTTGATGTGCTGTCCTAATGCTCCCTCTTGTATATGCGGCAATTGTCACCTCATTTCCTTCGACTGTCCTCGTTCAAGAGTACTTCTTTCATTCCTGCAAAACATTGAAATGCACATACTACCCCCGATATGATGGTCGGGGATAGAACAATATCTACCGTCTAGCAACAACCTCAAAAGTTCAACTTGTGGTGTGTTAATTCTAGCAGCAAAAAGAAAACAAAATCCTAATGGGTGTACTTGTGTGCACAAGTGTGGATGCATGGAGTTAATATCACAATGTTAGCAAAGAAACAAGACTATAATCAATGTTGTTCCACAATTTCATCTAAACACCACGTTCACATAAAATTGCTAAATGAATGTGTCAAGTACACAATTCTGGGATCAAAATGCTTTCATCATTTAGTCTTGAAGCAAAGCAAATGAGCATGTTAGCAACGAAGGTTAGCGATGTGGAAGCTAAACAAGAACAATATTTACACCTAGCTCTAAGCACCATGCTTACCACTAGATTGCTAGCAATCTAAACGAAATTCGTTAATAACCAAAGTTTAAACACCATGTTTATGTGACTTAGCTATTGCAAAACCCCGTTGGACTAGAGAGATAGCGCAATGAAAAAGATTAGCAACCAACCAATGCAAATGATGCAAAACAGAGCAAGGCAAATGAACTATCCAATGTTGTTCAACAAATAAGCATAAACACCATGTTTACACCTAAATTTGCTAAGGATATTGTGCGCAAGCCAATTAAGTGCTGATTATCAAATTGAAGCCAAGCTATTATGAGTGGGAAGGTGAATATGAACATGCAAAGTTAGAGGTTTGGGCGAATCAAAACAAAAACATGTTAGGCGGCAGTGAAGGAATGCTTAGAAAAGCATTTGGGTGTTGTGTTGATCGGCAATGGATATGTGCCGATCGTCACATTTGGAATTGGCTATAGAATTTGATGGAAAGTGAAGGGTGGGAGGCTTAGATGGGCTGAAGTTAGATGGTTAAATGCATGCAGGTGAAAACATCATGCAAAAATAAAAACAAAAACAAAGCAAGTGCTCACAAATATGCATGCAGTGGATGATTTTTGCAAACGAAACACAAAATGATGGTGACGGAGGTCTAAAAATAAAAGGTTAATCTAGAACTAATTTGCCACAAGTGAATCAATTGAGTTGGGTTATTCTCATGATGCAAAAATTCTAGGTTGCCCTCCTAGTAGCACTAGTCAATCCAAACAAAACAAAAGGAAACACAAAAACACGGGTTGCCTCCCGAAAAGCGCTTCAATTAGAGTCATGTAGCTAGACTTCTTACATACCTTGTTGTCGCAAATCCATGGTTCTTGGTGTAAGATCCAAAGATTTCCATGTAGCTTGTACTTATGCAATCTTCATCGTGGTTCGCTCATTGCCCATTTTCATTGTGTTGCATAATGCTCAATGTGTGTATGTGATATAATGCTCTGGAGTCTTTAATCTTGTTCAACTTCTAATCATTTGCTTGTAGGAGAATTGCTCGAGCTATCCTTGTTGTCATCTTCATCTCCAATTTTGTCATTGATAATCTGCAGATCCTCTTCTCTCTGAATTTCGCCTTACCAAAAGGATAGAACAGGGCCAAAGACCTATACCATCTTGTAGGTTGCAAAATTATCTTTCCAACGAGTGCTCATACACTTCAAACGGACACGGTATGTGGGATTTATGATGTTTCTGCTCTAGGGCTACGTGCTATTGACAGATTGCACAGCATCCAATGATGTGCTCATAAATCCTTGTAGGAAAATCCAAATCTAGCACCGTTTGTTGCGTTGGAAAGAAGACTTGAAGCTCTATTCAGATATAAAATTTTTATCCAATGGTCAGCACAGGAAGTACACAGAATTACCAATGATTTCAGCTTCTAGCTTTATTTTGTGGAGAATCTTGATGACTTTGTCTTTTAAGCATTGGAGCATATGTCGGCTTGTCCTTTAACATGTAAATCTTGATATTTGTTGCACCAGCAAGTATTGATGATGAAGAGTGGATGCAACTTCTCAATTCTTGTCCAATGATCCATCAAGTCGACGGTGAAGAAATCTGCTGTTGCTTTTCTGAACCGACGTCTTGTTTTGGATATTGCGCCACGGCCAGAAGGAATTAGAGGCTGAAACCTATGCCATTACGTCAGGCATCAAATTATCTTCTAAGCGGTGCTCATGCGTCCCAATTGGACTCCGTATGAGGGAGATATGGCCTTTTCTCTAAAGGTATGTCAGGCTGTCTCGCGATGAATCCGAATTGAATTTAAACTTTCCAAATATTCAAACTCCGTGTTTGGAACGACTTGAATCCGTGTGAATAACCAAAAGGAAGCCTCTTAAATGTCTGGAAACCCATATATCACGTGGATATAGGACTTTAATTCCATATTTGGCCCAAACTTTCAATTGTTTGCAACTCTCGCGAGATATTCAAACAGCCTGTACAACATCTCTTGTTCTAGCCATAAATCCTTGTAGGAAGCTCCAAACAATGTGAGGTTTATACCATTGGAAACTAGACTTGATGATCTTCCACAATATCAAATTTGTAGGTCTTTCAATCCTCTGTAGAATTTCGTACACCATCTTTTGGTCAGTGGACAGCATATCTACTCATGATCAAGAATGTATTCATCGTGTCTTCATTCTTTGCAATTGAAATTCTTGATCTTCATGATTCTTTTCTCCCATTATTTGTTGCTGTGAACAAGATAGAATCCTTGCAAAGCATTAGTTAAAAAAAATATTGACACAAGAAGCATACCTCCCTTTTCATGGAGTGGCGAGGTGTCGATCGGCATGGGCGTTGCGCCGATCGGCACAAACAAGTCTCGCATAGACATGGACTCCATAGCAGATGATGGGCTACTAACAGAGTTAGCACCTACTGCCACGGAGCAACAGAGTCGACGAAGTGCGAGGTCGTTGGCGTCGGCATCGATGCGGCGCCAATCGACGCAAGCAGCTATGTCGCCATGCTCCAGTCAGGGTTGTGTGCCTAGCTTTGTTCCTGATTTTCAATGGACACACAAACAAAGAAAAACAGGCTATGTGCAATAAAAAGATAAAGGATTAATTTGATAAACTAGATAGATCCCCCTAAACAGGTTCGAGCTGCCGATCCCCGACAACGGCGCTAGAAAAAGATGTTTGTTGGTTGTTACTACGCACCCACTTATATACCGCAAGAGGACGGTGTACATTGTAGCACTTTTTCCCTTAGAGTATTCCAAGGTTTAATCGAATCCACAGGGATCGGAAGAGAACCGTGTTTAAAGCTTACTATTTCATCTAGCAAATCAATCCTATCATAAAGTACATATTGCACATACGTGAGCATGAAAAGAAGATGGAAATTGGAGGTTGCGCCAATCGTCTCAACTGGTGCGCCGATCGGCGCGAAGTCTTACCTAAGCCAAAGTGTGCCTGATCCAAAGCTTGGGGAGTAGGAGCATACACATCGACCAAGGAGTATCACCTGGACTTTAGCCTCTATGCATCTAGCGGTCGGAGAAAGGTTGTGCCGATCGGCACAACTGGTGTGCCGATCGGCACTGAAGCGATAGTCGTTATCATCTTAATCCTAGCTTACTTGGCACTTTAAACAATCGATAAACATCGAAGATGAGCAAGACCACCCTGCTTTCCGAGCGGCTCCCGATTTATCATTGCCGAGAGGAAACCCTTAATCACGCGAGAATCTTAACCCTACTTGACTATCTAAAAGTGTTGTGCAAGCTTAGCTCTATCACAACTAAACCACACCCTAGCATCATCAAGCCATCATAATTCATATAAGATTCGGATACTAGACTAATCACCACGATTAAGATAGCATCTAAATACTTAGATGTACCTCTAAGCAATTAAATAAGCGCATGTAAGATCAATCAATCCAGACGAACACAAATTGCAGCCAAGGATAGAATCAAGATAGATAACATGAATTGATAATTGTACCGATATTCATCACCGTCAAGGATGCGCCGATCGGCGCAGCCATGATGCATCGTTGACGACTCCTAAGGTACATGGCTCTCGGTGTAGTGCACCACGCAGGGTTCCTACCCGACTAGACTACATCTCTTCAATTTGGTGGCTCTTCAACTTCGGCGGCCTCCTGGTGATGTGCAGCGGCTCCTATAGCCTAATTGTCCCCTGTTGTCTCGTCGTGCCCAGCCTTGGACGTCGAATGGGTGTTTATATAGCCTCTGGTCATGTCCTCCCTTGCTTGGCCTCCAAGTTTAGCTCATAGAGATTGAATCCAAGTCGGTTTCGTACCTTCCATAAACTGCACCAACTTACTTTAATCATAACTGATGCTTCCGTAGTGCAAATGAGACAGACCCAGACTCTATCGTGTAGCCCTCAAAAAGATCTACAACTTTGGTATTATTTGGATCCTCCGATTCGAACGTTTAGATACCCAAAATTGCGATACCAAAATATCTGTCCTGATTCAGATTCCTCTGTGCAGCTTGCCTTGCAGGGCCCATATCTCACAGCTCTAGAGGCCAATAAATATAAATAATATATGTTTCAGAAATACCTCGACGAGATCTTCAACTTTTGTATTATGAGGTTTCCCATTTGACCACGTCTTGGGCTCCGAAATCCCATGATAATACAGTGCTGTTTCTGGACTCCGCGAATTGAACTTTCCTTCCGGATAAACCTTCTAGAAATCCTTAGGCATTGAGCCATGACCTTGGGCTTGCACATTGGACCTCATGGACGTCCAGGTGTGTCTTGTAAGCTTCATGGCCTAGTGGGAAGCCCTCCTTGTATGGTGAGTCAGGCTTCATGTCGGTACTTCTCATATAAGAGTCATTTTATCGTCTTTTTACCTGTTTCTGCAATAAAGCACTAAAACGATACTACATATGGAAATCATCAATATTAGAGGTAAAACACATGATTATGATGAGAATATGGTACGATATTGATGGTTATTGGCATATAAAACGGGTACATAGGAACCACCAACAGTTCCCCCATGCTTCTCATCATGGGGAAAAAGATGAGAAAAATTGCTACAATGTTGGTGGACAAAGAAAAATTCATTCAAGTTTAAAACCCTTGTTCCCCCTATGTGCCCTCGTCAATAAATTCAAAAAAAATTGGGAAGATAAATAAAAAATTCATTCAAGTTTAAACCCGACGTTTTCTACAACTTCAAGATTTTCTATAGGCCACATCCTAGCTCTGTTTGAGCTAAAATCTTATGTGGATTCTCCCCCATTGTTAGTGAGTTGGTGAAAAATATCAAAAAAATAAAATAAAAAAAAAAAGAAATTTGGGATTTCTACAAGTGCTACATCTAGCCCCCTGAAATTTCTGGATTTTGCTATTTTGCACTTAGCCCCCTGTTATCGCCTGTGTGCCTTTGTCTCCTTGTTTCTACTTTGCTATCACTATTGTTCTAGGACATACTTAGACCAGCAGCTAGGGACAAGTTACTTGGGCACTTATTCAGCTTTACTGACTGTTTTTTATTTGTGTCATTCACATATATATATTTGGCCTTTTCTAGCTCTACATATTTCTTCTGGACAGCACATAGGTTATTTTGTGACCCTTGCAATCGTGGAACACATCACCCTGGTATTCTTTGCTTTGGTTTTCAGAACTTTGTAAGAGCTTTGTAAGGAGTTTCCGTTTGCTATGTTGAGAGGCACCACTACTTAGCTGTTTTGTAGGGATAACCTTCACTGTTTGTTTCCTGTTTTGGTGTTTGTGATGGCAGAAAGTGACGACGAAGAGATGGCTTCACCCTCACAATTTGCTGAGTGCGTTAGCCAAGAGCAGCTCCAGAAGGCTTTGCAGGCTGCTCAGAGTGATTTGGCAGAGATGATCACCAGAGTCGTTACTGATGTGGTCAGCAAGCTTCACATTGGAGAAAGCATCGAGCGGTTGGAGAAGTGGGTCTCTAAGTTAACCGATCAGGTTGTCGCGTTGGAGACCGCTCCCAAGACCAATGATACAAACACAAATAACCACGACATTGAAGACATCCATGATGAAGACACGGTGTATAAGGCTGATGACACCGTGGATAGGTCAGCTACAAGGACAACAAGATTACGACGTCGTTTGCACCATAATACTCAAGGTATGGGTGGTTTCCATAACTACAATCGTAGTCCACACGGTAACTATGCTCCAGATGACCCATATGCTAAAATTAAGTTCTGCAGACGTGGGCTGCCAGGTGTTGAAGATAGCCCCCAAAGGCCAGCTTCTTGCTCTTCTTGCCCCTCTTCTCGAACCAACCCTGCACCATTACCGACATAGGGTTGCAGTGAGACGGGCTCACGATGGCGTTGAATAGCCATCGCAAGTCCGCATCGGTGATGTTGCTGGAGTCAACCTTGTCGCATATGCGCGCCGCCAACCACCGATGGATGATTTGAATGGTTGGGTTACGGATGTTGTCGCGCTTCATCTCTTCGACAAACGAGAGCCGCCTCCAAAAGAGTCCAACTCCCCACGTCCCAAGATGCCGGCCACATCGGCGTTGGCGTCGAAGCCGAAGGCTTGAGAAGCCGCCTCCATGGTCACCATGTAGCTAATGTCGTGGACGTGGAAGTTGATGGCATCGTTAACATAGTCGTCGGAGCCGATCCTCATTATAGAGGCAACCACGGTGGCGATGTCGATGTTGAAGTCCATGGGGAGATGGTTGAAGTCCACCCAGCTGAGGTTGTCTAGCATCCTCCTTATGTCCTCCCACACGCCAATCGTGGTGAGGAAGGTCTCGTCCATGTCGAAGTTGGGGACGAACCTTCCCCTCACCGCGTGGTAGTGCTGTTGTTCCTCCGCGCTCAAGAGGGTGAAGCCCTCCTCCACCGTGCGCGGCATGAATGCCGGTGATGGTGGTGATCTGGGAACCTCACGGCTTCCCACCGTTTGGCTCCTCGTAGCACACCCCGTCGGAAGGGGCGCACCGGAGACAGAGTGGCGGGCGCGGATCTCATATGTTGCCACTGCCAAGCCGGTGGATGCACCACCCACCAACATGTCGTCGCAAGCGCCAGAGCCCCCCCTAGCCGAGGAGTCACCGCTCGATTCGCCGCTGCCACCGGAACTGCTTCCCCGGCATAGCCTCTTGCCCAACTTGCTGACGGAGGAGCGGAGACGATCCATCTATGAGGAATGCAGAACGTGTGCGAGATCGTGGGTAGTGGGGAAGGTGGAGAGATTACCGGGATGGTGTGCCAAACTAGGGGCGCCTGGCCTCCCTTTTATAGTGTGGGAATCTTCCAGGAGAAGGACCCGCCAAAAATTTCCAAAATTTGGGGTTGCGCCGATCGGCGCGTCACTGCGCCGATCGGCACATTTCAAATTTTGAATTCTCTGACCGCTCTGGTTCCTGATTCTCCTCCCTTTCGTTGTTTCCATCATTTTCGTCTTTTCCTGGTACACCATGTCGACTGGCAGGGGAACAACACGGAATCCTGTTGTCTTGATTGACTGCGCCGATCGGCGCTCCGTCTCTTTTTCAGCTTTTGTTTAATTCCATGTCTCCTCCGCACTGGAAACCTGCATAAAAATCATACCTGTTCCTAAGAATCAGTGTCTGCTGAATGTGTCACCAATTTGGGCACAGCATGGGTACCAGCGCCGATCGGCGCAGGATGGGTACCTGTTCCTTGCACCTCGTCTTCTGGTCTGGCTCTGATCCTGATGCCTCATGTTCATTTATTTCACCTAATATCCACTCTTCCCAATGTTCCTGTAGCATTGGCACACAAAGCGGGGCCCATCTAGTGACAGCGCCAATCGGTGCAATGTCTCGCGCCGATCGGCGTGGTGTCCATTTTTGCTCCTGGCCTCTCGCTTGTTCACTAGATGTTGTTCTTCATTTCAAAATTGATGTGCTGGTTGGCTTTCAGCTCCTCTTCCATTCTGGGCATCGTCAGCCTTCTGTCCTGACTTGTTATCAATGCGCCGATCGACGCATGAGTGTGCCGAACGGCACAAGCTCTGTTCCTTCCTGTTTTTGGTCTTTTTTTTCCTGCGTCGTTAGTTTACAATATATATATATATACATAGTTTTGCACAAATAAACAGACAATGCAGGAGCACACAAGAATTAAGCATATACTTTTTCTAATTCTTTTATTCGGGAGATTGTTTTTATTACAAGAAAGCAAATTAAAAACACCGGGTTGCCCTCCTGGCTAGCATTAATTAACTAAATGAGACGGGTTGCCCTCCCACAAGCACTAAACAACTTATAAATCTCCCGACAATTGGGTTGCCTTCCAAGAGCGCTCTAGTTATTTAGAGGTCAAAGAGCTTGACCTCCCCGCGAGCAATCAAACCTTAGTGTCGCAGTGCGGGGTGTAAGACCGCGACACTACAAGGTTCACTTATCTTAATAGCTCATACACGTAGGACGACCTATCCTTACATCCCCTCCAATCACTCTCGATGCCACGTTGCCTCGGTGTCTTTTACCTCTTCCCTTCATCAATAGCATGACACTCTTCTCCCCTTTGGCGAAATTTGAAAGAGTTGGGAGTTCCACTTATTTTGAAGCTTATCTCACCACTCCAACATCAATACTTGCCTTTGCTGTCCTCAAGAAGGGTCTGCCTAAGATCAACGGGGTTCTCGTCCTCTCATCCATATCAAGCACAATAAAATCAACAAGGAAGATGTGATTTCCAATTTGAACAGGCACTTCCTCAGCAATTCCATCAGGAAAGCGTACAGACTGGTCGGCTAACTCCAAACACATACCCGTAGGCTCCAATTCAGGCACATTGAGACTTGTGAATATATGACGGGGCATAACACTTACACTTGCTCCAAGATCGCACAAGCACCTATCGAATATCCTTGTTCCAATTATGCATTTGATGCTTGGTGATCCAGGGTCAGGTTTCTTCTCAAGTAAAACATCATTGATTGCCGCCGTAAGTTCCTTAGTGACCTTCACAACCTCTTCAGAAGCTAGAGACTTCTTGTTTTGCATCATGTCCTTAATGTACTCAGCATAGGTAGGTACTTGAATAGCATCAACAAAAGGGACATTGATGTAAAGCTTCTTTATAACATCGATGAACCTTGCAAATTGCTCGTCATGTTGCCACACTCTTTCTGTCTTTGTCAGCAGTTGAGTATCCAAGAACATGGTAGGGCCATGCTCCTATGTTTCCATACCCTTTTTCAGTCTAGAGAGGTCAATCTCTTCCTCGCGCTGATCGGTGCAATGAGTAAGCCGATCGGAGCTAACAGTACCATCACACCGATCGACGCCAGTGGTGAGCCGATTGGCGCGGGTCTTCCTTGCTCCCGCAGAGTGCTCTGGATCTTCTGTTTGCTTTCCTGATCATGTAGCTATTGCCTTTAACTGCTCTGTAGACATTGTATTACCAGGAATAACCCCTTTGTTGCCTTGAATGGTCTGTAATAACTGTCCCATCTGCTCCTCCATAATCTTGGTATGCTTCAAAATTTTCTCATTGGAGCTCCCAATTTCTATCACCTTGTCATTAATCCCTTCAAGAACACGATCAACCTCCTTGAATTTAGCTTGATTGTCCTTGTTGATCTTTTCTTGAGCTTGAAAGAACTCATGAAATTGGAGACGAAGCGGGATAGAGTTTTGCATGGACGAACTAGGAGAGAAAGAACTCCTTTGTTGCTGATATTGGGGTTTCCATCCACTATTCTTTATATATTCTAGCATCTTCATCTCTTCAGGGCAATCTTTCTGCACATGGTCGAATTCTCCACACTCATCACAAGTGGAGCGTGATTCTGCTAGCCTGAGTGACTCTTTCTTAGGGATATGAGAATTATTGTCCAACCTTCTTTGAATAGCATCAAGGCGATCCATAACCAAGTCTTCATGAGTCCTCTCAATCATGCTCTTTGCTACTCCTTTAGAAGGTTGTAGGTTCCTTGAACTTCTCTCACTATCCCATGATTGATTTTCAACTAGCAATTTGATCAATTCCTTAGCTTGAGTGGGAGTCTTTGACATGAATGAACCCATAGCTGAAGCATCTAAGTGTTGACGGAAGGGGGTATTCAATCCCATGTAGAATCTCTCAACAGTTTCACCAACTGTAAGCCCATGATGAGGGCATGCATCTATATATTCATTGTATCTTTCCCACGCTTCTCCAATGCTCTCATCAATATTCTGTGTAAATCCAAGAATCTTATTCTTCAAAGCTTGAGTCTTACCTGGAGGGAAGTATTTGGCTAAGGTTTCCCATGTAGTCTTTACTGCGTTTTCCAAGCTATTGTACCATTGCTTAGGGCGTCCAACTAGAGAGAAGGGGAACAGCCGCACACGTGCTTGATCTCTGGTCAATCCTGCTACTTTGAATGTACTACAGACTTCAAGGAAGCGCTGCAGATGCTGACTGGGATCTTCCGAACCTGTGAACGGTTGTTGTGCCACTAATCTGACGTACCTCTCCAGTTGATATGGAGCATGGTCTTGAGCTTCTTGGAAATCTGTCTTGACAACCTTATCCGATTGAGGCTTGAAACTATTAACCAAGGGTTGATCTGCCATCGCTCCTGCATCTGGATCTGCAACTGTGAATAATACTCGAGGGCTGGCACTGACTGGTTCTCCAGCTAAATCTCCAAGTGACTTGCTCCTCTTTTTCGCTATTCTCTTCTTGCATAAGAGCTTTTCTAGATCATCGATGTAATTAGAGGGTTTGTTTGACTTAGGACCGTCCATACCTGTTAATTTCACTTAACAGCATATATGTACTAAAAAGACAAGTAAAGCACAATGACTAAACACTAATACATCAAACAATGTTTAAAAACCTGCTATGGTCCCCGGCAATGGTGCCAGAAAAACGTGCTTGTTGATCGTTACTACGCACCCACTTATATACCGCAAGAGGACGGTGTACAATTGTAGCACTTTTCCTCTTAGAGTATTCCAAGGTATTATCGAACCACTGAGACCTTAGGGATAATTAAACAAAGTTAACAATAAAAGATCTAATTAAGGCTACTGTCAAGTTTAGGTTGTATGAAAGGGAGACTGGCCAGCACAAAGGTGTGCCAGACAGCAATTCTGTTGTTGCGCCGATCGGCGCAGGGTTGAGCCGATCGGCACTATTGCGGATCTAAGTTGTTGAGCCGATTGGCGCAGGTGTTGAGCCGATCGGTGCTGTTGCGGATCGAAGTTGTTGAGCCGATCGGTGCAGGTGTTGAGCCGATCGGTTCACTAGCAAAGTTGAACTAGAGTGCAAGTCAAAGCCAAAGCTAAAGCCAAAGCTAAAATTATTCGGTGAGTAGCCAGATATCTACTAGTGAGATCGTAACCAGATAGTCTAATTAAACAACATCATAATGGATAATTACATGGATCTATGAAAATCTATAATGAATAAGACCACCCTGCTTTCCGAGTGGTTCCCGATTTATCGCTGCCGAGAGGAAACCCTTAATCACGCGAGTATCTTACCCTACTCAACTATCCAATAGTGTTGTGAAGGTTTAGTACCGTCACCGCTAAACCACACTACCGGCATCATCAAGAAACCATAATCAGTACAATGTCTGAATACTATCCTAATCACCACGATTAAGATAATATCAACTTACTTAGCCTAGAACTAAGCAATGAGAATAAGCACATGCATGATTATAGAATCAAGATAGACAAATCACCAAAACCATGATCAACATATTCAATCATGCTTGAGATACATAGAGTAAGATTCATCACCGTCGAGATGGCCTACCTTGACAGATCAACTCTTGCACCAATGGTTCTTGAAACTCAACAAAAGATCTATTCTAACGGGGCAAGCCCCGGTGGCTCTAACTCACGAATCTGTTGTCCCTCTGTTGCCTCCTCCTCCGGGTTTTGATCGCGGCTAGAGGTTACAAGTATATATAGGGGTTCTACTCGTGAAGGACTCGGTTTCTAGCAAATAAGTCGATTGCGCTGATCGACGCAAGCCGTGTTCTCTCTGGTTTCTGCTCTGAGTCGGTTCCTCTGTCTTCCACAGCTGTCATATGGGCCTTTTCTTTTGAGATAAAATTTTGTACCACACGTTGAGATCTAGAAGTTCCATAAATCTTCGAAGCAAATATCTTCAAGTGTCTTTCACAGATAGACTTCCATAAACATCAGATAAACTCCCATCGGAATGGGCCTCGGTCACTTCTGTGGGCCCAAATACTCTTGCACCGATCGGCTCATAGGCTGGAGCCGATCGGCGCACTGGACTTCTTCAGTGCTTTTTGTCAGTTCTGGACTCCTGTCTTGTCTAGCATCACTTTAATAGCCAATTTTACCTGTTTCTGCAATAAAGCTCCAAAACATTACATAAACAAATATATAGGTAATATCATAGGCAAATGGCCTAAATTAGTATCAATTATACTCTCTTTGGGGTGATATTCACATATAAAAGGGGCACTTGGGAAGTGCCAATAGTTCCCCCACACTTAAACCTTTGCTCGTCCCAAGTAAAGTAAAAGAGAGAAAAATCAAATAACATACTCTTCTTATCATGAAAGATATCTTAAATCAGCAAATGTTGAGCATTATTCTATTGTAGTGTATTTCATATTGGTATTCAGCAAAATAATTCAAATATGGGCATAAAGCTCAAAGTTTCTCCCCAAAGCAAAAGATCATGTCCAACTCACAAATTATAACTTTTCCACACATGTAAATCACTTAAAAGATTGTTGTGAGCTAGGAGATTATTCTTTATTGTATTTATAAAAACTTAACAAGATGGCCAAAGAAAATTTAAGAAAGGACTCACAGTTTGGATAAGTGGACATGTGCATCAAAAATTTGATCTTGGAAGAAAAAGGAACTCCCATTATCAGATTGCACATGGTTGGAATGATTCATGACTATATTAGAATGAATTTCGAGAATAAGCATGTCATATACGACCCCCCACGATTTCCATAAGGATGGAAACATCAAAAGGGAGGAGAATTAGGAACTAGAGCATTCAGAGAATTCAAAATTTGAAATGTGCCGATCCGTGCAGTGACCGCGCCGATCGGCGCAACCCTAAATTTTGGAAATTTTTGGCGGGTCCTTCTCCTGGAAGTTTCCCACACTATAAAAGGGAGGCAGGGCGCCCCCAGTTTGGCACACCATCCCGGTAATCTCTCCACCTTCCCCACTACCCATGATCTCGCACACGTTCCGCATTCCTCGCAGATGAATCATCTCCGCTCCTCCGTCGGCAAGTTGGGCAAGAGGCTGCGCCGGGAAGCAGTTCCGGCGGCAGCGGCAAATCGAGCGGTGACTCCATGGCTAGGGGGGACTCCGGCGCTCGCAACAACATGTCGGTGGGTGGTGCATCAACCGGCTTGGCACGGCAACATATGAGATCCGTGCCCGCCACTCCATCTCCGGTGCGCCCCTTCCGACGGGGCGTGCTACGAGGAGCCAAACGGCGGGAAGCCGTGGGGTTCCCAGATCACCGCCCCGGCATTCATGCCACGCACGGTGGAGGAGGGCTTCACCCTCCTAAGTGCGAAGGAACAGCAGCACTACCTCGCGGTGAGGGGAAGGTTCGTCCCCAACTTCGACATGGACGAGACCTTCCTCACCACGATTGGTGTGTGGGAGGACATAAGGAGGATGCTAGACAACCTTGGCTGGGTGGACTTCAACCATCTCCCCATGGACTTCAACATTGACATCACCACCGAGGTTTCCTCTATAATAAGGATCGGCTCCGACGACTACTGTGACAACCTTACTCCGAAAGTAGAGTATGTCGTACAGGATCGCCTCGGGAGATGATTAACGAAGTAACCATACATAGCATTCACACATGAACATTCACCATTTACAAAGTTACACCACTTAGGTGCATAATATTACAACTTCAAAGGTCAAATGAAAACAAGTTCAGATTCATTACAATACATATGTCCTTAGTTCATGTTACATAAATGCGAGGAAGCGATAAAGCGACAAAACACGACGTCGATCACCTACGTGAACCATGCCAACCCTATGGCGATGGCTCACTCATCATGGTTAGGAGAGCTAGGGACCCATTCAATGGTCCAATTCTGAGGCTCCTCACCTTCCCAAACCACCTTATTACAGCAATCACAATAAGTAGCTTGAGGGAAATCTGAAAAACAACATAATCGCAAAGCCTGAGTATCTAACATACTCCGCAAGACTTACCCGTCAACCGGTTTACTAAAACCGACTCCTAGTATGCAGGGGGCTGACCGGGCTTATTTGATAATTGCATCAAAAGCTCCTATTAGTTCTATGCTGCACTTTCATTTTAGTCAAGATTTTACTTTATTTATTCCAGAAAACAGCTACGGTGAGTCTAGCTGGCTGCTAGGACTTGAACATAAGTAAAGAGCAATACATCATATCAATATGTATCCATAGCACAAGCAAATTTCAGAAACATAACCATACTTTACTACTTAACATATCATTGCCGCTGCTCGAACAAGAGGTACTCATAACTGCGAGGGACGGCAATTCGAATTGATTTACATCCTGCAGGGAAAACCCAAATACACGACATACGCATCACTTAAGAACACGTATGGCCACCGTTCACAAGATTGCTATAAAGTCGATCCGGGGCCATCAATCCCGAGTACACATCCTCCCCGCGATATAGTACTTCGTATCCGAGGCTTAACCCATGCACTCTCCAGCAGTCCTCAGATCGATGAGTATGGCCGTCCAACAATACGGCGCCCAAGTTACTAGGTTTACCAATTCCCATATTAAAGGTATGTACTTGGTACTGTTCAATACTTGTTCGCGGAGTTGCAACGATAGGTGCTCCATTTTATCAAGTTCATTAATCCAGTGAACCATAGTTGAATCTATAACCTACCGTTGACTCCACTAGTTTAAGCATAGCATTCTCTAACGGACGAGCTTACTAACATAAACTAATTATAGGTCATTGCTGGAGTATGCAAGTGGGTTTCATCCAAGTCCTACACGTAATGCACAATACAATACTTCTATCTTGTGACAAAGTGAAAAGGACTCGAAAATTAATTGGGTATGCACCGGGGCTTGCCTTGGGAGTGCTCGTAGTTAGTGTCTTCACCAAAGTTCACTTTAGAGCTCGTCTGATCCGGTGTGATCTCCTCGGTCTCGATCCCTATATGACCTGAATAATGCATAAATACGGAGGAGTACACAAGGTTTCATGGAGTTCCTTAACTAAAGATGTAATGAGTGGCATGATGACCCATGGCACTTCCTCAACAAATAAAATTAATGAACTAATCACTCATTCATGAATATATGTGCATACCTATGTATGACATGGCAGCCACTGAATTCGAAGGGGACAGACTTCTAATTAAAAGAATGTAGTTTTCAATCATCACAAACTTAGTGTATGTCTACTCTAAACATGAGCATGGCATAGATGAGGATTATATGGCATCACGTGCTGATGATGACATGAAAATGTAGTACTAAGGCCTAATTTTTAGAAAGTCTATTTTAAGCAACTTAGCTAAGATGGCCATATGCAAGGGGCTAGCATTATACATACAATGTCAAAGTTGAATTACATACCAGCTCTAGCTACATATAGTTAACTAGGAACCAAGAGCATATAAATGGAAATGAGATTTTCTACTATAATGTTAAGGTAAACTATTCTGCATGAATATTCCAGAGATGAATTTTATTCTTACTTTTACTAAAATGCACACAAAAAGCAAGATTCATATGGAAAATTCCTAATTTAACTATCAAATGATCAACTCGACAACAAAAGTATACTTAAGTTGCTTCAAATTTTTCATGGGATTTTACAGGAGTGTACAAGTGCATCAGGAACAGGAATAACAAATTTCATACGTATATTCCTGGCCAATAATTTATATAAATTCAATTAATAAAAATGAAGATTATGCAATAATACTAAAAATATGCATACTTGGAAATGTGCTTTTGCAGAAAATTTAGGGATGCAATGAAATGATCACTGAGAAAGGTTCATGAATTTACCATTTATATATAATTACTTATGAATTTATTAAGCAATTTAGGGTTGTAACTTTGGGGAATTAAATAAATTAATTTACGAAATAACTTTGGACTTCAACTTGTTTTTCTGGTAGAGGGGGATTTTAGGAGTCGAACAAAATTGATTTCACATTTTTAGAGCTTTTATATCTTGAGTTATTGAATTTCAAAGTTCAAACTGAAGTTCACTGCTATTTACAAAATTGCCATCACATTTGAATTTGTCCTTGGCGCGCGCGCGCCCGCGCGGCGGTCAGCGACGGCGAGCTTGGACGAGCGGCCGGGGCTAGCGTGCACCTCGACCGGTCTCCACGCTGTGAGGATTCCGAGGCGGGGGTCGGAGGGGAGAGGGGCTCATCGGAGGTCACCGACGACGATGGGCGGCGGCAGGGGAAACTCCGACAAGGTTCGCACAACGATGCCGAGGGAGAGGGAGGCAGGGGCTTGGTGGGAGAGCTTCACCGCAGGTCGGTGAGGGTCGGCATCGAGGAAGAAGGCCGGAGGTGGGTTCTCGTCGGCGGGGGTGGTTGGATCCCGACGGCGGTGGCTCGGTCTTCTCCAAATTCCAGCGAGCTCGCTATGTAGATCTGTTCATGGCGGCGGCCATGGCGGGGGAAACAGGGCACTGGCTCGGGTTTGTCGGGGAGAGAGAGGGAGAGGGGAGGGCAGAGGCGCCTGGCGTTGCGAAAAGGCTTCCTGGGAGGTGCGCGGTGAGTGCGAGCAGAGAGAGGGAGCTGGGAGAGGCACGCTTGAGCGAGTGGCCCCTTTTGTCCCGGTCGGAGTGAGGGAGCGAGAGAGAGTGGAGGGAGTCGCGCTGTCGGCTAGAGAATGGCTCACCGGCGCCGGACTTCAATTCGGTTGGTGGCACAGGAGAGGATGTGGCAGAGCAGTGGCTGGCATGGGGCAGTGGCAGTGATCATCGGCGATACAGTGAGCTCGGGTACGGCTTGTTGTCGAGCTGGGGTTGGTCAGGGGAAAAAGGAGAAGGGTAGGCTTGGTTTGACTCAAACAGGGCTCGGGTTTCACATGATTTGGCCAGGTTCCGTTGCTCCAAATTTCACACTGATTTTTGTGTATTCCCAGGCAAACATGTGCTCCAACTTTGCTTTTGGGTGCATGAGCTGAATCAACTTAGATTAATTTTTAAAATTCCAGGACAGAAATGCCCTTGTTTAACTTTAGAGGAATTTTTAAGGGTACTAAATGGTTACCAAAAATTCTCGTAAAATTCTCAAAATTCTCCTTTAATGTGGCCATTCAGAATATGCAAAAACTTTGGGGGTACTTCCATAGGTTTTTGTGATGTTTGAGAAAGGTCCCCATTTCGATATTCTAGATTTAAATAATTATTTTTCCCCTTCTATTCATTGGCACCTTGATTAATTATATTTTTAATTAGCCCTCAATTAACCTTGGTATTAGTTAAATTCCATTTTATGACATGGGATGTCACAACTACGGCAACGATGCCATCAACTACCGCGTCCATGACATTAGCTACATGGTGACCATGGAGGCGGCGGCTCAAGCCTTTGGCTTCGATGCCAACGGCGATGTGGCCGGCATCTTGGGATGTGGGGAGTTAGACTCCTTTTGGAGGTGGCTCTCGTTTGTCGAAGAGATGAAGTGCGGCAACATCCATAACCGGACCATTCAAATCTTCCATCGGTGGTTGGCGGCGCGTACATGCGACAAGGTTGACTCCAGTAATGCCACCGATGCGGACTTGCGGTGGCTATTCAACGCCATCGTGAGCCCGTCTCACTACAACCGTATGTCGGTAATGGTGCGGGGTTGGTTTGAGAAGAGGGGCAAGAAGAGCAAGAAGCTGGCCTTTGGGGGCTATCTTCAACGCCTGGCATCCCACGTATGCGGCAACAACGGACCGGGAGGACGCAAAGACAAGTGGAAGCTCGCGAAAGAGATCAGCGACAATATTACTCGTGGCAACATTGTCACGGGAAGTGTTCGTGCCGACTTCCATGTTAGCGGCACCAACATTAGGCTTCCATGTGCGGAGCTAGGAGTTTCTCTCCCTCGTAAGCTAGAGGGAGGAAATTGGCTTGATGAAGGTCTCCTAGAGGGGGGCCGAGTTCTCAGGGACCACCGTGGGCAGATTCAACAACCGGCGACATCTACAGTAGCCGGCAGTAAGTGGAACTCATGGGGGTCACACCAAGAGCCTCAGCAGTACGAGACAGGGTGGAGCAATGCAGCGGGCGGTTCACAGCCCACTGCGCCGGTCGGAGCAGGCGGCGCGCTGGTCGGCGCACCCTACTTCAGCATAGGCGTTGACTATAGGTTCCAAGGACGGGTACCTGTGGTGCCTCCGGTGCCCGGTGCAGACTTCTTCGTGCCCATGCAGGGATACCTCAACAACAACATGCATCACATCGAGCACGTGGAGGACGCCACGTCCCAATGGAGGAACAACCACGACGCGATGGTGGAGGAGTTCGAGCGACTCAAGGTGCGGTGCTATGGCCTTGATCAGCCACCGTCTCCACCTCCTCTTGATTAGAGTGCCTAGGAGTGGGCATATGTATCGGTTTCCCGATTTGTGTTTCTTTATCTTTTGCAATCTTTTTCTTTATTTGCTTATGTGTGTGAGTGGGTTGGGAAACCATATATCGGGTGTGTTTATTTTCATGCATGTGTGTTAGTAGTAGTTTTATTTTCATGCAGGTGTGTTAGTAATAGTTTTATTTTCATGCATGTGTGTTAGTAGTAGTTTTATTTTAATGCAAGTGTGTGTGAAAATCATCACCATGTATTCGAGTTTTGATCTTAATAGAATGATGGCGGTTATGCTCTTTTAGAAGAATTGAATTACCTATTCTTTCTTGAAAAGTGTTGTTGAAGATCTAATAATGTTGAGCATTGAATAAAATTTCGAACTTACACTTAATGATTATTCAACAAATATTTCTTATGTGGAGCAATTCTGAATACCCATGTGCTTCATTTGCATTGTCCAATTCGTGATGATAACTTAGTACCAATCTTTTTATAAATAAATTTTCATGTTGTGAACTTTAGAATTTATTATTTCCAAGATCCTCACCTACCAATGCCATATTTTGAGCAATACTCATGAACCTTTTATATGAAGATAAACATTAAATTGATGGTTGAGTTCAGTTAGGATTTAATTCTTTTTGGTATGAACTTTACTAGGATGGCCAAATCCTTCTGTATCTTTGTAGCATTGAATTACTCATGCAAATCTCCAATTCTACTGAGTATTCTATTTTAAAAACATAGTCTTGTTGAGTATCATTCCTTGACCACATCCTATGTTCCTGGCTGTATTTGAACTTTGAATAAATTTTGAAGCCAGATGAATCAAATACCAATAAAAGCTAGCGATTTTAGGTTGAGAGCCGATCGGCGCAGTCTGAGCTGATCGGCGTAGCAAAGAGCAAAATAAAAAAAAAGAGAAAATTGATAAAAAAAAAGAAGAGAAAAGCTCTGTTGTTTGCTAAGGGACTAGCAAAATTTTAAGTGTGTGTGTGTGTGTGGGGGGGGGGGGGGGTATATGACATGCTTATTCTCGAAATTCATTCTAATATAGTCATGAATCATTCCAACCATGTGCAATCTGATAATGGGAGTTCCTTTTTCTTCCAAGATCAAATTTTTGATGCACATGTCCACATATCCAAAGTGTGAGTCCTTTCTTAAATTTTCTTTGGCCATCTTGTTAAGTTTTTGTAATTCCAATAAAGAATAATCTCCTAGCTTTACAATATATTGTTGATTTATGTTTGCAATCCTTGAATTATCTCACCTAGCTAGTCATATAAGCCTTACACTTAATTATTTGATCATTATGATGTAGTATATAGGTTGAGTGATTTGAAAGATGAGTTATTGCCTTGGATTATTTGGAAGATAGATTCTTTATGTTCACAACAATCTTTTAAGTGATTTACATGTGTGGAAAAGTTATAATTTGTGAGTTGGACATGATCTTTTGCTTTGGGGAGAAACTTTGAGCTTTATGCCCATATTTGAATCATTTTGCTGAATACCAATATGAAATACACTACAATAGAACAATGCTCAATATTTGCTGATTTAAAATATCTTTCATGATAAGAAGAGTATGTTCTTTGATTTTTCTCTCTTTTACTTTACTCGGGACACTTAGTGTTGGCAATTCCCAAGTGCCCCTTTTACATGTGAATATCACCCAAATAGAGTATAATTGATACTAATTTAGGCCATTTGCCTATGATATTACCTATGTATTTGTATATGCGTTGTTTTGGAGCTTTATTGCAGAAACAGGTAAAATTGGCTATTAAAGTGTTGCTGGATAAGACAGGAGTCCAGAACTGACGAAAAGAACTGAAGATGCCTAGTGCGCCGATCGGCGCCAGCCCATGAGCCGACCGACGCAAGGGTATTTTGGCCCATAGAAGTGACCGAGGCCCATTCCGATGGAAGTTTATCTGATGTTTATGGAAGTCTATCTGCGCAAGACACTTGAAGATATTTGCTTAGAAGAATTATGGAACTTCAAGATCTTGACGTGCGGTACAAGACTTTATCTCGAAGAAAAAGGCCCACATGGCAGCTGTGGAAGATAGAGGAACCGACTCGGAGCAGAAACAAGAGAGAACATAGCTTGCGCCGATCGGCGCAATCCTGTGCTGATCGGTGCAACCGACTTATTTGCTAGAAACCGAGTCCTTCATGAGTAGAACCCCTATATATACTTGTAACCTCTAGCCGTGATTAGAACCCCGAGGAGGAGGCAACAGAGGGACAACAGATTCGTGAGTTAGAGCCACCGGGGCTTGCCCCGTTAGAATAGATCTCTAGTTGAGTTTCAAGAACCATTGGTGTAAGAGTTGATCCGTCAAGGTAGGCCATCTCGATGGTGATGAATCTTACTCTATGTATCTCAAGGATGATTGAATATGTTGATGATGGTTTTGGTGATTTGTCTATCTTGATTCTATAATCATGCATGTGCTTATTCTCATTGCTTAGTTCTAGGCTAAGTAAGTTGATATTATCTTAATCGTGGTGATTAGGATAGTATTCAGACATTGTATTGATTATGGTTGCTTGATGATGCCGGTAGTGTGGTTTAGCGATGACAGCACTAAACCTGCGCAACACTATTGGATAGTTGAGTAGGGTAAGATACTCGTGTGATTAAAGGTTTCCTCTCGGCAGTGATAAATTGGGAGCCGCTTGGAAAGCAGGATGGTCTTATTCATTATAGGTTTTCATTGATCCACGCAATTATCCATTATGATGCTGTTTAATTAGACTATCTGGTTATGATCTCACTAGTAGATATCTGGCTACTCACCGTGATGAGGATATCACCATGCTGGATACATGCATATCATGGCCTTCCCCAAGTTATAAGTCGTCACCAACGCGGTCGCCGTGTTGGTCTCGGATTCAGCCGACACTCCTTCACGGTTTTGATGATTTCTCCCACATCCGACGTCCAAACAAGGCGTTCTTTGATGCGTTGGAAAGGGGACGACGATGCCATCATTTTGGTTCTGGTCCTAGCTCCAGAAGGGTCATGAGTCATAATATGTGACCATGACAAGGTGCTGTGCCACCTATTTTGGGCCAACTTGGCCATGTATCGTGTCGGGCCTTAAGCCCATGTTGTGGGCGCCCCCCTGGTCGCCCCAACCCTAGGACGTCCTTGTTTCCTATATAAACTAAGTAGCCGCCATCTTTTAGTTTCGGGTTTTGTTTAGTTCAGTTTTCGAGAGAGAAACTTGATCGAATTATTGTAACTGTGGCGACAAGTCCTTTTACAGTAATCCAGGGCCCCTGTTCTTGTTCTACACCACTGTGGTGATTAGTCCTTTTGTGTTCAGAGCTTGATCCTTTTCTTGTGATTTGCTTCATCCATATTTGCAATTTCAGATTGCGTGTTTATCCTCTCTTGCTTGTGTTCTCGATTTCGCTTGCAGGAACAATCAAGTTGTGCTTGGTGTAATGGTTGCGGGGTTGGATCGTGACTGATTCAAGCCGGGTCGTCGATGCCGAGTTCTCCAAATTCGAGTTTATCCCCTTACCTCTCGGAAGATCGGGCCATAGCTACATCAAGTGGTATCAGATTCCTAGGTTCCCCGTAAGGTATTATCGTGTTCTTCCCTTTAGATTCGTTTGTGTTCATCACGTTTTGTCCATGAAAAAGCCTACAAAAAAATATTTCCCCACCATCCCAGACATTGTTTAGCCTTTCCATAATTTAATTTCAGAGTCCATAGTATTGAGTTTGTGTCCTAGTCGAGTTCAGTTGCTGGTTTGAATTTGTGTCTTGATTCGGTTTGTGTTTTGATCTCTGCTGCACACCACCATCACCATCGTGTTTTTCTATTGGATTCACCATCGTGTCACCCACCCACCATACCCACAATCCGTTGCCAACAAAAAAATCCTACCCAATTCTGTTTCCCCCCCCCCCTCACCCCTCAAACCCTATCTTGACATACCTTCGGTAAAACAGGCATAACTTTTCTCTCGTTGCTCCGATTGAGCTGAAATTTTTACAATAGATTCTTGACTCAAAGTTGAGGTGACTAACACTAGGCTTTGCCCTCTGTGCCCTCATCAGAAAATTCAAAAAAAATTGGGAAAAAATAGAAAAAAAATTGTGAAGTAAAAAATAGCGCTTTCGGTGAAACTTTGAGATTTTGCCCACCCTTTGTTTTCCCTCTGTTTGAATTGAAACTTCTTGTGATTCCTTCCTTTGTGTTCCTCTATCACAAAAAAATAGTGGAAAAATCATACAAAAAAATCAAGATTTTGATTTGCACCCCCCCCCCCCCCGCCCTGAAAATTCTATGTCTGTGAAGTCTGTTTTGTTCCTTGCTGCCTTTGCCATTGTTCTTGCTGTCACAACTATTTTTAAACACGATTCTTTTGCTAGCAATTAAGATACTGCTTTGGACATTTATTCAGTGCTACTATCCTTTGGACATATTGCAGCACATGTTTCTTCCTTGCAACTGTTACACCCAAGCTCAACTATAGATTGTGTCGACCTGTTTGGCTTTGGTAAGAATACTTGCAAGATTGTGATACATTGCTTCTGATATTGTTTTCCACTTTCTACACCCTCTGCTGCCTGGCTAATCATTTTGTTTAGTCTTGTCTTTTGCTTTTCACCATGTCAGAGAAAGGGAAAGGGACACCTAGAGAGTTGGAGTCCCCTACAGACTTCAATGATTGCGTCTCCAAGGCCGAGCTCACGAAGCTTCTTGTGGACCAGCGTAAATTCATGGAAACAAAGTTTGCCGAGTTGATGGGTCACATCAACACTGTTGTCCACCGCATTGAGGATGTTGAACGATGACCTCCACCTCAACGAGCTGCTGCTGATGATGATTTTGACTGTGATGCAGACCGTCTTCACCGTAATTGACATGGTATGGGAGGTAATAACAATCATGGTAATACTGATACTTTTGTTAAGCCCAAATTTCACATACCACCTTTTGTCGGTAGTGCTGATCCTGAAGCATACTTAGATTGGGAGCTTGCTGTTGAACAGAAATTTAATTCTTATTTAGTTCCTGCTGAGCATAGAGTTAGACTTGCTACTAGTGAGTTTACAGGTTTTGCTCTCTTTTGGTGGAATGATCTTTGCAATACTAATGCTGCTATACCTGCCACTTGGCTTGTTTTGAAACAACGCATGAAATCTCGTTTTGTTCCTCCTTATTACCAACGTGATTTATGTTTGAAATTACAATCTTTAACACAAGGTAGTAACACAGTAGAGGAATATTATCAGGAATTACTTATTGGTTTAGCACGTTGTGATATACATGAAGATGATGTTGAAACTAGTGCTAGATTTTTTGGTGGTTTGAACCGTGATATCCAGAATATTGTTGACTATAAAGAGTGAAATAGGTTCAGCCAATTGTATCATATTGCTCTTAAGGCTGAACGAGAAGTACAGGGACGCCGTCCACAACAATCTTGCAGGTCCAACACTGAGCAATATCTCCAGCAACGCACTGGAGTAGAGAACTTGAAGAGTCATGTTGCTAAGACACCAGCAACAATTTTTCCACTTGCGCCTACTTCTGCAGTGCAATCATCTAGTGTGTAGCACCAATACCAGAAGAAGGTTACTACTTCCGGTACTAGGAGTGGCTCCTCCACCACCATTATTTGCCACCGCTGCAAGGGCATGGGACATGTCATGAAGGATTGCCCTAGTCGTCGTGCTTTCATCGCTACTGCTGATGGGTATGAAAGTTCTAGTGATGTTGAAGATGAATTTGCTCATATACCTAACCTTGTTGCAGATTCGACGGAGGAGCAGGAGACTACTGCCATTGATTTTATTGCTGCCACCGCGGACTTTCCTAGCCTCATTGTACAGCGTGTGTTGACCACTCGGGTGGGACAAGAGGAAGAACAACAACGCAACAATTTATTCTACATGTACCTCATTGTTGCGGACCATCGTGTTCTCACCATCATACTGGGAGCTGTAACAACTTGGTAAGTTCTGATTTGGTAAGCAAACTTGGCTTGACAACGCATGCACTACATCAGCCCTACCATATCAAATGGTTCAACAATAGTGGTACGGCATAGGTAACTCGATCAGCACGCATACACTTTTCAGTAGGTTCTTATCAAGACTTTGCTGATTTTCATGTTGTACCTATGCAAGCATGTTCGCTTTTATTAGGCCGTCCATAGGAATATGATACGGATGCTGCCCACCATGGTAGAACTAATACATATACATTCGTGCATAAGGACAGGAATATTACTTTGCGTCCGTTATTGCCTGCTGATATTAGAAATTATTTTAAACTGCTTGCTGAAAATACTGAGAATAAACATGATAACAAACAACTTTCTGATGTTAAACATAAGGCTATTCAGTTAAAGGGAGGTGCTTTTCTTGCTATGACATCTACTATTACTGATCTTTGTGATAATCATGATGCACCTTGCTATACTATGCTTTGTCATGATATATCTTCTATCGATGATCATGTATCTTGTACTTTGCATTCTGCTAGTACTAACCTTTTGTAGGAGATTGATGCTGAGATGGAGTCGAGGGAGACTCCAATTCAAGAAGGGGAGGACGATGAGGACATCACCATGCTGGATACGCGCATATCATGGCCTTCCCCAAGTTACAAGTCTTCACCAACTCGGTCGCCGCGTTCATCTCGGATTCAGCCGACATCCCTTCACGGCTTTGATGATATCTCCCACATCCGACATCCAAACGAGGCATTCTTTGATGCGTTGGAAAGGGGATGACGATGCCGTCACTTTGGTTCTGGTCCTAGCTCCACAAGGGTCGTGAGTTATAATATGTGACCATGACAAGGTGTTGTGCCACCTATTTTGGGCCAACTTGGCCATGTATCATGTTGGGCCTTAAGCCCATGTTGTGGGCGCCCCCCTGGTCGCCCCAACCGTAGGACGTCCTTGTTTCCTACATAAACTAAGTAGCTGCCATCTTTTAGTTTCGAGTTTTGTTTAGTTCGGTTTTCCAGAGAGAAACTTGATCGAATTATTGTAACTGTGGCGACAAGTCCTTTTACAGTAATCCAGGGCCCTTGTTCTTATTCTACACCACTGTGGCGATTAGTCCTTTTGTGTTCAGAGCTTGAACCTTTTCTTGTGATTTGCTTCATCCATATTTGCAATTTCAGATTGCGTGTTTATCCTCTCTTGCTTGTGTTCTTGATTTCGTTTGCAGGAACAATCAAGTTGTGCTTGGTGTAACGGTTGCGGGGTTGGATTGTCACTGATTCAAGCCGGGTCGTCGATGCCGAGTTCCCCAAATTCGAGTTTATCCCCTTACCTCTCGAAAGATCGGGTCATAGCTACATCACACCGAATAGTTTTAGCTTTGGCTATGACTTGCACTCTAGTTCAACTTCGCTGGTGAACTGATCGGCTCAACACCTGCACCGATCGGTTCAACAACTTAGATCCGTAACAGTGCCGATCGGCTCAACCCTGCGCCGATCGGCGCAACAACAGAATTGCTGTCTGGCGCACCTTTGCGTTGGCCAGTCTCCCATTCATACAACCTGAACTTGACAGTAGCCTTGATTAGATCTTTTACTGTTAACTTTATTTAATTATCCCTAAGGTCTCAGTGGTTCGATAATACCTTGGAATACTCTAAGGGAAAAGTGCTACAACTGTATACCGTCCTCTTGCAATATATAAGTGGGTGCGTAGTAACGACCAATACATAGGATCCTCAAACCCTGAAGGTTGTTCCACATAGACTTTCTCATTGATCTCTCCATTCGAGAAGACACTTTTCAGATCCATTTGATAGAGCTTGAAGCCATTATGTGATGCATAAGCAAGCAAGATCCAGATTTCTTCAAGATGAGCCACGGGAGCAAATGTTTCTTCAAAGTCAATGCCCGCCACTTGAGAGTATCCCTTAGCCACTAGACGAGCCTTGTTCTCGACAATGGCCTCTTTCTCATCTTGACCCACTTGGTGACGACCACATTATAATTCTTGGGCCTTTCCACTAACTTCCATACTTTGCATCTTTGATAGTTGTTAAATTCTTCTTGCATGACAATAACCCACTTGTGATCATTCATTGCCTCTTCCATTGTTGTGGGCTCAATCATGGAGACAAAAGAGAAGTTCTCAATAGCAACATTTGCCTCCTCATCACTTCATTTGTCATTTTCTTCATTCACATAGTTGGGCTTGTATTGATTTCTCCTTGTCCTTACTCCTTGAGATGGACTCCCAATGATCAAGTCACGGGAATGATCCTTGTTTATGGCTTTGGGTCTAGGATAATGTTCTTGTTGAGTGGGAGGAGGTCTAGGTGATGTATCTTGTGAATCATGGGTTATTTGCTCTCTTGATATATGAGTGTCTTGGATTCTGAGAGACGTGAGAGAATCATTCTTATGCTTTCTTGTTTTGGACTTAGAGCTTGAGGTGAATGGGAGGGTATCTTGTTGAGGAACCATGTGGAGATGTGTCATGGTTTGCAATATTTGTGATGAGTAATTGACTTGAGCGGATTTGATGTTTGAGTTAAAATGCGGTCAATGGCGAGAGGATCAGACACAAGTAGGGGACTTGGGGCCGGACGATCGGGATGCCGGGTGAAGTCAAGGGTTATCCATACCGTACACGTGGAGAGGCAAGAAGCACACACGATTTCGCAGTTGAGCCTCAAAACCGTGGTGGTGATGAAGACGGCGTGTTGACCAAGTCAAGGTGAGCGGGATGCTGGTGCAAGTGACAAGAGGGCCCGATGGACAGGGACTAGGAGAGACTTGCCGATGGTCAGAATCGCAGGACAAGGTGACACATGTCAACATCAAGAAGTCACGGTTTGAGAAGCGTGCAAGGCGGATTCCCGATTTGGACCTCAAAACCGGTGGTGGTGATTGGAGGTGCACGTGGCACCATCGCTTGCATCGAGGGCAAGCAAACTTGTGAAGGGCTCGATGGCATTCGGGTAACAAGGAAAAAGATGGATGGTTATGCCCCCAATGGTAGGTGGATATGTTATGTAGGTCAAGGGTAGAGTGGTCATGTGGACAATAGACCCTAGGCCTATATAAGAAGAGGTAGGGCTGGTGGAAGAGGTGCCTCTCTTTCCATTAGCCTTGTGTTAGGGTTATATTCAAAGTGCTAGGAGAGGTCTTCATGTTTTAGTGGAGAGTAGTGGGTGTGTGAGAGACATCTCTTGCTCTTCCAAATAGTGGGAGGAAGAGGGTGGCGTTCGAGCCTTGTATTCTTATATCTTGTAAGCACCTTTCTATGATATGAGAAGTATTTTCATGCTCAAGATCTCCCTCTTTCCCTAAATCCTAAAATTCCCTTTTTCTCTAACTTTCTATGATATGAGAAGTATTTTCATGCTCAAGATCTCCCTCTTTCCCTAAATCCTAAAATTCCCTTTTTCTCTATTTTTGGAGCTATTTTCGTGGTGATTTTTGATCTCAATTTTGAACGAGTTTTTGGTTCGGATTTCTTGAGAAACTTGTTGCTAGGATGAGCTAGAACAATCCTCTATGGATCCTTGACCGAATCAATAGCTCTAGCACCTTCGATTTCAAGGATTTCTCAAGTTTCCCCTTTTTAGTGTTCTTGGCATAAAATCTGAAATTCATGATGATTCCTTGAGCCAATTGAGTTGATCTTCTAGGTTTAGGGCCGTGATGTGATGAGGATTCACTGGTCAAAAAATCACATCATTTGGAGTTCATTTGATTAGGTTTTGGTCAAGATCTTGCAAAATCCTGAAAGTTTCTGCTGTTTCGTCGGGGTCGATCGGCACTGTCGACGACCAGGACCGGCATGTGGTGCCCCTTCCTGGAGGATCGAGGTCCCAATGGTGCTAATAAACCAGACACTTGATAATACAACATTGGTTTGAATTTAAGTTGAATATTACATCATTAAGTCATCAGAGTGCAGCAGAATATTACAAGTTCATAATGTTTTTGAAAACACAGCGGAAGTAAATAACGATAAGGAGATACGAGCTCGACGATACACCATAGTAATGGTTCATACCCGAAGAACCATCACTCTAGCAACACACATCACTGCGGCGGCGAGTCAGACTCCCAGTGGGCGGTCCAACCCTCAAGGACTTGCATGTCCCAGGGCAGCACATCTACAGGCAATTCTACTTCTTCATTACCTGAAAACAACAGTGGCACAAAGCCTGACTACTAATTACTCAGCAAGCCTTACCTGTCGGACATCTAGACATGCAATGGCTCTAATAGGTGGCTTGTTTGAAAAGACTCGCACTAAGAAACCTATTAGTTCTATCAAGTTTACTTCTCAATTTAACTAGGTAGAGCAGAATGTAACTTTAGTTGCAACAATAAGATAATAAAGCAATACATAAGGTAAGTACAACATAAGAGCAATAATAGTAACATCAACAATAATCATCATAATCAATTTCCAAGTACCATGTGCTACTATGTGATGACTCAGTGACCATGTGGTACACATTACTACGAGGGACAACAATTGCAATTGATTTACACCAGCTGGGATAACCCGAGATACACGACACATACGCACCAATTAAGGTTGTATATGGCAACCTTTTGCAAGGACGAAAAACAACTCGGCCTGGGTCCAGTCTCAGTGAGTGGGCATGCCGTCCTGCCAAAAGTACTTCGCGGTATGAACCGTCCACTCCAGCAGTAGAAGAGTCAACGACCACTGTACTAGGTATCGTCCTCATTGCCGCGCCAATGCTACATCTGTTTACTAGTGCCCATAGACTAGCATGCATTCGGTACTATTCAATACTTGACCAAGGGGCCGACCACGGACGGGTCCTAGGTTCGACAAGGCAGGGCTACCGCAGTCAACACCCATGTGTTGCTGCAAACCTACACATGCATCATCCCTGCCCGGTCATAACATCAAAATAAACTTCTTTTATCATTCCCGTTCCAGTGGTCCAATTCATTTCTTAGTAATGATATCTACCGAGTCTAGCAATTACTAAGCATAGCGACACAGTAAAGATACTACCAAAGTTCTATTGACAGTGGCATAGGTCATTTGGTGTCATGCAAGGTGGGTTCCAACCAACTCCTATGACATAATGCAACAATAATCACATACACTAGTAATATTGAAAACTAGCAAACTTTATGAAAAAAGCGAATGTAAACTGGGGCTTGCCTGGATCGATGTTAGTGCTAGCAACTATAATTTCTTGTTCCTGAGGATCAAGGTCGTTCTGACTATCCTCCTCTTGTTCCTGGTTGTTGTTGCCTATATGATAGAGTTGAATTAACGGCATTAGCGGAATACCGTTGAATGCAGTGACATGGTGCATGCAAGCACATTGTGTTTTAATGTCAATTAAAACTATCATTATGTTCTCGAAGCCATATGCTTCAGAGAAGTTGGGTTGTTAATTATGATTTTTGGTATATATATCTTTTATGCAATTAAACAAAGTAGATGAGTGATATAAGCAATTAAATTAATTAACTAAGTAATTTTATGTTTCTGGACATGTGTGATTTACTGTGTACAGAGACTTGTGTGAGTGATTTTTGTGCCAAGTGGCAGGAGCCAATTATTTACAGAATAATTACTAGAATTAATTTAAGTGAACAATCTAAATAATTTCCAGAACCTAAAATAATTTATATTTTACCACACCAAAATTTGTGGTAGCAGATAATCATGTTATTGCTAAGCATGCCAAAAATCAGGAGTTCATTTCATTCCTAGAATTTCTGGAGAATTAATTTGTGTTTTTACAATTCAATATATTGATAAAAATATATGTACAGAGGCAGTGATTTATCATTTTACTAAAATAGAGCACTTCAAAATGAGTCTAACAAAATTTGTTTGGGCCTCATTGGGTTTATAAACGAATTACTATAAGTTTTCAAAGTTAAAGCATGTTCTGGGAATTTTTCTGGTATTTTCCTGGTTTAAAGCTGCCACGTGGGTGACACCTAGGCTACACGCAGGCACCACATCAGCACCATGCAGGCTGCCAGTAGGCGCTAGTCAGCACCGCCAGATAGAGGGCTGACTTCGCCAGAGGGCTCGCCGGCGGTTGCTACGCGGGGAAACAGCTCATCGCGGGAGCAAGGAAATGATGTGCGAACTGAGGCGGAGGGGATGGAGGGGTTCGCGAGGTGGGGTTCTCACCGAAAGATGGTCGGTGACGAGAGGTGGCGGAAAGGCGATGTTCGATGGCGTCGCGGAGGGGGCTGGGGCACGAAATCGGTCGGGGTTTGCTCCGACAGCTTCACGGGAGCACCACGAAGAGCGGCATCCAGTCTGCGTGCGTCGGTGATGGCCAGAAGTAGGGGCTCGTCATGGAGGCGGCTTCGGTGATCGGCGGTGATGAGCAGAACCAGGAAAAAAAACAACACGCCGGTGACTTGAGTGGTGAAAAAGGGAAAGGAAAATGTCAGAGATATGCGCCAGGTATTTGCACTCGCGAGAGAAGAAGAAAGAGGCGATGCGACTCACCGGGGACTGAGAATTTTGCGGGGATGTGCCGGAGTCAGTCGTCGGGGAGAAGCTCGGTTTTCTCAAATTACTTCGAACTTGCTGGAAGCTTGGCCCAACATTGCTGATGGGGTGCGGAGGAGATGTGTGCACGCGGTTTGGTGGTGTGGGTTAGGTTCTGGTGGCAGTAGAAATGTAGGACTTCGAGCTCGAGCTCGCACGATAATGGTGGGTGTAGGGGCAGAGAGGCAGAGGGAAAAATGAGAGAGAGTGGAGAGCAAGTGCTGAGTGAGGGCAAGACGTGTGTGTTGCGGTGCGCCTTGATGCCGCGTGAAGTTTTAGCGGGGTGGTTGGCAGCCGGGAGCGGCGAGAGCGCGGGGAATTGAAGCTGTGGCAGCAGCCATGCCAGTGGCATACAGGAGGAGAAGAGGGGAAAGCGGCCGTTGGCTCGCGTGCTCGACAGAGGCAGAGGGGCAAAGGGGTAGATGGGTCAACGGCGTTGTAGCTCCACGGGGTTCCGAGGCAGGAGCAATAGCTGGCGTGTGGCAGAGAGAATCGGCGGCAAGGGGGGGGGGGGTTCTGCACCAGTGAGGAGGAAGAAGAGGAGATTTTCCTCTGAACCCCCTAGAAGATAAGATTTAGCACAAACAGGTCCCTAGTCAAAGCTAGTTTTTATTAATTCAAAATAAAATAGCTAGGGATTTCCTAAAATGGTGAAATTTGGTGGACTGACTATTTAAATGGTGGAGAACACTCTGGTGAAATTTATTTGGAATTTTCATAAAAATATTTTTAGAATTTATTAATTGCATTAATTAGTTACTTAAGAATCAATTAATTGATTATGGTTCTTGCTAATCAGATAAAATGCCTAATAAATTCATAATATTCTATTTTATTATATTCAAACTGTTAATGAATTTATTTGGCATGAGTTGTATTGAAATTTTAAATTGCTTCAATAACTTTGGTTGCAGGGTTTTTTTTATTTGCCTAGAATTAAATTAATAAGTGGGCTCTTATCATTTCATGCTATAATTTCTATGATTTGTGCTCCTAATATTTGTTAAATTAAGGTGAGACACCTGGGGTGTCACAGCCCTCCCTCCTTAAAGAAATCTCATCCCGAGATTATGAACAGGCAAACTAGAGGGAAGAACGGTGGTCATAGTATACCTGTGTATGACGACCAAAATTCCGGGTTGTGAGTGCTCAGAAATTCTTCAGATTCCCAAGTAGACTCATCCTCTAAGTGGTTACTCCATTGAACTTTGTAGAATTTAAGGGTTCTACTATGGGTTGTGCACTCTTTCTCGTCGAGGATCTTTATGGGTTGTTCGGAGTAGGTGAGATCGGGTTGGAGTTGGTCATACTCTTCCAAGATTTTGTCGATGGGTGGTTTGAGACACCGCTTTAGCTGAGAGACGTGAAAGGTGTGATGAACTCCAGATAGATTGGCGGGTAACTCCAGCTTATAGGCTACATCCCACATTGTTCCAAAATTTGGAATGGCCCTATATAACGGGGAGCTAACTTTCCTTTGACTCCAAACCGTTGGATACCCTTCATAGGTGACACTCTGAGATAGACGTAATCACCTTTGTTGAAATACAGTGGCCTATGTCGTCTATTTGCATACTTCTCTTGATGGCATTTAGCAGCTTTAAGATTTGCTTGAACGACATGAACCTTTTCTTCAGCATCCTTGACAAGGTCAAGACCAAAGGTTACCCTTTCTCTAGATTCAGACCAGTTTAGCGGTGTTCTGCAACTGCGACCATAGAGTGCTTCAAATGGTGACATTTTTAGACTCTCTTGGTAACTATTGTTGTATGAGAATTCCGCATAAGGCAAATACTCATCCCAATTGCCACCATATATTAAAACACATGCTTTAAGCATATCCGTCAGTAGCGGCATGGTAAGCAGAACTTTGGATCAACTTGGTACCCAGAGATGCATGCAGTTGTTCCCAAAAACGAGAGACAAACTGCGAGCCATGATCTGTAACAATGGTCTTGGGTACTCCATGAAGACATAGAATTCTTTCTATGTATAGTTCTGCATATTGCTTTATTTTGTAGGTGTTATTGATTGGTAGGAAGTGGGCAGATTTGTGAGTCGGTCCACAACGACCCAAATCAAATCATGCTTCCGAGAAGTGAGAGGGAGACCAACAATAAAATCCATGCTGATGTCTCCCCATTTCCAGGCAGGAATACCCACAAAAGTGTAGGAAAGCCACGGTGGTGGAGACCGGTGGTGTAGCGCCACCTGTCGTACGAAAGCTCCTCAAAACCATGGTCACCCATCTAGAACATAAACCCAATGGTAAGTACAGTGTTCCATGAGTAACAATGCATTTCACATGAAGTGCTATGAAATATAGAAACAAGGTTTTAGTTCACATTTTCCAGCCTCAAGGGTCAATAATACGGTAATGGGTTTTAAAACAAATTCTATCTTGACTGTACAACAGTCAAAAAAGCGGGTATTTCAAAAAGAGAACAAAGTCTTAAAATTTTTGGCTTGGACCCATGTTACAGTACACTTTCGTAGCTTTCCAGGTTGTATTTATACTCTCAAAAATTCTAATTAAATCTGGACTTATGAATTTTTCCATTTCAGGTTGGCAGATTCTATTTCAGATTGACAGAGGCTTAATGTTTTAGCTCTACTGGAGAGAGGAAAACTGGTAAAATGGTGAAACCTATTGGAGATGAAAATAGACTTCAAAAGCTTTCCAGATTGGGTTCATACACCTAAAATTTCGGAGTACAACTTTAGTTATGAATTTTCTAAGTTCAGGGTCATGCTGCAAACAGTGAGTTGACAGATTACACTTATCCCCTGTTTCTGAGGTGGTTACTTTTATGATCGAAATTTAATTTGAAATCTAGGTGACAGAGGATGTTGAGACCTTTCTATAAAGTATTTATATGCCTTATTTGGTTGAGTATTTTAATAGAATTGAATTTTTCAAGTTGACAGCTAGAAACATGACAGATTCTTGTTAACTTGACAATTGGACTTGTAATTCAAACTTTTATACTTAACATGCTTATAAAACTTTCTATTCAGAGATAGGTGAGAGAGGGGAGAACAAAATTTTAATTTAGTTATGTTGGAATGCATGATGCAAAATTTTAATTTTATTATCCTATCATTCCTCACAACACAACACATACTTTGCTGATACTTAACGGCACGGATACTTGGTGACGACCCGCACTCAACACGTAAGTCACTCTAAATGTTATATCAAATTTAAAAGAAACTATAAAAATAAGCACAGTTCTACTAGTAACGATCCATGGAAAAGGATCGCCCCGTGATAAGTCACGAGCCAACAGTGTCTCGTGTCCGCTTGTAAGCACAGGCACCGATATCACGCGTGTCAGTTAAGCACGCACGTACCTTCGTTTGCAGAAGCCGTAGATGCAAATAATGTAAGCAAACATAACCCAGACTAGCTTTGTCACCACCCTATTATCTATATGGGCAATACTAACGTATCCTCACCTGTGAACATTATAGTTTTTGAAAATACGATTTATTTGTTGTATTATCATGGACCACGGCTCTGAGGAGGAAGAAGAGGAGGAAGAAGAGGAGATTTTCCTCTGAACCCCCTGGAAGAAAAGATTTAGCGCAAACAGGTCCCTAGTCAAAGCTAGTTTTTATTAATTCAAAATAAAATAGCTAGGGATTTCCTAAAATGGTGAAATTTTTTGGACTGACTATTTAAATGGTGGAGAACACTCTGGAGAAATTTATTTGGAATTTTCATAAAAAAAATTAAAAAATTTTTAGAATTTATTAATAGCATTAATTAGTTACTTAAGAATCAATTAATTGATTATGGTTCTTGCTAATCAGATAAAATGCCCAATAAATTCATAATTTTCTATTTTATTATATTCAAACTATTGATGAATTTATTTGGCATGAGTTGTATTGAAATTTTAAATTGCTTCAATAACTTTGGTTGCAGGGTTTTTTTTATTTGCCTAGAATTAAATTAATAAGTGTGCTCTTATCATTTCATGCTATAATTTTCATGATTTGTGCTCCTCATATTTGTTAAATTAAGGTGAGACACCTGGAGTGTCACACGGCACTACCGGTGGGTCACAGTATCCCGCACCGACACTACCGATGGGGCCAACCGGCACTGCCAGTGGCCCTAATCGGCACTGCCAGTGGTGGTCCAGTAAGGTCTGGTTTTTGATGAGTCTCTTGACTATTTCGAGTCTTTGCTACTTCTTGTTGTTTCCACTGTGTTTTCCTAGGGCTATACACCACAAGTTGGTGTGTGTAGTCTTGGTGATCAGCTTGGAGGTTGGCTTGGGTTGTATTTGGGATATAGGCCAAGTTCTTTTGGAAAATTTTAATTGGCTCCCATTCACCCTCCCCTCTGGTTGCCTTCTCAGTCCTTCAATTGGTATCAGAGCCAGTTTGATCAGTAGTTAACCTTAACTGACTTTGTGATCTGAAGGCGACATGGAGAAGCGTGCTGTCAAGCTATGGATGTTCGATGGAGATGACTTCCCCTACTGGAAGTCGCGGACCAAGGCTTTTCTGCTCAGTCAAGGACACACTATCTGGGACATCGTCAAGCAAGAATACAACATACCTGCTGACCTCAACACCGCTCCAGTAGGTGAGTTGAACAGGTATGAAAACAACTCCAAAGCTGTCAATATTCTGCTTTCTGCACTTGGTAGGAGTGAATATGATAGAGTTGCACACCTTGACACTGCTTATACTATTTGGGATGAGCTTTGCACGTACCACGAGGGTACCAATCAAGTAATGTCTATGCGTAAGGATTCTTACAATAGACAGTACCAAACCTTTGCAGAAAAACCTGGCGAGTCACTAGATGACACCTTTTGTAGGTTTGAGGCAATTGTGTGCAACTTCCGGCTTGTGGTAACCTTGTGTACAACGACAATGATAGAGCTAAGCAACTGCTGTACTCACTTGATGAAAATGTTTGGGGGGTTGAAATTGATTCTCTAGAAGAAACTATTGACTTCAACACCTTGAACTGTGAGCAACTGTATAGCAAGCTGAAATCTCATGTATTGTCTAGGAAATCTTGTCCTAATCATGTTAATCCTGCTTCTAGCATGGCTTTGCTTTCTAGCTCTTAGAAGGGTAGCCACAATGATGCTTTTTATGGAAGTAACCCCTCACTTGACAAGTCTTTCTTGGAGTTTGCTCTGTCTTCTCTTGTTGCAGCTTCTGATGAACAGATGGAGTGCATTCCTGACGAGGAGCTGTCCTTGCTCACAAGGAAGTTCTACAACAACCGGAAAGAGAGAAAAGGATGTGGTTCAAGAACCTGCTTCGGGTGCGGTGACCCGGGACACTTCATTGCTGATTGTCCCAAGAAGAAGAAGAAGGGCGGGTATCGTGATAACAACATTGAAGACTTCAAGCAGAAGAAGAACTGCTTCTACAAGAAGGGCAAGAACTCCAAGAAGTTCGCCAAGGCCATTGCACATGTCTGCGTTGCCGCCTTGAGTGATGTTGACCTCACATCAAGTGAAGGCCTTTCAAGCTCGGAGGAGGAGGTTGATAAGCCACGAGTCAAGAGGAAGGATGACATCACCGGTCTTTGCTTCATGGCAAAGAACGACCACGACACCGACTCTAGATCCGACTCCGACACAAGCGAGGTACCTCCCACTCTTGATGAGCTCTCTTCTAAACTTGATCATTTACGTGATGTTCTGCTCATGCAAGATGATAAGCTTCGCAGTGCTATTCGTGAAAGTAGAGAGCTTAAGTCTAAGTTGGAGAGTGCTGATTTTGAAATTGCTTCGCTTAGTTCTAAGCTTGCTTGTGTTGATATTGCTGCTGAGTGTGAGTCTTGTCAAGTAGTGATGAATGATCTGAGTCAGAGGGAGTGTGTGTATGCTCAAGTTGCCAGTAAGCTTGAGAGTGCCCTCAAGGAGCTTGAGGAATTCAAAGCTAGGCCAACTCTTTTGGGTGCATGTCAGAAGTGCCCTAAGCTCACAGATGAGTTGGAAGCTCAAACCCTCAAAGTCAAAGAGCTTGAGTCCAAGCTGCTCATTGAGACTCACTCTATGGTCCTTCCACCACCATGTGAGGTCTATGTCTCTCTTAAGGACAAGCTTGTAATCACTAGGGAGGAAAACAAAGTACTAGTCCATGAAAATGACTATCTTATCTCTAGGCTCAAAAGAACCCTAGTGAGTGAGGAGAAGATTGAGAGTGACTTAGCAAGAGTCAAAGAGACTGCTAGTAGGTTAACCTACAACTTGGCTTGGGATTTGAGAGGTGTGATAAAGAGAGTAAAAATGTGGGTAAGTTTGTGCCTAGCTCTAGCTACAAGGATGTGGAACAATCCATCAAACCCACTGACACATACTATCCACCAATGCCTAAACCTTCCTTCAATCCAAAGCAAACAGAGAAGCCAAAACCCAAACCTCCTGTGCAAACAAAGTATAAACATGAGAGTGTCTACATTTGCATGTTCTGTTGTCATAAGGGTACCTTGGATGAGTACTGTTATAGGTGTAAGAGGATTGAGAGGATGTAAGCTGAGTTAACTGGAAATGTGCATCATGATGATTTTGATGGTTTTCAGCCTCGCTCTTTTTCTCGTGCCTATAGTGGACAGGGTCATCCCTCATATGGCTTTGATTCATGAAGCAGAGGCTTTGCGTGGCAGCACTTCGGTGCCCCACATTTTCCGCATCGTGGTAAGCATCACTCGCGTGGATTTGGCTTTCACACAGATGATTTCTATTCTCACAACCCAAGGTTTGAGTCGAGACGCTTTGACAGACCATGTTTTCCCCATCGTGGTTCTCATCCCATGCGTTCGAATGATAATGTGCAAAGAACTGTGATGACTACTACCGGTCGTATGGTTAAGTGCTGGATTCCCAAATGCTTTCTGACTAACTCCAGCACTGAGCCATCGACTTTTCCTTCTCGTTCTTTGTAGGTAGTAGGTGGAGGCCTGGAGAACAAATGGTTGATGGACTCCGTGTGTTCGCGCCACATGACCGGACATGCAAAGTGGTTCTCTAGCCTCACTCCCTTGAAGCGCCGGGAGTATGTGACCTTTGGAGATGACAAGAGAGGGAAAGTGAAGGCAAGAGGAGCAGTAAAGGTAAATGAAAAATTCACTCTCAAGGATGTCTTTGCTGCTTCTTGTTGTTTCCGCTATGTTTCTTTGCTGTGGTTGATCACTCCTAGGGCTAGGACACCACAAGTTGGCGTGTGTAGTCTTGGTGATCGGTTTGGAGGTTGGCTTGGGTTGTTTTTGGGATATAGGCCAAGTTCTCTTAGAGAATTTTAATTGGCTCCCATTCACCCCCTCCCCCTCTGGTCGCCTTCTTGGTCCTTCACTTGTGAAGAGCTAGGAGAAGTGGTTTGTGATGAAGTATGTGGGGAGGCTTGTGGCTCACTTCTCACTTGGATTTTCTCATTATTTGTTGAGTGAACTCTCAATGAATCTTAGGAGGAGCTAGTGGGTGTACTTGTGGCATTTTGGGTTGGTTCTTGCACCTCAGAGGAGGTGATTGGTTAAGGTGGTGGGGTAGAGGGCTCATCAATATCACCATCATGAACCTCACCCACGTGCATGTTCCTCAAAGCTCCCCTCATAGGCTCATCCTCAATGTTCACTTCATGAAATTCATCTTCCTTTTGAGAACCATTTGACTTATCAAATTGCACATCACAGGATTCTTCAACACAATCTATGGCTGAGTTGTAGACCCTATATGCTTTAGATTAGAAGTTTCTGAGTACCCAACAAGAATGCCTTCATTAGTTCTACTCTCAAACTTCCCTGGCTTCCTCCTCTTCTTGAGAATGTAACATTTGCAGCCAAAGTCTAAGAAATAGGAAACATTGGGTTTCCGTCCCACCAATAGCTCATATGGTGTCTTCTTCAACAACTGATGGAGATAGACACGGTTGGAGGTGTAGCAAGCTGTGTTGATTGCCTCCGCCCAAAACCTCTCATGAGTCCCATACTCATCCAACATGGCACGAGCAAGAGTGATGAGTGTCTTGTTCTTCCTCTCCACTACTTCATTTTGCTCGGGAGTATATGTACCAGAGAACTCATGCTTGATGCCTTTCTTGTCATAATATTCCTCCACTATTGTGTTCTTGAACTCTGTCCCATCGTCACTTCTTATCTTCACAATGCTAGACTTGAATTCATTCTTTGCCCTTCTAGCAAACTTTCTAAAAATATCACTGGCTTGAGATTTGTCCACAGGAAAGAAGGTCCAAGTATATCTTGTGAAGTCATCAACAACCACCAAGCAATAGAGATTGCCTCCCAGACTCTTGTAATGTGTTGGCCCAAACAAGTCCATATGCAAGAGCTCTAGAGGACGAGATGTAGACATGAATGACTTGGTGGAATGTGAAGATGCAACTTATTTCCCAGATTGACAAGCACTACACAGTCTATCCTTCTTAAAGGTCACATCCTTAATTTCTTCAACTAGATTCCTCTTAACAATCTTCTTGAGCTGATTCATTCCAACATGTGTCAGTCTCCTATGCCACAACCATCCCTTGGATGCCTTAGTGAATAGGAAAGTGCTTGGTGGCATATTGCTTGATTTGAAGTCCGTGACATACAAGTTACCATGCCTCACTTCATGAAACACTAGCCCTTTCTTAGCATTTTCAATCATTGCACCATCCTCATCAAATGTGCACTTGAATCCCATGTCACAGAGTTGACCAATAGATAGAAGGTTGAAATTGAGGGTTTCCACAAGAAAGGCCTTGGAGAGATGGAGGTCATTTGTTATGACCACCTTGCCTCAGCCTCTAACTCTCCCCTTTGAGTTATCCAAGTCACCTTCTCACTATCTTCGTCTTCATCAATGATGGTGAACATGGTTTGCTTCCCGGTCATGTGTTGAGTGCACCCACTGTCAAGAATCCAATGAGTACCTTCACTATTGTAGTTGACCTTGGTGGTAGCCATAAGACAAGCACTAGAGGAAGAAGGGTTAGTATCCAAAACATTACTTGACTAGTACTAACCTCATTGCGTCGAACAATAAGACCATCCTCATAGATAGGTATTCTTGCAATCCCTTCCTGAAGTCTCCTCCTGATGGTACTAACCTCCTGACTAGTACCTCCAATGTCCATGACCATCCCCCATGTGCACACTGTCGAGGTTGATGTAGTAATGGGGAGGATCATAGAGGCGAGTGACGTGCTCAAGCACATGTCCCACTTGTGAGTGAAGCATGAGTATTATCTCTATTGCTCTCTCAATTGATAGCTCATGTCTTCTGTTGACTACCTCCTTAAGTAAGAAACCCCTCTCATGAGTTGTGATTTGATGGAGGAGTTTGCCAATCACTTCATGTGGTGCAATCCTCCGGAGTCCTCTGAAAGAGTTTATCCTACACACAAGATCATAAATGCTCAAGTGATTCTCACAAAGGTCATCATTCGGATTTCTCACAAATTCACCAAGTTCAAAGAGAGATCCTGTTGTTGAGCTTGACGAAGATGCCAAAGGTTATCTTGCGGTGGAGGAGGTTGAAGAGGTGGGGGCGCCGGAGCCGTAGTGGTGAGATTTATCATCTCAAATGAGTGAGTGAGCATCGTTATTGGCACCCCCCCCTACACCAATGCGTGGTCCACCCGATGTGCTTGGAGTAGAACTTGGAATGGCACTTGAGGTAGAGCTTGACGAAGCGCTTGATGATGATCTTGGTGAAGGACTTGCTTCGAAGGGGTTGTACAAGCTATTGCAAGGCAATCTTGTGAAGGGATCAAAGAAGTTTGAGCTTGAAGCTACTTCTTTCTCGTTGCTTGAAGATGCTTCATTGTTGGCCTTGAATGACTTCTTCCCCATCATGCTTGCGATGATCTCCTCATCCTTAAAGAGCAGCTCGATCACGTCCTCGACGGTGAGATTCTTCTCCATGAGAAGATCAAGGGTGATGTAGAAGAGCTTGCTACTTGGGAGCAAGGAGAGGATCTTCTAGACTATCACTATCTTGGGAGGTTGAAAGAAGTTGCTGCTATTTTGTTCACAATACCTCGCAAGCGAATAACAGAGTCAAGTAAGTCCTCATTGTCATTAGCATGAAAAGCAAAGAACTCCTCAATAAGAGAACTACTAGCATGATCAACAAGAGACTCACAGACATCATCAAAAGTAGTCATGCTATAGGAGCAAGCAAGATCAAGAGACACATCATTATCAATCATCACATTAGGCACACTAGTAGAGCAACCTATCCAGTTAACCCTAGAAGAATCTAGGCACTCACTAGTACTAGGCACATCCACACAATCATCATACAAATGGTTATCAATGAAGGTATTGGCAAAGTCCACAAGAGTATCCATGAACTCATTCGGGATCATGGCATTTAGGCAGTTTTTAAAGCGATCCTTCCATGAGCCATGACCCGGCCCCAAATGGGATGACATCTGAGAAACCATGTGGATATGTGCCATGGTTTGTAATATATATGATGAGTAATTGACTTCAGCAGATTTGGTGTTTGAGTTGAAATTCGGGAATTAGATGGTTACATGATTTTATGTATATCATGGTTATGACTAACCGGAGTTGGTGGAGGTATTGGTGATGAAGGACCGAGAAGGCGACCAGAGGGGGGGGGGGGGGGGTGAATGGGAGCCAATCAAAATTCTCCAAGAGAACTTGGCCTATATCCCAAAGACAACCCAAGCCAACCTCCGAACCGATCACCAAGACTACACACACCAACTAGTGGTGTACTAGCCCTAGGAGTGACCAACCACAGCAAGAAACATAGCGGAAACAAAAAGGAAACTGCAGAGACTCGAGATAGTCAAAAACCTCAGAAACTGCACCTTACTGAACCACCACCGACAGTGCCGATCAGGACCATCGGCAGTGCCGGTTCGCCCCATTGGCAGTGCTGATCTGGCCCATCTGCAATGCTGGTGCAGGTTCTGAGACCCACCGACAGTGCCGGTCCTGGTCGTCGGCAGTGCCGATTGACCCCAACAGAACAGTAGAAACTTTCGTGAATTTGGCAAATCTTCTCCAAAACCTAACCAAACAAACTCCAAATGATGCAATTTTTGGATCAGTGAATCCTCATCACATCACGACCCTAATCCTAGAAAATCATCTCAATTGGCTCAAGGAATCATCACGAATTTCAGATCTTGTGCCAAGAACACCAAAAAGTGGAAACTTCAGAAATCCTTCAAATAGAAGGTGCTAGAGCTATTGGATCATTCAAGGATCCATAGAGGATTGTTCTAGCTCATCCTAGCAACAAGTTTCTCAAGAAATTTGAGACAAAAAATTGTCCAAAAGTGAGATAAAAAATCACCACAAAAATAGCTCCAAAAATAAGAAAAAGGGAATTTCGGGATTCAAGTGAAGAGGGAAATCTTGAGCACGAAAATACTTCTCATATCATAGAAAGGTGCTTACAAGATCCATAGGTACAAGGCTAGGAAGCCACTCTCTTCCTCCCACTATTTGGAAGAGCAAGAGATGTCTCTCACACACCCTTTCCTCTCCTCCAAAACATGATGTCCTCTCCTAGCACTTTGAATAAAGTCCTAACACAAGGCTAATGGGAAGAGAGGCACCTCTCCCACTAGCCACACCTCTCCTTATATAGGCCTAGGGTCTATTGTCCACATGACCACTCTACCCTTGACCTACATAACACACCCACATACCACCGGGGGCATAACCGTCCATCTTTTTCCTCATTGCCCGAATTGTGACAACCCTACTCCGAAAAGTAGAGTATGTCGCACAGGATCGCCTCGGGATATGGTTAGCAAAGTAACCATGCACAACATTCACACATGAACATTCATCATTTACAACATTACATCACTTAGGTGCATAATATTACAAGTTCAGAGGTAGAATAAAAATAAGTTCAGATCCATTACAACACATATGTCCTTAGTTCATATTACATAAGTGAGCGGAAGCGATAAAATGACAAAACACGATGGCAATTCCCTACATGAACCATGCCAGCCCTATGGCTATGGCTCACTCATCACGGTTAGGAGAGCTAGGGACCCATTCAATGGTCCAATTCTGAGACTCCTTGCCTTCCCACACAATCTTGTTATAACAATCACAATATGTGGCCTGAGGGAAACCTAAAAAACAACATCATCATAAAGCCTGAGTATCTAACATACTCCGCAAGACTTACCCATCAAAAGGTTTACTAAAACCAACTCCTAGTATGCAGGGGGCTGACCGGGTTTATTTGATAATTGCATAAAAAATCTCCTACTAGTTCTATGCTGCACTTTCATTTCCTTAATCAAGATTTTACTTCGCTTATTGTAGAAAACAGCTATGGTGAGTCTAGTTAGCTGCTAATACTTGAACAGAAGTAAAGAGCAATACATCATAGCAATATGTAGCCATAGCATAAGTAAAATTTCAGAAACACAACCACAACTTTACTACTTAACATATCATTTCCGCTGCTCCAACAAGAGGTACTCATAACCGCGAGGGACGGCAATTCGAATTGATTTACATCCTGCAGGGAAAAACCCAAATACACGACATACGCATCACTTAAGAACAAGTATGGCCACCATTCACAAGATTGCTATAACGTCGATCCAGGGCCATCGAACCCGAGTACACGTCCTCCCCGCGATACAGTACTTCGTATCCGAGGCTTAACCCATGCACTCTCCAGCGGTCCTCAAACTCATGCAACCACCGTGCTGTTCACATCACCTCTGGATCGATGAGTATGGCTGTCCAACAATACGGCGCTTGAGGCGCCCCTTCCCGAAGGATCGAGGTCCCGACGGTGCTGATAGCGTAGACACTTGATAATACAACAGCGGTTCGAATTTTAGTTGAATATTATATCATTTAAGTCATCAGAGTGCAGCAGAATATTACAAGTTCATAATGTTTTCAAAACAGCGGAAGCGAATCACCATAAGAAGCTATGAGCTCGACGATACAGCATAGTAATGGTTCATGCCCGAAGAACCATTACTGTAGCAGCACACATCAATACTGCAGTGGTGAGTCGGACTCCTAGTGGGCGGATCAACCCTCAGGGACTTGCATGTCTCAGGGCAGCACATCTACAGGCAGTTCTAGATCTTCATTACTTGAAAAACAATAGTGGCACAAATCCTGAGTACTACTTACTCAGCAAGTCTTACCCGTCGGACACCTAGACATGCAATGGCTCTACTAGGTGGCTTGTTTAAAAGGACTCGCACTAAGCAACCTATTAGTTCTATTAAGTTTTAGTTCTCAACTTCATTGGGTAGAGCAGAAATATAACTTTAGTTGCAACAATAAGGTAACAAAGCAATACATAAAGTAAAGGCAACATAAGAGCAACAATAGTAACATCAACAATAAGCATCATAATCAATTTCCAAGTGCCATGTGCAACTACGTGACGACTCAGTGACCAAGTGGTACTCATTACTACGAGGGACAATAATTGCAATTGATTTACACCAGCTGGGAAACCCGAAAACACGACACATATGCACCAATTAAGGTCGTATATGGCAACCTTTCGCAAGGACGAGAAACAACTTGGTCTGGGTCCAGTCTCAGCGAGTGGGCATGCCGTTCTGCCAACAGTACTTCGCGATATGAACCGTCCACTCCAGCAGCAGAAGGGTCAACGACCACTGTACTAGGTACCGTCCGCATTGCCGTGCCAATGCTACATCAGTTTACTAGTGCCCATAGACTAGCATGCATTCAGTACTGTTCAATACTTGACCAAGGGGACGACCACGGATGGGTCCTAGGTTCGACAAGGCAGGGCTACCGCAGTCAACACCCATGTGTTGCTGCAAACCTACACATGTATCATCCCTGCCCGATCATAACATAAAAATAAACTTCTTTTATTAATTCCTGTTCCAGTGGTCAAGTTTATTTCTTAGTAATGATATCTACCGAGTCTAGCAAATATTAAGCATAGCGACGCAGTACCGATACTACCAAAGTTCTAATGACAGTGGTGTAGGTCATATGGGTATCATGCAAAGTGGGTTCCAATCAACTCCTATGACCTAATGCAACAATAATCACAGACACTAGTAATATTGAAAACTAGCAAACTTTATGAAAAAGGCGAATGTAAACTGGGGCTTGCCTGGATCAATGTTAGTGCTAGCAACTACAATTTCTTGTTCTTGAGGATCAAGGTCCTTCTGAATATCCTTTTCTTGCTCCTGGTCGTCCCTATATGATCAAATTATATTAACGGCATTATTGATATACCGTTGATTGAAATGATATGATGCATGCATGTACCTTGTGTTTTAATGTTAATTAAAATTATTACTATATTCTCGAAGCCATATGCTTCTAAGAAGTTGGGTTGTTAGTTATGATTTTAGGTATATATATCCTTTATGCAATTAAACAAGTAAATGAGTGACATAAGCAATTAATTTCATTAACTAAGTAATTTTATGTTTCTGGACATGAGTGATTTACTGTGTATAGAGACTTATATGAGTGACTTTTAGGCCAAGTGGCAAGGGTAGATTATTTACAGATTAATTACTAGGATTAATCTAAGCACAAACACTAAATAAATTCCAGGGCCTAAAATAATTCATATTTTGCCAAAACAAAATTTGTGGTGATAGATAATTATATATTTATTAAGTATGCCAAAAATTAGGATTTAATTTTTCTCCTAGAATTTCTGGTGAAATATTTATTGTTTGGGACAATTAAAGGAATCAATAAAAATATATTAACAGAGACATTGATTTACCATTTTACTAAATTAGAGCACTTCAAAATGAATCTAACAAAATTTGTTTGGGCCTCATTGGGTTTAAACTCGATTTACTATGAGTTTTTGAAGTTTTTAGCCTTTCCTAGTATTTTTCTAGTTTTAGAGGAGGCCACGTATGCGACACCTTGACGCCACCTAGGCAACACGTCGGCTGCCAGCTCGGATGCTAGAAGGCGCCAGTCAACGCTGCCGCGGGTTAGGGCAGCTCGCCGGAGAGCTCACTGCCGGCATCTACAGATGGGGAAAACTCGTCGCGGGAGGGTTAGCATGCTGCGCAGGTCAAGGCAAAGAGTTGGGTGGGGTTCGCGAGGTCGGATTCTCACCGGAAGGTTGCCGATGTCGAGGGGTGGTGGAAGAGGGGTCTTCGGCGGCGTCGCGGGAGCGGTAGGGGGCACCAACTTGGACTCCGTCTTCTCCTGCAGCTTCACGGAGACGAGGCGGCCGTCGGCATCGCGTCGGCTTGGTTTGGGAGGGGCCGGAGGGTAGTGCTCACCGTGGGGCGGCTTCAGGTTCGGCGGCGGAGGGGAGAACAGCGGGGGAAAAGGCCAAGGCGCTGGTGATCTTGCGAAGAAAACCAGGGACGGAAAGATTAGGAGCATTCAGCATTGTGTCATGCACGCGAACGACGAGGAGCAAGGGAACAAGGCTCACTAATTTGGACGAAATTGGGGTTGGCATCAATGGAGCTCGACCAGAAGCGGTTCTCGGTTTTTCTCCAAATTGATTCAATTCTCCACGGACGATGGCCGAGCGATGGGCACGGAAGGGAGAAGAGGTGTGAGCGAAGTTGGTGGTGCTCTGGGCTCGGCGAGGGAGTGTACTGGTGGCCAGGAAACGTGCTCAAACTTCAGGTAGTGATGGCGGAGGAAAGCAGAGTTCGGAGAGGAGAAATGAGAAATGGGAGAGAATAGGAAGCAGTGGCCAGAGATGGAGTGTGATCGGGAGCTCGCGAGTGCGCTTTCAAGTCGCGCAGAGGGGGAAGGGAGTGAGTGGGGGAAGGGAGCAGGAAGAGCGGCGGGAATTGAAGCCCGGTCGGTCCTGGTGATGGCGTGCAGAGGGGGAGAAGGGGCCGTTGGCGTGCGCGGCCGATGGCAGAGGGATGGGACAGGGCGGAGGCAGAGAGGGAGGTCAACGGCGGCTGTAGCACGCGCGGTCCCGAGGTGGAGTGAAGGCGGGCCGAGCCATGCGCCGGCGACGGAGCTCTGCTCCTGCTATACCAACGGGAGGAGAGGGAAGAAGATTTTGCACTGCAACCCTTCTAAAATTTGATTCTTTACAAAATAGTCCCTGGTCAAAGATAATTCTAATTAAAATAGCTAGGAAATTTCTAAAATGGTGAAATTTCGTGGACTGACAAATTAAATGGTGGAGAACACTCTGGTGAAATTTATTTGAAATTTTCCTGAAAATATTTTTAGATTTTTCATAAATGCATTAATTAGTTACTTAAGAATTAATTAATTAATTATGGGTCTTGCTAATCAGATAAAATGCCCAATAAATTCATAATATTCTATTTTTATTATTACCAAAATGTTGATGAATGTATTTGTCATGAGTTGTATTGAAATTTTAATTTGCTTCAATAGCTTGGTTGCAGGGTTTTTATTTCCTGGAAATTAATCCAATAGTTAGGTTCTATCATTTTATGCTATATATTTCATGATTTGTGCCCTTCATGTTTGTTAAATTAAGGTGAGACACCTGGGGTGTCACAGCCCTCCCTCCTTAAAGAAATCTCATCCCAAGATTACGAACAGGCAAACTAGAGGGAAGTACGGTGGTCTTAGTATACCTGTGTATGACGACCAAAATTCCGGGTAGTGAGTTCTCAGAAATTCTTTAGATTCCCAAGTAGACTCATCCTCTGAGTGGTTACTCCATTGAACTTTGTAGAATTTGAGGGTTCTATTACGGATTGTGTGCTCTTTCTCATCGAGGATCTTTTTGGGTTGTTCAAAGTATGTGAGATCGAGTTGAAGTTGGTCATATTCTTCCAAGATTTTGTCGATGGGTGGCTTGAGACACCGCTTTAGCTGAGAGACATCAAAGGTGTGATGAACTCCAGATACATATGTGGGTAGCTCCAGCTTATAGGCTACATTTCCACATCGTTCCAAAATTTGGAATGGTCCAATATAACAGGGAGCTAACTTTCCTTTGACTCCAAACCGTTGGATACCCATTATAGGTGACACTCGAAGATAGACGTAGTCACCCTTGTTGAAATATAGCGGCCCACGTCGTTTGTTTGCATACTTTTCTTGACGGCATTTAGCAGCTTTAAGATTTGCTTGAATGATACGAACCTTTTCTTTAGCATCCTTGACAAGGTTAGGACCAAAGGTTACTCTTTCTCCAGATTCAGACCAGTTTAGCGGTGTTCTACAACTGCGACCATAGAGTGCTTCAAATGGTGACATTTTTAGACCAAAGGTTACTATTGTTGTATGAGAATTCCACATAAGGCAAATACTCATCCCAATTACCACCATGTGTTAAAACACATGCTCTAAGCATATCTTCAAAAATCTGGTTGACACGTTCGGTTTGTCCGTCAGTAGCGACATGGTAAGCCAAACTCCAAATCAACTTGGTACCCAGAGATGCATGCAGTTGTTCCCAGAAACGAGCGACAAACTGTGAGCCATGATTTGTAACAATGGTCTTGGGTACTCCATGAAGACATAGAATTCTTGCTATGTATAGTTCTGCATGTTGCTTTATCTTGTAGGTGTTATTGATCGGTAGGAAGTGGGCAGATTTTGTGAATCGATCCACAATGACCCAAATTGAATCATGCTTCCGAGAGATGAGAGGGAGACCAACAATAAAATCCATGCTGATGTCTTCCCATTTCCAGGCGGGAATACTCAATGGTTGAAGTAATCCAGCCTGTTTCAAATGATCAGCCTTAACTCTCTGACAAGTATCGCATTCTGCGACATATCGAGCAACTTCTCGCTTCATCCTTGTCCACCAAAAATTCTTCTGCAAGTCTTGGTACATTTTATTACTACCGGGATGGATAGAATATCTATAGCAATGTGCTTCATCCAAGATCTTCCGTCGGAGTTCAAAGTCTTTTGGTACTACTAAATGGTTATCGAACCATAGAGCACCGTCTGAGTCTTGGGTGAAACATTTTGCCTTACCATCTTTAATGTTTTGACGGATATGAGTCATACCAACATCCTTTTTCTGCACAGCAATGATTTCTTCACGAATAGTAGAATGTACACTTAGGTTGCTAATCACTACAACAGGTGAAACATGAAGGCCGGGTTCTGACGTAGTGATGTCGTCGTCGTCGTTGTGATATTCTAGCATTAAGTGGTTGCAGTGTACCTTCCTACTTAACGCATCGTCGACTACATTGGCCTTGCCTGGATGATAGTGAATCTCCAGGTGATAATCCTTAATCAGTTCTAGCCACCAACGCTGTCTCATGTTCAGATCAGTTTGGGTGAAGATATATTTCGAGCTCTTATGGTCTATGTAGACGTGCACTAAGTTTCCGAGCAAATAATGCCTCCATATTTTCAGTGCAAGTACAACTGCAGCTAGCTCCAAATCATGAGTTGGATAGTGCCCTTCATGCTTCCGTAGCTATCGAGATGCATAGGCTATGACACGACCTTCTTGCATGAGCACACATCCAAGTCCTGTCCCAGACGCATCACAATATATGTCGAACTGCTTGGTGATGTCTGGTTGAGCCAATACTAGGGCAGTGGTCAATAATTTCTTTAATACTTGAAATGCTTCTTCACAACTGTTGTTCCAATTGAACCTTTTCTCCTTTTTCAGCTGCTCCATGATGGGTTTGGTCAGCCGAGAAAAGTTTGGAATGAACCTACGACAATATCCGGCTAGCCCGAGGAAAGTGCGTACTTGGTGAACTGTCTTCGGTGGCTTCCAATCTAGCACATCTTGAACTTTGCCATGGTCCATCGAGATACTTCTGCAGAAACTATGTGACCAAGAAATGGCACACGGTCCAACCAGAATTCACACTTGCTGAATTTTGCATATAGCTTGTGATCTCGGAGGCGTTGAAGAACAATGCGAAGATGTTCGGCATGCTCTTCCTTGGACTTAGAATAGATGAGGATGTCATCAATGAATGCTACCACAAATTTGTCTAGCTCTGGCATGAATACCGAATTCATGAGGTACATGAAATGGGCTGGAGCGTTTGTCAATCCGAAGGACATTACTATGTACTCGAATAGCCCATACCTAGTAGAGAAGGCGGTCTTCGGAATATCTTCTGCTCTAATCCTTATTTGATGGTAACCCGAGCAAAGGTCGATCTTGGAAAAGACCTTGGCACCAACCAATTGATAAAAAAGGATATCAATTCGGGGCAACGGGTACTTATTTTTGATCGTGACTTCATTCAATGGCCGATAGTCAACAACCAGATGTAGAGATTTGTCCTTCTTCTTCACGAAAATAGAAGGGAAGCCCCAAGGTGAAGTGCTTGGGTGAATGAATCCCTTTTTCAATAACTCATTGAATTGCTTTTTCAATTCGGCCAACTCATTCGGGGCCATCTTATAGGGTCGACGAGATATCGGAGAAGTTCCTGGCTGTAGCTCTATCTTAAATTCCACTTCACGGTCAGGCGGTAGGCCAGAGATATCTTCAGGAAACACATCCGGATACTCACAAACAATGGGAATGTTCTTGAGTGATTGTCCTTCCAAGTGATGAACAACCAAGGCTTTCGATGAATTGATGTTTAAAGAAATTGTGTCTTTTCCATGCAAAGGAGAGTTGATGTGAACGATACGGGGCTCGATGTCTAGCACGACTCTATGGGTTTTCATCCAGAACATACCCAAAATCAAATCAATTCCTTGGTGACTAAGCATGATAAAATCAGTGGGTAGATTTTCTGATTTATTTCTAGTGGAGCTTTGCATACTATTTGATTGGCATGGATTTGTCCAGCGGGGGAACGAACTATGTAGCATTTTTCTATAGTCTGGGGTTGAAGATTAAATTTTTGCACACATGCTTGGCTAATGAAATTATGCATAGCACCAGAATCAAAAAGTGCAAGGACAAGCTGGCGATAGAGCGAGAGCGTACCGGTCAGCACGGGTTCGTCCTGAGGAATATCTTCAGCATTTGTGTAGTTCACTTGGGCACCACGAGACAGTGCATTCACAGTCTTGTTCTGGTTCTGACGCGGGATGATGTTGTTATTGTGGCGCCTTGGTGCAGTGCAGTTCTTAGCAAAATGGCTGGTATGACCACAATTGTAGCAAGGATAGTTGCTTCCACGATCAGCGGGCTGTGGGGCACGAGCATTCTGGTTTCCTTGCTGCTGATATGGTGCACAGTACTGAGTGTTCTGCTGTTGGTACGGTGCATGAGGTGGGAAGTTCTGTTGCTATGGTGGCCTGGAGTAGTTCTGGCCAAACTGTCGCTGAAACTGTTGCTGCGGTGATGCCCGGAAATGCTGTCCAGTTGGGGAAGTATAAATCAGGCGATGCTTCGCCTGTGGGGCAGCAGAGGTAGTAGCAGGAGCCATCCTCTTGCGATCTTCTTCCTCAACTTGGCGCATGACGCCTTCCTGGACAATAGCAGTATTGACCAAGTCATTGTATGTATCGGTTGTCTGCCAAGTCAGACGTTCCTTGAGCGTGGCATTCATCCCATGCAGGAATGCGTATCTTTTCTTCTCTTCGGTATTAACATACTCAGTGGCATACTGAGAAAGATGGTTGAAAGCTTCAGAATATTGGAGGACATTCCTTCCTACTTGTTTTAGATCCATGAATTCCTAGAACTTCTTCTGCATGAGTCCAGCGGGGATGAAATGAGCATGAAATGTAGTCTTGAAGTCATTCCATTCAACGCGGCGTCCAGCAGGCAGAGAAGCTTCCTAGTTCGCCCACCAGGCACTAGCAGAGCCCTGGAGTTGTTGGGCGGCGAATAGCACCTTCTGGTGCTTAGTGCATTCTAGCAGACCGAATTTAGACTCGGTCTGACGCAACCAGTGGTTGGCATCCAGCGGCTCTTTGGCACGCTCGAAGGTTGGTCGATGGGTACCCAGAAAATCTGAGTAAGTGCTCTGTCGGGGCTGATTGTTGTTGTTACGGTGGCCTCCCTGTCCAGCTAGGTGGGATGTGATATCCACTAGCCGACGAAGAATCTCAGAGTCATTTTGCTACCGGTTGAGTGCAGCAGCCAACACCTCAGCTAGCGGGGGCTCAGCAGGAGCTCCTTGCTGAGAGCTTTTAGGGTCATCCTGATTCCGAGTACGCACCATGCTACAATTTATATGGTTGCACATTAGTTATTCCTCAAAATAATCCATATAAACATATGTGCAAGAATATAAATTTGGAAGAGGCATGAATAAAATTTCAGATATGACAACCATCTCCATTAATTCAATTCAGTCTACATGGTTGTTAAAGGACATCATCACGTGCTTCCTTACATATATGTGCCAACGCCGAACCACGGTATTGCGGACACATTATGCAAGATTCACACTCCTACATCGAACTAGGGAAACATACACTACACGACTACACACAGGGGTGTAGTGAATCATCTACTCCTGTACTAAGTCTTCCGGCTCTTCTGGTCCTTCTGGTTCCATAGGTTCTTCGGGTTCCTCCAAATCCATCATTTCCACGTCATCAATACCGGTAGGTGCCATCTCCACATCGTCTTGTTCTCCATACTCTATGAACATCTCATCCCAATTCCCTTCAATAGGAAGATGGGCAGCCTTGAATGCGTTCAAGTCATCTTGAGCCTCAATCATGTCATGCTCAAAATCTGCTGCATCCTGCAAGGCTTGGTCACGTTCTTCTATAATCGCTTCCATCTCTTCATTCTTGACTTGGATTTGCTGGTTCAGTTCTACAATTTCTTCATCCTTAGCTTGTTTTTCGACTTCAGTGGATATGTGCCATGGTTTGCTATATTTGTGATGAGTAATTGACTTGAGCGGATTTGGTGTTTGAGTTGAAATGCTGGAATCCAGGGATTGCATGGGTTTGCATATCATGGTTATGACTAACCGGAGATGGTGGAGATATTGGTGGCATTGCAGAAGATGGGAAATGTGTTTGCTTGTCTCATGATGTGTAGGTCACTGGAGTCGACTTGGTAGTCAACAGCGAGAGGATCGGGCACAAGTAGGGGACTTGGGGCCAGACGATCAGGATGCCGGGTGAAGTAAAGGGTGATCCACACCGTACACGTGGAGAGGCAAGAAGCACGAACGGTTTCGCGGTTGAGCCTCAAAACCGCGGTGGTGATGAAGACGGTGTGTTGACCAAGTCAAGGCGAACGGGATGCCGGTGCAAGTGACAAGGGGGCCCGATGGACAGGGACTGGGAGAGACTTGCCAGTGGTCAGGATCACGGGACAAGGTGACACGCGTCGACATCGAGAAGTCATGCTTTGAGAAGCGTGCAAGGCGGTTTCCCGGTTTGGGCCTCAAAACCGGTGGCGATGGTTGGTGGTGCACGTGGCACCATCATGGAGCTTGCTTTGAGATGAAGCAAAGACGTGAAGGGTCCGATGGCATTCGGGCGATGAGGTGAAAGATGGACGGTTATGCCCCCGGTGGTAGGTGGGTGTGTTATGTAGGTCAAGAGTAGAGTGGTCATGTGGACAATAGACCCTAGGCCTATATAAGGAGAGGTGTGGCTAGTGGGAGAGATGCCTCTCTTCCCATTAGCCTTGTGTTAGGACTCTATTCAAAGTGCTAGGAGAGGACTTCATGTTAGAGAGGAGAGTAGTGTGTGTGTGAGAGACATCTCTTGCTCTTCCAAATAGCGGGAGGAAGAGGGTGGCTTCCTAGCCTTGTAACTATGGATCTTGTAAACACCTTTCTATGATATGAGAAGTATTTTCATGCTCAAGATTTCCCTCTTCACTTGAATCCCGAAATTCCCTATTTCCTATTTTCGGAAACATTTTCGTGGTGATTTTCGATCTCACTTTTGGACGGATTTTTGGCCTGGATTTCTTGAGAAACTTGTTGCTAGGATGAGCTAGGATAATCCTCTATGGATCCTTGATGGAATTATTGGCTCTAGCACCTTCAATTTGAAGGATTTCTCAAGTTTCCCCTTTTTGGTGTTCTTGGCACAAGATCTGAAATTCATGATGATTCCTTGAGCCAATTGAGATGATCTCCTAGGATTAGGGTCTTGATGTGATGAGGATTCACTGGTCCAAAAATTGCATCATTTGGAGTTCATTTGACTGAGCTTTGGAGAAGTTTTGACAAGATCCCGAGAGATTTTCTGTTATGTCAGGGGTTGACCGGCACTGCCGATGACCAGGACCAGCACTGCCGATTGGTCTGGTCAGTTGGTTCTAGTGCGACAGCATCCCGAACCAGCACTACCGATAGGTGGGATCGGCACTGCCGATGACATGCACAGGCACTGTCGACAGGCGTGACCGGCACTGCCGATGCCCACCGGCACTACCGATGGCAGGGATCAGCACTGCTGAGGAGTGCTCAGTGCTGGGCTATTGAGCATTACGTCTTTCTTTTTGTTTCCGCTGTGTTTCTCTGGTGTGGTTGATCACTCCTAGGGCTAATACACCACTAGTTGGTGTGTGTAGTCTTGGTGATCGATTTAGAGGTTGGTTTGGATTGTATTTGGGATATAGGCCAAGTTCTCTTGGAGAATTTTATTTGGCTCCCATTCACCCCCTCCTCTGGTCGCCTTCTCGGTCCTTCAGGAATACATCCAGACACCAGCACATGTTTGTGCACAAGGCGAAAGTGGATAAGCCATAATACTCTATTATGGGCAGCATAGGATCATGGTGGCGATGGTTTGGATCAAAGACGAAATCCACATGCCTAATCCACTCAAAGTCAATCACATCATTAATGGGTAGCAAGGCGACGAGTGTTCCAGCAACATCATGCTTGTGGTCTTCACAGAACCGAGTAAGTGCCTTGAATGCAGCTACATTCCAGGTGGAAGGCAGGTCTGTCCCGATGAAGCTAATGGTCCAAGATTCCCATGCGGGAATGACCGAGTAATTGGTGGGAACCGCCACATGGATGACACATGAGGGAACTCCATGCTCCTAAAATTCCTTGCCAACATAGGTGGGAGGAATGGAATATCCGAATCTCTAGAGAACTCTCCAAAACAGGTGAACCATCCCTGTGAACTCCAGACCGTCGGTGATCTCCCAACCTGGTGGTGGTTGATTGGTGTTTTCAGCCATCTATAAGGAAAGTACTTCGATTGAGTCAAAGAGTACTATCAAGCTAGAATTCTTATGAAACTCTGGTGCAACAACAATAGCGGAAGGGATACAACCAATACATATCATAAGTCAACATAGCCTTAAGTACATAAACTCGAAACATGTGACCATCGAGTTACAAAAGCATCTCACACAATGATCCCCAAAAATACCACAACCTCGCGTGGTCGACAAAAGCCACCTACCAAACCGGTCCTGACTACAGAGACTAATCTAGTCTACCACGATCCTCCTGAGTCCTGCCTTCGGTTGGCGCCTCGTAGTCTACTTTAGACTCCTCGTCCATATCCTCCTGTGGCTCCTCCTCCTCTGGTGCTGCCGGTGGTGCAAGGGCCGCCTCTAGCTGATGCTGCAGGCCCTGGTTCTCCTGAGCCAGGGTCTCTAAATCCTCTCACATAAGCTCTATCTCCTGTTGTGTAGCCATCAACTGATGCTACATAATCACGCCACGTCTGTCAACCTCCTGCATGAGGGTGTCGCACTGTCTAGTCACCTCAGTAATGCGAGTCTCACTCGCCTCAAGAGCAGCGGTCAGCCGCTAAATCTCTCTCTGCTGTGCGTCGGCCTGTGCCTACAGGTCATTCCTCTGCACCTAGACCTGCTCGGCCTCAACCAGTAGGATCCTGCTATGGCTGCTAGCCTCCTCATCCAAGTTGAGGAGGTACTCGGAGTAGTAGGACACACGGTGGTACCCCGCGTGGTACGTCGGGTAGTCGTCACGGCCGATGCGCCTCATGCGCCTCTGCCAGACCGGGTTAGCCTGGTGCCAGATGGGGATCATCTCAAATGGAGTCCCAGAGAGCGCTACTGTGTGGCGCCCGCAGAAGTGGGTGAGAGCCCTGGTGACTCTCTCCAAGCCCTCACGAAGGCTCCCACAAGTCGTCGTGCTCTTTATACCCGCCATGTCGAGGTTGCGCGGGTGAGTGGGCACGTTGATGTGTACCTCTACAAGAGTCATGCTGTGGCAGTGGATCTTGCGGCCCCTGTAGGAGGGCGGCTCATCGTAGCCTAGCAAGCGTATAAGATCCCACAAAAGTGTAGCGCCACCCATCGTGCGAAAGCTCCTCAAAACCATGGTCACCCATTTGGAAATTAAACTCAATGATGAGTACAGTGTTCCATGAGTAACAATGCATTTCATATAAACGGCTATGAAATACAGAAATAAGATTTTAGTTCACATTTTCCAGCCTCAAGGGTCAATAATACGGTAATGGTTTTAAAACAAATTCTTTCTTGACTGTACAACAGCCAGAAAAGTGGGTATTTCGAGCAGAAAACAAGGTCTTAAAAATTAGGGTCTAGAACCAAGTTATACTACACTTTCACAGCTTTCCAAATTGTATTTATACTCTCAAAATCCCAAGTAAATCTGGACCTAATGAATTTTGCAAGTTCAGGTTGGCAGATTCTGGTTCAGGATGACAGAGGCTGAGTGTTTTGGATCTACTGGTCAGAGGGAACACAACAAAATTATGAAACCTATTGGAGATGAAAATAGACTTCAAGGGCTTTCCAGATTGTGTTTAAACTCTTGCAATTTTGAAGTACAACTCTAGTTATGAAATTTTTAAGTTCAGGGTCATTCTGAAAATAGTAAGTTGACAGATTGCACTTGTTCTCAGTTTCTGAGATTGTTATTGTTATGATCGAATTTTAATTTAAATTCTAGGTGATAGGGGATGTTGATAACTTTCTGAAAAGTATTTGTATGCCTGATTTGGTTCAGTAAATTAATAGTTATGAATTTTTGAAGTTGGCAGCTAAAAACAGGACAGATTCTTGTTAACCTTGTTATTCAGAATTTTATACCTACCTTGTTTAGAAAACTTTTACTCAGAAGTTGGTGAGCAAGGAGAGAACCATATTTTAGTTTAGTTATAATGGGATGCATGATGCAAAACCGTTATTTTATTAACCTATCGTTCCTCACAACACAACGCCTATCTATGCCGACACATAGCGGCACGGATACATGGTGACGACCTGCACTCAACACGTAAGTCACTCTAAATGTTATACTAACGGTGTTAGTGTACCTGCAGAAGATCCATTGCAAAAACATTACATCAAATTTAAAAGAAACTACAAAAATAAGCACAGTTCTACTAGTAATGATCCATGGGAAAGGATCGCCCCGTGATAAGTCATGAGCCAACAGTGTCTCATATCCGCTTGCGAGCACAGGCACCAATATCACGCGTGTCGGTTAAGCACGCACGTACCTTCGTTGCAGAAGCCGTAGATATAAATAATGTAAACAAACATAACCCAGGTTAGCTTTGTCACCACCCTATTATCTATATGGGCAATACTAACATATCCTCACTCGTGAACGTCATAGTTTTTGAAAATATGATTTATTTGTTATATTATCATGGACCACGGCTCTGATACCAGCTGAGGCGCCCCTTCCCGAAGGATCGAGGTCCCGACGGTGCTGATAACGCAGACACTTGATAATACAACAACGGTTCGAATTTAAGTTGAATATTACATCATTTAAGTCATCAGAGTGCAGCGGAATATTACAAGTTCATAATGTTTTGAAAACAGCGGAAGCGAATCACGATAAGAAGCTACGAGCTCGACGATACAACATAGTAATGGTTCATGCCCGAAGAACCATTACTCTAGCAACACACATCAATACTGCAGTGGTGAGTCGGACTCCCAGTGGGTGGTCCAACCCTCAGGAACTTGCATGTCCCAGGGCAGCACATCTACATGCAGTTCTAGATCTTCATTACCGGAAAACAACGGTGGCACAAAGACTGAGTACTAATTACTCAGCAAGTCTTACCCGTCGGACACCTAGACATGCAATGGTTCTACTAGGTGGCTTGTATAAAAGGACTCCCACTAAGCAACCTATTAGTTCTATTAAGTTTTAGTTCTCAACTTAATTGGGTAGTGCAGAAATGTAACTTTAGTTGCAACAATAAGGTAACAAAGCAATACATAAAGTAAAGGCAACATAAGAGCAACAATAGTAACATCAACAATAAGAATCATAATCAATTTCCAAGTGCCATGTGCAACTACGTGACGACTCAGTGACCAAGTGGTACTCATTACTGCGAGGGACAGTAATTGCAATTGATTTACACCAGCTGGGAAACCTGAAAACATGACACATACGCACCAATTAAGGTAGTATATGGCAACCTTTCGCAAGGACAAAAAACAACTTGGTCCGGGTCCAGTCTCAGCGAGTGGGCATGTCGTTCTGCCAACAATACTTTGTGGTATGAACCGCCCACTCCAGCAGCAGAATGGTCAACGACCACTATACTAGGTACCGTCCTCATTGCCGCGCCAATGCTACATCAGTTTACTAGTGCCCATAGACTAGCATGCATTCAGTACTGTTCAATACTTGACCAAGTGGCCAACCACGGACGGGTCCTAGGTTCGACAAGGCAGGGCTACCACAGTCAACACCCATGTGTTGCTGCAAACCTACAGATGCATCATCCCTGCCCGGTCATAACATCAAATAAACTTCTTTTATTAATTCCCGTTCCAGTGGTCAAGTTCATTTCTTAGTAATGATATCTACCGAGTCTAGGAATTACTAAGCATAGTGACGCAGTACTGATACTACCAAAGTTCTAATGACAGTGGCGTAGGTCATTTGGGTATCATGTAAAGTGGGTTCCAATCAACTCCTATGACCTAATGCAACAATAATCACAGACACTAGTAATATTGAAAACTAGCAAACTTTATGAAAAAGGCGAATGTAAACTGGGGCTTGCCTGGATCGATGTTAGTGCTAGCAACTACAATTTCTTGTTCCTGAGGATCAAGGTCCTTCTGAGTATCCTTTTCTTGCTCCTCCTCGTCGTTGCCTATATGATCAAATTATATTAACGGCATTATCGATATACCGTTGATTGAAATGATATGATGCATGCATGTACCTTGTGTTTTAATGTTAATTAAAATTATTACTATATTCTCGAAGCCATATGCTTCTAAGAAGTTGGGTTGTTAGTTATGATTTTAGGTATATATATCCTTTATGCAATTAAACAAGTAAATGAGTGACATAAGCAATTAATTTAATTAACTAAGTAATTTTATGTTTCTGGACATGAGTGATTTACTGTGTATAGAGACTTATATGAGTGACTTTTAGGCCAAGTGGCAAGGGTAGATTATTTACAGATTAATTACTAGGATTAATCTAAGCACAAACACTAACTAAATTCTAGGGCCTAAAATAATTCATATTTTGCCAAAACAAAATTTGTGGTGATAGATAATTATATATTTATTAAGTATGCCAAAAATTAGGATTTAATTTTACTCCTAGAATTTCTGGTGAAATATTTATTGTTTGGGACAATTAAAGGAATCAATAAAAATATATTAACAGAGACATTGACTTACCATTTTACTAAATTAGATCACTTCAAAATGAATCTAACAAAATTTGTTTGGGCCTCATTGGATTTAAACTCGATTTACTATGAGTTTTTGAAGTTTTTCGCCTTTCCTGGTATTTTTCTGGTTTTAGAGGAGGCCACGTATGCGACACGTTGACGCCACGTAGGCGACATGTCGGCTGCCAGAAGGCGCCAGTCAGCGCTGCCGCGGGTCAGGGCAGCTCGACGGAGAGCTCACTGCCGGCGTCTACAAACGGGGAAAACTCGTCACGGGAGGGCTAGCATGGAGCGCAGGTCGAGGCGAAGAGTTGGGTTGGGTTGGCGAGGTCGGATTCTCACCAGAAGGTTGCCGACGTCAAGGGGTGGCAGAAGAGGGGCCTTCGGCAGCGTCGCGGGAGCGGTAGGGGGCACCAACTTGGACTCCATCTTCTCCTACAGCTTCACGGAGACGAGGCGGCCATCGGCATCGCGTCGGCTTGGTTCGAGTGGGGCCGGAGGGTAGTGCTCACCGTGGGGCGGCTTCGGGTTCGGTGGTGGAGGGGAGAACAGCCAGGGAAAAAGCTAAGGCGCCGGCAATCTTGCGAAGAAAACCAGGGACGGAAAGATTAGGAGCATTCAGCATTGAGTCGCGCACGCGAACGACGAGGAGCAAGGGAACGAGGCTCACCAATTTGGACGAAATCGGGGTTGGCATCAATGGAGCTCGACCGGAAGCGGTTCTCGGTTTTTCTCCAAATTGATTCAATTCTCGACGGATGATGGCCGAGCGATGGGCACGGAAGGGAGAAGAAGTGTGTGCGAAGTTGGTGGTGCTCTGGGCTCGGCGAGGGAGTGTAAAGGTGGCCAGGAAACATGCTCGAAGTTGAGGCAGTGATGGCGCAGAGAAGCTGAGTTCGGAGAGGAGAAATGAGAAATGGGAGAGAGTAGGGAGCAATGGGCAGAGATGGAGTGTGATCGGGAGCTCACGAGTGCGCTTTCAAGTCGCGCAGAGGGGGAAGGGAGTGAGTGGGGGACGGGAGCGGGAAGAGCAGCGGGAATTGAAGCCCGGCCGGTCCTGGTGATGGCCTGCGGAGGGGGAGAAGGGGCCGTTGGCGTGCGTGGCCGATGGCAGAGGGATGGGACAGGGCGGAGGCAGAGAGGGGTGTCAACAGCAGCTGTAGCACGCGTGGTCCCGAGGTGGAGTGAAGGCGGGCCGAGCCGTGCGCCAGTGACGGAGCTATGCTCCTGCAGCGCCAACGGGAGGGGAGGGAAGAAGATTTTGTGCTGCAGCCCTTCTAGAATTTGATTCTTTATAAAACAGTCCCTGGTCAAAGATAATTCTAATTAAAATAGCTAGGAAATTCCTAAAATGGTGAAATTTGGTGGACTGACCAATTAAATGGTGGAGAACACTCTGGTGATGTTTATTTGAAATTTTCATGAAAATATTTTTAGATTTTTTATAAATACATTAATTAGTTACTTAAGAATTAATTAACTAATTATGGGTCTTGCTAATCAGATAAAATGCCCAATAAATTCATAATATTCTATTTTATTATTATCAAACCGTTGATGAATTTATTTGGCATGAGTTGTATTGAAATTTTAAGTTGCTTCAATAGCTGGGTTGCAGGGTTTTTATTTCCTGGAAATTAATCCAATAGTTAGGTTCTATCATTTTATGCTATATATTTCATGATTTGTGCCCTTCATGTTTGTTAAATTAAGGTGAGACACCTGGGGTGTCGCAGTGCCCAAGTTACTAGGTTTACCAATTCCCATATTAAAGGTATGTACTTGGTACTGTTCAATACTTATCCACGGAGTTGCAACGATAGGTGCTCCATTTTATCAAGTTCATATATCATGTGAACCATAGTTGAAACTATAACCTACCATGGACTCCACTAGTTTAAGCATAGCATTCGCTAACGGATAAGCTTGCTAACATAGACTAATTATAGGTCATTGCTGGAGTATGCAAGTGGGTTTCATCCAAGTCCTACACGTAATGCACAACACAATACTCCTAACTTGTGACAAAGTATAAAGGACTCAAAAATTAATTGGGTATGCACCGGGGCTTGCCTTGGGAGTGATCGTAGTTAGTGTCTTCACCAAAGTTTACTTCAGATCCCGACTGTTCCGGTGTGATCTCTTCGATCTCGGTCCCTATATGAAATGAATCATGCATAAATACGAAGGAATACACAAGGGTTCATGGAGTCCCTTAACTAAAGATGGAATGAATGGCATGATGATTCATGGCACTTCCTCAACAAATAAAGATAATGAACTAATACTCATGCATGAATGTGTATGCATACATATGTATGACATGACAACCACTGAATTTGAAGGGGACAAACTTCTAATTAACAGAACATGGGTTTCATGCCTCGAAACTTAGTGTATGTCTACCCTAAACATGAGCATAGCATAGATGAGAATCACATGGCATTACATGATGATGGTGACATGGAACATAGTGCTGATCCTGTACTTTAGAAAGTTTGTTTTTGAGCAAGGTATCTGAAGTGACCATTATGCAATTGGCCATCATAAGATATGAGGTTAACAAAGTTGATCTCGATAGAATAGCTCTAGGTGCATATATATATAATTAATTAGGAACCATGAGCGTGTAAATGGAAATGAGAATTTCTACTGTAATTTTAAGGTGAATTATTCTACATGAATTTTTCCAGAGGTAACCTTATTCTTACTTGTAACTAAATGCACATAAAGGCCATATTCTTATGGAAATTCCTAAGCTAACTATCAAGTGACCAATTCGACAGCAAAAAGTATACTTAATTTGCTCAAGATTTTACATGGAATTTTATAGGAGTGTACAAGTGCATAAGGAACAGGAATATCAAATTTCATAAATAAATTCCTAGCTAATAATTTATATAAATTCAATTACTAAAAATGAAGATTATACAATAATACTAACAATATGCATATAAATGGAAATGTGCTTTTGCAGTAAGTTTAGGGATGCCATGAAATGATCACTGAGGAAGTTTCATGAATTTACCACTTATATTTATTTACTTATGAATTTATTAAGCTAATTAGGGTTGTTATTTAGGGAATTAAATAAATTAATTCGCTGCATAACCTTGGACTTCAACTTATTTTTCTAGTAGAGAGGGATTTTAGGAGTCGAACAAAATTGATTTCATGATTTTTGGACTTAAACTTCTCGAGTTATTGAATTTCAAAGTTTGAACCGAAGTTCACTGTTAATTACAAAATTGCCACTGGCCATTTCAAAACTCCCGCGCGCGCGGCGGCGCTGTGGCTCGGCTGGCTCGCCAGTGGTGTTCGGCGGCTGGACATGGAACTTGGTGCTGCACTACGCGATCAGTGGCTCATGAGGATCACGTGGGTGGTGGTGGTCGGAGTCAGGGTGGCCGGAGGGCTGCCGACGACGAGTGGCGGTGATGTGCGGTGGCGGCCAACGACGACAGCCATGCACAGAGGCTAAGCTGGCGAGGGAGAGGGTCTAGGAGCATCTCCTTGGTGTCGTGGTGCTCGTTGAAAGACGGGCCGGGGTCGGGGTGGCCGGGAGAGGGGTCGTCGCCGTGAGCCTCCTTCGCGCGATGAACGGCGGCGGCTTGGTTCTCCTCCAATTCCGGCGAGGGGGCTGCGATCCAAGGGTAGCACGTCAGAGGGGAGTGAGAGGAGCTAATTGCACGCCGTTTTGCAAAAGAACCAACGATGGGGAAGCTACCTAGATGGAGCTTGGCACGGTGGCGTTCGGACGGCTCTCAGCAGGGGAACTCCGGTGGCGCTCGCGGAAGAAAGGGAAGGGAGGGAGAGCAGAGATGCTTGGCCTTGCTGGAAACTTGGGGAGTGCGAGAGAGTAGAGTGAGCAGGGAGGGGAAAGCCCTTGGCCGCTGCGGCCTTAAGTGCTGCTCGGCAGAGAGAGAGCGCGGGTGAGAGCAGAGAGAGAGAGAGGGGCGGCGAGCTGTCGGCCTGGCAGTGGCTCACCAGCGGGGGGTTGAATGCTGTCCGGTGGCACAGGGGGGGTTTGGTGGAGTAGTGGCTGGCGTGGAGCTGCAGTAGCCATCCTGGTGCTGCAGTAATCGACAGTGGCGCGTACTGGCGGTGCTAGTTGAAGGTGCATCTAGGCCCCTAATTTTATTTTGGTGATTGGCGCCAATACAATTAAGAATGGACTAATATTTCAATGAGCATGTGTGTAGAAGATGGTTCAATTATTGATGACAAAATCCATAGAATCTCAAATACTCAAAGAAAAGGAGAAAACAAAGTGGCTAAGAAATTTCAAGATGATACTAAAAAATTTGCTCAAATATGAAGCTCATGGAGTTTTTACTTTATTTTTGAGTATAGGAAAAGCCGTACTATTAAGAGGGACACAAAAGTGTGAAGCAATGATAAACTAAGAGCAAAATCCAAAAATTCCACAACTAAAACACTTTTCCAGGGCAAAATCATCGAACTTGTCCGACCCATCGGACAAGTCCATCGGACTCCAGGACCTTTGCCACTCTGGGTCGTCGAACTTGTCCGACGGTCATCGGACATGTACGATGACCAGCAAGTCGGACCCATCGGGCTTCATTGTCGGACTCCAGTACCTGTGTCAAACCTTGGCCATCGGACTTGTCCCATGACCATCGGACTTGTCTGATGGTCAACTTGTCCGAGGCATCGGGCAAGTCCCTCGGACTCCAGAACCGGCGCCAACTTGTTCCATCGGACATGTCCGATGACCATCGGACTTGTCTGATGGAGATCTAAGAAATACCCATCCAAACGGCTCATTTTCTTCTTGAGCTATAAATAGACCCCCACTTCGTCCCTTGTCTGGTTGGTCACTCATTCCACTCGAAAACACTCTCAAGCTCTTGGTTCATCCTCACCGCCGACCATGTTTGTGTTTGTTACTCTTGGGGATTCATCCCCTAGATGGTTAGAGGTACCCATAGAGCTCCCAACTTGTGTGGTGACACCTCGGGAAGTTTGTATTGACCCCTCCTTCGTGGAGTTTGCTAGTGGAAAGCCAAGTTTGATCTTTGTGGTCACTTGGAGAGGTTAGGGTTGAAAGAAACCCGATCCTTTGTAGATCCCTCAACAGAGACGTAGTCTTCTTTTTGGAGCTGAACTTCGGCGAACAAATCTTGTGTCTTCCTTTGTCCTCTTTTGCATACTTGTTATTTACTTGCTCTTGCTCATAACTTGCTAGATAGGGTTTGCCTCGTTTCTCTTAAATTAACTTGTGTAGGTTGCTTGGTAATTGTTCCCCTTATTTCTACAACTTCCCCTAGCTTGTAATTACTAGATCCTAGCTTGCCTTCTATTAGTTTAAAATTTTTATCGGTCGATCTACTTTTCTAACTTATGCCATCGAATAAGTCCATCGGACTTTCCTCACTATCATCGGACAAGTCCGACACTGTGCATTTGACTTTTATTATTAAGTGATTTTCAGGAACAATTGCCTATTCACCCCCCCCCCCCCCACCCTCTAGGCACTTTCACTGGTGTCGATCGGGGATTGGCCAGGGAGAAAAGAGAAGATTGACTTGCCTTGACTTTGAACAGTGCTTGGGTTTGGCTGAAATTTACCAAGTTCCATTGCTCCAAACCTCACGCCCATTTTTGTGTATGCCCAGAGAATCATGTGCTCCAACTTTGATTTTGGGTGCATGATCTGAATCGGCTTAGATAAATTTTAAAAATTCCAGGACAGAACTGCTTTTCTTTGACTTTAGGGGAATTTTTAAGGATATGAAATGTTTACCGAAAATACTGGTAAAATTCTCAAAATTCTCGTTTAATGTGGCCATTCAGAATATTGGAAAACATTGGCGCACTTGCATGGGCTTTTGTGATGTTTGAGAATGGCCCTCATTTGGATATTCTAGATTTAATTAATCAATTTCCTCCCTTTATTCTTTGGTACCATAATTATTTATATTTTAATTTGCTCTCAATTAGCATTAGGGTTACCCTAATTACCATTTTGTGACATGGGGTGTCACAGCACACCCCCCTTAAAAGAAATCTCGCCCCGAGATTTGCAAATGGATGAATAAAGGAGGGGTGCGGGTGGTTACTGGTTTTGCGAGGCCAAGAATTCCGGGAAGTTGGTTTTCAAAAACTCTTCTTGTTCCCATGCAGCTTCATCTTCAGTATGGTTACTCCATTGCACTTTGTAGAAGGTGATAGTGGGGCTGCGAGTTACCCGGTCTTTTTGATCAATGATTCGGACGGGGTATTCAGGGTAGGAGAGGTCTTCTTCTAATTGCTCGGTGTCAGAGATAACCATGTCGATCGGAGGCTCTAAACACTTTTTGAGTTGGGACACATGAAACACATTGTGCACCCGCTCAAGGTTTTCCGGTACCTGCAACCGATAAGCAACGGCGCTATGCTTTTCCATGATCGAAAAAGGTCCGATATAGCTGGGTGCTAATTTCCCCTTGATTCCAAAGCGAGATACACCTTTGTTGGGAGAAACCCGGAGATAGACATGGTCTCCGTTTTCGAACTCCAATGGACGTCTTCTTTTGTTGGAATAACTTATTTGACAGGATTGTGCGGCCTTCATGTTAGCTTGAATTTGCCGCACTTTTCCTTTGGCTTGTGTGACCAGATCTGGGCCAAAGATAATTCTTTCTCCCGATTCCGACCAGTTCAGCGGGGTCCGACACGAGTGACCATACAAGGCTTCAAAGGGCGACATTCCCGAACTCTCTTGGTAACTATTGTTGTAGGAGAATTCGGCGAATGGGAGACAAGATTCCCAATTTCCACGATTGTCCAGATTACATGCTCTCAATAGGTCCTCCAAATATTGATTTAGTCTCTCGCTTTGACCATCGGTTTGCGGATGATAAGCGGAGCTTCGAATGAGAGTGGTGCCAAGACAAGCATGCAATTGCTCCCAAAAATGAGCAATAAATTGGGGACCTCGATCAGAGATGATCGTCTTGGGCACGCCGTGCAAACATAGGACTCGCACAATGTAAAGCTCGGCATATTCCTTAGTAGAGTAGGTTGTATGGACGGGAATAAAATGAGCAGACTTGGTCAACCTATCCACAATCACCCATATTGAATCGTGCTTCTTGGGTGTGAGGGAATCCAACAATCAAATCCATAGCAATGTCCTCCCATTTCCAAGCGGGGATTTTCAATGGGTGCAAAAGACCGGCTGTTCTCAAGTGATCGGCCTTCACACGTTGGCAAGTATCGCATTCAGAGACATAACGAGCAACCTCTTGTTTCATACGCGTCCACCAAAACTTTTCCCTTAACCCACAGTACATCTTGTTGCTGCCGAGGTGTATGGAGTATTTGGACAAGTGAGCCTCGTCCAAAATTTTCTTTCTTAGCTCCTCGTTCTTTGGAACAACCAGGCGGTAGTTGAACCATAGTACTCCATCTTCGTCTTGTCGGAAACATGTCGCTTCCTTCTTTCCTATTTTCTGGCGAATATATTCCATTCCCTTGTCCTACTTTTGGGCTTCCACAATTTCTTCCCGAAGAGTAGGAATGAGCGCCAAATTATACAAAGATCCATATGGAATGACACGAAGACATATTTCGCTAGGATCTGAAATTGTGCAAGCTTCCATAGAGCAAACGATTGTGTGATTGCATTGGTCCCTTCGACTCAAGGCGTCGACGACCACGTTGGCTTTTTCGTGGTGATAATGGATTTCCAATTCATAGTCCTTGATTAATTCTAACCATCTACACTGCCTCATGTTCAGTTCTTGTTGGGAGAAGATATATTTGAGACTTTTGTGGTCGGTGTAGAGGTGAACAAGATTACCGAGCAAGTTGTGGCGCCAGGTTTTTAAGGCTAGGACAACGGAGGCTAATTCTAAATCATGAGCAGGATAATTTTGCTCATGCTTCCGGAGCTGTTGTGATGCATAGGCAATGACACGGCCTTCTTGCATAAGCACACCACCCAATATGGTGTCGGAGGCATCACAGTAAACATCGAACGGTTTTGTGATATCGGGTTGAGCCAAAACCGGGGTGGTTGTCAAATGCCTCTTGAGTGATTGAAAAGCTTCTTCACATGCACTACTCCACTTGAACTTAGCATCCTTTTCCAGCAACTTGGTCATAGGCTTGGCAATGCTTGAGAAGTTGGGGATAAATTTCCGATAATAACCGGCAAGATCAAGGAAACTGTGAATTTGCTTGACCGATTTCGGAGGTTTCCAATTCAGTACATCCTCTACTTTTCTAGGATCCACGGCTACTCCTTTTGCTGATATGACATGACCCAAGAATGGAACTTGCTTTAGCCAAAATTCACATTTGCTAAATTTGGCATAAAGTTGATGATCTCGGAGTCGCTGTAGAACAATACGGAGATGTTTGGCGTGTTCTTCCTCGGACTTGGAGTAGATCAGAATATCGTCAATGAATACAACTATGAACTTATCCAACTCTGGCATGAACACGGAGTTCATCAAGTACATGAAGTGGGCTGGAGCATTGGTGAGACCAAAAGACATGACAAGATATTTGAACAGACCATATCGAGTGGAGAAAGCTGTTTTTAGAATATCTTCAACTCGGATCTTTATTTGATGATAACCGGATCGGAGATCAATCTTAGAGAGGACTTTAGCACCCACTAATTGATCAAAGAGGATATCAATTCGAGGTAGAGGATACTTGTTTCTGATGGTTACAACGTTTAACGGCCTATAGTCGACACATATGCGTAGCGTCTTGTCCTTTTTCTCCACAAATAGAGCGGGACAGCCCGAAGGAGATGAACTTGGTCGGATGTAACCCTTGTCCATAAGCTCTTGTAACTGATCTTTTAACTCCGCTAACTCATTAGGAGCCATTTTGTATGACCTACAAGAGACAGGCGCTATACCGGGTATGAGTTCAATCTTAAACTCAACATCCCTGTCCGGAGGCATTCCCGGCAAATCATCTGGAAATACATCGGGAAATTCACATGCCACCGGAATATTTTCTAGCTCTTTTCCTTCAACATGACACATGTGAGAAGTGGACAACTTGGGATATGGCAATCAGAGAATAGAGGGGCCATGTAAGGGTGAGTTCAAATGGATTTCCCGATCCTTAATGTGCAGTACGGCTTTATGACTAGTCATCCATCTCATACCAAGGATTATGTCGATGCTTTCGCCATCTAAGATGATTAGGGAAGTGGGGTATACGTTGTTTGCTAGCTTAAGTGGCACTTCTCTCAACTCAAGATGGGCTCTTATTTTTCCATCGGGAGTGATTTTCAAATGATTTGGACATGCTTGACTAATAAAATCATGTGTTGCTCCTAAATCAAAAAGAACCATGGCAGAATGTTGGTTGACCGAAAACGTACCCGCGAGAACGTGTTCTCCACTTGGGTCTCTTCGACCGTGGTATAGTTGACTCGGCCATTCTTGTGCGTGGGGGTAGAAGACTGGGGACGACTCCCATTGCTGCCATTGTTGCTGCCGCTGTTGTGGTTATTGTTGTTGTTCCCGGAAGTGTTGGAGTTGCTGTTGTTGTTGTTCGGGTTGCGCTTCGGGAACCAACACTCCTTACCAAAATGACCGGTGCGGACGCAGTTGTTACATGGCTGCGATGAGTTGGTCTTCACCACTTGGTTATTCTGCTGTGGTGGGCGAGAACCAGAAAATTGCTGCTGGTTGCCTCCATGGAATCGTGAGTGCTGCTGCGAGAACAACAGGCGAGGTCCTCCTCCCGACGGTACCGCAGCCCAGAATTTCTGTCCGGTCGGGGAAGTGATTGCTAGCTTGTACTTGGGCGGTGCAGAGCCGGATGAACTTCCCATAGCACATTTCCTCTTCTTGTCTTCCTGGTTGGCACGGATGGCATCTTCTTGCACGATGGCGGCACTCATCAAATCATTGAATGTGCCGGCGGTGACTTGCGCCAAGCGGTCTTGCAGCTTCAGGGTAAGACCCGAACGAAAACAGTCCTTCTTCTTCTCGTTCGTATCAGCATGATATGACGCGTACTGAGCTAGGTAGTTGAATTTCCGTGCACACTCTTGCACGGTTCTAGAGCCTTGCTTCAAGTTGAGGAACTCCTGCAACTTGCGCTTCATGAGTCCAGCGGGGATGTGGTGCGCACGGAAAGCTATGCAGAATTCTGCCCATGTGACTTGGTGACCAGCGGCGAGAGCGGCGGTGAAACTGGCCCACCAAGCACTTGCGGAACCACGGAGCTGCTGCACGGCGAAGAGGGGCTTCTTCTGCTCTGTGCAGTGGAGTTGAGCGAACTTTGACTCCAAAGTGCGAACAAAATTATCCTCTTTTAAAGGATCACCGGCTTCTCCGAAGGTGGGTGGGTGAGTCGCCCAGAAGTCACTGTAGGAGGGTTCCGACTGCTGCAGTGGTGGTGGTCCGGGAGCTCCTTGACGGTTCATGTTCTCCATGAACATGCGGAACATCTCATTTTGATTGTGGATGAGCTGCACCATAGCTGTCATGGGTGGCACATTGGGCAGCGGCCCATTTCCACCGACGTTCGAGGCGCCGAGAGCATCACCGACATTTTCTCCACCGCTGCGAGTTTGCACCATCTGACACATGAACAAAGCATGTTAGTCTGATCATCACGTGAGACAATATGATAACAAGGCTATGACATGGTAATGAAATAAAATTTCAGATTGCTCATAATTGAAAGGCTTGACAAGTAAACGGTGCAGATATAAAAGATAACATAATTCCATAACTTCCAACACCATAGGCAACATAATTATGATAAAACCAGGGATACATGTGATGCAACTTTGATACATAGTGAGTCTTTGGTTACATCACTCGGAACATGACACCGCACGATCTCGAAAAGCTTAGGTTACAACTTAGCATAGCATTACTAACACTATGCACATACAACAACGATCTCTCACGAGATCTCCACCCTACGTACATACTACTACTCGATCACCCGGCATGGCTATCACCATGGGACTCCATGTCCATATCACCCGGTCCAGGGGTGCTTCGAAGTTGACGCTGGAGTCACCGTTCTCACTCAAATCAGCGTCATCGGGGGGAATCACTACGAGTGGAATGGGTGGCTCGTCGTTAAGGATGGCATTCAGCTGGCCATTAGCAGCTTGGAGATGTCCGATGAACTGCTCTTACTCTGTGATGATCGCGTGAGCGTCGTTGAGATTCCCTTCCATGACATCACGCGCATCTTGAGCTTCTTTGCGCTGAGCATGTAGCTCACTTCGCTCCTCCAAGAGAGCGGTAATCTGACCATGAAGAGAGTAAATCTCCTCTTGGGCAGCGGTGATCTGGGCGTTGCGTTGGTTCAGTTGCTCCTGCAACTGATCGCTTGCATCGCCCTCGATGATGAGCTGAGCATCATGGAGTTGCTCGAAAAGATCGGCCCTCTGCAACTCGTTAGTGTGCAGCTTGTCCTCAAGATATGAAATCTTAGCGTCACGCTTCGCAAGCTGGACATCACGGGCAACAAGTATGGACAGCAGCGCCTCGCGCTCTCGTTCCAACTCGAGAATACGGGCAGCAAGGTACTCGGGGTCCTTCACGATCTTGCCAACATCCATCTGCCGGAATAAAGTTTTGCAAGGGTGAGTCAAAACTTAATATCCCACTAAGCACACATGCTTAAAAATAGCATAAGGATTGATTGATAAAAGAAAAGACACGAGATTTCCGATCCGTTTAATGACCGGTAACGACAAATTTTTCTGTGGTCGATGGAGTAAACAGCAGAAACGCGCAAAAACACTTAGCTTCTCGATAGAATTAAAATTTTTGTGTTTTACAAATGTTGTGGAGAATTTCATCATCTTTCCAACGCATACTCACACATACCCAGCCAATAAAGTCTCTGGGATTTATGATCATCCAGAGGCAGGGGACATAAATGAAGCAATTTCTGACTTCCAGAAAGTCTACTGTTTTTGCAAAATTCGACCCAGTTCCAGATTTTTCTAGGACAAACTTCCTAAAACAAACGTTTAGAGAAAAACATCAGCTTTCCAACGAGTACTTATTCACCTTCATTGAATTAAAATTGAGGAATTTATGCTTGTTTTAGTGGAACTGACTTTTCTGGCAGAATCCGATTCTTATCGGTTGAGTTCAAATTTTTGGTTTAGGTGCCATAGGTGTTCAAAATTGTCTAAAACTTGGGCATTTCACCAGTTTTCAATCTTAGTGAACTCTTTACATGATTTAGTGAGGATGAATGCATATGGCATGTATGAATGTAAATGCTCAACATGACGGTTTCCTACATCCTCACGAAAAGAAAAACTCGACCGATTATATAGCTCGATCCTTTCGGTGGCACACACACCTCTCACACGTTTGTCTAACGAACTACACATGGTTAGTGTACCTGCAAGAGATCCATTTCAGAAACAATACATCAAATTCAAAAGAAACAAGCCAAAATAACAATGACAGTTTAGGCCCAGGTATTTGCCCACCCGGAAGGCAGCCGACGTTTAAACGTATTTGGTCTGCGCATCAATCAAGGCCCAGGTCTTTGCCCACCAGGAAGGCGTTCGGTACTTACAGTGCAACCGATCCGCGCACAATGACATACCTTCGTTGAAGAATCCGTAGTTGCAAGTCATTTAAACAAACATAACCCAGGGTTAGCTTTGCCACCTACAAGACTCTTATATGGGCACTACTAGTTCGTACCTCACCGTAAGGCATAAAAATGGTTTGTTTACATTTTAAAATGCTCATTTGTGTGTACCTTATCCCGAGATGGCTCTAATACCAGCTGTGACAACCCTACTCCGAAAAGTAGAGTATGTCGTATAGGATCGCCTCGGGAGATGGTTAGCAAAGTAACCATGCACAACATTCACACATGAACATTCATCATTTACAATGTTACATCACTTAGGTGCATAATATTACAAGTTTAGAGGTAGAATAAAAATAAGTTCAGATCCATTACAACACATATGTCCTTAGTTCATATTACATAAGTGAGCAGAAGCGATAAAACGACAAAACACGACGGCAATTCCCTACGTGAACCATGCCAGCCCTATGGCTATGGCTCACTCATCACGGTTAGGAGAGCTAGGGACCCATTCAATGGTCCAATTCTGAGGCTCCTCGCCTTCCCACACAACCTTTTTACAACAATCACAATATGTGGCCTCAGGGAAACCTGAAAAACAACATCATCACAAAGCCTGAGTATCTAACATACTCCGCAAGACTTACCCGTCAAAAGGTTTACTAAAACCGACTCCTAGTATGCAGGGGGCTGACCGGGTTTATTTGATAATTGCATAAAAAAGCTCCTACTAGTTCTATGCTGCACTTTCATTTCCTTAATCAAGATTTTACTTTGCTTATTGCAGAAAATAGCTACGGTGAGTCTAGTTAGCTGCTAAGACTTGAACATAAGTAAAGAGCAATACATCATAGCAATATGTAGCCATAGCATAAGTAAAATTTTAGAAACACAACCACAACTTTACTACTTAACATATCATTGCCGCTGCTCGAACAAGAGGAACTCATAACCACGAGGGACGACAATTCGAATTGATTTACATCCTGTAGGGAAAAACCCAAATACACGACATACGCATCACTTAAGAACACGTATGGCCACCGTTCACAAGATTGCCATAAAGTCGATCCGAGGCCATCGATCCCGAGTACACGTCCTCCCCGCGATACAGTACTTCGTATCCGAGGCTTAACCCATGCACTCTCCGGCGGTCCTCAAACCCGTGCAACCACCGTGCTGTTCACATCACCTCTGGATCGATGAGTATGGCCGCCCAACAATACGGAGCCCATGTTACTAGGTTTACCATTCCCATATTAAAGGTATGTACTTGGTACTATTCAATACTTGTCCGCGGAGTTGCAACGATAGGTGCTCCATTTTATCAAGTTCATTTATCATGTGAACCATAGTTGAAACTATAACCTACTATGGACTCCACTAGTTTAAGCATAGCATTCGCTAACGGATAAGCTTGCTAACACAGACTAATTATAGGTCATTGCTGGAGTATGCAAGTGGGTTTCATCCAAGTCCTACACGTAATGCACAACACAATACTCCTAACTTGTGACAAAGTATAAAGGACTCGAAAATTAATTGGGTATGCACCGGGGCTTGCCTTGGGAGTGATCGTAGTTAGTGTCTTCACCAAAGTTTACTTCAGATCCTGGCTGTTCCGGTGTGATCTCCTCGATCTCAGTCCCTATATGAGATGAATCATGCATAAATATGAAGGAATACACAAGGGTTCATGGAGTCCCTTAACTAAAGATGGAATGAATGGCATGATGATTCATGGCACTTCCTCAACAAATAAAGTTAATGAACTAATACTCATGCATGAATGTGTATGCATACATATGTATGACATGGCAACCACTGAATTTGAAGGGGACAAACTTCTAATTAACAGAACATGGGTTTCATGCCTCGAAACTTAGTGTATGTCTACCCTAAACATGAGCATAGCATAGATGAGAATCACATGGCATTACATGATGATGGTGACATGGAACATAGTGCTGGTCCTATACTTTAGAAAGTTTGTTTTTTTGCAAGGTATCTGAAGTGACCATTATGCAATTGGCCATCATAAGATATGAGGTTAACAAAGTTGATCTGGATAGAATAGCTCTAGGTGCATATATATATAATTAATTAGGAACAATGAGCGTGTAAATGGAAATGAGAATTTCTACTGTAATTTTAAGGTGAATTATTCTACATGAATTTTTCCAGAGGTAAACTTATTCTTACTATAACTAAATGCACATAAAGGCAATATTCGTGTGGAAATTCCTAAGCTAACTATCAAGTGCCAATTCGACAGCACAAAGTATACTTAAGTTCCTCCAAATTTGACATGGAATTTTAAAGGAGTGTACAAGTGCATAAGGAACAGGAATACCAAATTGCATAAATAAATTTCTAGCCAATAATTTATATAAATTCAATTACTGAAAATGAAGATTATGCAATAATACTAAACATATGCATATAAATGGAAATGTGCTTTTGCATAAAGTTTAGGGATGCCATGAAATGATCACTGAGCAAGTTTCATGAATTTACCACTTATATTTATTTACTTATGAATTTATTAAGCTAATTAGGGTTGTAACTTTAGGGAATTAAAAATTAATTCGCTGCATAACCTTGGATTTCAACTTATTTTTCTGGTAGAGGGGGATTTTAGGAGTCGAACAAAATTGGTTTCATGATTTTTAGACTTATATTTCTCGAGATATTGAATTTCAAAGTTTGAACCAAAGTTCACTGTTAATTACAAAATTGCCACTGGCCATTTCAAAATTCCCCGCGCGCGGCGGCGCTGCGGCTTGGCTGGCTCACCGGTGGTGATTTGTGGCAGGAATTGGAACTTGGTGCTGCACTACGTGATCAGTGGCTCATGAGGATCACGTGGGTGGTGGTGGTCGGAGTGAGGGTGGCCGGAGGGCTGCCGGCGACGAGCGGCAGTGATGCGCGGCAGCGGCCAACGGCGACAGCCATGCACAGAGGCTAAGCCGGCGAGGGAGAGGGTCCAGCAGCATCACCTTGGTGCCGTGGTGCTCGCTGAAGGACGGGCCAGGGTCGAGGTGGCCGGGAGAGGGGTCATCGCCACGAGCCTCCTTCACGCGATGAACGGCGGCGGCTCGGTTCTCCTCCAATTCCAGTGAGGGGGCTGCAATCCAAGGGTAGCACGTCAGGGGGGAGTGAGAGGAGCTAATTGCACGCTGATTTGCAAAAGAACCAGTGATGGGGAAGCTTCCTGGATGGAGCTTGGCACGGCGGTGTTCGGACGGCTCTAAGCAGGGGAACTCCGGCGGCGCTCGCGGAAGAAACGGAAGGGAGGGAGAGCAGAGATGCTTGGCCTTGCCAGAAACTTGGGTAGTGCGAGAGAGTGGAGTGAGCAGGGAGGGGAAAGCCCTTGGCTGCTGCGGCCTTAAGTGCTGCTCGGCAGACAGAGAGCAAGGGTGAGAGCAGAGAGAGAGAGAGAGGGGCAGCGAGCTGTCAGCCAGGGAGTGGCTCACCGGCGGGGGTTTGAATGCTGGCCGGTGGCACAGGGGGGGGGGTTTCGGCAGAGCAATGGCCAGCGTGGAGCTGCAGTGGCCGTCCTAGTGCTGCAGTAATCGATGGTGGCGTGTACTGGCGGTGCTGGTGTCGATCAGGGATTGGCCAGGGAGAAAAGAGAAGATTGACTTGCCTTGACTTTGAACAGTGCTCGGGTTTGGCCAAAATTTACCAAGTTCCAATGCTTCAAACCTCACGCAGATTTTTGTGTATTCCCATGGAATCATGTGCTCCATCTTTTCTTTTGGGTGCATGATCTGAATCGGCTTAGATAAATTATAAAAATTTCAGGACAGAACTGCTTTTCTTTGACTTTAGGGAAATTTTTAAGGATATGCAATGTTTACCAAAAATTCTGGTAAAATTCTCCAAATTCTCTTTGAATGTGTCCATTCAGAATTTGCAAAAACATTGGTGCACTTCCATGGGTTTTTGTGATGTTTGAGAATGGCCCTCATTTGGATATTCTGGATTTAATTAATCAATTTTCTCCCTATATTCTTTGGCACCATAATTATTTATATTTTAATTTGCTCTCAATTAGCATTAGGGTTAGCTTAATTACCATTATGTGACATGGGGTGTCACATGAATGCCATCAGACGCTTCACGTATTTGCTTCATCTCGGAGCAAGCTCCGTGATGGTGCCACGTGCACCACCAACCACCGCCACCAGTTTTGAGGCCCAAACCGGGAAACTGACTTGCACGCTCCTCAAAGCACGACTTCTTGATGTTGATGCATGTCACCTTGTCCCGCGATCCTGACCACCGGCAAGTCTCTCCCAGTCCCTGTCCATCGGGCCCCCTTGTCACTTGCGCCGGCACGCCATTCGCCTTCACTTGGTCAACACACCATCTTCATCACCACCACGGTTTTGAGGCTCAACCACGAAACTGTCCGTGCTTCTTGCCTCTCCACGTGTACAGTGTGGATCACCCTTGACTTCACCTAGCATCCCGATCATCTGGCCCCAAGTCCTCTACTTGTGCCCGATCCTCTCACCATTGACCGCCAAGTCGACTCCAGTGACCTACACATCATGAGACAAGCAAACACATTTCCCATCTCCTGCAATATCACCAATATCTCCACCAACTCCGGTTAGTCATAACCATGATATGCAAACCCATGCAATCCCTGGATTCCCGCATTTCAACTCAAACACCAAATCCGCTCAAGTCAATTACTCATCACAAATATAGTAAACCATGGCACATATCCACATGGTTTCTCAATCTCCCCCTGGATGAGTACATTGACAACCTCAAATGCACAAAGATTAGCGATTGAAATGCGAAGCCGAATAAGCATATCCAAATGGCCAAACCCAAGGAAAAGGGTGAAAACAAGCCATCTAGCAAAGTAGGGATTACAAAACCAAGATTTGGCAAAGAAAGCGACTTGAGACGCAAAGAATGTGAAAAGCGCAAGAAAATGCTCAAGATCATGATATGATCACGCTCAAGATCATGATATGCTCCCCCTCAAGTTGTGGTAGGTCTCATGTAGTGCAAAATGGATCATATGAGTTTCTTAGCATTATTTGTGTATGACCCCAAAATTTTCTCCCCCTTTGGCAATGAACTCATCAAAGAAGCAAAAGAACAACCAAACATGCAATGCATGAAAATGCTAACCTAAGGAGCTTCAACAATTATGCAAACAAGCATTTAACTTTGCTAACCATAACCATAGTGCCATGAAGTGTAAAGGCAATAGCTCCCAATCATGCAATGGTCAAAAATAGATAACAAGGCATAAACACCATGAGCTATACAAGCTAAGCAAAAAGATTGACTAGCTTAGATAGAATCAAATTTTGCTTATCATGAGAAAATCTGCCACCACATATGTAAGTACTCTCATCCAAGGCAAAACAAGCACCAAGTGAATCATAGGAATCTGGATAGTTTCAATCTCAACAAGGGCAACAAGCATTCGCAGAAAATAAGCTCAACAAACGCTCACATATGCAACAGAGACTCAGTTGATCAAGTGATTATTGTTTATCCTCATGTGTCCTCTTATCCATGCGGAGGGTCACATGACTGGGTACGGCAAACACCCCGAGGCTTCAAGTCACAATGTTTGTATTTAGCATTATTGAGTAATTCTTGATCAAAGCACTTAGCAGATTTTTCAGGATTATGCACAAGACAAACGAGCATGCCTTTGCGGCAAAAGGAACACATGTTCCCATAACGTTACATCATGAGCTAAATATTTGCAAAGCCTTCCATTTTGCAAACATAAGGTGCCAAAGCCAAGACATCCTCTAGACTAGCCTCAATGCAAGTTTCAACAAGGATAAAAGCAATTATACACATGGTGAGCAAGTTTTAGCAAGATTAGATCATAAGGTTCACAAGAAACTCAGTTTACCTTTAAGATTAGCAAGTTGCTCACATGAGTTTATAACAGGCCATCTAGAAAATCTAAGCATGAGAGATTACCATCACATCCACACAACTTAGCTCAAGCTCAATCATAGCAAGGAGAAATGCAAGAAAGCATAAGAATCAAAGCTCATCTACCAATGCATATATTACATATGAGATGCAAAGCAAAAATGGTAAGATACATATATACAAGTGAACACCAACTCCCCCTCAAATGGTGCCATACGGATGACAAACACCAAGTGCCCCCCGAAGAAAAGCATGTCCCGAAGCATCTAGGGGCTTGGTGAGGATATCAGCTAGTTGGTTTTTGGTATCAATGTATATGAGCTCAACATCCCCCTTCTCAACATTGTCTCTCAGGAAGTGGAATCGCACATTGATGTGTTTGACCTAACCATGTTGGACTGGGTTTTTGGCTAAGCATATGGCACTGGAGTTATCACACATGAGTGGAACACCCTTAAAAGTCAACCCATAGTCTCTCATGGTAGACATAATCCATAGGATTTGCGAGCAGCAACTAGCAGCAGCTACATACTCAGCCTCTGTGGTGGATTGGGCAACACTCGACTGCTTACGAGAAGACCAACAGATCAAAGAAATAACCAAGAAATATCAAGTACCAGAAGTGCTCTTCCTATCAATTCTACACCCAGCAAAGTCCGCATCCAAATACCCAATGAGATCAAGAGATGAAGATGCAGAGTACCAAAGACCAAAGTCAAGGGTGTATTTGAGATACCTAAAGATGCGCTTGACAGCCTTGTGATGAGTCACCCTTGGGGAAGCTTGAAAACGAGCACAAAGACACACCGCAAAGTGTATGTTGGGTCTTGTCGCTGTCAGGTACAAGAGGGAGCCAATCATGCTTCTGTACTCTCTTTGATCCACCGCTTCACAGTCTTCATCGGGGTCAAGAGCCGTTGTAGTGGACATTGGTGTAGACAACGGCTTCACATTGACCATGTCGAACTTCTTCAGGAGATCCTTCGTGTACTTGGCTTGATGTATGAAAGTGCCTTGCTTGCACTGCTTGATTTGAAGCCCAAGAAAGAAGGTGAGCTCTCCCATGATCGACATCTGAAATTCACTTTCCATAGCTTCCTGAAATCTGGACACAAGAGCATGAGAGGAACCACCAAAGATGATATCATCCACGTAAATCTGAACCATTAGAAAGTCATTGCCATGTTTTAGAGTGAACAAGGTTTTATCAACACACCCCATGACATACCCACGCTCTAGCAAGAAAGTCCTAAGCCTAGCATACCATGCCCTAGGTGCTTGCTTTAGCCCGTACAAAGCCTTCTGAAGCTTGTACATATGGTTTGGGTATTTGTGGTGCTCAAAGCCAGGGGGTTGCCTCACATACACTTCTTCCTCTATGAAACTATTTAGGAAAGCACTCTTGACATCCATTTGATAAAGTCTAATGCCCTTGGAGGCAGCAAATGCAAGCAAGATCCTAATGGCTTCTATGCGAGCAACAGGAGCAAAGGTTTCACCATAATCTAAACCCTTCACTTGGCTAAAACCTTGAGCAACTAGCCTAGCCTTGTTTCTCACAACCTCAGCATCCTCCCCATGTTTGTTTTCGAACACCCACTTGGTTCCTATGACATTGACATTTTTGGGAGGCTCTACAAGGGTCCAGACTTTGTTTCTCACAAAGTTTTCCAACTCCTCATGCATGGCATTAACCCAATGTTCATTAGATAGTGCATGTCCAACATCTCAGGGTTCAAAGGTTGCAACAAAGAGAGAATTGGTAAAGCAAGCAAGATGTGCAGACCTTGACCTTGTTGTCCTCTCATAGAGATTACCGATCATCTATTGGGGTTGATGTTGACGCTGAATGTGGTGAGGAGCCTCTCTCTCAGAGTGTACCTCCCCCTCAACCACAGCTGGAGCTTGCTCAACAGCCGTTGTAGTCGATGTAGAAGCTTCTGGACCCTCTGCTGGAGTAGTGGCGACAGCAGGAACAAGCTCAGATGAGAGATGAAGTGAATCATCATCATCATCATCAAAGCCCAGTAGGTCCTCTTCTACAAAGATGCTCTCCTTCATTTCCTTGTCACCTGCAGGCTCAATCACATTCCTTGCACAAGAGTTTGATTCATCAAAGGTTACATCACAGGATTCTACGATGGTGTTAGTCTCCAAATTCAAAAATCTGTAGGAATGACCATGAATAGAGTAACCAAGAAAGATTCCATCGGAAGACCTTGACTCAAACTTATCAAGATTGCCACGCTTGAGAATAAAGCACTTGCAACCAAAGGCACGCAAATGAGAAACCGAGGGCTTTCTCCCAAAACGCAGCTCATAAGAAGTCACATTAAGAATTGAGCACAAGAAAATCCGACTGGAAACATAGCAAGCAGTGCTAATGGCCTCAGCCCAGAACCACCATGGAGTTCTATGCTCATCGAGCATCGTCCGGGCCATCTGCACTAAGGTTCTGTTCTTTCTTTCAACCACACCATTCTGCTGGGGAACACGAGGTGCTGAAAACTGATGCTCAATACCATGCCAAGACAGAAAGCATCAAAGGAGGAGTTCTTGAACTCGGTGCCATTATCAGTGCAAATTGCTCGTAATGCACCAGGGAGTTCCTTGAACAACCTCAAAGCTAAGCTCCGAAAGTGATGAAACACTTCATCCTTGCTCTCGAGAAAGTAGACCCAAGAGTAGCGAGAATAGTCGTTAACAATCACAAGAACATACCACTTCCCACCCGCCGAACGAACCCGAGAAGGACCAACAGTGTCCATATGAAGCAACTCTCTAGCACGTTCAGTCATCGCGAAATTGATTGGTGGATGAGAAGCGGCAATCATTTTCCCATGATGACAAGGAGCACAAACCAAATCCTTATCAAATTTGAGCTTAGGCAATCCTCGGATCAAACCTTAGGCCACTCAAGCGACATAACAAGTCAAAGCTCATGTGACCCAGTCTCCTATGCCATTTTCAGAGCTCAGAAGAAGATTGAGCAAACAAGCACTTGTGAGAACCAGGAGAACCAGCAAAATCAGCCTGAAAAGCACTGCCAATGCGAGAAATCCCACAAACCAAGGAACCACTCGAATCAAGAACAAAAGAAGCATTCGACTTAAAGCGCACTTCCAAACCAACATCAAGAAGCTGAGAGACAGAGAGGAGATTATACTTGAGATACTCAACCAAACCAACATCCTTGAGAGTGAATTTTTCATTTACCTTTACCGCGCCTCTTGCCTTCACTCTCCCTCTCTTGTCATCTCCAAAGGTCACATACTCCCGCCGCTTCAAGGGAGTGAGGCTGGAGAACCACTTTGCATCTCCGGTCATGTGGCACGAACACCCGGAGTCCATCAACCATTTGTTCTCCAAGCCTCCACCTGCTGCCAATAAAGAACGAGAAGGAAAAGTCGATGGCTTAGTGCTGGGGTTAGTGAAAAGAGATTTGGGAATCCAGCACTTAACCATACGACCGGTAGTAGTCATCACAGTTCTTTGCACATTGTCATTTGAACGCATAGGACGAGAACCACGATGGGGAAAACGTGGCCTATCAAAGCGTCTTGACTCAAACCTTGGGTTGTGAGGATAGAAATCATCAATGTGAAAGCCAAATCCACACGAATGATGCTCACCATGATAGGGAAAACGTGGGACGCCAAAGCGCTGCTGCGCAAAGCCTCTGTTTCATGAATCAAAGCCATATGAGGAATGACCCTGTCCACGATAGGCACGAGAAAAAGAGTGAGGCTGAAAGTCAACAAAATCATCATAAAAAGCATCCCTAGTCAACTCAGCTTGCTTCCTCTCAATCCTCTTACAGCTATAACGGAATTCATCCAAGTGGCCCTTGTGACCACAAAACATGCAAATGTAGACACCCTTAGGATTAGGCTTGGTTTGCATTGCAGGTTTGGGTTTTGGCTTCTCTGTTTGCTTTGGGTTGAAGGAGGGTTTGGGATTGGGTGGATAGTATGTGTCAGTGGGTTGGATGGTGTTTTCCTCATCCTTGTAGTTGGAGCTATGTACAAACTTACCCACATTCTCACTCTCCTTGTCACACCTCTCAAATCCCAAGCCCAATTTATAGGTTCACCTAGAAGCACTCTCCTTCACTCTTGCCAAATCACTCTCAATCTTTTCTTCACTCACTAGGGTTCTTTGGAGCCTAGAAACAAGATAGTCATTTTCCTGAACTAGGACTTTGTTTTCCTCCCTAGTTAATACTAGCTTGTCCTTGAGGGTGACACACACTTCACACGGATATGGAAGAACTTTCGAGCGAGTCTCATGAAGCAACTTGGACTCAAGCTCTTTGACTTTGAGGGACTGAGCTTCCAAAACATCTATGAGCTTGGGGCACTTCTGACATGCACCCAAAAGAGTTGGTCTAGATTTGAACTCATCAAGCTCCTTGAGGGCACTCTCAAGCTGACTGGCAACTTGAGCATGCACACTCTCCCTCTGTGCAAGATCACTCATCACAACTTGACAAGACTCACACTCTACAACCATGTCATCCTTAGCAATCTTAGACCTAAGCGAAGCTATTTCAAAATCAGCACTCTCCAACTAAGACTTAAGCTCTCTACTCTCACGAACAACACTGCGAAGCTTATCATCTTGTAAAAGCAGAACATCGTGCAAATGATCAAGTTCAGAAGAGAGCTCATCAAGAGTGGGAGGTACCTCGCTTGTGTTGGAGTTGGATCCAGAGTCAATGTCATGGTCGTTCTTTGCCATGAAGCAAAGCTCGGTGAAGTCATCCTTCCTCTTGACTCGTGGCTTTTCAACCTCCTCCTCCGAGCTTGTAAGGCCTTCGCTTGATGTGAGGTCGACATCGCTCAAGGCGGCAACACAGGCGCGTGCAATGGCCTTGGCAAACTTCTTGGAGTTCTTGCCCTTCTTGTAGAAGCGGTTCTTCTTCTGCTTGAAGTCTTCAGTGTTGTTGTCATGGTACCCAGCCTTCTTCTTCTTCTTGGGACAATCAGCGATGAAGTGTCCCGGGTCACCGCACTGAAAGCAGGTTCTTGAACCACCTCCTCTTCTCTCCTTCCGGTTGTTGTAGAACCTCTAGAACTTCCTTATGAGCAAGGTCAGCTCCTCGTCAGGAATGCACTCCATCTATTCTTCGGAAGCTACAATAAGAGAAGACAAAGCAAACTCCAAGGAAGACTTGCTAAGTGAGGGGTTAGTTCCATAAGTAGCATCACTGTGACTAACCTTCTGAGAGCTAGAAAGCAAAGCCATGCTAAAAGCAGGAATAGCAAGATTAGTACGAGATTTCCTAGACAGTTCATGAGATTTCAGCTTGCTATACAATTGCTCATAGTTTACGGTGTTGAAGTGAGCAGTTTCTTCTAGAGCAGCAATTTTAACCCCCCAAACATTTTCATCAAGTGAATACAGCAGTTGCTTAGCTCTATCATTGTCATTGTACACAAGGGCACCACAAGCCTGCAAGTTGCACACAATTGCCTCAAACCTACAAAAAGTGTCATCTAGTGACTCGCTCGGTTTTTGAGCAAAGGTTTGAGCAAAGCATAGACTTGACCTGGTTGGTACCCTCATGGTAAGTGCAGAGCTTAACCCAAATAGCATGAGCAGTGTCAAGGTGTGCAACCCTATCATGTTCACTCCTACCAAGTGCAGAGAGTAGAATATTGATAGCTTTGGAGTTGTTCTCATACCTGACTAACTCACTTGCAGAAGCAGTGTTCAGGTCTTGTGGTATAGCATACTCGTGATCAACAATCTCCCAAATTGCATGTCCTTGACTCAGTAGATACGCCTTGGTCCGTGACTTCCAGTAGGGGAAGTCCTCTCCATTGAACATCCACAGCTTGATAGCACGCTTCTCCATGTCGCCTTTGGATCACAAAGCCGGTGAAGGTCAACTAGTGATCAAACCGGCTCTGATACTAATTGAAGGACCGAGAAGGCGACCAGAGGGGGGTGAATGGGAGCCAATCAAAATTCTCCAAGAGAACTTGGCCTATATCCCAAAGACAACCCAAGCCAACCTCTGAACCGATCACCAAGACTACACACACCAACTAGTGATGTACTAGCCCTAGGAGTGATCAACCACAGCAAGAAACACAACGGAAACAAAAAGGAAACCGCAGAGACTCGAGATAGTCAAAAACCTCACAAACTGCACCTTACTGAACCACCACCTCCATCGGCAGTGCCGGTTGGCCACATCGGTAGTGCCAATCTGGCTCATCGGCAGTGCCGGTGCGGGGTTTTGAGACCCACCGGCAGTGCCGGTCCTGGTCATCGGCAGTGCTGATCAACCCTGACAGAACAACAGAAACTTTCGGGAATTTGGCAAATCTTCTCCAAAAGCAAACCAAACGAACTCCAAATGATGCGATTTTTGGACCAGTGAATCCTCATCACATCACGACCCTAATCCTAGAAAATCATCTCAATTGGCTCAAGGAATCATGACGAATTTCAGATCTTGTGCCTAGAACACCAAAAAGTTGAAACTTGAGAAATCCTTCAAATAGAAGGTGCTAGAGCTATTGGATCGTTCAAGGATCCATAGAGGATTGTTCTAGATCATCCTAGCAACAAGCTTCTCAAGAAATCCGGGACAAAAATTCATCCAAAAGTGCGATCGAAAATCACCACAAAAATAGCTCCGAAAATAAAAAAAAGGGAATTTCAAGATTCAAGTGAAGAGGGAAATCTTGAGCACGAAAATACTTCTCATATCATAGAAAGGTGCTTACAAGATCCATAGGTACAAGGCTAGGAAGCCACCCTCTTCCTCCCACTATTTGGAAGAGCAAGAGATGTCTCTCACACACCCTTTCCTCTCCTCTAAAACATGAAGTCCTCTTCTAGCACTTTGAATAGAGTCCTAACACAAGGCTAATGGGAAGAGAGGAACCTCTCCCACTAGCCACACCTCTCCTTATATAGGCCTGGGGTCTATTGTCCACATGACCACTCTACCCTTGACCTACATAACACACCCACCTAACACTAGGGGCATAATCATCCATCTTTTTCCTCATCACCCGAATGCCATCGGACGCTTCACGTCTTTGCTTCATCTTGAAGCAAGCTCCATGATGGTGCCACGTGCACCACCAACCACCGCCACCGGTTTGGAGGCCCAAACCAGGAAACCGCCTTGCACGCTCCTCAAAGCGCGACTTCTCGATGTTGACGCGTATCACCTTGTCCCGCGATCCTGACCACCGACAAGTCTCTCCCAGTCCCTGTCCATCGCCCCCCCTTGTAACTTGCACCGACATCCCATTCGCCTTGACTTGGTCAAAATGCCGTCTTCATCACCACCTCGGTGATAAAGCTCAACCGCGAAACTATCCATGCTTCTTGCCTCTTCACGTGTACGGTGTGGATCAGCCTTGACTTCACCCGACATCCCAATCGTCTGGCCCCAAGTCCCCTACTTGTGCCCGATCCTCTCGCCGTTGACCGCCAAGTCGACTCCAGTGACCTACACATCATGAGACAAGCAAACATATTTCCCATCTCCTGCAATATCACCAATATCTCCACCAACTCCGGTTAGTCATAACCATGATATGCAAACCCATGCAATCCCTGGGTTCCCGCATTTCAACTCAAACACCAAATCCGTTCAAGTCAATTACTCATCACAAATATAGTAAACCATGGCAGATATCCACATGGTTTCTCAAGTGAAGTTGCAGGAGAAGGGAAATGTGTTTGCTTGTCTCATGATGTGTAGGTCACTGGAGTTAACTTGGCGGTCAACGGTGAGAGGTTCGGGTAGAAGTAGGAGATTTAGGGCCGGACGATCGAGATGTCAGGTGAAGTCAAGGGTGATCCACACCATACACGTGGAGAGGCAAGAAGCACTGACAGTTTCGTGGTTGAGCCTCAATAGCGTGGTGGTGATGAAGACGGCGTGTTGACCAAGTCAAGACGAGCGGCATGCCGGTGCAAGTGGCATGGGGGCCCGATGGATCGGGACCGGAGAGAGATTTGCCGGTGGTCAGGATCACGGGATAAGGTAACGCGCATCAACATCGAGAAGTCGCGCTTTGAGAAGCGTGCAAGGCGGTTTCCCGATTTGGGCCTCAAAGCCGGTGGTGGCGATTGGATGTGCAGGTGACACTATTGCAAAGCTTACGTCGAGGCGAAGCAAAGACGTGAAGGGCCTGATGGCGTTCGGGCGAAGGAAAAAGAGATGGACATGTTTGCCGCTCGGTGGTTGGTGGCGTGTTATGTAGGTCAAGGGTAGTGTGGTCTTTAGGACAATGCTAGGCCTATATAAGGAGAGGTAGGGCTAGTGTAAGATGTGCCTCTCTTTCCATTAGCCTTGTGTTAGGGTTTCATTGAAAGTGCTAGGAGAGGTCTTCATGTTTTACTAGAGAGGAACGTATGTGTGAGAGACTAGCTTTTCTCTTTCAAATATTGGGAGGAAGAGGGTGGCTTCCTAGCCTTGTACCCATGGATACTATAACCATGTATCAATGATATGAGATTCAATTTCGTGCTCAAGATCTTCCTCTCTCCCTAAATCCCGAATTTTTCTTTTTCTCTATTTTTGGAGCTATTTTCATGGGATTTTTTTATCTTAATTTTGGTTGAGTTTTTTGGGGTGGATTTCTTGGTGATCTTGGTGCTATGATGAGCTAGAAAAATCCTATATGGTTCCTTGACTGAATTACGAGCTCTAGCACCTTCAATTTGAACGATTTCTTAAGTTTCCCTTTTTTGGTGTTCTTGGCACAAGGTCTAAAATTCATGATGAATCCTTGAGCCAATCGAGTGGATCTTGTTATTGTAGGATTGTGATGTGGTGAGGATTGTCTGGTCCAAAAATCGCATGTTTTGGAAATCATTTTGTTGAGTTTTATAGAGTTTTGGGCGAAAATCATGATAGTTTTCTGTTCTGTCGGGGGTCGACGACACTGCCGATGACCAGGACCGGCACCACCGGTGGGTCTGAACCTAGATCGGCACTACCGATGCCACGACTGGAACTACCGATGGCTTGGGTCTGAACCCCGCATCGGCACTGCCGATAGCACCGACCAGAACTGCCGATCTGCCTTGGCTGCTGTTTCCAGAGAGTCTTTCTGTGCCACATCAGCACTACCGATGGGTGTAACCGACACTGTCGATGGTGCCAACCGACACTGCCAATGGCTCTGATCGGCACTGCCGATGGTAGTCTAGTCTAGATCTATTTTGAGCGCTTGTTGTTCTCCTTTATTTCCGCTGCTGCTGTTGATAACTCCTGGGGATAGCACATCATAAATAGGTGTGTGTGGTCTTGGTGATCAGTTTAGAGGTTGGCTTGGGTTGTATTTGGGATATAGGCCAAGTTCTTGTGAAAGAATTTTAATTGGCTCCCATTCACCCCCTCTAGTCGCATTCTCAGTCCTCCAATTGGTATCAGAGCCAGGTTGGATTACTAGTTGACCTTCACCGGCTTTGTGATCCGAAGGTGACATGGAGAATTGTGCAGTCAAGCTTGTGATGTTCAATGGGGAAGACTTTCCCTATTGGAAGTCATGGACCAAGGCTTATCTTTTAAGCCAAGGACATGCAGTTTGGGAGATAGTTGAGCAGGAGTACGCCATACCAGTGGATCTCAACACTACAGTTGTAGCTGAATTGACCAGGTATGAATACAATTCCAAAGCTGTCAATATCTTGCTCTCTTCTCTTGGTAGGAATGAATTTGATCGTGTCTCACATCTTGACACTGCTCATGCCATTTGGCAAAAGCTTTGCACGTACCATGAGGGTATGAATCAAGTCAAGTCTATGCATAAGAATTCTTACAATAGACAGTACCAAACTTTTGCTCAAAAACCTAGCGAAACACAAGATGAAACTTTTCGTAGGTTTGAGGCAATTGTGTGCAACTTGAGAGCTTGTGGTAACCTTGTGTACAATGATAATGATAGAGCCAAGCAACTCCTATATTTTCTTGATGAAAATGTTTGGGGGGTTAAGATTGCTGCTTTTGACAAAACTACAGATTTCAATACCCTAAACTATGAGCAACTATATAGCAAGATGAAATCTCATGAATAGTCTAGGAAATCTCGTCCTAACCATGTTAATGATGTGGACAAGGGTTCCCGATCTTCCGAAAGGTTCTGGATACATTGATTTGGTCGGAGGCGACACACAAATCGATCCGGCTTCAGAACAGCACGTTCTAAACCCCGCAATCGCAGCACGACGTCTCCTCTGGTTATCAACCGTCCTAAAATGATTGACCTCGCTGAGAAGGCTAATCCCTGCCTGCGAATCAAGAACACAAGCAAGAACAAAGAAGAAACCAACACAATTGCAGATGTATTATGAATCTCACGAAGTTGGGGCCTCACAAACCGTGATGACGACGAAACTGTTATGAACAAAATAATCTAAGCAAAATCCGAACCCTAATGGTGCGGCGGCTGTATATGAAGGCCCTAAGGTCGTGCAAGACCCTCTGGACACACCCCTACTTGGGCTCAACAAGATACAAAGCCCAAAGGCCAAAAACAGGCGACACAGCACCGAAACAAATTCTGGACTCTCTCTTGTTTTGACGATTCCCGATGACTCCGGATGAATTTTGATATGAGACCGGCGGCATTGGAAAGGTCTTCTTCTTATCTTTCCGTGCATATGTAGAACGTCCAAATCCGAGTCCGTATGCGTCTTGGGCATCCGTTTTAGTGCAGACTGGTCCTAAGCCCCAAAACAGAGTCGAAGTCTGTTTTGGTTGGGCCTCCACCTTGGCTTTCACGTCCTTGCTGGTCCTCCACGTCTCCAAGTCCTTCTCCCATCATCTCCTGGTCCTCTCCATGGTTCCTAATTACAATATAATCATTAGGTAGCAAACCATTCTCAAAAGTGACATATGATGAAGAACGTAGGAACGAGCTCACCTCTAAATTTAGTTGTCGTGCACGAGCTCTAGTCATTGGACCTTGCAAGTCCAAAATTGGAGGAGTGTTGCATATATCCTTAGGAGTGATGTCCTCATCAGTTAACACTTCTTCTAGCGTGACCTTGCTTTCTAGCTCTCAGAAGGGTAGTCACAGTGATGCTTCTTATGGAACTAACCCCTCATATGACAAATCTTCCTTAGAGTTTGCTTTGTCTTATCTTGTTGTAGCTTCCGATGAACAGATAGAGTGCATTCCTGATGAGGAGTTGTCCTTGTAGGGAACGGGTAGGCTACGATAGCATATAATAATTTCTACCGTTCAACCAGGAAACCTTGTAAGGATGGGATCATGGATCGTTACGACTAGACACGCAGGCGGAGCGGAAGCGAATGTTCGAGCAGCTCGTCCAATGTAGTCGCGCGTCGGTGTAGAGGAAGTAGCCGATCACGTCAACCGTCTCCTCCTAGTCCAGCCGTTCGGCACCGCAGCAACAGCAGCGCCTCCTCGCGGTATCCACACGTACGGGGTTGGAACACCGTGCGCGGTGTGCTAGCACCGGCAACACGGTTAGGGTTGTGGGCGAGAAAGAGAGGAGCGCGACGGCTAGGGTTATATACTGGTCATACGTACCCCTTGCCCCGCCTCCACTTATATAGACCCTTCTAATGGGCCTCGACAAGTTGGCCCATTAGTGGACTAATCCCACACGGATCAATATCCATATGTCCCTCACATACGGATCAAATCCGTAATGTCTCTTGGGCATCTTTCCAACAATCTCCCACTTGCACTAGAGACAATCACATAGGCAAGCGATGTTCCAACCCGTTAAGTGTGTGACCCGTTAGGTTCACATGTACACGACAATGATGTAAAAACGCTTTTTGAATCATAAATCAATAGCAGCACCTAGCATCACATACTGATTCTCGTGTACACATAAAGATCATATCGGCTGAACCTTTGACATACGCATTCAACGATCCCTTTGCCTCATGATATCAGTCAAGCTCAAGGCGAGATACGTGCCATCCCTGTAATAGCTCGACCATTCACTCGAACGTCTAGTGGATTTATCATGACTAACTCTTAGTCATCGTGATTAACTTTTAATCACATTGGCATGGCCATGCACTTCCAAATCCATCTAACTCGAGGGGCCCAGAGATATCTCTCCTGTTATTAGGAGGGGTAAATTCCATCTTGACCGCTCACACCCCATGACATGTTTATAACATACCCGAAAGCTACCTTTATGACTACCCATTTACGGAGTAGCATTTGGTAACCCCTAAGTGTGCTACTACGCATTCTGGAGATCAATGACGATCTCAGGTCTAAGGATCCCGAAGGTACATCATTCAAGACAACGACTGATGACACAAAATAACATCATAGCAGAGTCTTTTAGTGGGTCAATCCAACACCATGTTCTCCAACATGTGTCCACATTATTGATTTGATATCTCCATATTAATGATCTGTGAAACTTGATCATCAACCAATACATGTGCTAGTCCATGAATCATTATTGTTCCACATAATGATAAGGAACTAGGGATCATTTAGGATAATATTATGAAAAACAACGAGTTTCACAAACAAGTCACGTACTTGTCAATCAATGCAATAATTATTATCCATGGAATAGAATAACACCTTATTCAATCACACATAAACATAGACATTACACAATCTCTCATACATTAATCATGCAGATATCTAATACCCATGGATCTCATATGTGCCTCATGCTTGGGCTGAGAGAGAGGCTTTGTCAACCGATCAGCGATGTTTGAATCCGTGTGCACCTTGCATATCTTTACATCACCTCGAACGACAATGTTCTTTAATGAGGTGATAACGCCGTAGTACGTGTTTGTTCTTTTGATGCGCTCTAGGCTCCTTGGCTTGCACAATGGCACCACTATTATCACAATAGAGATCCATTGGACTGGACGCACTAGGAACCACACCCAACTCAGAAACAAATTTTCTGATCCAAACAACTTCCTTTGCAGCTTCTGAAGCGGTAAGGTACTCGGCCTCCGTTGTTGAATCAGCAACCGTATCTTGCTTGGAACTCTTCTAGCTCACCGCGCCTCCATAGAGGCAAAACACATATCCAGATTGCGATCTCGAATCGTCTTTGTCAGTTTGGAAGCTAGCATCAGTGTAACCATTTACAACGAGCTCTTCCTCACCTCCATAGACTAGGAACATACCCATAGTTCTTCTCAAGTACTTTAGGATATTCTTACTAGCCACTCAGTGAGCTTCTCCTGGGTTTGATTGGAACCTGCTTGCAGCGCTTAGAGCAAAAGCTACATCTGGGCGCGTACATATCATGGCATACATGATGGATCCGATAGCCGAAGCATACGGGATCGCTGTCATCTTCTCTATCTCATCAGGTGTCGAAGGACATTGAGTCTTGCTAAGAGTAATGCCATGCGACATGGGCAAGAAACCTTTCTTGGAATCTTGCATATTGAACCGTTTCAATACCTTGTCGATGTACGTGTCTTGGCATAATCCAATTAGCCTTTTCGATCTATCTCTATAGATCTTAATACCCAAAATGTAAGCTGCCTCTCTTAAGTCCTTCATAGAGAAACTCTTTATCAAAGAAGTCTTTACAGCTTCAAGCAATGGAATATTATTGCCGATCAACAATATGTCATCCATATAAAGGACTAGAAAGACAAGCGCGCTCCCACTAGCCTTTTTGTAAACACAAGGCTCTTCTTCGTTTTTAATGAAGCCAAACCCTTTGACTACCTCATCAAAGCGAAGATTCCAACTCCGAGATGCTTGCTTTAGTCCATAAATGGACTTTTGAAGCTTGCATATCTTCCTAGCATTTTGTGGATCGACAAAACCTTCAGGTTGTGTCATGTACACATCCTCACTTAGGTTTCCATTAAGGAAAGCTGTTTTGACATCCATTTTCCATATCTCATAATCATAAAATGCGGCAATTGCTAGAAGGATCCGTATAGACTTTAGCATAGCGACGGGCGAGAAGGTCTCATCATAATCAACCCCTTGAATTTGCTTAAAACCTTTCGCCACCAATCGTGCCTTATAGATGTGAACATTTCCATCCATGTCTATCTTTTTCTTAAAAACCCATTTACACTCAATGGTTTTTACACCATCAGGCGGATCTATCAAGTTCCAAACTTGATTTTCTCTCATGGATTCTAATTCGGATCTCATGGCTCTAAGCCATTTCTCAGAGTCTGGTCCCATCATTGCTTCACTGTAAGTCTTAGGCTCATCATTGTCTAACAATAATATGTCGCGCTGCCCCGTGGTTAGGAGCGTGAACTTTTCAGGAGCGCGACGTGCCCTTTCTGACCTATGTGGGGTTGGTGTTTCAACAATTGGTTCAACAACAACTTGTTCATCCAATTGTGGTATAGTGGAAGAAGAAACTTTTCTGGAGCGTCTTGAATTTCTTCAAGTTGCATTGTTCTCCCACTTACCCTTTTAGAGAGAAACCCTTTCTCTAGAAAAACACCATTACGAGCGACAAACACTTTGCCCTCTTCCCGATTGTAGAAATAATAACCTTTGGTTTTCCTAGGGTATCCTACAAAGAAGCATTTATCAGACTTGGAAGAAAGCTTATCAGATGTCATACGTTTTACATAAGTCTCACATCCCCAAATCTTAAGCAAAGACAACCCGGGACGCTTCCCAGTCCATATCTCATATGGTGTCGTTTCCACAGATTTAGATGGAACCCTATTAAGTGTGAAAGCGGCAGTTTCTAGAGCGTATCCCCAGAAGGACAATGGAAGATCACTTTGGCTCATCATAGACCTAACCATGTCTAACAAGGTTCGGTTCCTCTGTTCGGATACTCCATTCCATTAGGGCGTTCCTGGCGGAGTCCATTGTGGAACAATTCCACATTGCTTTAGATGTTCACCAAATTCATGACTCAGATATTCACCACCACGATCAGATCGTACAAGTTTAATAGTCTTGCCTAATTGATTTTGTACTTCATTTTGAAATTCTTTGAACTTTTCAAAGGATTCAGACTTATGCCTCATTAAGTAGATGTAACCATATCTACTAAAGTCGTCGGTAAAAGTTATGAAGTACTGAAAACCACCTCTGGCCGTGCAACTCATTGGTACACATACATCCGTATGTACAAGTCCCAATAGTTCACTCGCTCTCTCATTATTTCCTGTGAAAGGCGACTTAGTCATTTTGCCAAGTAAACAAGACTCACATGTGTCAATTGATTCAAAATCAAAAGAACTTAGAAGACCATCTGTATGGAGCTTCTTTATGCGCTTCTCATTTATATGACCTAAACGACAATGCCAAGTATATGTGGGATTCAAATCATTAGGCTTGAGCCTTTTCGCATCAATGTTATAAATGGGCTTATTCTCAAGATCTAAGTAATATAATCCATTCACCAATGGGCAATTACCATAGAGAACATCATTCAAATAAATAGAACAACACTTGTTCCTTATTATGACCTCATAACCATCATCTTCCTCCAAATATTTTGAAGAAATAATGTTTTTGCCTATGGCGGGAATGTAATAACAATTATTTAATTCCAAAACTAATCCTGACAGTAATGAAAGTGGATAAGTTCCGACGGCCATCGCAGCAACCTTTGCACCATTGCCGACGCGAGCATCCACCTCGCCCTTTGCACATTTCCTTGCTTCTTTAAGCCCCTGCAACGATTTGCAAGTATGAATCATCGATCCCGTATCAAATACCCATGAATCATAAGGACATGTAGCAACATTATTAATTTCAATAACATTGATACCTGAATTAGAAGTGTCTACACGCTTCTTCTTCAGCTCTTCTAGATAAAGCTTGCAATTCCTCTTCCAATGACCGGTTTTCTTGCAGTGAAAACAAGGTTCACCAGCCGCCGGTTTAGGATTAGGAGCTGCTGCAGGCTTAGGCTTAGCGCTAGAGATCTCATCTGTAGCCATAGCCTTAGGCTTGCGCTTTCGCTTCCTGCTATCCTTTTGAACCAAGTTGACTTGACTTGGACCAGATTTCTTGATGCTTGCCTCAGCTGTCTTAAGCATCCCATGCAACTCAGCCAATGTCTTCTCCATGCTATTCATTTGAAAGTTCAAAATGAAAGGCTCATAGCTTGCGGGAAGCGACTGGAGAATCACATCTGTGGCCAAATCAGGGTGTAGAGCAGCACCAAGTTTCTCCAGATTCTCAATGTAACCAATCATCTTGATCACATGAGGACTGACAGAACCATTTTCAGCTAGCCTGCACGCAAACAAGGACTTTGAGATGTTATACCTCTCAGACCTTGCTTGGTTCTCAAACATGCCACGGAGTCCCTCAATCATATTGTGGGCATCCACGTTCTCATATTGCTTCTGAAGCTCAGAGGACATAGTGGCAAGCATGAGACAACTAACATCAATTGCATCATTGGTATGCTTCTCATACTCCCTTTTCTGAGCGACAGTAGCATTTTCTGGCAGATCATCAGGATAGGGAAACTCTAGAACATATTCCTTTTTCTCTTGCTTGAGAACAATTTTCAAGTTGCGATACCAATCAATAAAGTTTGTTCCACTAAGCTTTTCTTTTTCAAGAATCGAGCGCAAATTGAAAGTGTTACTAGCGGTTGGTGCCATGATCTACAACAGAAAATATGCAAATATAAGCACTATGTAAATGTAAAACTTTTATTAAACATTTTTTAAAAAAAGTTCATTATTCTACTATATGCTTGGAACCGTTTTCCCTCAAAACGACATATAGTGGTTCAAGATCCATATTCAATTTAGATCCTAGTGAGCTTTGGCATCACCGCTAGAAATCTAGTGATATAGGTAAGCAACACTTTGCTAATCATATCCCTATGTGACTCTTGTTTGTTGGGTGGCATCACATGCCCCGGCGCCAACACCATGCCCCAAAGCCCAAAACCGTTTTGATAGCTTTGTTAATTAAACCAATACTATGCATATAAATGTCCGACATTTAACCTAATAATTAAGATAGTTGAGGTACTCCACTTTGGCAGACCTACCATACAACGATCATAATTTTAATAGGTGCAGCTATTGGAAGGGCATATAATTTAATGTTTCTTGAGGGAATCTATCCTAGCATGTTAATCATATCCAATATAAATAACACATGAAAGAATAGGATGACAGGAACATCATCACAGGCAATCATATTAACTGTGAAATAGCATGGCCCCATTCAATTGGTGATCTCCATCTCCATTGTCATCGCCATGTCTCCCGTCCCTTCAACCATCATGCTTGAGGCCTCCATGAACTAACACTTAGCTACTACAACTAATAGCTAGTAATAAATTACATGAGAATATCAAGCATCACAGGTCGACATGCAGGCCATTATACAATAATATGACAGCCTCAACCCAGTTGTAACAATCATGGCACGCATACATACATCTTTTGGGCCATACCATTCACAACATTCTCTACAAAAACGAGTTAGGCGAGAAGCAAATGCTAACGTGTTGCCAAAGAGGGGTGTAACAACCTCACAGGATTTCATAGATCGTATCTATGAAATCGCAATGGAAATCCTATCGGGAAAATCATATTTGCCCGATTTCGAGTCATTCACGATGCCTCAGTTTCCCATTAGATTTTCATGAGTAGACTGCGGTACATGATCATGATACTATTGGCTCCTCTACTGGCGCACGCAGTTAGTCCCGATGGTGATTCCAGCCGATCGGGACAAGTCGCGCGTGCACGGAGAAGGAACACAAATAAATCAATGATACATGTATCGCTGTCCGCCCATTACTTTGTGAACCTCCCTATGACCATTGATCTAATCAACCCGTACACAAGAACATGTAATAGATCTCATCTAATACATCAGCATATCAAATATATGCACAAGATCCAGATCAGCAACTACACAAGGTCGGCTCTGATACCACTGTAGGGAACGGGTAGGCTACGATAGCATATAATAATTTCTACCGTTCAACCAGGAAACCTTGTAAGGAGGGGATCATGGATCGTTACCACTAGACACGCAGGCGGAGCGGAAGCGAATGTTGGAGCAGCTCGTCCAATGTAGTCGCACGTCGGTGTAGAGGAAGTAGCCGATCACGTCAACCGTCTCCTCCTAGTCCAGCCGTTCGGCACCGCAGCAACAGCAGCGCCTCCTCGCGGTATCCACACATACGGGGTTGGAACACCGTGCACGGCGTGCTAGCACCGGCAACACGGTTAGGGTTGTGGGTGAGAAAGAGAAGAGCGCGGCGGCTAGGGTTATATACTGGTCATACGTACCCCTTGCCCCGCCTCCACTTATATAGACCCTTCTAATGGGCCTCGACAAGTTGGCCCATTAGTGGACTAATCCCACACGGATCAATATCCATATGTCCCTCACATACGGATCAAATCCGTAATGTCTCTTGGGCATCTTTCCAACAGTCCTTGCTCACAAGGAAGTACAAGAAGTTCTACAACAACCAGAAGGAGAGAAGAGGAGGTGGTTCAAGAACCTGCTTTGAGTGTGGTGACCCTGGACACTTCATCGGTGACTGCCCCAAGAAGAAGAAGAAGGTACCATGACAACAACATTGAAGACTTCAAGCAGAAGAACAATCGCTTTTACAAGAAGGGCAAGAACTCCAAGAAGTTCGCCAAGGCCATCGCACACACCTACATTGTCACCTTGAGCGATGTTGACCTCACTGTTGACGGTCCTTAAATGCCAAATCTGACCGTCAAATCCTTGCATAAACAACATAAAAGGAATAAACAAAATAGTGATAGCAGTTTATTATTAACCATTTCCACGAGTTTTGGTAAGACATGTGTTTGCAGGTATAAAAGAGCCAGAATATACAAAAACATGAAGAAACACCCCGTTGGCCGATTCAGCCTTAAAACAGCAGGCCGACAGGGTCATATGAGGCTGAAATCAGGGCCCGGCAGGGTCGTGATGGCTGAAATCCAAACCCAGCCGACAGGGTCGTATCAGGCTGAAATCAGCCACCTGGTGGGTCAAAACAGAGTTGTCATGAGGCTAACCATCCGACCCAACCGACCCTACAAAACACTCCAAAATGAAGCCGTTTTCCATTTTCGGAGTAAGGAGGGTAAAAAGTGGAGAAATAAAGGAGGAATTCACGTGGCACAACATGAACAAGTCAAGATGTGATCGGGGGGGGGGGGGGGGGGTGGGGTGGGGTCGGCACCAAAGATGGGCCACGGCCCGGCCCAGGCCGCCGCCTGGCTCGGCTTGCCGCTCGGCCTGGGTTGGCCACCCAGGGTTGCTAGCCCATGAGGCCCACAGCTTCTACCGACCCCACAACAGAGATTTCGGTGGAAACCGACCAAGTAACCGCCATCGAGACAAGATCTGAGCCGTCCAAAGAAAGTCGGCTGGAAATCGACCAAATCCAGTGGCTGCCCGGCCTGGGCTGCCGCCCGGTGGTGCATGCCGCCCGGCATGCCCGGCCGCCCGGCACACGTGGCCGCCCGGCGTGGCCCGCCGCCCGGCGGGGGAATTTTCACCCACCGACTCTCCTCCACCTTGAAGTACCCGCCAAGTCTCCGCCACCTATAATAGAGGGGGAATTCGGTAGAAAAGAACACAAAACACAAGAAGAGTTTAGAGCTCCATTTCAAAAGGCTTTAGCATTGCCAAAGTGCTTAGAAAATAGGGAGAGAGTGAGGGAGAGTTCGGGGAAGCGCCGGGTTTGTCGGCGATCTTCCCCACACATGTACCTCGGCGGATGCTTTCCTTTTCAAGTATGTTTGTGATTTCTCTATGGTATTGAAGTTTCCTATTTAAGTAAGTTCTTTCTTTTATTACTTACGGGATCATCACTCTATTTAGTTAGAGTATCTTAGTCTTCTATAAGCGTGGTATCGAGACTAAGGTAGTAATTAATAGCGTAGACATGGTGTCTAGGCTAGAGGTTACCTTTGTTTGCCACGTGCCCCACGGTTTGTAGAGGTAGTCGATTGGTGGTGACAGCCCTATCCGGCCTTTGTAATCCTCCATGTTCGGGTACGTCGTAGAGCTGTTGGCCGGAGTCGCCTGTGGATGCAGGGGTAAGCCGGTGCCCGAAGTAAGTAGTAATAGACCGAACCTATTGTATTATAGGATCCTTGACCATAGGAATCCTCTCTACCCTTTGCCTACCATATTCTTGTTGTCCTTGAACGGATTAGGATCGGATATTAGTACACACATGTTCCCTATGATTCGATAACCTAGAATACTCCGAGGTGAAGTGCTACATTGGTATCCGTGCACTTGCGGATTTATCTGTGATCGTAAGAAATACCAACAAGCATTTCTGGCGCCGTTGCCGAGGATAGTAATATTTCTGGTGCAATGCTAAGAAGTGTCAACAAGCATTTCTGGCACCGTTGTCGGCGAGCGGTTGTTGTATCATCTTTGAACCTTGTTTGTCCTCGTATCTTTTCTTTTTTTATATTTTTCTTTTATTTCATTCCTTTTTCCACATTGGAGCAACCCACCATCCTATCTTTTTCTGCTCTGAAGGGCGAGTACCTTGAGCCACTGCCGTCTGCGGACCCAATTCGCACATCCAGCTATGAACTCCGCCCTAGCTTTATAGCCATGGTTTGGGAGCAATCCTTCTCTGGTCTAGATTTTCAAAATCCTTACCATCATTTGCGAGAATTTGAGTATTTGTGTTCATGTCTATTCATTCACGGTATGACACATGAAACATTAAAGTGGAAATTGTTTCCCTTCTCCCTCAAGAAGAGGGTGAAACAATGGTACACTCATACCGTCGGGAGTATAAACAGTGATTGGGAAGGACTTCGAGATAAATTTTGTCTTGCTTTCTTCCCTCCGTCCCGTATTGTCTCCCTTCGTATGGAAATCCTCGGTTTTTGCCACAATGAGAAGGAATCCATTGGAGTAGCTTGGGCTATGGTCTGTTTGCTACTACAATCTAGCCTAGACTTGTCGGTACCCGATGAAATGTTGCTTCAACACTTTTACTTGGTTCTAGACAAAGAGTCTACCCAATTCCTCGACATTGCCTCTGGAGGATCATTTGAGCATAGGACTGCGATGGAAGGAAGGGTACTCCTTGAGTGAATATTAGAAAATACATCCTTCTTAGACGACCTTAGTGAGCCCCTACAGGAGGAAGCTACATCGAGCCGCACGGACCCCTCAATAGCCAAATCCAAGCCCATACCTTGCCGATCCCCAGATTTGACTTTTGAGCCATCACCCGAACCTCGAACACTAGAGGAAGAAGAAATTCAACCTCCAGAGTTCTTATTTGAATTCGAGGAAGGTCTTTTTAAAGACTTTGGGAATGCCTCGAATTATTGTTCCAAAAAGAACCCACCAGTTCCCATCTGTCCTCCTAGTTCTTGAGAGGATGGAAATCCAACCCACGAGGGTCCTCTCAATAGCTAAATTTGAATCCACAGCTCTCTCATCTCTAAAGTTTGTTGTTGATACCTCTCGGAAGGAAGAAGAAATTCTACCTCCAGGGTTGCTAGTCGAATTCGAGAAAAACTTAGTTGACGATCATAGAAAAACCTCGAATTATATCTATCATAACAAGCCTACGTATCTTCTTTGCCTCCTGGTCCTTTCCAACTAGCAATTCTAAAGGAGGCCATGAAGAAGCAGCGGTTGAAGGAAGAAAAGCGCTATTTCAAAGCTATCCAAATGCATTTGCCTTCCACAACCATTCCTTGTCTTATACGAGGAAATGTCGTAGAGGCCCTTTATGATCCCACCATAGGAGTTAATATCATCCCCGAATACATAGCTTTACAACTGGTGGATGATATACACCTAGAGCCGATTGAGTTAATCTACAAGGACACATCGGGAGTAACCTTTCCATGTCAGGGGATTGCAAGGGCTATACCGATCGAGATAGGCAGAGTTAAGCTTCACCTTGACTTTCATGTCTTTCCTATTATCGATTTTGAACTCCTCCTTGGCTACCCACTAGGAGCATCACAAGGGAGCCTTACTAAAAAGCTTAGAGAAATTGCTTTCGCCACCAAGACCTCTTGCTCAGAATATCCTTTGGTGAGGTCTCATCTTGAACACTCTCCACTTGAGAAAGTGATGCTTGTTTCTCAACTTGCATCATTGAAGCCTGTTCTTGGTGAGAACGCGAAGCTTTTCATCCAGCATGGCGATGATTCAGGAGAAACTCCAAATCCAATTGAAACCGAACCGTCACCTGACTTGCCTAAGTCGTTTTCCTCTTGCCCTCATTACTATGTTCTCAATGGTGATCAAGAATCGACTATGACCCTTATTGATGGATTCCGTGAGAAGGAGAAACTTTGGGCCATTGGATTGGTGGAGCCACTGACTCTAGAAATAGAAGGTGAAGATTCAATAGATGAGCATGAGAGCTTCTTTCTTGAAAACACACATGATACATGCTCATTTAATGAATCTCTAGAGTCAATCAACTTTTGTGCCAAGCACACCTACGAGAACTACAATCGCCTCAAGAGCCTCATTAGCAAAATATTTGTTAGGATGGTTGTAGATGCTTTTGTTTACCATAAATTTTGCAAATCTCGTAGATTGCACTTTGGCACTAACCTTGCAGCTAGAGCTTCAACGCCACATCAAGAATTGGTGGTGGGCTGGGAACTACATCTCCAATGATAGCTGCAATATGAAGTCCCCGTGGTCAAGCTTCTGACCGTAAACAAAGCACTACTGGGAGATGGCCTGGATTATCATTTCTCTTTTTCCTAAATAAAAGCAAGAATATGTTTTAAGGTTATGTTTGACTTCGTGTATTTTTGGTTGCTAACCATTTCAGGTTGAGAAAAAAAAAGAATGATGGTTATTCTGGACCTATCAACATAGGAGTTGCATCCACTTTAACACCATGAAATAAAGCAGCCAGGTACAAGATCAAGAGTGGGGGAGGCCTTCAAGATTTTCAACGCACAAACAATGCAAGGCCTCCCATCGACACATTGAACATTGTCGCTTAAGCCAACACGTCAAAAGTCGAGGTGACCGGTCTTCAAGCAACATCGACCAACCTACAAGGACAATCGACACAAGGCTAGTGTTCCTAAGCTTCCACACCTTCCATAGCGATGATTTACACACTCTATCCCTTTCCTCCTAGTTTCTAAGTTAAATCAATCTCATCTTGAATCAATCATAAAAATTTAACTAGAAAACTAGAATGAACCTTGTGGAAGTGTCATGTTATTTCATGCTTCTATTTGGTTGGCTTGCATGCTCCTTATTCCTAGTTCATAGACTTGTTGCCTATGAACTACATCTTTAGGAAAGCATGTCACCTAGGTAGTTGATGCATGAGATATGGTTTGACGAAATGAATCTTTCTCTTAGGCTTGATGTGCTTGGGAATTTTTCTTACAAAAAAATAAAATAAAATAAAATCAATAGCTTGACTCCTCAATGATTATATCTTCCGACCAAAGCCATATGATGAACTCATTGAAAATCTTATGCATATGCTACTTGCTGTTTCATTGAAGTTTGTCAAATTGTTGTGACCCTTGTGAGTTACTATTTGTGACTTTTTGATCAAGATTTTGTGCACACCACTTTGGTAATACTTCTTCACTGGAAGTTAGCACCACCATATCCATCATCTATGTGCTATTTCTTCTACACTGGAAGATAGCATTTCCATGTCATCATCCATCCATTAAATAAAGTGCTCCATCATATTCTGATAGACTCCCTCTCCAAATATCCTTGTAAAAGTGACATGGGCTATTCATGATTAAAAAAAAGTGAAAAAATAGAGAAAGAATTAGCCCATGTTCTAAAACGCCAATCCAATAGAAGGGAGGGAGCATCTTAAAAGAAAAGGGAGTATTCACATTCAGTCACTTTCCATCCACATATCCACATGTGCACATGCTTGATCAAAAGTTTATGAATTGTTCTCCATGGATCCAGTTTTTGACTTAGTAATATATGAGACACAAGTATGCCTCCCTTTTATCCCTACGTTGAGATCCACATAAAGCCATATTTAGAAGTAGGATGAAAAGAGGCAATGTCCTCGTGAGGAACCATACACATTGAGCGATTTGAGAGAATCATTTGAGGGGTACAACTATGATTTGTTTTGAAAATCTTTTCAAAAACCCAAGCTACATAGCAGAATGAGTGAAGATGATTAGAGTCAGGACCATTCCATCCTTCAACCACCCAAGGTAACATGATAGACACTTTAAAAGTTCATAGGTATAGGTATGACTTGGAATAATTTGCATGCTACCATCATACCAATTGAAGTTATGATTCACCTTAGTCTGTATTCCTTTACTCGAGGACGAGCAAAGACTAAGTGTGGGGGTGTTGTTGACGGTCCTTAAATGCCAAATCTGACCGTCAAATCCTTGCATAAACAACATAAAAGGAATAAACAAAATAGTGATAGAAGTTTATTATTAACCATTTCCACGAGTTTTGGTAAGACATGTGTTTGCAGGTATAAAAGAGCCAAAATATGCAAAAACATGAAGAAACACCCCGTCGGCCGATTCTGCCTTAAAACAGCACGCCGACAGGGTCATATGAGGCTGAAATCAGGGCCCGGCATGGTCGTGATGGCTGAAATCCGAACCCAGCCGACAGGGTCATATCAGGCTGAAATCAGCCACCCGGCAGGTCAAAACAGAGTCGTCATGAGGCTAACCATCCGATCCAGCCGACCCTGCAAAACACTCCAAAATGAAGCCGTTTTCCATTTCCGGACTAAGGAGGGCAAAAAGTGGAGAAATAAAGGAGGAATTCACGTGGCACAACATGGAGATGTCAAGACATGACCCGGGGGGGGGGGGGGGGGGGGGGTCAGCACCAAAGATGGGCCACCGCCTGGCCTGGCTTGCCACCCGGCCTGGGTTGGCCACCCAAGGTTGCCAGCCCATGAGGCCCACAACTTCTACCGACCCCAAAACAGAGATTTCGGTGGAAACCGACCAAGTAACCTCCATCGGGACAAGATCTGAGCCGTCCAAAGAATGTCGGCTGGAAACCGACCAAATCCAGTAGCCGCCCGGCCTGGGCTGCTGCCCGGCAGTGCATGTCGCCCGGCATGCCCGGCCACCTGACACACGTGGCCGCCCGGCGGGGGAATTTTCGCCCATCGACTCTCGTCCACCTTGAAGTACCCGCCAAGTCTCCGCCACCTATAAATAGAGGGGGAATTCGGCAGAAAAGAACACAAAACACAAGAAGAGTTTAGAGGTCCATTTCAAAAGGCTTTAGCACTGCCAAAGTGCTTAGAAAATAGGGCGAGAGTGAGGGAGATTTCAGAGAAGTGTCGGGTTTGCCGGTGATCTTCCCCACATTTGTACCTCGGTGGATGCTTTCCTTTTCAAGTAAGTGTTCATGATTTCTCTATGGTATTTAAGTTTCTTATTTAAGTAAGTTCTTTCTTTTATTACTTACGGGATCATCGCTCTATTTAGTTAGAGTATCTTAGTCTTCTACAAGCGTGGTACCGAGACTAAGGTAGTAATTAATAGCGTAGACATGGTGTCTAGGCTAGAGGTTACCTTTGTTTGCCGCGTGCCCCACGGTTTGTAGAGGTAGTCGATAGGTGGTGACAGCCCTATCCAACCTTTGTAATCCTCCACGTTCGGGTACGTTGTAGAGCTCTTGGCCGGAGTCGCCTGTGGATGCAGGGGTAAGCCGGTGCCCGAAGTAAGTAGTAATAGACCGAACCTATCTTATTATAGGATCCTTGACCATAGGAATCCTCTCTACCCTCTGTCTACCATATTCTTGTTGTCCTTGGACGGATTAGGATCGGAGATTAGTACACACACGTTCTCTGTGATTCGATAACCTGGAATACTCCAAGGTGAAGTGCTACATCAGTATCCGTGCACTTGCAGATTTATCTATGATCATAAGAAATATGAACAAGCATTTCTGGCGCTGTTGTTGGGGATAGTAATATTTCTGGTGCGACACTAAGAAGTGTCAACACTCACATCAAGCGAAGGCCTTACAAGCTCAGAGGAGGAGGTTGAAAAGCCAAGAGTCAAGAGGAAGAATGACTTCACTGGACTTTGCTTCATGGAAAAGAATGACCATGACACCGACTCTGGCTCCCACTCCGACATAAGCGATGCAGCAGGTGGAGGCTTGGAGAACAAGTGGCTAATGGACTCCGAATGTTCACGCCACATGACCGGAGATGCAAAATAGTTCTCCAGCCTCACTCCCTTGAAGCGCCCGGAGTATCTGACCTTTGGAGATGACAAGAGAGGGAGAGTGAAGGCAAGGGGTGCAGTAAAGGTAAATGAAAAATTCACTCTCAATGATGTTGGTTTGGTTGAGCATACAATCTTCTCTCTATCTCTAAGTTACTTGACGTTGGTTTGGAAGTGCGCTTTAAGAAAAATGCTTCTTGTGTTCTTGATTCATAGGGCTCTTTGGTTTGTAGGATTTCTAGCATTAGGAGAGTTTTTCAGGCTGACTTTGCTATTTCTCTTGGTTCTCACAAGTGCTTGTATGCTCAATCTTCTTTTGAGCTCTAGAAATGGCATAGGAGACTAGATCACATGAGCTTTGACTTGCTATGTCACTTAAGTGGCCTAAGTCCAATCCGAGGATTTCCTAAGCTCAAATTTGATAAGGATTTGGTTTGTGCTCCTTGTCGCCATGGGACAATGGTTGCTGCTTCTCATCCAGCAATTAATTTGGTGATGACTAAACGCCCTAGAGAGTTCCTTCACATGGACACTGTTGATCCTTCTTGTGTTTGTTCAGCGGGTGGGAAGTGGTATGTTCTTGTGATTGTTGATGACTACTCTTGCTACTCTTTGGTTTACTTTCTTGATAGAAAGGATGAAGTGTTTCATCACTTTCGGAGCATAGCTTTGAGGTTGTTCAAGGAACTCCCTGGTGTATTACCAACAATCCGCAGTGATAATGGCACCAAGTTCAAGAACTCCTCCTTCGATGCTTTTTTCTTGAGCATGGTATTGAGTGTGGAATATTCACCCTCCAGGAATCCATAGCAAGACATAAGTGGGTAGATGACTGGGTGGCCCACCATAAGGGAACTGACCGAGTTGGCTTAGAGCACAACGCAAATAGAGATAGATTTTCTATGTAAATCCTTATAGACTACGAGTAGGACTCTTCATGTAGCCCCTTGCCGACCAGATATATAAGGCGGCAAGGACCTCCCCATAGAGGGCACCGAATTCATTGTAATACAACCATAGAACACATGACGTAGGGTTTTTACTCTCATCGAGAGGGTCCAAACATGTATAACTCGGTGTCTTGTGTCTCAACCATCATAGTTCTTGGTCCCCATGTAGCCCTATAAATATATTCTCGAGAATAAGTCTCGACAGTTTGCACGCCATGTAGGGGACAAAGCTCGCCAAGATTCTCCATCGACTACAATGGCCAAAATTCCCATCATCCGGTACTCGCTGGACTTCAAGATTTCCTTCGGATCGCTCGACTTCGCAGTCGGCAACAATGGAGACCTAGGTCTGGAAAACTACTGATCCGACTCGGCCGCAAATTCCATGGCATGATCATCGAGCTCATCAGATCTGATACCTACATTCGCTCCATTTGGACTCAGCGGCACAAATCTACCCACCAAGTATGACTCCAAGTCGGTTTGTTTCTTTGATAAGGATTCAGATCAGTCTGATCGCTTTTACCCTTTGACCGTTAACGTGGTCGAGGTAGACGAGAACATGTCTAGAGACAACGATGAGGAAGATGACCGTGAAAGAGAAGGTCACGATGAAGACGGTCATGCAGAGGATGGCTGTAGGGAGGAAAACCCGCAAGACAACGATTCATCGGCAGGACACCATCGCTGAGCAAGAGGATCGCATGGATCTCACCTTGCGCGCCGACTGGATCTCAGGCAGCTCGAGATCAAGGTGGCCGGCGTCAAAGTCTATGATACCCCATAGAACAACATCACAGGTGCAAAGATGCTACTCAACAGCTTGATGGCTGATGAGGCTTATCAAACCCCTGCGATGCGTGATGTGGTGGCCATGCTCAAAGCTGGTCCAAGATGCAGTGCGGGATGAACCACCGTCGGTGGCCAGCTCTAGTCACGCAACCTCACATGGCTTGCGAAGACATGGCGACTTGAGAAACTCCCTTAGCATTTGCGACGGTCGAGATACCATCAACTCTTATCACGAAGAGCGAGCCAGGGATGACCGACGTTATAAGGAAGAGAGCTGTGATCGGAGGACCGACAACCGATGGTGACATGATCCGCCTCCAAGAAAAAAATTGGTGGGATGACTGACAAGACAAGCATCATGATCCGCCTTCACGAGATAACCACGTGGACCAGACGATGGGGATGAGCACGATGAGCGCAAAAACCATGACGATGAAAATAGGCGCCATTGTCATGATGATGACGTTGACCCTCGTCACAACTACCGCAGGTCTCCATCTCCATATCACCGTAGGAGGTCAACCACCCCTAGTGATGAGGAGTTCGATGGGATCAAAGCCTATGTGACTGAGCTTCACATAGCTCGGTGGCCAAAGGGGTTAAAGCCAGTTCCCATCGAGAAATATGATGGTCAGACCAATCCCTGAGAGTGGCTTCAGCTGTATAGCACAACAATCCGGTCAGCAGGGGGCGATACCTTCGTAATGGCCAATTATCTTTCGGTCTGCCTTGACCCCGCTGCTTGGATTTGGCTCACCTCTCTTCCAGAGAAGTCAGTCACCTCTTAGGGAGACCTCAACAGGAAGCTCATAGAGAGTTTCCAAGCAACTTGCAATCATTCGGGCAACCACTTCGACCTAACTCGGATTAAGCAGAAGTTTGACGAGCCGCTCAGTGACTACATCAAGCGTTTCTATGCAAAGAAGACCAAGATCCCCAATGTTTCGGATCAGCAGATCATTGCCGCTTTCCAAGGAGGCGTGCAGAGCGATGACCTGGTCTGGGAGATCGATCGGAGGAATCATGACCTCAAGTTCACCGCAAGGGAGTGCTTCGAGATCGCTGACAAGTTCACGTCCGGGGAGTCGGCTCTGTAAGACATCCGATCAGACAAGCCAGAGTCCTCCAAGACGGACAAGAAAAGGAAGCAAGACAACATGGTCGCTACGGTAGGCTGATCTAAGAAGAACCCTCGGATGAATCAGCAGACCATGGACGACTTGTTGAGTGGCCCGTGCCTATGACATCCGAAGGGGAACCACAAAGCAAAAGACTGTTACCATCTAAAGGGCTTCACAACTTCTGCGCTGAAGGTGGCCAAAGATCCACCAAGACTAATGACGGTGACGACAAGGACGAGGAAAGAGAGTTCTAGGAGCCCCGGAACAAAGTCAACTTCATCTTCGGAGTCCTAGATGCCTACCCGTCCAAGCACAAACAAAAGCTGGAGCTATGAGAAATCAATTCCATAGAGCCTGCTGCTCCTGAGTACATGAGGTGGTTTGAGATACCGATTACATTTGACCGGTCGGATCACCCCAGGCACCTGCCCAAGCCAGGTCGCTACCTGCTGGTACTCGTGGCAACAATGAAAGGGGTCAAGTTCAACAAAGTACTCATAGATGGAGGAAGTAGTCTGGACTTGATCTTCACTAAGACCCTCATGGAGTTGGGCTTGTCGGTCGAAGAATTCAGCCAAGTTCCTCGCCCTTTCATGGGATCGTGCTGGGCAAGAACTATGTTCCTATTGGACAGATCGCTATGCCTGTTATCTTTGTGTCAAGACTTAATCTCGACAATATATTTATAGGACTACGTCGGGACTAAGAACTACGATGGTTGAGACACAAGACGCCGAGTTATACAGGTTCGAGCCCTCTTGATGAGAGTAAAACCCTACATCCTGTGTTCTGTGGTTGTATTGCAATGAATCTGGTGTCCTCTATGGGGAGGTCCCTGCCGTCTTATATATCTGGTCGACAAGGGGTTACATGAAGAGTCCTACTCATAGTCTACAAGGATTTACATAGAAAGTCTATCTCTAATTGCCTTGTGCTCCAAGCCGACTCGGTCGGTTCCCTTATGATGGGCCACCCAGTGGTATACTCACTTTATGCCTTACTGTAGATTCTTGTAGGGTAAGTATTCCACAGTAGCCCTCGAGTGCTTTCTGATTTTGAGCTGTGACTTGTCGAGTGATCCTCAAGGTATTTGTATGTAACACCCTATTTTTCTTATATATTATTTATTTAATTAATTATTAATTTTACTATTATTAATTAGGGTGTTAATAATTTTTTATTATTTAGCTACAAATATTATTTTCATGATTTATTAAATTAAGTAATTAAATTATTTTTATTTTGTGCTTGTTGCATCATGCTGGATTAGAATTTGTAGTAGGGTTTTATTGTGTGAAAATTTGTTTTAAAATTTGATTAGAAATCATGTTAGAATTAATTTAGTAGTTAAAAAGAATTTTGAAAAGGATATAGAAAAGAAAAAGAATTTTCCTGGCTGTTGGGCCAACTCTCTCCCTGGCCGATCCTTTTCCTTCCCCCTCTCCCTCTCTTCTTTCGGCCATGGGCCAGAACTCCCCACACTGCGCGGCCTAGCTAGCAGCCGCGGCCCGCTCGCCCTGCACAGCCCGACCTTCCCCGCCAGCCTGCTCCCGCGCGCGCCCTGGCCCGAAGCACAACGCCACGGCCCGAAGCACAGTGCGTCGGCCCAGTTTCCCCGTGTGCAGCCCGGCTCACCCTGCAGCCCCAACGCTCAGCCCCGCCCCCAGCCACTGACCGCCCGACCCCACTCTTCATCCCCCACCTCCAGCCCCCTCTCTCTCCCCGATCCACTCCACCGGAAACCAAACCCCGAGCACCACGCGCCTCTCCGCTTCTCCTTCCCCACTCCCAGGCTTTTACTACAGACTCCCGCGCGTTACCGAGCATTAATGGCCGCCGCCGGCCATTAAAGGCCGACGAGCTCGCCCGCTCCGTTTTCCCCACTCCCCCGCCCTATAAAATTGATCCCTAGCATCACCCTGCCCCGCCACTTCTCCCCTCACTCACACTCTATTCCCCCGAGCCCCGCATAGCCATCACTGTTGAGCTTCAATCGTCGCCGTCACACGTCCAGGCTCCCCCGCACCCGCACGACCCCGTGGTGAGAACCACCTCTCTCCCCTCTTGCTCCCCGTCAACTCACGGCGAGAAAAGGACCCCCAGAGTGCCGCCCTAGCCCTGCTCTGGTGAGGTCTCCACCACCGCCGCCGTGTAGCACGCCACCGGCCGCCGCCCGCTCCACCTAAACCCCCCCTACCGTCAATCTCACGACAAACGGTGCAGATTAGAAGACCCCGAAGGGTTATGAACCAAGTCCACCGTGGACCAGTGGACCTCTAGACAACGCTGGTCCATGGACCGCGTAGACTCGGTCCACACCTTTTAGGATTTCTTTTAAATCCGAAATTCCATGGATAATGGCATTTTTGCACCTGAGCCCCTAAACTTTCTCCTAATTAGGTTTTAATACTAACTTTCCTGCAGAACTATTAATAATTTATATTCTAGCCAATAATATTTTTGTAAATATTAATTTAGCCCTGTTTTTTTATAGAGACACCCCTAAGCTTAATTTTAATTATATTTTCATCCCTGTCTTTTTACACTTAGACCCCTAATATTTCATACCCAAACAAGTTATGTTTAGGTCTTAAAATTTTGCAAAAAAAACCCTAGAAATTTTAGTAATTATTTTTCAGTCCTAATATTTCATACTTTAGTCCCTGTAATTTTATAAAATTACAAATAAGTCCCTAAACCTTGTTGTTTTTACCTTTTTCCCCCTGAAACTTCAAACTAGCATAACTTTTTAACCGTAACTCTGATTTAAGTGATTTTTATGCTCACGGAATTGTAGGAACGCGTACTATCTTGTAGTATGGTTTTCATAGTCATTAGGAAATGTTTGGTGTACTTCTCCTTATTTGTTGGTGTTTTGCTTTTCTGGTATTTATCGATATTAGACGAGGAGCAGCTCCGGAATTTCCAAGACCTTGAGTTTGAGCAGCAACTAGCGGGAGAACAAGGCAAGTGTCCTTGACCATATTGTACCTATTAAGGATTAGTTTATTTTCATGCATGCTTGTCTAAATTTGAATCCCGTGTCATATATCCTTCTTGATTATTCCTTGTTGCATGAGTTATGATTGAGTCTATGGGATTCTGGGTACGTCATGCTAGTGCAGTACTTTAGGGAATTAAAATTGAATAATAATAAACTTGACTAATTTTCACTTGAACCTAGTTATTATTTGGGTAATTTAGATGACCCAAGCAGAAGGATGTTGAGGATGGTGCGGGAATTCACAAGTACGGGTAATGTACTGTTTGGTTTGTGGTAGTGCCTGCTTGTGGTCATACAAACCAAATTCATGGAGCGGCCACCCAGGAAAACAGTGCAAAGCACAGGGCTGATATGGGTAGGCATGAATTAGTAATAGATGTCTTCCCAGTTTTGCGGGCGTTCGAGGAAGGAGGACGAGAGGGTTACTTTCGGCCTCAGCTAATGAAGGGTTATTTCTAGCCACGATGCCAGAGGGGGCCTCTGTAGTGATGGTTAATCCCGCATCGATGAAACCTTAGTGTGGACGTTTTGCAAGCTGGAAAGCAATTTGAAAGATCATGTGGTGATCTCTTGGCCTCACACCTACGGTAGTGTGTTGGCAACAGGGAGACTTTAGTCACTGAATAGTGATGAAATCACCAACCTATGGGTAAAGTTGTGCAACCTCTGTAGAGCGTAAAACTGTTATAACAGCCGTGCTCACGGTCAAGAGCGGCCTGGATCCTCACATGATTAGATGGATACTTGGGTGGATCTGGTGGGTAACCAGATTTGGGTGGATCTGGTATGTAACCGGATTTGGATGGTACTGCAGGTGGGTAACCTGTAGTGTTTAGGTATGAGTGGGTAACTCATAGTTTTGCTATCGGTGGCTAACCGATAGTGTTGGATAGGTGGTTAACCTGTTGGGCTTTTCACCTAGTAAATAGGATGCTTAGAGTCATAGGCTAAGGTTGCGTAGTGCAGTAAACCTGTGTCTAGCATGTTCTTGTTTTAGCCTGCATGTCATACTTTCCCCTACTTGCTGAGTACTTTATGTACTCACGCATTTTAGTATTCCCTCTTTTGTTGTTGCTATATTACTGCTGCTCAGACGACACTGGCGAGATGGACTACGCTGATAAGGACTACTTCAACTGGGAGTGTGACCCCCAGTGGACTGCCTGTAGCAATATGGATTCTTCCGCTATTTTGTTTTATCTTCTTGATGTATTCCGGACTATGTAATAACGGTATGATATAATAATAATGACATTGGTTTCACTGTTATTTCACTTTTGTCCTGTATACATGAAAACTTGTTCCTGGGCATGTATACAGAAGCATTCGGTTTTGGCCTTAAAATCGGGTGTGACAGAGTGGTATCAGAGCCATGTCGACCGTAGGAGGCAAGCCTAGTTAGAAATGGTCATTATAAGGTCTTTAAAAGCTAATTTATAAATCTTGCTTACTTATCCCTTCCATTAGCTTTCTTGTCTTTTCTCCATTTCTATTGAAAATCATTTCCAAAAATTCGATAGATGGTATGATATAGGTCCTAAGGTTTTTTCCCTTATAGAGTTATAAGTTTGTTAGTCACGTTTAGCTCTATTGAGCCTATCTGCTATGTTTTGGTGTGGTGTGCAATGTTTGCTTTGGATCTTTGCTTGAGTTAAAGATTTGTTTTCCAAAAATTATTTATTTTTAGAACTTAAGACTTGGGTTAATATTGGGAAATTTACCATATTCCTATCCATCCAACTCTTTATTGATCTTATCAGAATTATCAGCAGATGGTGAACACTAGGCGCAACAATGAGGATCCGCCACCACCACCTCCTCCACCATGGAGCAGATTCTTGCTTTGCAGACTCAGCTTCTTCACACCATGCAGCAGAACATGACGCAAATGTAGCAGGGTCATAATCAGCCACCTCCACCACCTAGAGACAAGCTTGGAGAATTTCAGAGGACCAAGCCTCCCACTTTTTCTCACTCGGTAGAGCCCATGGATGCTGATGATTGGCTCAAGACTATCGAGAAGAAGTTGCAGGTGGTGCAATGCAACAATCGTGAGAAGGTTCTCTTTGCTTCTCACCAGCTTGAGGGTCCCGCTGCTGATTGGTGGGATGCTTATGTGGAGGCTCATGAGGAGCCTGAAAGCATCAACTGGCAGGAGTTTTGTAACAGCTTCGGGTTACACCATGTGCCTTTGGGTGTGATGAAACTCAAGAAGAAGGAATTCCAAGACTTGAAGCAAGGCTCTATGTCTGTGAGCAAGTATGTCACTCGTTTCACCCATCTTTTGTGCTATGCTCCTGATGAGGTGAACACAGATGAGAAGAAGCAGTATTGCTTTATTAATGGCTTGAATGATGGTCTTGCTTATGACCTGGAAGCTCGAGATTTCATAAACTTCCAAGATATGGTGGACAAGGCACTTGTGCTGGAGAACAGGAGAGGAATCATTGATCGCAAGTGCAAGATGGTACGCCAGGGTCCGCAGGGAAGCAGCTCTAGACCTTGCTTGGGTTCTTCATCATTTGGACCTTCTTTTCGCCCTGGGCAGCAGAGTGGCCAGCCTAGGTCTTAACCCACTGGTCAGGGTTTCAGTACACCTCCGTGTCAGATCCAACGTCCCAACTTTCAGACGCCTCGTACTGCTCAGCAAACCCCTCAGAGGGTGACTCCTGCTCAAAACACCAGTGTTAATGGTGCTTGGTTCCACTGTGGTCAGACGGGGCACTATGCTAAAAGGTGTCCCCAGAAGCGTGCAAATCAGACTCCATCTCAGGGTGCAAATTCTACCCTAGGCCACAATGCTAATTCTACACCAACTCCAGGAAGGCAGAATCATGCTCGTGTCAATCATGTAGCTATTGAGGATGCTGAGAAAGCTCTGGATATGTTCCTTGTTAATGATAATAATGTAGTTGGGTTATTTGATTTTGGAGCATCTTATTCCTTCATAACTGCTAGTTATGTTCAAAAACATAATCCTTGGCTGTCTATCCTATGCTAAAAGATAGAATGATTGTTAGTTCCCCTGGTGGAGAGATGAATGCAAAGCATGTCTATCCTAAGGTGAACCTTAATATAAGGGGGGTAGAATTTTATGCAAATCTCATAGTCCTTGAGTCTAAAGGAATTGATGTGATCCTTGGCATGGATTGGCTAACAAAGCATAAGGGACTTATTGATTGTGCTAAGAAGGCAGTCAAGCTTACAGACAGTACTGGAAAGGAATTGGAATATGTGGCCGAACCACTCATCACTAGCAAAGGAGCAACTAATCGAATTGTGTTGAATCAACTTGATGCTACCTCAATCGAAGACATTAGGATTGTCAATGAGTTCCCCGATGTTTTTCTAGAGGAATTACCAGGTATGCCTTCGGACCGTGACATCGAGTTTGTTATTGAATTAGTCCCTAGTACTGCTCCTATTTTTAAGAGACCCTATAGAATGGCTGCAAATCAGCTAGTTGAACTTAAGGAACAACTCCAAGAGTTGTTAGATAAGGGTTATATCCATCCTAGTGCATCTCCATAGGGAGCCCCTGTTATCTTTGTTCCCAAGAAGGATGGTACTCAGAGGATGTGTGTTGACTCTCATTCTCTCAATAAGGTCACCATCAAGAACAAGTGTCCCTTGCCTAGGATTTATGACTTGTTTGATCAACTTAAAGGAGCATGTGTTTTCTCTAAAATTGATCTTCGGTCGGGATATGATCAACTGAAGATCAGGGCAACTAACATACCCAAGACCGCTTTCATCACCTGTTATGGCTTGTACGAGTATACGGTTATGTCATTTGGATTGACCAATGCTCCTTACTACTTCATGTATCTAATGAACAAGGTTTTTATGGAGTATTTGGACAAGTTTGTTGTGGTGTTCATTGATGACATCCTTATTTTCTCAAAGAATGAGGAGGAACATGAAGAACATCTTCGTCTGGTATTGCAAAAGCTAAGAGAGAATCAACTATATGCCAAGCTTAGTAAATGTGATTTCTGGTTGAAGGAAGTCTCATTTCTTGGTCATATTATCTCTAAAGGAGGAGTGTCTATGGACCCTAGCAAGGTTAAAGATGTGTTGAGTTGGAATACACCCCGGAGTGTTACAGACATCAGAAGTTTCCTTGGACTAGCAGGATATTATAGAAGGTTCATTGAGGGATTTTCCAAGATAGCCAAGCCCATGACTGAGCTGCTAGAAAAAGGATAGACTTTCGAGTGGACACCAGAACATGAAGCCAACTTCCAAGAATTGAAGAAAAGACTAACCTCAGCACCTGTCCTGACCATGCCTAACATGGAGAAGCCATTCTCAATCTATTATGATGCTTCAGGACAAGATTTGGGATGTGTGCTCATGCAAGAAGGCCATGTTGTAGCCTATGCTTCAAGGCAATTGAGAAAGCATGAGGAGAAATATCCAACCCATGACTTAGAGTTAGCCGTAGTGGTTCATGCTCTCAAGATCTGGAGACACTACATCATTGGAAAAAGGTGTGAGATATATTCAAACCACAAGAGTTTGAAGTATATATTCACCCAGCCAGACTTGAACCTCAGGTAGCGAAGATGGTTGGAACTCATCAAAGATTATGATCTGGGAATCAACTACCATCCCGGCAAAGCAAATGTTGTAGCAGACGCCTTGAGCAGAAGGTCTTATCTCAACATGTTATCAACACGAGAGTTGCTACCTGAATTCTGTGAAGAATTTCTGAAGCTTAACCTGGGATGGGTATCCAACACAGAAGTCATTGCAATGGAAGTTGACTCAACTCTGGAGCATGACATTCGTAAAGGACATCTTGAAGATGCTAAGATCCAAGAAATCAAGCAACTCATCGAGAAGGACAAAGCTCCAGGTTTCACAGTAGATAAGGAAGGAACTTTATGGTATAAGAAGAGGTTGTGTGTGCCTGATATTAAAGAGATCAAGGAGTCGATATTAAGAGAAGCCCATGATTCAGCTTACTCCATTCATCCAAGAAGTACCAAGATGTATCATGACCTCAAGAGTCGATACTGGTGGTACGGAATGAAGAGACCTGTAGGTGAACATGCTGCACTCTGTGACACCTATCAACGAGTCAAGGAAGAATGTCAAAGACCCGCTAGACTCTTGCAACCCTTGAAGATACTAGAATGGAAATGGGAAGAAATTTGCATGGATTTCATTATGGGATTACCCAGGACACAAGCTGGTTATGATTCCATATGAGTTATTGTGGATCGCTTGACCAAGGTTGCTCATTTCATCCCTGTCAAGACCACATACACCGGACCCAAGCTTGCAGAGTTGTATATTTCTAGGATAGTATGCTTGCATGGAGTACCAAAGAGGATAGTGTCTGATAGAGGAACTCAATTCACCTCAAAGTTTTGGGAAAAGTTACATGAGTGCATGGATACAAGGTTGAATTTTAGTCCAGCCTATCATCCCCAGACGGATGGACAAACAGAAAGGGTGAACCAAATTCTTGAGGATATGTTGAGAGCTTGTGCACTAAACGATAGCAAGAGTTGGGAAAAATGTTTGCCATATGCAGAGTTCTCCTAGAATAACAGCTATCAGGAAAAGTTTGAAGATGTCTCCATTTGAGTTTTTATATGGACGTAAATGTTGAACTCCTTTGTTTTGGAATGAGACTGGTGAGAATCAAGTCTTTGGGCCAGAGATTCTCTGGGAAGCTGAAAGACAAGTTCATATTGTCATGAAGAACTTGAAACTTGCACAGTCTAGACAGAAGAGCTATGCCGATCATAGAAGAAGAGACTTGAGCTTTGAAGTTGGTGATTATGTCTATCTCAAAGTGTCTCCAATGAGAGGACTTCATCATTTCAAAGTTTGAGGAAAGCTTGCACCAAGGTACATTGGTCCATTCAAGATCATAGAGAAAAGAGGTGAAGTTTCTTATCAGTTGGAACTACCACCACAGCTGTCGGATGTGCACGATGTTTTCCACGTCTCACAGTGGTGGAAGTGCCTCCGAGTTCCAGAGGAGCAAATGCCTATAGAGCAGCTGGACATTGGTGAGGATCTTACATATCAAGAGTATCTCGTCAAGATTTTAGAAATATCAGAGAAAGTCATGAGGAACAAGAAGTATCGTATGTGCACAGTGCAATAGAGCAATCATACGAAAGAAGAAGCCACTTGGGAGCAAGAAGATCAACTCAAGGCAGATTTTCCAGACTTCTTCTCTGACCAGCCCGAATCTCGAGGGCGAGATTCATCCTAAGGGGGGTAGGTTTGTAACACCCTATTTTTCTTATATATTATTTAGTTAATTAATTAGTAAATTTACTATTATTAATTAGGGTGTTAGTATTTTTTATTATTATTTAGCTACAAAGATTATTTTCATGATTTATCAAATTAAGTAATTAAATTATTTTTATTTTGTGCTTGTTGCATCATGCTGGATTAGAATTTGTAGTAGGGTCTTATTATGTGAAAATTTGTTTTAAAATTTGATTATAAATCATGTTAGAATTAATTTAGTAGTTGAAAAGAATTCTGAAAAGGATTTAGAAAAGAAAAAGAATTTTTCTGGCTTTTGGGCCAACTGTCTCCCCGGCCCATCCTTTCCCTTCCCCCTCTCCCTCTCTTCTTTCGGCCTTGGGCCAGGACTCCCCACACCACGCGGATCGCTCGCCCCGCGCAGCCCAACCTGCCCCGCCAGCCTGCTCCCGCGCGCGCCCTGGCCCGAAGCACAGTGCCCCGGCCTAGTTTCCCCGTGCGCAACCAAGCTCGCCCTGCAGCCCCAGCGCTCAGCCCCGCCCCTAGCCGCTGACCGCCTGGCCCCACTCTTCATCCCCCACCTCCAGCCTCCTCTCTCTCCCCGATCCAGTTCGCTAGAAACCATCGTCCATCCCCCTCCTCCACGCCTCCCCGGCTCCTCGAAACCGAACCCTGAGCACCGTGCGCCTCTCCGCTTCCCCTTCCCCACTCCCAGGCTTTAACCACACACTCCCGCACATTACCGAGCATCAATGGCTGTTGTCGACCATTAAAGGCTGACGAGCTGGCCCGCTCCGTTTTCCCCACTCCCCCGCCCTATAAAATTGACCCCTACCATTGCCCTGCCCCGTCACTTCTCCCCTCACTCACACTCTATTCCCCCGACCCCCGCATAGCCATTGTCGTTGAGCTTCAATCGTCGCCGCCACCGATCCCCGTCGCCCGACACACCTCCCGGCTCCCCCGCACCCGTGCAACCCCGTGGTAAGAACCCCCTCTCTCCCCTCTTGCTCCCCGTCTACTCACGGCGAGAAAAGGACCCCTAGAGCACTGCCCCGGCCCTGCTCCAGTGAGGCCTCCGCCACCGTCGCCATGTAGCATGCCGCCGGCCGTCGCCTGCTCCGCCTAAACCCCCCTCCCCCCTGCTGTCAATCTCACGACAAACGGTTCAAATTAGAAGACCCCGAAGGGTTATGAACCAAGTCCACCGTGGACCAGTGGACCTCTAGTCAACGCTGGTCCATGGACCCTGTAGACTCGGTCCACATCTTTTAGGATTTCTTTTAAATCCAAAATTCCATGGATAATGGCATTTTTGCACTTGAGCCCCTAAACTTTCTCCTACTTAGGTTTTAATCCTAATTTTCCTACAGAACTGTTAATAATTTATATTCTAGCCCCTAATATTTTTGTAAATATTATTTTGGCCCTGTAATTTTATAGAGACACCCCTGAGCTTAATTTTAATTATATTTTCATCCCTGTCTTTTTACACTTAGACCCCTATACTTCAATAAAATTATGTTTAGGTCCTAAAATTTTGCAAAAGCAACCCTAGACTTATGAGTAATTATTTTTCAGTCCTAATATTTTAGGCTTTAGTCCTTGTAATTTTATAAAATTATAAATAGGTCCCTAAACCTTGTTGTTTTTACCTTTTTGCCCCTGAAACTTTAAACTGTAACTCTGACTTAAGTGGATTTTACGCTCACGGAATCGTAGGAACGCGTACTATCTTGTAGTATGGTTTTCATAGTCATTAGGAAATGTTTGGTGTACTGTTTCTTATTAATTTGTGTTTTGCTTTTCTGGTATTTATCGGTATTAGACGAGGAGTAGCTCCAGAATTTCCAAGACCTTGAGTTTGAGCAGCAACTAGCGGGAGAACAAGGCAAGTGTCCTTGACCATATTGTACCTATTAAGGATTAGTTTATTTTCATGCATGCTTGTCTAAATTTGAATCCTGTGTCATATATCCTTCCTAATTATTCCTTGTCCCCTGAGTTATGATTGAGTCTATGGGATTCTGGGTACGTCATGCTAGTGCAGTACTTTAGGGAAATAAAATTGAATAATAATAAACTTGACTAATATTCACTTGAACATAATTATCATTTGGGTAATTTAGATGACCCAAGCAGGAGGATGTTGAGGATGGTGTGGGTATGCACAAGTATGGGTAATGTACTGTTTGGTTTGTGGTAGTGCCTGCTTGTGGCCATACAAACCAAATTCATGGAGCGGCCACCCAGGAAAACAGCGCAAAGCATAGGGCTGATATGGATAGGCATGGTTTAGTAATAGATGTCTTCACAGTTTTGCAGGCGTTCGAGGAAGGAGGACGAGAGGGTTACTTTTGGCCTAAGGTGATGAAGGGTTGCTTCAAGCCACGGCGCCAGAGGGGGGCTCTATAGGGATGGTTAATCCCGCGTCGGTGAAACCTTAGCGTGGACGTTTTGCAAGCTGGGAAGCGCTTTGAAAGATCATGTGGTGATCTCTTGGCCTCACACATACGATAGTATGTTGGAAACAGGGAGACTTTAGTCACTAAATAGTGATGAAATCACCAACCTGTGGGTAAAGTTGTGCAACCTCTGCAGATTGTAAAACTATTATAACAGTCGTGCTCACGGTTAAAAGCGGCCTGGATCCTCACACGATTAGATGGATACTTGGGTGGATCTGGTGGGTAACCAGATTTGGGTGGATCTGGTAGGTTACCGGATTTGGATGGTACTGCAGGTGGGTAACCTGTAGTGTTTTGGTATGAGTGGGTAACTCATAGTTTTGCTATCGGTGGGTAATCGATAGTGTTGGACAGGTGGTTAACCTATTGGGCTTTTCACCTAGTAAATAGGATGCTTCGAGTCATAGGCTAAGGTTGCGTAGTGCAGTCAACCTGTGTCTATCCTGTTCTTGTTGTAGCCTGCATGTCATACTTTCCCCCACTTGCTGAGTACTTTATGTACTCATGCATTTTTGTTTTCCCTGTTTTGTTGTTGCTATATTACTGCTGCTCAGACGACACTGGCGAGATGGACTACGCTGATGAGGACTACTTTGACTAGGAGTGTGACCCCCGATGGACTGCCTGTAGTGTTATGAAGTCTTCTGCTATTTTCTTTCATCTTCTTGATGTATTTCGGACTATGTAATAATGGTATGATATAATAATAATGACATTGGTTTTACTGTTATTTCACTTTTGTCCTGTATACGTGAAAACTTATTCCTGGGCATGTATACAGAAGCATTCGATTTTGGCCTTAAAATCGGGTGTGACATTGTATCAGGTCACAAATTGGGAAGACCTCTTGATCAGTCTAGGTCTCACCATAGACAAAGAGTAACAGCCTAGATCGCACCCTCAAGGACACTCTAGTCTTAGATGTGTATAGATGCTCAAGTTACTCTCACTAGCATTGTCAAGATATGCAAAATCTCCTCCTAGTGCTCCTCTCTTCTCCTCTTGGCTTCTCACTAATGCTCCTAGCAATCCAAGGGGGTGTTTGGTTTAGCGTTTTAGCTGTCTTTTCTTTTATGAAAGTCAAAAGACAAACCAAAGGGGTGACTTTTTTCTAGCTGCTTTAGGAAAAAGCTATTTTTCTCTAGTTCATTTCTTACAGCACCTCCCCCCTTGCTTTCTCTAGCATTGGCTTTCGACTCTTGGTGAAAATTACCCACTGCCACTGGTTATGAAGGGTACCGGTTCGTTCTTTTCTTTTTCTCCCGTCGTGTGAGCAGAGTCGAGAGTCCCTTCTAGGAGGCGAGCTCGCCATCCATGGCCGACGGTCCCTTCCCCGGTGGCGGCCCTTTCTTGGACGTCCCTTCCCTAGCGATGCCCCCTCCCTGGAGCCCTGAACGAAGCATCCCCGGAGTCCCGAACGAGCATCAAATTGGGAGAGAGAGGAATCGAGCAAGAGAGAGGGAGCAACTCTGCCAGGCAAGGTTGAGGTGGCAGCATTGGGTTCAAGGGAGGTACATGGCTGTTTTGGGCTCGCACACAGAGGACGGAGGCCGAGAAGGAGGCGGCGGTGCCGGACTCACGTGGGGGAGAAGGAAGGTGGCATCGGGCTCGCGCGTGGGGGCTAGGGGTTGAGAAGGAGCAGGTGGCGCTAGACTCTCACGAGGAAGGATGAAGGCAATGCAGGGCTTACGTGAGGGAGACGGGTGCCCCGAAGGAGGTGATGGCGTTGAACTTGCGTGATGGAGGAGGAAGGCGGTGTTAGTCTCGTGCGTGGGGTCGGGGGTCGAGAAGGAGGTGGCGGGTAGAAGGTGACAGCGGTGCCGGACTCATGCGGTGGAGGAGGGAGGCATTGTGGGCCTCGTGGCCGAGAGAGAGTGTGTTGATGTGAAAATCATCACGCGTGACTTGGGAGATTTGCTTAACTCCAGTATAGGCTCAATACAAGAAACCGGGACATGCCAGTCGATTTTCCCTACAAATCGACAAAAATATAAACGATTAAATTTCATGGGTCACCGGTCGAGGACAGGCCGATAAAGAAAGCCGATAATCAATATTCGTGAAACCAGTCGATATTAATATATGAGTAATTATAAGATGATATAGACTAATCAACTAATTGTATCGGCTTACCGATAAATTAAATATATGAAAAATTACGCATAATTAATGCCAATAGGATTTAAGTCAATAGAGCAGAGTCGATAAGATGAAAGAAGCATGCGAAGACTTGCTTGTTTGACAGTACTAAGTCGATAGAACAGAGTTGATGAGTTCTATAGTAATGTGCGGAGACTCGTTCTATCGATAACGCTAAGTCGATAGATCTATTAGCTGGTATTGCAAATATGCCTCAAAATCAATGATCTATCTTATTGTAATATGGGGGCAAACGACTGCCAACATGATAAACAAAATCTAATTACGTGTTTTAAAGTCGATTGAACCGTGATAACTTATCGGCTAAACGCTTCGATAGAACCCTATCGACTTTGCTTAAAAATGGATCGGATCTAACCCTATCAACCCAGCATGAGATCAGAGTCATTGCAGCCTCACTGATTCGAATAAATCGAACTTAATCGAGACAGTGTTCAAACACGGCAAATAGAGCTAGATTTAATCTATTTATAAATAGAATCAACAGAGTGACTCCAATAACAGATCTAAATAATACGTATAGAACCTACTAAAACTAGTTTTTTGATCGACACTCACGTGCTATTATTCATCCAAACAATATATTAATGATCCTTTATTAAGAAATACACATCTAATCATCTAGCCTTCTGTTTTTAAGTGCTTTTCGTATAACAAGACTTGCACATGTGTGACGATTTTATTTTGAGAATAGAAAATCATAAAAAACAAAGACAATATAATGTGGTTAATCTCTATTTGGATATAATCATCAGTTTCATATATCATGCAATTACTTGACACGTCGGGATCTCCAAATATATGTGTCATAGTCATTCGTGATTTATCTATGTAACCTAGACTTCATTAAATCAGAGTTTTCATTAATTCCAATCCATTTTCCTGCAAAAGAGCAAAACACATGAATTTTTGCACTTAATGAATAAGAGAAAGAGCAAGAGCTACCATTCAATGATGTTAGAATTAGGCAAGAACAAGCTACCAAGACCTACCAAGACAATCCACAACAATTATGTGATTGATAAAGAGCGCTATCTTACCCCATATGAAGAGAAACTAATTGCAGCGTGCAAGAGCAGTAGTGAAACTGACCAGGGTAGAATAGCAGTGATCCGTTATGAAGAGGACACAAAATTAACTAAATTGAGATAGAAGAGTGTTCCATACATTTTTATCTATGCGCATATCACAGTAGTATCAATCTTAAAACTAATTGTACCACTTTAGTAATTATTATATTCAGAGATGGAATGAATAGTGGTTATCAGTACACTCTAACCATCTAAGTTACAGCGAAAGCCAACATTTGGCTCATTTTTATCAGGTTTATTGACCATAGAGCAGAAACAAAATATTTTCTTTTATCAGGCCTTCTCACTTACTGTCAAAACGCATTAGAGAACGGGCACTTAATTCATTCTATTTGACAATAAAAAAATGTCATGGCTATACCTTATATCCATATAGTCCTTTGATATCATTGCTTCCAAAATTAGATGGATACCAGTCCCCAGCTTTTGTGGATATATAGGGCCAAAGAAAGCCCCAAGATATAATGGCACCAAGATGGGCAGAGCAGTGAACAATATGTGGAGTAAGAAGACCATATCCAATGTAGGTTGGACTAAAATAAAAGTAAAACCTAAAAAAAAATAATAGTTTTGCCTTTAGGAAGTAGAAGAAAAAAAATCAAAATAGAGAATAACATGCTGAGTAAAATCTACAATAGATAAGTACAACAGACAAGCATTCAATTTTGGGCCATGGAGGAATATTTTTGAATGAAGAAGGTAGAGGAGGCTCTATCTTATATATTCAAATTGATCGTTGTACGATCAAGTGAAGTGTGCCAGTACAAATATTTACATAGAACACAAAAAAAACTAGAATTAGAAAAAAATTTAGATTATTATTATTATTATTATTATTTTGTTTGTTGCATTCATGTCGAATAGTTGCATATAGGATTTTATTGTGTGAAAAGTATTTTAAAAATCATATAGACGTCGTCTGGGAATTTTATTCAGAGGAGGGAAATTAGAATTAGAAAGACAGAAATAATTAGAAAACCCATCCCTGGCATTGGGACAAATTCCCACTTCCCTCAGCCCAACTCCCCCCCTTCTCTCTCCTTTCCTCTCTCTCTTTTCCTTCTCCCTCGGCCTAGGCCGAATTCCCATCCCCTTGGCCCACTCCTTTCTCCCCTCCCCTCTTCTTTTTTGGCTTGGGCCGAGCTTCCCCTAAGGCCTAGTCCCCCCCCCCCTCTCCCCCGCCAGCTCACAAGCGCAGCCCACCCACCCCGGCCGGCCTTGGCCCACCCGCGCGAGCAGCCCATGCCCCTCTGGCCCAACCGCCGCGCTGGCCCGCTCGCGCGCCCGGCCCGTGACGCGTGCCCCAACCCCGAAACCCTAGCGCCAGCCCAGCCGCCGTTGCCCTCGGCCCACGCACCCAACCGCCTAGGGGCCCGTATCCCTATAAATAGTGTAGGACCCGCGCCCCTGCCTCTCCTCCCCCCTGCTCGGGACCTCACCTGCAGCTGCCGCCTCGCTCCCGCGCCTCGCCTTCACCACCGCAAGCCACCGCCGTCGGCCAAGGCACCTCGGCCCTCCCTGGCCACATGCGACCTCGCCGGTGAGTCCCTCTCACCGCGCCGCCCCAGTTGCCCCTTCCCCGGGTATCCCCGCATCCGCGCGGCCCATCGCTACGAGCTCCGACAAGTCTTGTCACCTTGGCCGCCGGCCATCACCCCACCGAGCCATCCCCCTCCTGGCTGTCCGATCTGGGCCAATGGCCCAGATTAGATCGAGCCGAAAGGGTATTGCCCCAGTCCACCGTGGACCGTGGACCGGTGCGCCCTCGCAGTTCACGAGCCCCGTGGACCTAGTCCACGGGAATTATTATTTTTGTATATGTTATTTATTTATTTATTTATTTATTTATTTATTCATTCTATGTAATTACCCATAAATGTCAGTTTTGTGCTTAGGCCCCTGAAGTTATTTAAAATTAGATTTTTTTAAACCTAATTTTTTGTAGAACTTATAATTAATTATATTTGGGACCCTGACATTTTATATAATTATTTTCTAGCCCTGTACTTTTGTAGAAAAGCCCCTAGACTTTTCTTAAAGAATATTTTAGTCCTATAATTTTATAGAAACACCACTGTACTTATCAATAATTATGTATTAGTCCAATCTTTTTACACATAGGTCCCTAAACTTATAAATAATCATATTTTGGCCCTATAAATTTTATAGTTAAGCCCCTAAACTTTTCCAACATTACTTTTTAGTCCCTAAATTTTACACAATATATTTTCCCCTGATATTTTACAAATTAGTCCCTATACTTTTCTAAAATTACTTTTTCGCCCTCAAACTTGCATGTTTTTACATTTTAGCCTCTAAAACTTCAAATCGTCATAACTTTTCAACCGTAGCTCGAATCTGAGAAATTCTTGTACCGTCGCGATCATAGTGATTCTTACTGTCATACAGTAATTTGCTGATTTTACTGTTTTAACCCTAGAACTTCAAACATTAATAACTTTTTACTCGTAACTCGGATTGAGGCGATTCTTGCGCTCACGCGATCATACCAACACGTACTTTTTTGTAGTATTGTTTTAATTGTAGTTTATTACTGTGTGGTGTGTTGTTTCTTAGTTTGTTGTATGCTTGTATTTCCGGTGTGACATTACGTAGATGATCCGCAGTTAGAGAACTTCCAGGATCTTCAGCCCGAAGACTTTGAGCAGCAGCAAAGGGAACCAGGCAAGTGTCCTTGATGCATATTGAACCTATGTTTTATATTCCTCTCTATCTCTATGCATGCTTGTTAATATTGAATCCCATGTGTCATTATCCTGTTCCATATTATTCCTTGTTGCCTGGGTTCTGGTGTAGTTGCTAGTATGGATAAGTCATGCTTAGTTTGCTTTGTCGGGAATGGAAGTCTCTAATGTTAATCTTGACCAATGGCTTACTTAAACAAAATCATGAGGGATGAGTAATCCTTTTTAGCAACATGGAACCTAGGTGATCCAAGCAGGAGGATGATGATGATGGTGTGGGCTTGCACATGTACTCGGTACAGTACTGTAGGATTGTGGTGATACCTACTTGGGATCACAAGAGTTAGTTAGTGGAGCGACCACCGAGGAAAACAAAGCAAAGCATAGGTCTGATATGGGTAGGCTTGATTCAGAACCAAGATGTCTTTCCAGTTTTGCTAGCAATCGAAGAATGAGGACGAGACGGTTTACTTTCAGACTTAGGCAATGGACGGTTCACTCCTAGACACGATTCCAGAGGGGGCTTCTGTAGGAACAGTTTAATTCAGTCACGGTGAAACCTTAGCGTGGATTGTCTGCAAGCTGGGAAGCTCTTTGAAAGACCTTGTGGTGATCTCCTGTTTTCACACCTAAGGTAGTGTGAATTGGACAACATGGAGACTCTCTAGTCACTACATAGCGATGAAATCACCAACCTATGGGTAAAGTTGTGCAACCTCTACATAGTGTAAAACTGTTATAACATCTGTGCTCATGGTCATGAGCGGCCTGGATCCTCGCATGGCTAGGAGGGTTGGTGATGCGTGGACTTGGTAGGTAGCCAAGCTTGGTTTGGGCGGTGTAACCCTTGGTTTGCTACAGGCGGTGTAACCTGTAGTGTGGTTTCTCATGGGCGGTGTAACCCATGATTTTCTACAAGCGGTGTAACCTGTAGTGCGGTTTCTTATGGGTGGTTTAACCCATGGTTTGCTACAGGCGGTGTAACATGTATTGTGGTTTCTTATGGGTGGTTTAACCCATGGTTGGCTACAGGCAGTGTAACCTATCGTGTTGGATATATGAGATAACTTGTGGGAACTTTTCACCTACTAAATAGGAGTGCTTTTTAAATGGTCTTAGGTGTAGTGCTCATTTATGCAAATAAACCATTATGTTAGCCTTTCTTCTATTAAGCTTGCATATCATATTTTCCCCCACTTGCTGAGTACGGCATGTGCTCACCCTTGCTATTTCCCTTTGTTGTTGTACTATAAACTGCTGCTCAGAAGATGGAGAGATGGACTACATCAATGAAGACTACTACTAGGCAAGCGTGCGCCCGGTAGATTGCCAGTGGTGTTATGGTGTTTTCGCTGCTATTTAGTTTGAGAGTCGTTTGAGTCTTTAAAGACAATCTTTTATGTAATAACGGTACGTTGTATTAATGACATTAGTTATGTTGTTGTTCACTTTACTGTGGATATGTGCGAAACTTGTTCCTGGGCACACATATGAATAGCACTTGGTTTTGTCCTTAAAACAGGGTGTGACAGAAGTGGTATCAGAGCCGTGTCGACGTAGGATGCAAGCCTAGATAGAATGGTCATGCCATATGTTATTTTTTTCAGAACTAGTATTTGGAAAACTTTTATTTAACAAATCCTTCTATCTTATCTTCATTTCTTTCTCCTTCTTGGATATTCTCAAAAAGGTTTAACAAATGCTTTTCCTACTATTTATTTTCCCCTTTTCAAAATATTAGTCTCACCAAATGAAACATTCGTGAACAAGATTTATAGTCTTGAAGATTGGACAAGCTAGTTCTACTTGATGTGAAGATTCAAAGATGAAAGTTAAAAGGCTCTTCCCAAGCAAAAGGCACTAGTCATCACTCTCTGACAACGAGAAGAAGGACTTCCCTTAGGACAATGGCTTATGATCATTCCCTTTTAGAATCATAATCATGATATAGAATGTTGCTACATGTACGTCTTGAGTTGCTTGTGGTGTGCTATGTTTGAGTTGGATCTTTGATTGAGTGTTGGTGTGCTTGCAAAGCGTTTAGCTTTGTTATTACATCATTAGTTATAGCTAGTTTTAGTTTAGTTACGAACATCGTTTCTCTCTATTCCTATCTCTCTTACTTCTATCCTTCCATTCCTTCCTAGTCACTTATAACCTAACCAATTCGAGGAGATGTTGATCTCGATCATTGGATTCTTTGAATGAAGTATCGACAAGAGGAAGCCAATAATCAAGATTGTTCACCCTTGTCCCTGCCAACTACAAATGACGATCGTAAGAGTGGGATCTCCCTACAGAAGAGGCCACACACAACTTCTAACATTGCACCAACAACCCCGCATGTGTCACCCGTAGAAGAAACATCTAAGTCACGAAAGAAGAGAAAGCTTGCCAAGGATGGAATTAGCGAGGCACCAATTGAGCGATCCAAGTAGAAGCAGAAGGCACATAGAGTTCAAGAAGCCTGTTATTGTTGCAAACGTCATAGCCACCAAAGTATGCTTCGACACATGGACTGTGTGGGTAATAAAGGAATTTATGATGTTTCACACATGGTGCACATTTACCGTTTGGAGGACAAGTGTTGATTGTCATTTCTGTTGATTCTAAGTATAAACTTAAGGGGGGTAGGGATGACCACCCACCCTATCAACATGAGGTACCAAGGCGTAAGTGTTGTACATGGAAGAGTAAGCTTGGAAGAAGTACAAAAGTAGGACGGTGTGTTTTCCTTTGGAGAAGTTGTAGTGGTAAACAAAATCCGTCAACCAACTGAATTGAGTTCAAATATGAAGGACGAAAAGCAAGAGTACCTGTAAGGTTTTCTTGCTAGCTACGCTGAATCTCGGAACGAGATTTCTGTTAAGGAGGGTAGTCTTGTCACACCCCAAAATTTCAAATTTTGGTATGTGACTTAAATTTCAGTAAATTTTAAAACTTTTTATAATAGATTAAAATTTTGGTTTAAATTAATTAAAACATCATCATTTATTTTAGGCAAAAGAATTATTTTATAAAATTAATTAAAATAATAATAATAATTATTATTATTAATATTATTATTATTATTATTATTATTATTTTGTTTGTTGCATTCATGTCGAATAGTTGTATATAGGATTTTATTGCGTGAAAAGTATTTTGAAAATTGTATAGACGTCGTTTGGGAATTTTATTTATACGAGGGAAATTAGAATTAGAAAGACAAAAGTATTAGAAAACCCCTCCCTAGCATTGGGCCGAATTCCCACTTCCCCCAGCCCAACTCCCCCCCCATCTCTCTCCTTTCCTCTCTCTCTTTTCCTTCTCCCACGGCCTAGGTCAAATTCCCATCCCCTTGGCGCACTCCCTTTCTGCCCTCCCCTATTCTCTTTCGGCTTAGGCCGAGCTTCCCCCGACGCTCAGTTCCCCCCCTTCTCTCCCCCACCAGCCCAGAAGTGTGGCCCAGCCACCCCGACTGGCCTTGGCCCACCCCCGCGCATGCAGCCCATGCCCCGCTGGCCCGCTCGGGCGCCCCGGACTGTGACGCGTGCCCCAACCCCAAAATCCTAGCGCCAGCCTAGCCGCTGCCGTCCTCGGCATGCCCCCCCCCCCCCCCCCCCCCCCCCCCCCCCGCCGCCGCTCGGGACCTCGCCTGCCACCGCCGCCTCGCTCCCGCACCTCGCCGTCACCACCACAAGCCACCGCCATCGACCAAGCCGCCTCGGCCCTCCCCGCCCGCGCGTGACCTCACCGGTGAGTCCCTCTCCTCGCGCCGCCCCTATTGCCCGTTCGCCGGGTCTCCCCGCGCCTGCGCGGCCCACCCCCGCGAGCTCCGGCAAGCCGGCCATGGCGCCGCCGCCTTCACCTTGGCCGCCGGCCACCACCCCGCCGAGCCCCCCCCTCCGGGCCGTCCGATCTGGGCCAATGGCCCAGATTAGATCGAGCCGAAAGGGTATGGCCCCGGTCCACAGTGTACTGTGGATCGGTGCACCCCTGCAGTTCACGAGCCACGTGGACCTAGTCCACGAGAATTATTATTTTTGTAAATGTTATTATTTATGTATTCTATGTAATTACCGGTAAATGTCAGTTTTGCGCTTAGGCCCCTGAAGTTGTTTAAAGTTATATTTTTAAACCTAATTTTCTATAGAACTTCTAATTATTTATATTTAGGACCCTCACATTTTATATAATTATTTTCTAGCCCTGTATTTTTTATAGAAAAGCCCCTAGACTTTTCTCAAATAATATTTTAGTCCTGTAATTTTATAGAAACACCCCTGTACTTACTAATAATTATGTTTTAGTCCTATCTTTTTACACCTAGGCCCCTAAACTTAAAAAATAATTATATTTTGGCCTTGTAAATTTTATAGTTAAGCCCCTGAGCTTTTCCAAAATTACTTTTTAGTCCTTGAATTTTACACAATATATTTTCCCCTGATATCTTACAAATTAGTCCCTATACTTTTCTAAAATTACTTTTTGGCTCTCAAACTTGCCTGTTTTTACATTTTAGCCTCTGAAACTTCAAATCATCATAACTTTTCAACGGTAGCTCGAAACTGAGAAATTCTTACACCATCGCGATCGTAGTGATTAATATTATTTATTCGTACTGTCTTACAGTAATGTAATGATTTACCATTTTAACCCTAGAACTTCAAATGTTAATAACCTTTTCCTTATATCTCGGATTGAGGCGATTCTTGCGCTCAAGCGATCGTAGCAACGCGTACTTTTTTGTAGTATTGTTTTCATTGTAGTTTTTGTGTGATGTGTTGTTTCTTAGATTGTTGTATGCTCGTGTTTCCGATGTGACGTTGTGTAGACGATCCGCAGTTAGAGAACTTCCAGGATCTTCACCCCGAAGTCTTTGAGCAGCAGCAAAGGGAACCATGCAAGTGTCCTTGATGCATATTGAACCTATGTTTTACATTGCTCTCTATCTCTATGCATGCTTGTTAATATTGAATCCCATGTGTCATTATCCTGTTCCATAATATTCCTTGTTGCCTGGGTTCTGGTGTAGTTGCTAGTATGGGTAAGTCATGCTTAGTTTGCTTTGTCAGGAATGGAACTGTCTAATGTTAATCTTGACTAATGGCTTACTTAAACATAATCTTGAGGGATGGGTAATCCTTTTAGCAACATGAAACCTAGGTGATCCAAGTAGGAGGATGATGATGATGGTGCGGGTATGCACATGTACTCGGTACTGTGGGATTGTGGTGGTACCTGCATGGGATCACAAAAGATAGTTTGTGTAGCGGCCACCCAGGAAAACAGAGCAAAGCATAGGTTTGATATGGGTAGTCTTGGTTCGGTACCAAGATGTCTTTTCACTTTTGCTAGCAATCGAGGAATGAGGACGGGACGGTTTCCTCTCGAACTCAGGCGATGGATGGTTCACTCCTAGCCACGACGCCAGAGCGGGCTTCTGTAGGAATAGTTTAATTTTGAAGTGGTGAAACCTTACGTGGATTGTCTACAAGCTGGGAAGCTCTTTGAAAGACCTTGTGGTGATTTCCTGGTTTCACACCTAAGGTAGTGTGAATTGGACAACATGGAGATTCTCTAGTCACTGCATAGTGATGAAATCACCAACCTATGGGTAAAGTTGTGCAACCTCTGCAGAGTGTAAAGCTGTTATAACAGCTGTGATCACGGTCATGAGCGGCTTGGATCCTCACACACATAGGAGGGTTGGTGATTGGTGGACTTTGTGGGTAGCCAAGCTTGGTCTGGACGGTGTAACCCTTGGTTTGCTACATGCGGTGTAACCTATAGCGTGGTTTCTCATGGACGGTGTAACCCATAGTTTGCTATAGGCAGTGTAACTTGTAGTGCGGTTTCTTATGGACGGTTTAACCTATGGTTTGCTACAGGTGGTGTAACCTGTAGTGTGGTTTCTTATGGGCGGTTTAACCCATGGTTGGCTACAGGCGGTGTAACCTGTAGTGTTGGATAGATGAGATAACTTGTGGGAACTTTTCACCTAGTAAATAGGAGTGCTTTTCAAATGGTCTGAGGTGTAGTGCTCATTTATGCAAATAAACCATTATATTAGCTTTTCTTCTATTAAGCTTGCATGTCATATTTTCCCCCACTTGCTGAGTACAGCATGTGCTCACCCTTGCTATTTCTCTTTGTTGTTGTACTATAAACTGCTGCTCAGAAGATGGAGAGATGGACTACTTCAATGAAGACTACTACTAGGGAAGCATGCCCCCGGTCGATTGCCTGTGGTGTTATGGTGTTTTCCACTGCTATTTAGTTTGAGAGTCATTTGAGTCTTTAAAGACAATCTTTTATGTAATAACAGTACATTGTATTAATGACATTGGTTATACTGTTATTCACTTTACTATCGATCTGTGAGAAACTTGTTCCTGGGCACACATATGAATAGCACTTGGTTTTGTACTTAAAACTGGGTGTGACAAAACATTTCCTTCTCTTTTCTTTTTCTTGATCTTTTAATTTTTCTGCTAAGGTCGATATTTGCGTATCAGCCATGATCAATCTCCCAAGATCATGAAGCACCCAAACGCTCAAATGATATCCTTTTAAATACTTGCCATCTTCTAATAAGTTCACTATGACGTCTATCAGAGAAATAACTTAGAACTTGATTGGTGTACTACCTCAAGACCCTGTGTAGTAATCTTAATGTAATCCCCATCCTAGATCTTGCCAGACAAACACTACATATCATCTGCATGCCATGGTACTATATCGGTCGATGCGACATTGACGGTTTCATCGGCCAGAATTACCTCCACTTGATTGCCAATCCACTAGACTAGAGACTGGTGCATTGTTGATGGAACACAACAATTAGCATGTATCTAGTCCCATCCCAATAGAAGGCTGTAGGTTCCCTTTCCATCAATGACGAAGAAAGTAACCGGCCAAGTTTTACTGCCGATTGTGAGCTCCACATTTAAAACTCCTTACGACCACCATAATCCCTCTGTATCATATTTGTATCAATCATGTCATCTTTAGTCTTTTCCAACTTCCTAACAGTAGTGATCGGCATGATATTTACTGTAGCACCTCCATCAACCATCATCTTTCCCATCGGCATCCCATTAACAAAACCTTTTAAGTACAAAGCCTTCAAGTGCTGATGTCTAGATTCATCTAGTTTATCAAAGACTACTTGTTGAGTGTCAAATATAGGTTGTGGTTCGCTTTCTTTATCAGCAAACAATTCTTCTTCTGCAGCCATAAATTCTTGGGGTAATATCATCACCATATTCATTGAAGCACTTGGCGTCTATTCTTGTGATTTCACCTTCGGTCTCTAGAATTTCTTAGGTGGCTGGTCATCTTCTTCATCATAATAATATTTACCAGCCTTTATTTGCTTGCACCGCATCCTTTGTACTCTGCGCTTCTGACATCTAGAGAAAATACCAGAAGGACACCACTGATCGGCTTGTTCTTGACCTTCCTGCATTTCTTCATCGACTTCCTCATCAAATTTAGCTTTATTGCTTATAATTTTAGTCCCAAGTCGATCAAACGTAGAGACTCTTTCCTGTCTATCGATGGAACCCACCATCGACTCTCTACTCTCATCATGCCGATGTGGATGTCGATGAGTATTTGGGGCCTCCATACATGAGACCTATATGCTTACTGTATTCGGGACAATTGTTGATCGATGGCAACTTCATATTATGATCCCAGCAGTACTGAAAGAATGGACACCCCAATGTGGATCAAACTGTGACTCCTTCACTTCTCTGTCCCTCTTCTTCTGATATCTCTTTATAAAAGCTTCCACATTGTCGATACCAGCCATGTTGACATTTGCAGGGAAAGGATGTCCATCGATCTTCATAGTACCTTTAGTGAATTTGATCTTGGCCTGCTCAACCACCATCTGAATTTGTCTCCTGAACACCTTGCAATCATTAATACTATGAGAGGGCGAATTATGCCACTTGCAGTACCTCATCTTCTTCAATTCTTCAGTAGGAGGTATCACATGATTGGATGGCAACTGAATATGCTTTTCTTGTAATAACATATCAAATATCTTGTCAGCCTTGGTGATATCAAAATCATATCTTGCTTCAGGTTCATTCTGCTTCACCCATGGGCCCGACAACACAATCTTTTTTCTAGTCCATTCGGCCATATCAACTTTGGTAGTTTCTTCATTAGACTCATATTCATAATCATTGTAATTAACTTGAATCGACCTAGAACATGCCCCTCGAGTCAGGTTCTCTTGAATAGATACCTTGTGCACTAACTAGGACATGCTTCCCAATTTGGCCGAGGGAAACTTTTCCCTTAGAGGTGCAACCAAGTCATTGAATGCTATTTCTGCCATTTGTGTATCAGTTAATTGCAAGCTGAAACATTTGCTGCGTACATCTCTGAATCTCTACACATAATCATGTACAGATTCCCCATCCTTCTGCCTTACAGCAATCAAGTCTGACAACCTCAACTCCCTAGTTTTAGTGAAGAAGTACTTATGGATTTTTTGTTCGATATTGGCCCAAGTAATAATTGAATTTGGGGACAATGATGCAAACTAAGAAAACACAAACCCAGACAAGGACAATGCAAACAACCTGATTTTCAATGCTTCAATATTACCAGCTTCTCCACAATGCATTGAAAATTGGCTGATATGCTCAACTATAGTAGTATTATCTTGTCTAGTGAACTAAGTAAATTCTAGTGGCCTATATCAACTCGGCATAAGAATCAAATCATAGCTTAGAGGATACAGAGGTCAATACATGTACGTCTGTTGCCTTCGCTTTAAAACAAATTGTTCTCTCATCACTTCAGCAATCTTCACTGCCCAGTCATCAGTCGATACATTGATATTTGGAATAGTCGATGTAGGACCAGATGCTGGCATTTGAGGAATTGTTTGTGAACCAAAGTTAACAACTATATGTTGACCTCCTAATCCCCTGGTAGAGCAGACAACGATAGCATCCCAAACATATTCGGCTCAACATTGGGCGTAATACCATATGTGATATTTGGTTATGTATTCTCTTATCTATAATGTTGTGACTATGTATGCAGAGATGTTCTCTGGAATATTATCCTTCGAGGCATCCTTCCCACTATACCACTATCAGTATTCTTCTGAGGTGGAGCAACTTCAAAAGATGATGGCTCTGCGCCTGCAATAGGAAGTGTCGTGCTTGCCCCAGGTTGCTGTGAAGTAGATGCCTCAATTGTAGGCCGAGAAATATTCCCAGGTACACGGAAATATACTGGTCCATGAGTAGAATCTTCATATAAGCACCCTTCCAAAGTCTAGATGATCAAGGTCCTCAAAGTGTTAACCAATATCGGTGACTGGTTAATTAATGTGTGGTGTATAGCAGTATGAATCATACTGTTCAACACTGCCTCATCGACAACTTCCATTGGCTTGTTAGCAAGTGATTCTTCTGTTCCATCTTCAATCAAGGCAGCAACTGGTAACTTTCCTTTCTCAACAATCTTGCCATGGCTTGTCTTGTTGAAAATTTCCAACAGAATGTTTTCATACTCAGCCAATCTCTGATTGACCTATGCCTTTGCCTCATCATTCAGTTCTTCTTTACTGACATGTAGCATATTCTCTCCCTTTAGATTAGCACCAACATCATGCTTAGGAGGAGGAGTATCGTCCTTCAGCATTCCAAGTTCATGCATGATGCAAAACTTGAAGTTCTTAGTCCTACCGGGCGTGCCAAAAAGTGTGTCAATGCGAAAATCGTCATGCGTGACCTAGGAGATTTGCTTAACTCTAATGCAGGCTCAATACAAGATGATATGGACGAATTGACTGATTGTATCAGCTTACCGGCAAATTAAATATATGAAAAATTACGCATAATTAATACCAATAGGATTTAAGTCAATAGAGCAGATTCGATAAGATGAAAGAAGTATGCCCAGACTTGCTCGGTTAATAGTACTTAGTCGATTGAACAGAGACTCGTTATGTCGATAATGCTAAGTCCATAGATCTATTTGCTGGTATTGCAAATATGCCTCAAAATCAATGATCTATCTTATTGTAATATGGGGGCAAATGATTGCTAGCATGTTAAACAAAATCAAATTACGTGTTTGAAAGTCGATTGAACCATGATAACTTATCGGCTAAATGCTCTGATAAAACCCTATCGACTTTACTTATAAATGGCTCGGATCTAACCCTATCAGCCCAACAAGAGATCAGAGTCGATGTAGCCTCACTGATTCGAACATATCGAACTTAATCAAGACAGTGTTCAAACACAACAAATAGAGCTAGATTTAATCTATTTATAAATAGAATCAACAGAGTGACTCAAATATTATATCTAAGTAATACTTATAGAACCTACCAAAATTACAATAGATCGGCTTCAACCAAGACAATATTGCAATCAGAGTCGATAGAACAAGCATCAAGAAGATCTAATTACAGGATAACTAGCAATTCCAACGATAGCAACTAGAATAACGAATTAATGAGAAAGTACTAGTTGAGATTGATAGAATTACCGTGGTTGAGTAATCCAAGTCTCTCACCGAGATCGGAGCCGATGCAGCCCACGCGAGGTGAGGATTTCATCGAGTAGGAAAGGTTGGTGATGCACCGAATTGTATTGAACAAAAGTGTTATTTTTTTATACAGATCCTATTACATATTTATAAGCTCATGCAAGAGGTTCTGACCCGACTCCTTCGGGACTCCTAAACAAACCGACTTGGTTTATTTCTAAATAAATTCTAAACTAATAATAGACAACAATAAAACAACCCTACTAGGCCCACTTTATTCTTCTCGGTCGCTGGTCTTCTTCTGACTCAGCCGACTCCACCCTTATTCCGCTGATACTGGGACTAGTCAAATTGTGGTGTCAACACACACACACACACACACACACACACACACACACACACAGAGAGAGAGAGAGAGAGAGAGAGAGAGAGAGAGAGTATGGAGCCTACTCAATATTTCTTATGGAAGCCACAACTAGTCAACCATTCTGTTTTTTTCTCACAAGTGATATCTCACAATAGCTTTTTTCACAGCCACAGCCCACAACAGCTTTTCTCACATCCATAGCTTTAACCAAACACACCCCAAATAGTCAAGAGAGGTCTCCAAGACCCCAAAAACAAAGTTATATAGGCTTCCCATTTCAAACTAGCCATTGCTCCACGATATCTCCTTTCTGGACGCACTGACCGGACTATCCGGTCTCTGCCTGATCGGACTATTCGGTCACTCCTGGAATGACTTCTCAAGCCATTGGCTTTACTGCATGCAGTTGATCTCGTACTAACTGAACTGTCCAGTCTGTAGACCAGAATGTCCGGTCTCTCCTCCTTGTGTTGGTTCCAGAGAGCTCTAATTCACTTTGTCTCTGTCTCATGCGTAGTTCATACAAACCGGACCGTCCGGTCTCTATGTTCTTCAGCACAGACAGATTCCACGCAAACACCTCTCTGAACTCCCAGTGATCGTATAGTCCGGTCTTCACTGACCCCTCTATCCAGTCACTGCATCCAGAAGCTAAAACTCCTCGTCCTCGCTTGACTTCGTTTCCTGGCTTCTTCCAACCGCTCCTTGACTTCTCCACTGCCACCTAGTGCCTGTAATTTTACTGAGCATCCATGCACATCACCGACTAGACGTGACCTAAGAGACATGACCTGGACCCCCTTGATAGCTTGGTTTTTCCTATGGACTTAAAGCCCCAACAACTAGACAAGTGTTGCAGACACTTGCTCCATAGCTTGTCCTTAGCCTTGATCCTTCTTCATCAACTCTTGGACTCAATCAAGATCATCAAGCCCAATGCTTGTGGTTATTGTCATCAATCGTCAAGACAACAATTATATATAAGATTTGTAGTAGAGTTAGAGATGATTTCTACATACACAACACTCGTGTAGATATTAGCCCACAATTTTATAGTTGTTATCTATCACCAAAACATTCATATCTTGGGGATCTAATCATCAATGGTCATGAAGCTCACAAGGGGCAGCTCACGATGGGAACTGTGGCGTGGGGCGTGGAGGTGGTGTTGGTGGCATCATGCACTAAGGACAGGGAGGCTGGGTGGGAAGACACGTGATAACGTAGTCGTTGGATGAAAGATGTAGGGCAGAGATTAAGGGATGATTAAGGATGATTAAAAAGACCAACTCAAAACTATTAGGTAGTAGAGACAAGATTTAACAAGGCACATCACTTGTTAGCCCCTTGTGCACTTCACATACATAAGTGGAGCATTTTTATGGTAAATCATGATAGCACTTGGTAAAAGGTACCATGATTTTAGTCGAACCATCAATTTGTGTGGGAAAATTTATAATTAACAAGTTACTATACCAGTTAATTTAACAACGGTGATACATTTTGCAAATTACATCCCTAGCAATTTCTTTGATTTGTTTGATAATTTGGTGTCATGAATGAACTAGCCACCACTAGCGAGAACAGAATCAAAACTCTAGTAGGCAAGAGTGAGTGTTGAAAGCTCATTGAATTGCATGCTCTCGTTCGTGCATCAAGAAACCACAGCAACTTCAAAGCCACAAAGAGACATGAGACCAGGTGAGGCTACTGCCGGTGTGGAACCGGGCATACCGTCAATGATCTCACTTATATTGAACATTAGCACAACAAATCTTTTTTTGCCATCAAGGGGAAATTTGCGTTATTTGTTATTAGGATCTAGTTCCAACTATGCATACTGCTAAAAGGGAATGATTGACAAACGACGAGTGGATTCAATCCAAATTTGTTTGTCATTTGTAGTAAGTTCATCTTATTAGGGAGTTATTGTTGTTGGCTCCTTGGTCCACTACCTCAATTGCATGCCCCCATTGCAGAACATCACCATGCGCCCCAATCTGACCGCTTCGTTCAAGATTGGTCCACGGTAGTTCCAAACCCTTGAACCAAAGTGTTGTTACAATTAGTTATTTTTCTAGTTATGCCCATATGATACCTATGATACATGCATATGATACTATGATACTAGTTGGATAAAAAGGTATCATTAGATTATTTTGAGCCTTCCAATTAACAAAATAAAGGGCAGGCCAATTTGGTCTACTTTAAAACTCCTCACATGAGTGGAGGTTATCAACAAAAAGGCATAGTACTTAATTTAATCCACCAAAGCTTAATTAATCATCATTCTATTGCATTTAACCTTATACAATATGTTGCATTTTTTCTTTCTTGTTACATATTTCATAATACACCTTCACTATCTATCTAAGATGCTTAAGTTTTGTTTTTATGTAGGGTTGTTCTCTTCTATGTTGATAGGATATCTTGTTCAAGACGAAAATAGTGTGATGATTATATCTTCCTTTCGGTTATCAACAGTATTTTCTAGCATTGTAGCACCGTTGTCATTGGGATGACCCCACCTCTTCAAGATTGTTATAATTGTAACATTTGACCCTTGAAAACTAAAGTAAAATGAATAAGATAAAATAAGCTAGGTATTAGACTATATGAGAGCCCTGGACTTTTTGACCATTCAGGAAACGATACAAATCAGATACCAGGTTATCAAGAATAATTCATTTAAATAAAAATCCTAAAAAGTAAGGACATTTTTCTCTCTTTACTCCCTTCCCGATCTGATTTGCAATTTCTTCAGATTTGGATGTGGCACAAGAATGAGTTTGTGGGATACTTGACTTATGGGTATCCTCATACAAGACTAAGTCAGTAGCCGACCGGGTACTTCATTAACAAGGAAGCTGGCCGACTTAACTTGGAGCACAAGGCATGTAGAGATAGACTTTCTATGTAAATCTTAAGGGGTTACGATTAGGACTCTTCATGTACCCCCCTGACGACCGGATATATAAGGCGACAGGGTACCCCTCATCAAGGGACAAGTTCACAAGTTTCGCAACATCAATACAATACACAGAACACAGGACGTAGGGTTTTTACTCTCATCGAGAGGGCCTGGACCTGTATAACTTGGCGTCTTGTGTTACCAACGTAATTTTTAGTCTCGACGTAGCCCTATACATCTTACTGCCAATCTCAAGCTTCTATAGTTGGCGTGCCAGGTAGGGGACAAGGCTCGTCGAGATTTTCCGTCGACTACGATGGCCGAAATTCCCATCATTCAGTAATCACCGGACTTCAAGATCTCGTTTGGATCACTCGACTTCACAGTCGGCGACAACGGAGCCCTAGGTCTGGAGAACCATAGATCCAACTCGGCCGTAGCCGTTTCCATGGCGCGATCACCGAGTTCGTCTGGCATGATCCCCGCATTAGTCCCACTCGGATCTGAGGAAGAAGATCCTTCCTTCGGAAATGATTCAAAATCGGATCGGTCTTTTGATGAGGACTCGGTTGGATCCGCTTACCCATGTCCCCATACTGTCAACATGGTGGATATAGCAGATCCCGCGGACAGAGACCAAGATGGTGACCAAGACGGTGAACATGAAGGTAACCCCGTTGATGGCCACCCGAATCAACTAGTCAAAGGAGGTCAACAGGAGGAGAACCCCCCAGTTGATGACTTATCGGTCGGTCACCGCCGTCGACCAAGAGGGTTGCGCGGTTCACACAACGCACGCCGACTGGATCTCGGTCCAGAACTCAAAGTGGATGGTGTCAAGGTCTACCACACTTGATGGAGATATGGCCCGATCTTCTGAGATGTAAGGGGATAAACTCGAATTTAGGGAACTCGGCATCGACAACCCGGCTTGAATCAGTCTTGATCCAACCCCGCAACCGTTACACCAAGCACAACTTGATTGTTCCTGCAAGCAAAATCGAGAACACAAGCAAGAGAGGATAAACACGCAATCTGAAATTGCAAATATGGATGAAGCAAATTACAAGAAAAGGTTCAAGCTCTGAACACAAAAGGACTAATCGCCACAGTGGTATAGAATAAGAACAGGGACCCTGGATTACTGTAAAAGGACTTGTCACCACAGTTACAATAATTCGTTCAAGTTTCTCTCTGGAAAACTGAACTAAACAAAACCCGAAACTAAAAGACGACGGCTACTGAGTTTATGTAGGAAACAAAGATGTCCTAGGGTTGGGGGCGACCAGGGGGGCGCCCACAACATGGGCTTAAGGCCCGACATGATACATGGCCAAGTTGGCCCAAAATAGGTGGCACAGCACCTTGTCATGGTCACATATTATGACTCACAACCCTTCTGGAGCTAGGACCAGAACCAAAACGACAGCGTCGTCGTCCCCTTTCCAACGCATCAAAGAATGCCTCATTTGGACGTCGGATGTGGGAGATATCATCAAAACCGTGAAGGGGTGTCAGCTGAATCCGAGACGAATGCGGCGACCGAGTTTGTGACGACTTGTAACTTGGGGAAGGCCATGATATGCACGTATCCAGCATGGTGATGTTCTCATCAACACTCCTCAGAATAACATCATAGGGGCCAAAACTTTGCTCGACCCTCTAATGGTCGACGCGAATTATCAGACCCCTGCGATGCAGAAGGCGGTGGTTATGCTTAAGGCCGCTACGGCTCAAGAGGTCGCAAAATCTCAGTCGGTCCCAAGCTCTAGTCACGTATCTTTGTGAGGTTGGCATAGGCATGAAGATCTAAAAAATTCCCTTAGTATCTATGATGGACAAGATACCATCAACTCTCACTATGAAGAACGCGCTCGGGATAACTGACGCTATGAGGAAGAACGCCGTGATTGGAGAACGGACAATCGATGGGATAACCAACGAGATAACCGATGAGAGGACCATCAAGATCCTCCTCCAAGGCATAACCGCGATGACCATCATCGATGTGATGATCGGGATCGGCGTGATAATGATGATAATGACCATCAGCATCATCATCATGATGATGATGTTGGTCAGCGACATGGCCGCCGTGCAACTCCGTTCCCAGACTGGCATAGGTGGTCTATGACGCCGACCGACGATGAGATCGATGGCATCAAAGCTTACGTCCCTAGGCTTCGTATAGCTCGATGGCCAAAAGGATTCAAGCCGGTTCCCATCAAAAAATACGATGGTTAGACCAATTCCCGAGACTGATTGCAGCTTTATAGCACAGTGATTCGATCGGCTGGAGGTGATTCTGATGTAATAGCTAATTACCTTCCGGTCTGCCTGGATCCAGCCATTCGGATATGGCTCACATCTCTTCGAGAGGAGTCAATCACATCTTGGGGAGACCTCAGCTGGAAGCTCATAGAAAAGTTTCCAAGCTACCTGCAATCGACCGGGCAACCACTTCGACCTCACTCGGATCAAGCAGAAGACTGACGAACCTCTTCGTGACTACATCAAGCGATTTTGTGCTAAGAAGACTGAGATCCCCAATGTCCTGGACCAACAAATCATTGCCGCCTTCCAAGGAGGGATCCGTAGCGATGATTTGGTTTGTGAGATCGGTCGGAGGAATCATGACCTCAAGCTGACCGCTCAAGAGTGCTTCGAGATCGCTGACAAGTTCACGTCTGGTGAGTCGACATTGGATGACACCCCGGGAAAAGGTATGGAGAAGCGGTCGGACAAGCCCGAGTCCTCCAAGAAGGACAAGAAGAGGAAGCCTGATAATGTGGTTCACACGGTGGACCAACTTCAGAAGAACCCTCGAACAAACCAACCATCCACAGACGAGCTATTGAGTGGCCCATGCCTTTAGCACCCAAAGGGAAACCACAAAGCAAAGAATTGCTATCGACTGAAGGGTTTTGCAACGGCTGCACTCAAGGTGGCTAAAGATCCCCCGAAGCACAATAGCAAAGACAAGACCAATGATGACGACGACAAGGACGACTCGGGAGAGTTCCAGGAGCCCCGCAAGGAAGTCAACTTCACCTTCGGTGGCCCGGATGGCTACGTGTCCAAGAGCAAGCAGAATCTAGAACTTCGGGAGATCAACTTGATGGAATCGGCCGTGCCTCAATTCATGAGGTGGTCTAAGATGCCAATCACTTTTGATCGGTCAGATCATCCCAAACACATCCCGAAGCCGGGTCGATACCCGCTGGTGCTTGCTGCTACAATGAAGGAGGTAAAGTTCAACAAAGTACTCATTGATGGAGGAAGCAGTTTGGACTTAATCTTCACCAATACTCTCAAAGAGCTCGGTCTGTCAATCAATGATCTTCAGCTGAGTTCTTCACCTTTCCACGTGATTGTATCTGGCAAGACTTCAGTTCCTATTGGACAAATCAGTCTGCTGGTCACCTTCGGGACCCGTGAGAATTTCAGGACCGAGCGCATTCTCTTCCAGGTGGTGGATTTTGACTCAGCATATCATGCTATCATCGATCGACCGGATATGGCAAAATTCATGGCTATCCCGCATTATCCATATCTCACGCTCAAGATGCCAGGCCCGAACGGAATAATCTCCCTCCACTCTAATCTTCGGAATTCTTTCGATTGCGATATACAGAGTTGTGAGATGGCCAATAAACAGTTGATGCTGTCCGACCAGAAGGAGATCTAGTAGGCAGTCGGCATGGAGGAGCAGACTAGAGCGGCGGTTCCAACAAAGAAGCCTACCAAATACAAGATTCAGACCGATGACATCCAAACCAAGGAAATCATGCTCGATCCTGAGGACCCCGATAAGGTAACTTATGCTGGGGCCAACCTCGACGAGAAATAGGAACTCGCGCTCACTCTTTTCCTCTAGGAAAATAGGGACATCTTTGCCCCCTGGGGCTACCCCCATTCGGCAGAGGCTTAGAAGATTCGCACAAGATCGCAAGGACGCCATGAAGAAGGAGATAGTTAGACTACTAGATGCTAAGTTTATAAAGGATGTGTATCATCCCCACTGGTTAGCAAATCCAGTCCTTATACCCAAGAAGAATAAAGAATGGAGGATGTGTGTTGATTATACTGATCTCAACAAAGTCTTTCCTAAAGACCCCTTTGCTCTTCCTCGTATTGATCAAATTGTAGACTCAACAGCCGGGGGTGAGCTCATGAGCTTTCTGGATGCCTATTCAGGCTATCACCAGATCCCACTTAAGGTCGATGATCAGATTAAAGCTTCCTTTATAACACCCTTCGGTGCCTATTGCTATATCACAGTGCCTTTTGGTCTGAAGAACGCTAGCGCGACTTACCAACGAGGTATTCAATGCTGCCTCGCTACTCAGATTGGTCAGAACACAGAAGCATATGTCGATGACATCGTCGTCAAGACCCGGAACATCGAAGGGCTTATTTCTGACCTGGCAGAAACCTTTGACAATCTGAGGCATTATTCAATAAAGCTGAATCCTAAGAAGTGTGTTTTTGGGGTTCCTTCAGGAAAGCTACTTGGTTACATCATTTCGAAACAAGGTATAGAGGCCAACCCGAATAAAATCAAGGCGATCCTTGGTATGGGACCACCTAATTCTCAACTGGATGTACAGAAGCTGACCAGATGCATGGCGTCCTTGAGTTGCTTTATTTCCCAACTGGGGGTTAGAGGGTTACCACTTTTCCAACTGCTTAAAAAGCGGGAGGACATCGTTTGGACCGAAGAGGCGCAGCTGGCATTGGACGAGTTGAAGGTTTACCTCAGCAGCATTCTAGTATTAGTGCCTCCGGAGCCAGGAGAAAAACTTCAACTTTATATATCGGCCACAACTCAGGTTGTGAGTACTATTTTAACAATCGACCGAGAAGAAGAGGGACATATACAAAAAGTGCAACACCCGGTCTATTTTCTGAGTGAGGTCCTTGGCGCCTCAAAGGTAAAATATCAGCATATCTTGAAGTTGTTGTATGCATTGTTTGTCACCTCCAGGAAGTTGAAGCATTATTTTCAAGCTCATCCAATCGAAGTCCAGTCCTCCTTCACACTCGACACAGTGCTGCACAATCGAGAAGCCGAAGGAAAAGTCGCCAAGTGGGCAGTCGAACTTGGTCAATATACCATCATGTTCGCGCCTCGGTCGACGATGAAGGGACAAGCGTTAGCTCATTTCATTGCTGAGTGGACAGAGATTCAAAACCCACCTACTGCACAAGACATCGAGTATTGGAAAATGTACTTCGATGGATCTCTTCAATTACAAGGAGCTAGTGCGGGAGTCGTGTTTATCTCACCCACTAGAGAGAAGCTTTGATATGTCCTTCAGGTGATGATGAGGACATCCTCCACTATTACCCGCTGGGGCGGCGACCGTGTGAGCCTCTGAATAATCCCACCTTGCTTAGCTTGGGAGGTGGAAGCCACCTTAAAAGGGAGAGCCACCCTTCCCCTATCAGACTAGTGTTTTAGGGAGATTGGGCCTTTCCCTAAGTGAGGGCGCCGGAGTTGCGGTGCTAAGACTGCAGATTCAGGTCGCGGATCTAGAATCGGGTCGGTGTGTCGGGCTTTCGACAGGAGTTGTGGTGCTAAGATTGCAGGATTCAGGAAATCCGGATTGGTGTGTCGGGCTTCGTTCCACCCTACCTGGGCCGGATGTATCATTTGGTATCAGAGCTGGGCCCTTGTTAAGAAGGAGAGAATGATGAGGACATCCTCCACTATTACCCGTTGGGGCGGCGACTGTGTGAGCCTCTGAATAATCCCACCTTGCTTAGCTTGGGAGGTGGAAGCCACCTTAAAAGGGAGAGCCACCCTTCCCCTATCAGACTAGTCTTTTAGGGAGATTGGGCCTTTCCCTGAGTGGGGGCGCCGGAGTTGCAGTGCTAAGACTGCGGATTCAGGTCGCGGATCTAGAATTGGGTCGGTGTATCGGGGTTTTGGCAGGAGTTGTGGTGCTAAGATTGCAGGATTCAGGGAATCCGGATCGGTGTGTCGGGCTTCGTTCCACCCTACCTAGGCCAGATGTATCAGGTGATGTTTCATCCAACAATGCTGCAGAGTATGAAGCCCTTCTACACGGTCTATGCATTGCTGCATCACTCGGCATCAAGCGCCTTGATGTCTTTGGTGACTCGGCTTTGGTTATTAATCAGGTCACTAAGGATTAGAACTGTGTGGATGACAATATGAGTGCTTACTGTCAAGAAGTAAGGAACCTCGAAGACAAATTCGATGGATTGAAGTTCACGCATGTTCTTCGAGACAATAACCAAGCGGCTGATGAATTGGCCAAGATGGGATCATCCCAGTCTGTGGTCCCGCCAGGTGTTTTCTTACACACTCTGGATACCCACATGATTTCTCCTTGGTCGGATGTATTAATGAGTGTTGTTACTGATCTTGTTAGTGATGACAACATGGAGACCAATTGGCGCGACCCACTCATCCAATATTTGGACAAGGGAACGCTACCTTCGAATCCTAATGAGCAACGGAGGTTGGAGACTGGATGCCGAGGGTATTTGTTGGTGGGAGACCAACTCTATAAAAGAGGAGGTTCAAACATCTTGATGAGATGCATCTCGATATCAGAAGGCCAAAAGTTGGTAGAAGAAATTCATGCCGGGATATGCGGCAATCATGCAACTTCCATGACTTTGGTTGGCAAAGCTTTCCGGCAAGGGTTTTATTGGCCCATGGCGGTTGAAGATGCACACCGGGTCGTTCGGACATGTGAAGGTTGTCAATTCTTCGCTCAACAAATGCATGTGCCTTCACAGCAATTTCAGATGATACCTTTGACTTGGCCCTTTGCTGTCTGGGGGCTCGATATTGTCAGTCCTTTCAAGAAGGCGCAGGGCGGGATCACTTATCTGTTTGTTGCTATTGATAAATTTACCAAGTGGATTGAAGCAAAACCGGTCGGCAAGATTACATCAAAGAAGGCAATCGAGTTTGTCAAGAATGTCTTCACTCGGTTCAGGGTTCCTCGTGATATCATCACCGATAATGGCACTCAATTCACATCAGTGGAGTTCCGTGACTTTGCCGATGATATGGGAATAAAAATCCACTTTGCATCAGTGGTTCATCCTCAAAGCAATGGGCAGGTCGAACGGGCCAATGGTATGATTCTTCAAGGATTCAAACCACGGATATTCGATAGGCTTAAGCCTTATGCCGGTCAGTGGGTCAAAGAATTGCCTTCAGTTCTTTGTGGGGCTTCGCACAAACTCCAGTCGGGCAACTGGTCAGTCACCTTTCTCATTGGTCTACGACTTAGAGGCTATGCTGCCGACCGAAGTCAGCCTTGTTTTGGCACGGGTTTAGGCGTATGATGAACAACTTTTTGAGGAGAATCAAGAGATTGATTTGATTGCAGCAGAGGAGTTGTGTGATCGCGCTCTGTTTTGGTCAGCACTTTACCAACAAGGCTTACGTTGATATTATGATAAAAATGTACGTAATCGCCACTTCCAAGTTGGAGATTTAGTGCTTCACCGAGTGTAGTCAACGAAGAACCAGCATAAGCTTTCTCTAAAGTGGGAAGGACCATATGTTGTGAAGGAAGTCACTCGCTCGGGGGCTTACCGACTAATGTATGACGACGGCGATGATATACCAAATTCCTGGAACATAAATCAGTTATGTTGTTTCTATACTTAATTATTCTTTTGTATACTTATACATTATTCATGAATGAAACTTCGGTCTTTTTGATGAAAGATTTTTTGATGATTTTCATTCTATATTGTCTCAATTCCTTAATTTATTTTATTAAACAATCGAGCCAGGGGGCTAGTAATAATTTCCCACCTCAGTCTAACCTCATTTTGGTTTTGGACTGTTTTCCGACCGATTTCTTCTCTGTGAATACAATCTTCATTTTCTTGGTCTAACATCTATACATTATGGTTATATACTTTATACTGCACATCAGACTACCACTACACTAAACCCAGAGCCAAAGTGCGAGAGGTCATGTGTCGATTGGTCGACACTGCTTGTTACGTGCTTACGAGTCACAACCTAAAATGTTAAGGCATACTGCTACAATTTGAGTTTCTCAATGACAGAAACATACTTATGATATTTTTATCAATCTTTTAAAAAAAGATGATAAGCATAAACCAATTTACATATAGGTAATATTGTTTCATTACATAGATATTGCTAATGATCTCTAATATTACAGGATTTACAGCTCCTTTGAAGGAGAGGAAGATTCAGCTCGTAGGTCAACCTCAGGAGTTGCTGGAGGAGTAGGCACGGTCGGATTGATCTCTATGTTGTCGACCAAAGCTCGGGAAGTCTCTAGCATAGAATCCAAGAGAAGCTGACATTGGTCGTCAGTCAAGTCTGGGTTGAAGCCCTCCTTGATCTTGTCCAATGGCAGAGCAGGAGACCAAGATTGGCAAATCACCAGAACCTGACTCTCGGCCTCGGTCGCCACTCGTCGAGTGTTATGAGCAATAGCCTCTGATGCATGCTCCAACAAGTACTCCAAGGAATTGCCAGACTGCTCCACTCGGTCGGCATGAACGTAGTCCATTGCCTTTCGAGCGGTGCAAGATAGAGCTGCAAATGATAATTTTTGGTCTGTGTGATCAAAAGAGGAATCAATCAGATGTGAGAAATAATGAAGGGCTTACTGGCAAGTTTACATTTGAAGGATTTGGAGGTGCTCTTAGCTTCCTCTATCTTGGTGTCAGCTTCCTTCAGCTCCTTCTGTAGCTGAGTGATCTTGACCTTCTGGTCCTCGACCGATTTGGAGAGGTTTTCCTTCTCAGCATTCAAGGCGTTGACAAACCTTTGCTGATTGAAAGTTAACTTCTCTAGATCGGCGATCTTCTGATCATGAGTTAAAGACAAACATTTGATTTTTTAGCGCTAGAGTGATTAGTTGATTATTTAAACATAGGTGGTGAGTAATCTTACCAGCTAAATCTGCACAGCCTTGGTCCAAGGCCTTGGTCGTCTCTCTTCGGTCGGTCTACAGCTTTTCAATTTCCTTTTGTGCTTTGGCAAGCTGCTGACCGATGACTAGCAAAACACCCACAAAGTGTCAGTCTTACTTAAAGACTTAAAGACAAAAGAGTTTAGGACATACCAAAAGTTTTGGCTTCAAGGTATTCCACCCTAGCATGTTTCCTCTCTGCGAGAGCATATATTTTCTGTATACAAAAAGGGGTTAAGCTTAAAGGCAAGATTAAGACAAAGCAAAAGGAGAGTACTGAAGTACCTTGCTAGCTTCTCGATGTTGGTGCATAATTTCCACGTCCTCCATTTTGGGCCGACTGAGTAAATCTGCAGATAATGTCGCCTTACCTTTGTCAAGAGGTGAAGGGACAACGGCAGGAGCAGGTTGGGGTGGAGGCGCCAAAATAGAGGCATGAATTGCCTTGTTAGTTGGCTTATCCACCTCGGTCAGCGTGTTTGATGACTTGCCGACCGACTTGGGCAGATCAATCGGACAAGGAGGAGGTCCAGACCGAGTGGCTTCGGACTCTTGGGCACTCTGAGAATCACTCGTCTGACTACTGTCAAAACAAGGATGGAAGAGATTAAAATGTGTTATGTATGGCAATAAGAGACAAGGAGTATAATGTTAAAGGATTAACCTGGGAGCCTTCTTGAGCTTGATTCGGCACAACCTGTTCTTCGAAGAAGTTGACTAAGAATCAGTGTCCTTCCTCTTCTGGGCAGAATTTCTTGCCTTGTTAGTCTGATCCGTCACCCCGGCATCACTCTGAGTTTGGCTCGGGGGCTCCAACTGGCTTGAAGGTCGGTCGGAGGGAGTAGGGGTGGGATGACCAGCATCAGTAGATGGCAATTCTTCATCATCACCCTGATCCCCTATATATTGTCGTCGGTGCCCAACGGTCTGCTTCACTAGTCGACTGGGGGGAGGCAGGGTGGTGACCGGATCAGCACGAGCGCTTACAGAAGAGCTTGAGCCTCTAGTGCTGGTCTGCTGTGTCTTCTCGACATAATCTGGTCCCTCAGAATTGGTCGGAGGGAGGGGAGGATGGGATATATAAGTATCCAGAACCTGCACAAGAATCAAAATAAAGGATTGCTCAAAGCAGACTGAGGCTTACTCGGGCCCGCATAGTGCCCTTGTTGTATGCCTTCTTGATCAGTGAGTCATCCTGAAGGATAACCCCTTCAAACATTTTTGATAGGCGTTTCTTACGGAGTTCACCATTCGGCGCGTCAGGCACCTCCCTGGTTTCGTCATTATTGACATAGTTCCACACCGTGTGACTCTGCAGCTTCAGGGGCTGCACTCTGCGTACTATAAAGCTTTTGGCGATGGTAATTCCGTCAATGCCTTCAAGCTTCAAGTCGGCTATCTTCTTTAATAGAGTGACCACCTGAGGGTCGGTCAGATCGGGCTTCTCCATCCATTGTGCCAGAGGAATTGCCTTGGCACCGGAGAAGTCGGCAAGAACAGGGGGAGGGTTGTCACAGTAGAACCACTCATCCTTCTAGTTCTTGTTCCCGGTCTTCAATGGCACATTGATGTAGGCCTCCTTCTTGCGCATCTGGAAGCCAACGCCGCCTATAGCTACTTGATTGTCCTTGGTCGGCAGCGGACGAAGGACAAACAAATGGCGGAATATATTGAAGTGGGGAACCTAGAAATGCTTCGCACATATGCACGAAGATGGTGATGTGAAGAATGGAATTGGGATTGAGGTTGACAAGCTCAATTCCATAAAAGAAAAGGAGCCCGCGCAAGAAGCTACAGCAGGGGACTCCAAAGCCATGCTCGAAGAACAAGCGGAACACAACTATTTGTTTATGAATAGGGATGGGGCAAGATTCATGGGGTACCTTCCTGTCGATCCGCACTTGCTCTAGAAGGATGCCATCGACCACCATCTGGTTCATATCGGCTTGGGAGAGGTTGCTCTTCGAGAACTCCCGAAGCTGCTCCGGGATATCGATCTCCGACGAGGAGGACGCGGCGGCGGCGGTGGAAGTGGCAGGAATCAAGGTGGAAACCTTCTTGCGACCGATGGCGATGATTATTTTGGGTGTGGCGGATCAAATGTTGAACCCTAGTAGAGGCTTGGGGGCTAAGCGCGGCGAGATCTGCGGTGGCCGGAAGTGAAAGCGCTAACCCTAGCTGGAAAGTTGAGGAGTCGCTGAGAACAGAGGAGGCACAAGAAAGACGAAGAGTTCATGCGCAAATGCAGCGTGGACTGAGAGTCACTCGACGCTGCCCTTTATACTCCCACTTTTTGACCTAAGGGTCCCATGGGCCGGGGTGGGCTGTACAGCGATGACGATTTTTTGCTTAAGAAAAGATTAATTAAGGACCTTAAAACATGATTAGGGTCTAAAACCTTGAGAAATAAAGCTCGGGGGCTTCTTTGGTGAGAAGCATTTGAAAAATATTTAACCATATCTATATGGTTTGATGATCATGTAGCGAAGGACTTGATGGTCATACGGGTATAAGTTCAAAGGTTATGGTATTGATTAAAGTCAATAACCAAATTGTCAAAATTGGACTTATGGGTAATTAGAGTGACTAATTATTAGGGAAAGGCTATATTATGATTGATGTCATTTATCTTAGTACCATTATATGATTGATGTCATATTGGTTCACATAAATTGAATATGATTGATATCATAAAATTCAAACCGACCAGTCACTCGGACATAGTGTATATCACTCGGACCTTTTGATACTCGGTCGGCAAGGCTGAAGCTTTGCATGTTGGCTTACTGGTTTGATGACCAGAGGTCTATTAAACATAGGCTTGATGGTTTGAGTAAAATACATATAAAATAATAAGAGCTAATATAATTAGACTCTTGCATTATTTGTTAGTCTCCAAATTATACAACAGTCAGGGGCTACACCTGATCAGGTGCACCTGACCGGTGCACCAGATCTATCAGGAACTTCGATAAAGAGGTCTTCCTAATTTATGATCTACATTGAAGATCACTCTGAGAATTAAAGCTCAAAAGCAGGAAGCACTTGGGAGTTGTTGTGAGATACTTGCCTTACGGGTATCCTCATACAAGACTAAGTCGGTAGCCGACCGGGTACTTCATTAACAAGAAAGCTGACTGACTCAACTTGGAGCACAAGGCATGTAGAGATAGACTTTCTATGTAAATCCTAAGGGGTTACGACTAGGACTCTTCATGTACCCCCCTGTCGACCGGATATATAAAGCGGTAGGGTACCCCTCATCAAGGGACAAGTTCACAAGTTTTGTAACATCAATACAATACACAGAACACAGGATGTAGGGTTTTTACTCTCATTGAGAGGGCTCGAACCTGTATAACTCGACGTCTTGTGTTACCATCATAGTTCTTAGTCTCGACGTAGCCCTATATATTTTACTGCCGATCTCAAGCTTCGACAGAGTTGAAGTGAATGCTTGAAAGACAACCAATTGAGCTTGCATGGTGAATTGCTGATATTACAACTAGAGCCTCTTGTTGAGTTGGAAGCACCAGAAGACAAAACAGAGGCACTGAAAGATAATCTTTCCCAGCACCAGTCCCAGGTACCAGCTATCTTTGGTTTCAGAAAAAGATAAAAAAAACACTACTAGGTTAACATGTTTGACGTTTCACCACATGAGGTTATGAATAAAGTTTAAAACTATATATAAGGATCATGAGTATTAAGGTTGGCCCAAGGTATGAATGTTTTGGTAATGAATGACTAACATGAAATGTGACTAATGTCTATACGAGTTGTGCGTGTAGGAAACCTTATCTACCTTATGATGATTGTTGACGGTTGCCTTCGCGATTGATGACAATGACACATGGAGCTTGATGGAGTCCAAGAGTTGATGAAGATGGATCAAAGAAAAGGACAAGCTAGGAGCAAGTGTTTAAAACACTTGTCCAGATGTTAGAGCTTGAGTCCATAGGAAAAATCGGACTACCTAGAGGGTTGATGATGTGCATGAATGCTCAGTCAAATCACAGGCACTTGGTGGTAGTGGGAAACGAAGTCAAGCAAGGACGGGGAGTTTCAATTTTTAGAGATAGTGAACGAATCGAAGGTTTGGAGAGATCGGACTATATGGTCAACAGAGGATCAGAGAGGTGGACTGCGAGAAATTTGTCAGCGCAATGGCCCATAGAGACCAGACAGTTTGATCTTTACGGATGGGAGCGGGACAGAGAGGAAGCAAAGTGGACACTCTCTAGAATGAACAATGGACTAAGAGATCGGACGGTTTGGACCGGACAGTCCAGTCAGTGCAGAATCAGTGAGGGACAGGAGGAGACCGGACAGTCCCGAAGGAGACCGGACGGTGTCTGATAGAGATGATACTGTACGGTCTATACATCCAGAAAGGTGATTTCTTGAAGCAACGACTAGTTTGAGGTTGGAAGCCTATATAAACTCGTTGTTAGGGTCTTGGAGACCTCTCTTGGTCATTTGGATTGCTGAGAGCATTAGTAGGGAGCCAAGAAGAAAAGAAAGGAGCACTAGGAGATATTAGATATCTTAAGGGTGCTAGTGAGAGTAACTTGAGCATCTATACACATCTAAGGCTAGGGTGTTATTAAGGGTGTGATCTAGGTTGTTACTCTTGATCCATGGTGAGATCTAGATCGGTTAGCTGTTGATGATCGAGCCTATCATTATTGTTGTGAATGTCGTCACATGTTTGTACATGGTTTGAGCCCACCGGTGAAAGGGGCATTGATAGTGAGCGCCCGTGTCGGCTCGAGAAGTCAAGCAAATTCTCGAGGGAGGTGAGTTTGTGTCTTATTGGCAGCGGTGATACAACCGTGTCTTCACTCCGGAAGTGATTGTAGGCTCATGTGCGAGAACTCCACTTGGTGGCGGGAGGGACCGGTACTCTAGCGGGAGTGGGCCAACGAGGAGGAGAGGAAGGCGTCATCCTTTCGAGACCTTGGAAAGAAAATCATAAGCCATCTCTTACTGTACTCCTTACTTTGATGCATTACATTTCACATTTATATATCGAGTTATTTATGCTTGTGTGCTTACCTTGCTCTTGTTGATTATCTTGTAAACTTGCATGAATAAGCTCTTTACTTGTTAGTAGTGTTTATCTTCCGTATTTGATCACTAGCATGTATAGGAGTTATCTTGGCTTTGATCTCCCGTGTATGTATTATGCTACTCATGCTTGTGTGCTCTAGTTCTCTATCTTATTGCTTTTTATGAGTAGACTTCTTTGTAAGCTTGTTATTTATTTTCATATGTCTTTATTACTAGCTTGCATATGAGTTGAATTGTCTTGTGTGATTCACTAGTATGCTTAGTTTGTTATTCCTTTCATACGACTATTATCTTGTTAGTGTGATCACCATAAGAGTTGATTAAGTGTTCTATTTTAGGAGTTGGCAAATTTGGTACATATAGCGAGTTCTCGATTTACACTCCCTCTCAGTCACTCGGTTCATTCACTATATCAAAGTAAAAATAAAGCATACTACACATTACTCAATTCAAAACGACACCTTAATTTATTAAGAACTATAGATTCAACAAATATACAAAATACTATACACGCCTATTTTAATCTAAACAACTTCTAGCACGTAAGAGGCTGCAACTATTCCTTTCGATTGCATTTTCTGATCAGAATTGCCCTCCCAATCACTTTAGGAGTAAATGGCAGATAGAGAGAGCGAGAGAGAGAGAGGCAATCGTCAGCAACAAGATGGACAGCAGGAACACCAAGGAAACCATTTTGCTGGGGCTGGTGGTTGCTGTGTTGATGCCGGTGTCGGTGCTGGTGCTGGTTCTTGTGCTGGTGCTGGGGTTGATTCATCCTTTGGTGCTTCATGTTCGAGTTTTGGTATGTCCTGTTGAATTTGAGGATATGCTTGCTCTGTTAGCTGCACTGTACTTTGCCGTGCAAGCTCAAGTTGGTCGTCTTTCAAAGATTGACTTGATTTCGTGTCACCTGCCAATCTGAAGAAATTACGAATCAGATTGGGAGGTATATTACACCCTTGGTTCGGAAACACTCCCCTGAATCTTTCAACAAATAAATCACGTATTATCTGTCTAACCACAGCTATTTCTTCTAGGTCGACAATGAAACATTCATTATAACTAAACTTTAGTATTTATACAAACTAGTATTTCGTACTAATCAAACTGTTTCATGACTAGAACTGTCTGTAATGCACTAATAAAACGAAATGATTCGAAAACTTTTGTACTAAACCTGGTGACTGTAATAGAGTGAGAGAGGCCATACATTGGGAATGCAAAGCTTGTACTAGCATCAGAACGGTGAGACATGCTGTGCATGTAATTAGTATTCTCATCCGTTGCATCCTGATCCCCGTCCTTTGTAGCGGTAGGCTTCGTCTTAGCACCGGCCAATCCGGTTGTCTTCACTATCTCACTTTTCATTGGGCTAGAGGTACTTGGCCGTGGCAATGGCGGCAGTGGCGCCAATGGGTCATTGAGGTTACCCAGTTCTCCTGATTTGCCGTACATAAAGAAATGATCTTTTGAAAAGCTCGCGTTCCCAACATTGATGCTAAAGAGAGATTCATTTGATGTCACACTCCAATCTGTTGGTGTCGATGATTTGGACCTTGAGAAAACAGAAGATGGGATTCTTTTCGGGTCTGGACACTCATCTGACGTCCTAGACATGGCCTGGACTGGTGGTGACTGTTTTGTGCCAGTAGGGGAATCAGTTTCAGCATTTGAGGATGAACCGTTGTGTTGCCTTATATCTTTAACTGAAGCATTTTCACCAAACGATATCGTGCTGCCTAAAATCGGGCCCTCTATCTGAAAGAAATCATCGTCATCTATGTCATCTGATGAAGTGGAAGACGAGGAACTAGCTTCCTTCTTGTTAACAAGCTTGTTTGCTGAAGTCTGGTTATCGGTGTCGTCAGGGGTCACAGAAGGATTGGTGTTCACTTGTCCACTGTTTTGGTCTTCCTGATGATGGACCATTGTGCGCTGTCAAGAAAATACTTCTTGACGTCTATCTGGTTATGATGATTCCTGGCAAACAAACCAGCCATCAAAACTCGATGTCTTATTTATGCTATTATCTGTCCTAAATCTGAACATATCTTGAGATGATTACTGTAACTACAGCTGCACCTCGTCACAATTATATATCGGACTACCGCTATGTTATTTCCTCTTATGCGATTCTCTGTATTTCGACATACAGATATCCTTAGATTTAGTTTGACAGTATTGTAAATAAACTTCCAAGAAAGGTGACTCTCAATATCTGGTAGTGTTGCGTATTCGGTACAAACTTCATAATTCTGGCTTAGAATGAAATGACAGTGAAGTAAGAGAGGTACATCTTCGTAACGTTAAATTTTGTTTCTCTTCCAACAAATAACATAGAAATGAGTGAAGTAAGAGATCCACATCTTCATAACGTCAAATTTTGTTTCTCTTCTACCGAAAATAGAGTTAATATCCCCGTCTACTGAAAGATTCCTCAAGAAAAGTGCATGCTATAAACCAACAATGTTATAAACAAGACTGTATATTGGTTACGTCATCCACAAGAAAAATAGCTTACCACATTCACAAGATGCATTACGTTTACAAGATCAGAAATAACCAGGCATCAAAAAATCCTTTTTGTATTGCCCCTTCTCGGGTCCTCGATCAGATAAGTCTACCAGCTTGTCAAATAAACCAAAGGAAAGTAAAAAATACAATATAAGGACAGACCTAAAGGGAAGGAACAATAATGCTGTCACATCTGGACATATAGAAAGACAACGTAAATTTATCATATCTACCTCTTCAGCCCGCACGGCAAATTGGATCCTCTCCTTGGATGTAACGCCTTCTCTTTGTTCTGTAAATTTTTGGGGCATCAAAGATGCAACAAACAAGAAATTGAGTAAAATAAGAACCCGGCTACCTTCTACGAAATGGATCAAGTAAAAGGAATGGTTGGTTTAACTGTGGGATAATTTCATCCACCCATTGCCATCCGAAGATCTTGTTTGAGCACAATATTGTATTACCTCTTTTTTCTTTATGTATTACGAAAAAAAGAAGCAATAAAAAATGGGATCGAGCTGAGTATATGATACTATAATTAGGCTATCATTTACTTCTTTATATTTATATAGTACATTTTAAAAAAAATGAAGTACTATGTTTGTGGTGATTTCCATAGCTGTATATCTAGAGATGGATCCTCTAGAGTATCCTAATTATAGTGTTCTCCAATATATAAGCACAAACAATATGGTACATAAATTGTGTTAGTTATTTAATAGAAAAGTTCTATATTAAACAAGTAAATATAGCAGGAATCAATCAGTAAAGAATTAGGTTCTTTGATTTACAGCAACTCGAAGTCGTACCGAGGATTTTACCACTCAATCATATTCTGTTTGTCTCAAGGCCAGTTTATGTGGCATTCATAGAAGTACATTTGAAAAATACCATTTTCTAGAATGAGGATGTTGGTGGTTCAGATGTACATGTGAATCCTAGTCCGATCAATTTTAGGAATAAGACACTACCGGAATTGGTATGCAAATATCTTCACCGTGCATGGCCCACGGCGAAGCTCCAACAGTGACTAGGCCCGACGGCAAAGCCCTCTTCGCCGTGAGCCTTCCATTGAGCACATGACAAACCATTTTGCTGTGTGCCTGACACACGACGAAGTTTTCTGATTAACAGTACCAGCGACAACGTCAGACCTTCTTCACTGTGTGCCTCACTAGCGGGCGCATGGCGAAGTATAGATTGCTTTGTCATGTGCTGACTACTGGCACACGGCAAAGAGCTGGCCAGTGCACAGAAATGGTCACATATTGCAAACGACAAAGTTATGGCCTCTTTGCCGTGTGCCCACGACAAAGTAACCTCCAGGTGCCCAGAAAAGGTCACTTCACACACCACAAAGTGATCATTCTATTTCTTTTTTTTGTTTTTCCTTGTATAAACATCATAAATATCATATATTCAACATCGCATATATCCTCAATATATCACAACAAAAATCGTTTCACATCATGCACAAGTTCACAAACCATAAATTCAACAAACATCACAAGTTCAACATAAACACAAGTTCAACATAAATTCATTGAGATGGGTTGAAGGGTGGCCCCGGTGGGAACAATTGCTGCGGGGGGGGGGGGGGGGGGGGGGACTCAAGTCAGGCGAATTCGATGCTGCCGATTTATTCAGCATAAAGTAGAAAAGATAGCAAGGGAGAACTTGTAAGTTTTTAAGTGATTGTAAGTTTATAGTTTCTCCGAGACTCCAATACTTGAAATGAAAGAACAATACTTAGTTATAATCTAAACATTCATAAGTTCAACTAAGTCTCTAAGTGCTTGCATGTTTGTTGGTTCTCTAAGTCTCCAATACTTGAAATGAAACAACAAGGTTATGAAGTAACTTACCCAAGGAGTTGTTGGAGCTGGACTGGACATAGTCAGAGGCGGTGGTAGGGATCCTCCCATCTGAGCATCCATGGTTTGAAGGTAAGAAAGCAGGTTGGCCATATCCACCTACTGCCTTGCCTCCGACTCCTGCCTTAGCATTCTCTCTTCGGCGTCCTAGGCCTATAATTTTTCATCCCAATGTTATAATGCAAAGCGAATATGCGATTAGTTATTGAATGACTAATGAATAAAGAAGAAATAACCTCAAGTTGTTGCACTTGTAGTTCTGCCATGGTTAGATGTGGGCGTACCACCGAGGTAGTTCTCGGATCCCACACTCAAATCTGGGAGAGAGTGGGAGTACTGTCCGTGTCTATAGTACCATTGCCTATGATCAACCGGCCACACTTCTTGCCTCCTCCTGCCCTCATGATCACCTCGCCATCAAGAGGGTGAGCGGCCGGATCCTACTCTGGCCCATGGACATGCCTTCCCACTTCTGTGTACAAACTGATGCGGGAGTAGAAGGAGAAATTGTTGTACACCGACAGTGCATTGTTCGGGTCATAGGTGGCCTCAGACGCCTTGCCCTTGTGTCCCAAAGCCCATCCCACAAACTCAAGGCATTCAACGCCTTCATGTGCCTAGGACTGCAAAAAAAAACACACACACACACACATTAATTACAATTATACACAATTGAGTGTTAGAACAAAGAAATGAATTCGCATACCCATTGAGCCATGTACTCCTCGTTGCTAGGGCTGCCTTGATGGTGTGTTGGACCAGGCATTAGCGCACACCACTCCTGGCCAGAGTTGTGCATCTCCTCCCACTCGGATGTGAATCCACTATGCGTTCCGAACATTGAACATCATTATGGCACCACCACTGACATGTAAGAAGATCAAATTAAGCGATGTACTAAATCAGAGAATAAATCTAAATTTATCTGCAAGTATTGCTATCGTGTTGGCTTCTAGTTCTTTCCTCTTCTTTTTTAAGGTATCGATGAAGGAACTTGCGCCTTGTAATGATTGTCCTTCAAGAGCTTATGACATCGGTTGACCACAACTTTAGCGTCCTCCTTGTGTCCTGGCTCACACGCGTAGAAATCCTGCATACAAACATGACATATTCGATTATTATTACATAAATGTAATATCAATGCAATGAATTGAGTAATGTATTGCAAGAAAGACATACCCACAGCTCTGCCACCACCCGATCTACCTTGCTGGCGTAGTACTTGTTTAATTGGTCGAATTGATCGGAGGCGACACGGTAGTGCTTCCATGTCCACGCTGGCTCGTACTTTTTGCCAATGTGGACCTGGCATGGGAAGTGCTCTCTGCACAAAAGACCCAGGATGCAGTTTACCATGCGCTTGTGAGCACCTAAGGTCTTTACTTGCCAACTCCTACTAAAAGTGATTAAGATAAAATATTAGTTTCGATTGTGATTTCCATGTTACTAAATGAAAAAGTAGTGATAACATATAAAGTTACTTACACTGGCTTCACAGGTTTAACCACTAGACGTCCGGCTGGAGGTATCGGCCTGTCCGGGAGTCACGAGGGACTTCGCAACCAGATATCAGGACGCTCCCCCTCCTACTCTTACTCCTCTCCCTCCCCCTCCTCCTCCTCCTCCCCAACCCCCTTCCCCTTCCCCACCCCTCCTCCTCCTCCTCCTCCTCCTTCTCCTCCTCTGACTCCACCGAGTCTCTCGACCCCGACGCTTGCGGCCACCCTTCCCCCAACCCTTGCCTCAGGTCGGCCCTAAAGGTGCATCGGACCTTGGCATCACTCTCCTCCAAACAGACACGCATTTTCATGCCACTCCACTGCCCACCATCTTCACCTACAAATTAAAATAGTAAGACAATTAGCACATATAAACAAAATGTAATAAATTAAGACAAAATAAACAATACATGATTAGATAGTAACATGATATACAAATAACAATGCAAAAAGTACGAATCATATGTGTATTACAAATAATCAACTTGATGGGGAATAGTTGGATAATATGTCTCATCATCACTATCATGCATGTCGAGATCACAACCAGGTACGTGCTCCAATGGAGGACTGCCCTCATCAATTCCTATTTCTAATTGCTTAAGTAATAATTAGTCATTCGCATTGTAAACCTCATCTCCAGCGTCCTCATCATCAACCCAACCCTTTCATCATCCTCATTTACTTCCATTTTGATTCCTCTGATTAAGTCTATCTCAAAACACCCTTGTAATCCATCTTCTTGAAAAACTCTTTGTCATATGTGTTTGGGTCTATATTGTAATCTTCATTGTTTGGGATAGGTAGCCTACCGTGTGGCGATACCTTGTACACAACGTCCCAACCCTGAAGACGTTCATCAGTTTTGCACGGGTATGAGAGATAATACACTTGTGTCGCATGTTTAGCCACAATATATACATCATCTCCTGGATATACGGTTGACTATCAAATTTTGACTAGTCCAACATTGGGGTTCAGCTGTACTTGGTTAGGATCAAACCAATGGCGTTTGAATACGATAGGCTTAAGCGTTTTGCAACCATGAAATTTAAGTTCATATATTTCTTCAATTATTCCATAGTACTCGACCCTATCTTGGGATGTCTTAAAAACTCCAAAATTTGTGGTTCTCCGATTGGGACCGACCTTTATCGTGCCTTCTTGTGTTAAAGCGATATCCATTCACATCATAGCCTCAGTACAACATTACCCTATAGCCACATCCATTGGCAACCTGTCTCATCTCGGGACTCATGGACACCTTGTTTTGTCCCTTTTGTTTGAACCAAGAAAGGAAATCGGGCGATCCACATTCCACACCCTCTTCAAGAACGGTATCAATTTGCTGTGGGGTCGGTGCCCTATTTCTTCGCCAGAATTGTTGAGTAACAAAAGGAAGATCAAGATGGTTTAGATGCAGATTAGTGACCATCCGCTAGAAATAATCAAGGACTAGTTCGGGGAGAACTTACTGTATGTACGGCTGCACTTCAGAAAGGTAGGTCAACGCATACATCCTGATAGTGCAGATTTCTACAAGTTGCAAGTTCTTAGCAGTCCCACCACTTGCGCTACCGAGTTGCCCTACAAATAGACTGAGAGTCGATTCATTTTCATTGGCATTGTAATGAGGGGGTGGATTATGCACACTAAGAAGGGTTTCATCGTTGTATTTTGTTGTGAAGTTTGACACCTCCTTAGTATAGTATGCCTCTTCCATGGAAGCTTCTATTTAGCACTTGTTTTTACATTACATTCAAAGAACCTTTTGTTGTCCCTCAATTGAATAGCACCAACGACCATGCACAGGTCCACACATTCGTGCCTCATATGATAGGTACACAATCATATGCTCCAACTGATTAAAAAAGTTGGGAGGAAAGATCATCTCCAACTTACAAATCAAGACAAGAGCCATTTTTTTCATTTTTGCAACCACAGTCCAAGATAACTCCTTAGCGCAATGGGTGCAGAAGAAATAGCTTAACTCTGCCAGCACTAGCCACACATTGTTAGGGAGATAGCCTCGAACCATTACCGAAAGTAGCCACTCAATCCATATGTGGTAGTCATGACTCTTGAGCCCGTTGATTTGCATAGTAGTTAAGTTTACTCCCCTCCTAAGATTTGCTGCATACCCATCGGTGAACATTTAAGTTTATAACCATTCTAGTACCTCCTTCCTTTGGTTCCTCTTCAGTATGAAATCGGCTACATGCTTTTTCCATCTCTTGTTGTCTTTGGGAGGCGGAATATCGAGCTTTGGTCTATTGCATAACCTAGTTTGATCCACTCTAGCCTTAACGTTATCCTTTGTCCTATTAGGATGTTCATGATTGTACACTAGGAAGCCTCAGTGACATTCTTTTTAGTGTGCATCATATCAATGATATGTGGGAGAAAAATGTGCTCCATGTACGGGAGCCTCCACAAGCCCGACTTTTGAGTCCAGGCATGATCAACACAGTATCCCACAAAACCACCACCTTCAACATTTGCTTGGAGCGCATCTAACCATTCACAAACAGCGGCACCTGTCAACATTTGCGGTAGGGGGTCTTTAACCACAACACCTTTTGTAAAGTTCTTTGTGTTCCTTCTGAATGGATGGTTAGTAGGTAGAAATTGTTGGTGTTTGTCGAACGAACAATACTTACCACCCTTCATCAACTAGAAGAACTGGAGAGCTAACTTGCATACTGGGCATGGAACTTTCCGTGGACACACCAGCCGCTAATTATCCCATACACCGGATGGTCATGCATGGAGTACATGTACCACACTATCATCTTGCAATTTGTTTTTGTAGCCCGATCATATGTCCATACACCATGATTCCAAGCATGGAGCAAATCATCAATCAGAGGCTCCATGCACACACTCATATTATTCCCCGAGTGTCCAGGAATTATCAACGATAAGAATATGTTCTATCATTGAAACATAACACCGCGAAGGAGATTGAGAGGGACAACGAACATAGGCCAACAAATGTATGGGGTAGATGACATTGCGTACGGATTGAACCCATCTGTCACTAGTGCAACATGTACATTACGAGTCTCCGTAGCTTTATGAGGATACTTGCTGTCAAAATACTTCCATGACTCAGCATTGGTTGGATGTACCATATTCTCAAGTCAGTATCGTTTGCCTTCTTTGTGCCACATCATCTATTTCACGGTGTCCTTGTTCATATAAAGTCGTTGGATCCTTGGTATGAATGGAAGGTACCGTAGGATTTTCATAGGGATTTTGAGCTGCCTGTTATGACCATCACCAGAGTCTACCTCCAGGTACCTATAGGACTTACATTTAGGACAATATTTTGCATCCACATGGTCTTTCCTAAACAAAACGCATCCCTTAGGACAAACATGTATCTGCTCATATGGCATCTTTTAAGTGCACGATGGAGTTTTTGTGCCTTATACATGTTGCATGGCAGATTGTGACCACCCGGAAGCAGGCTGCCAAAATAGTCAGCATATTATTAAATCTATCTCAATTGATGGCAAGCTGAGACTTTAACACCATTATGCGCCTGATGGCATCTAGTTGAGAAACACTTATATGGTCATGAAATGGTTTCTGTGCCGAAGACAATATGTTGTAATAGACCTTTGCGATAGGCTCTAGCGGATCCTCCCCGACATGACTAGGTCCTTCATCGAAGTGCGCTTGATGAAAGTCATCTAACATGTCTCTACACCCAACATCAGCATGATAATTCTTGATGTGTTGCCTTATGACCTCGTCTCTCGCACGATGGGCTTCACCATGGCAGATCCACCAGGTATAGTTTGCCACAAACCCATTGTTGCAAATGTGTTGACCCACTTTCAACTTTGTTTGAATAACTAGTTTTCACACTTGGAACAAGGACACACCGCATTACTCTATCATGATTCCTTACTAGCAATACTTGTCCAACAAGGAGAAAAAGTAGGAACAATGGAATCGGCTTGTAAGGCCAGATTCAATGGTGATGGCAAATCTCAAGAATAGATTAATTAGAGAATTAGCTAGGGTAGAAAAATTTGGTTATTCGAATAACCTGAATAATCTTTCCCCAGCAGAGTCACCAAAAAGTGTCTCGATGCTAAAACATGCCGTTAAACAAGAGCATGCTAACGTGCAACCCGCAGCCCCACGTTCAATCGCTAAGTCTACGGAAACCGGAGCGTCCGATTTTGTCAGGTTTCACAAAAGAGGGTAACTATCACCGTGGCGTGGTGAAAGATGGCTAGGTTTATGAGCAAACTAGCAAAGAGATAAATGATGCCTTACATGATGAAGAATGACTAGTTTACGAGCAAACTAGCAAAGGTCGTTGATGCTTTTGTCCGGGAGGGACCCCGTTAGGACGTGAGCGTTGCCGGTGTGCCCTAGGTCGACCAGCGAGCTTTAGGACGCCATATATGGTCGTGGAGATCATTAGATGAACAACAAGGAGAGGTTGGAAAAGTAGGATAAGGAGAGACATATAAGTAAATTCGTAGATTCAATTGGGCTGTTCTTTCAATCGGCCATGGCCCTTTATATATAAAGGGTCGGTAAGTCTACCCCCGTGGGAGGTGTAATCCATAAAGAAATCCCTAAAGAAACTGACCTAAAATGGATCTAGAACTATGGTCTCGGACAGTCAAAACCAGACTATCCGGATTACCAAACCAGACCCTCCGTTTTCCCTAGAAAACCTGTCAAAACCAGACACTCTAGTTTGCAAAAGCGGAATATCCGGTTTTATAGCGTGGGAGTACTTTTCTAAAGACCATAACTTCTTCATCTAGAGTACAAATTAAGCATTCCACATATCCATTTTGATCGTCTCAATGAGGGCTTCATCATGGGTGATACATCTGGCCCAGGTAGGGTGGAACGAAGCCCGACACACCGATCCGGATTCCCTGAATCCTGCAATCTTAGCACCGCAACTCCTGCCGAAAGCCCGATACACCGATCCGATTCTAGATCCGCGACCTGAATCCGCAGTCTTAGCACCGCAACTCTGGCGCCCCCACTCAGGGAAAGGCCCAATCTCCCTAAAAGACTAGTCTGATAGGGGAAGGGTGGCTCTCCCTTTTAAGGTGGCTTCCACCTCCCAAGCTAAGCAAGGTGGGATTATTCAGAGGCTCACACGGTCGCCGTCCCAGCGGGTAATAGTGGAGGATGTCCTCATCATTCTCCGCTTCTTAACAAGGGCCCAGCTCTGATACCAAATGATACATCTGGCCCAGGTAGGGTGGAACGAAGCCCGACACACCGATTCGGATTCCCTGAATCCTGCAATCTTAGCACCGCAACTCCTGCCGAAAGCCCGATACACCGATCCGATTCTAGATCCGCAACCTGAATCCGCAGTCTTAGCACCGCAACTCTGGCGCCCCCACTCAGGGAAAGGCCCAATCTCCCTAAAAGACTAGTCTGATAGGGGAAAGGTGGCTCTCCCTTTTAAGGTGGCTTCCACCTCCCAAGCTAAGCAAGGTGGGATTATTCAGAGGCTCACACGGTCGCCGTCCCAGCGGGTAATAGTGGAGGATGTCCTCATCAATGGGAACTTCCAATATGCATTTTGGCTTTATCATATTGACCTTGTAAACACTTCTTTACTTATTGAGTGAAAATTAGCCAAAATGCACCTAAAATACTCCCATAACCTGCAAAACATGTCTAAACACCAAACTTGTGAAATAATTGTTATTAGCCTTAGTTTAGACAATTTTGACCACACATGGTCTGTGAAAACCGGACCATCTGGTTTTGAAAACCGGAACCTCTGGTTTTCCCAGAGTGCCAATTTTAGTTGTCAACAATGCCCCTTCCCTTCTCTCGTGGAAAGGATTGGACACATTTCCATTTTCACTCCTATTCAGTTTAGGCTCGCCTCTCTCACTCATACACTTGTTCTTGACATCCATAGCATTTGTGAGAGAGATCCAACCGATAAAAGCTTCATTTCATCCCTCAAAAGCTTGAGCATATTTTCCCCTCCTCTACAAGATTTGATTTGCTTGTTACTCTTGGAGACTTGGTTTCCTAGATGGCTCAGCGTCGCCCTTGAGCTCCTAATTTGTTGTGGTGATATGAGGACGTTCGTGATGGTGTGATTCGCCTCCAGAGGGAAAGAATCAAGTGAAGAAAGCATCCAAGCTCGATCGTAGTGATTGCTTGGCGGGAAAAAGGGTTGATAGAGACCCGACTACTTTGTGTGGCTCCTCAACAAGGACGTAGGGGCTACTTAGTGTGGCTGCCGAACCTTGGTATAAATACTCTCTCTCTCTCTCTCTCTCTCTCTCTCTCTCTCTCTCTCTTTATGTTTCTTGCACTTGTTTCTATTATCAGGCTTATTTGTGCAAATCCATAAATTGTGCTCGATCTACTTGTTTGTCGTGTTGCTTGGTGATCTTTTGTAGAAATTCATTTCATCATTGCCTAAGCTTCATCTTCATTCAAGTAAAGTATTTGTAGCTTGTTTAATTCCATATTTCTATTGTTTATCACCTTGTGTTGGTGGAACTTCTGTCGGGGAATAGAACTTCCGTGGTGACGGAAGTTCCGTTAGAAACTAACAGAAATTTTGTCAGTGTCTATTTGATTACTTTTAAGTGTCGGTTTCAGGTTAAATTTTTAGACTACCTATACACCCCCCTCTAGGCAACTTTCACACACATCCTCCAACTGTCCAAAAAACATGGACAGATCAAAACAGATACGGTTATAGATATGCAAACATCTACATATTTCCAATCATATCTCTTTTGAATGAGAGACGCATAACTAGGTTATGTGACCTATGAACATCATATGGAAGGAGGGGTCTTGTATGCCTCACCTTGCTACACTATGAAGTGACGAGTCAAGGACAGAGCCACTCTTTGCAAAAAAGTAATAACAAATTAGTATCCAATGAAAACCTCATCAGCACCTCCCTACACAGTGAGGTTACCAAAATCTGCAACAAAGAGAGGACACAATGGCAACCACATCTATTTATCCGCCATTTCACCATTTCCAACAACAAATCATCGAAAACAACAGAAGGCGCCGAGATGCATCCTCACCAATGACGAACGGCAGGCGAGAAATGAGGGCGACATCATTGGGCATGTCGAGAGTGGGGCATGGTCCTGGCGTGCCAGGGCAGAGCATGACGGGTGGGATCTAGAGTGCCGGGCCATCAGCGCTGGCTCCGGGGTCGAGGGCGATGCCGGAGGGCAGGGAGGGCCATTGGGGCAGGGCTGGATGGGCGGGGGAGGGAGGGCCGCCATGGTGGGGCGGGGGAGGGAGGGCCACCGGGGCGGGGCGGGGGAGGGAGCTTCACCGAGGCACGACGGCTGCGGCGAGAGAGAGAGAGAGTGCCCAACGCTCGTAATGGTTAAGTCCCATTCTCCTCGTCGTCATGTGCCCAGATCCAGAGCACACGATAAAGAGACAAAAGAGAAGATTTGCCGTGTACACATGATAAAGAGCATTATAAATAAATTACCTTGTTTCACCTGTTGGCCATGTGCCCAGATCCAAAGCACACGACAAAGTGGCTATTTGCTATGTGCCCGACCCATGTGCACACGACAAAGAGCATTTAAAAAAAAAATTGAACACATAATGTTTCATGAATATAATGTTTGATTTTTTTTTTGAAAACCAAGATAAAGCCTCAATCAAATGAATATGAAATTGGCAAACACAAAATTCTATTATTTCCTATACTTATAGGTGAAATTCAATTTATAAAAATTAGAACTATATAATTATAGTTAATACATCAAAATTTTCAAACAAATCCGAAAAAATACCAAAAATTAAGATGAGACATTCTATGTTGTCTATTGTGTACAGAAGAAGTCTTGAAGTGAAATTCTAATTCGAACGTTATTATGTCTACGAACCTAACCACATCTTCTCTATTTTCTATAGATTTTATTCTGGGAACCTTCAGTGTACGTGACAAATTATGCAAAGCCAGCACAACTATTTATCACAGACTTCGTTTATGATAAAAGTATCTACATACAAATATCGTGAATTTCAAACTTCATTTTGATTTTATATAATTTAAATACTATTTGACCTTACATTCGTGGTAATGTTTCGTGCATACGATTTTGAAAATTTTATTTCAACTACTCAATAAGGCCTTATACTGCCCTCAATATCATGAATATCATTTTTTGACTCATTTTATACTATTATTTTATGCGCTTGCAGTTCAAATCTGAATTATACGAAAAATCTTTTGAATGAAATAAATTGGTTAAATATAGTAAACAGCGAGAAATGCCCCAAATTGGAAGATAGGGTACCAAGCAATGTGTGTGGAGTGGAGAAAAAGTTTTAGAGGTAAAGGAAAAACTTTTCTTTTTATTTGTGGTATGCCTTGCAAAAGGGCACGACAAAGAGAGCCAGGAGAGGGGCACACGACAAAGACAGAAGTTTATCGTGTGCCAGGAGAGGGGCACACGACAAAGCATAGGCGGCAGGTGCCTTTCAGCTCATTTGGTCACATTTGTCATGTGCCCGCTAGGAGGCACACAACAACCACTAACGGTTGGGGTCGTGCCGGTGCCAAATCCTGACGGCCGGTGTTTGCCGTGTGCTGTGTTGCAAGGCACACACCATATAGCGTGTTTGTCGTGTGTTCACTTCCGGACTCACGACAAAGAGCAGTTTTGCCATTTGTTACATGCTTAGCGTGCGCTCCACATTTAGGTGACGGCAAAAGGACTCTTTGACGTGTGTCCGGCGGATTGCGCATGGCAAAGATTCTCGCACATGACAAACTCTCGGGTTCTTGTTGTGAAAGGTTGCATGCCTTCTTATATCCTTTTGTTTCTTATCTATATATGTAGTATTTTTTTCTTCCTGTTTCCTAGCTTTTTTTTCCTGGAATGGAACACAATGTGTGTATTCGAGATTTGTAGTACAGAATCTTCCCATTGTTGTTCGGAACATAACTAGCACTTTAGATAGTCCTATGATTATGAAAGACGCCACGCTGTAAATATTATATTTGAAATGCCAAAATGCTTGAAAACCACAAGAACTTCTATGGTGGGTCATCCATAGTACCAACACATTGAAGCGCCGCTAAATGTAAATCATATGTTTAATAGATGGCTACAAGGAGTGAAAAAGAAACTTTTATACCAATCTTTAGTTTGTTGGGCAATTTGACTTAGTAGAAATGACATTGTTTTTAACAAGGTACGAGTTTTCTCTTGCATGCAGGTGCTATTTAGGGGAATATATTTAAAAGTGCATCTATGCCCATAGTGAGTTTTGGTATATTGTATGACAACGTAATTGAAGGTTAATCATATTTGTGAGTATATGAGCAGGTTTTACGTGAAGAAATTACATTGCATATCTATAAATGACTATAATCAATGTTGTGTAAATTATGTAAGAAAAAATAGACCTATGTGATGAAAAGAAGATGTGTAAAATAAATATGTCCATGTAAGAAATACTATGACAAGTCAAGTATGAAATGAAAATAGGACATGTATATCGATTATATAAGTCGGTCTCAACAAGTTAGTGATTTTGTCATATTCAAGAAAAGAAGTGATCAGGTACTATTCTTTATGGCATTAATCTCAGGAGCAACTTGATCAAATAAATACTTCAAAGAAGAACTTTAAATGATTGCATAAGGATGATACAAAGTTGTGTATGGCTCAAGATAGAAAGATGGTGAAGGATTGGCATGACTTGGCCGCGACGGGCCACACAAAGGAGAAGGGCAAGACAGAGTTTTGACGCCAAGGAACCTAAGTAATGGTGAATGATAGGTGGATCTAAAATCATGACGAACCGATCAAGCTATAAGTAGTTATACATTTCCAAGTATCAATTATTATTGGAAGATGAAGTATGAAGTGACTTGTGAACCAAAAGTGGAAATGTCATCACATGGATTAAAAAATTCCAAGTCACAAGCTCTAGGTGATAACGCTCAATGATAAGCACATATGGCAGTCCTCACAAAGCATAAAAGAGAACAAGTAGCAAAGTTCATATTTATGCAAGCTCAAGTAGAACAATTGTCCATTTATTTAATCTTGAGTTAGGCATGCCGTTCTATCAAGAAGAACGTTGCATGGTTCACTTACAATGTCTTAATGCTCAAAGAAAAACCCAAGTGAGATGAGAGAAACACAATGGCCACACAAGACACCAACCACACTAACTCTAGAGAAACCGAAGGGTCCAGTTTGGGAAAATGGAGGCACCAGTTTGGTTTCAAATCTCTAAGGCTAGTTCTGAGAAACCGAAGGGCCCGATTTGCAAAATCGATGGTGAAGGACCGAGAAGGCGCTAGAGAGGGGGGGGGGGGGTGAATGGGAACCAACTAAAATTCTTCACAAGAACTTGGCCTATATCCCAATTACTACCCAAACCAACCTCTAACCAAATCACCAAGATTACACACACCAACTTGTGATATGCTAACCCTAGGAATGACTCAAACCAATAGGACACATAGCGGAAGCTCAAGAGGGACAAAAAGGGAAACAAGGAAGATCCAAGAAATCGCAAAACTGAGTTTGACAAAAGTTCCATGGTGACCAACGGAAGTTCCAAAGTCTACGACAAAGGTTCTATCACTCACGGAAGTTCTAGGCAACAGAAGTTCTATCACTCACAGATGATTCATGGTCCTTGAAGGAAGTTCCGTCATGGTGACGAAAGTTCTGTCTGGATAGAACAGCAGCTCCATTTCAGAAAGAAAATTGCCAAAACCCTATCAAACGAACTCAAAAAATCACGAAATTTGGATCAGATCATCCAAAATACATCACGAATCTCCTCTAAAGAGATCCACAAAAATAGCACAAGGAATCGTCACAAATTTCAGATCTTGTGCTAAGAACACCAAAAGGAAGAACTTGGAGAAATATACGAAATTGAAGGTGCTCGTGCATTTGATTCGGTCAAGGACCTATATAGGGTTGTTCTAGCACATCATAGCACCAAGATCCCCCAAGAAATCCATTCCAAAACTCACTCAAGATCGAGATCAAAAAACACCACGAAAATAGCTCCAAAAATAGAGAAAAAGAGAAATTTGGGATTTAGAGAGAGAGGAAGAAATTGACCACGAATTTGAATCGCATATCATTGATTCATCAAGTCAAGATACATGGATACATGGCTAGGAAGCCACCCTCTTCCTCCTACTATTTGGAAGAGAAAAGTTTGTCTCTCACACACACTTTCCCCTCCACTAAAACATGAAGACCTCTCCTAGCACTTTGAATGGAACCCTAACACAAGGCTAATAGAAAAGAGAGGCACCTCTTCCACCAGCCCTACCTCTCCTTATATAGGCCTAGGGTCCTATTGTCCAAAAGACCACACTACACTTGACCTACATAACATTCCCACCTACCACCGGGGGCAAACTTGCCAATCTCTTTTTCCTTCGCCCAAAAACCATCAGGCCCTTCACATCTTTACTTCGCCTCGATGGAAGGTTCATAATGGTGCCATGTGCACCTCCAATCACCGCCATCGGTTGTAAGGCCCAAACCGGGAAACTGCCTTGCATGCTTCTCAAAGCGTGACTTCTTGATGTTGACGCGTGTCACCTTGTCTTGTGATCCTGACCTCCGGCATGTCTCTCCCGGTCCCTGTCCATCAGGACGCCTTGTCACTTGCACCAGCAACCCGCTCACCTTGACTTGGTCAACACACCGTCTTTATCACCACCACGGTTTTGAGGCTCAACCGTGAAACCGTCCATGCTTCTTGTCGCTCCACGTGTACGGTGTAGATCACCCTTTGACTTCAATGGACATTCTGATCATCGCCCCAAGTCGAGTCCATTGACCTACACATCATGAGACAAGCAAACACATTTCCCTTCTCCTGCAATTTCACCAATACCTCCACCAACTCTGATTAGTCATAGCTATAGCAATGCACATATCCATGCAATCCCTAATTTCCCGCATTTCAACTCAAACACAAATTCCGCCAAAGTCAATTACTCATCACATATTGCAAACCATTTCACTTATCCCCATGGTTTCTCAGGAGGGTCCGGTTTTGACTGGTTCAGTGTAACAACTAGTGTTGGGAGGACAAATATAAATACTTTCCTCCCCCTCCTTTGGAAGCTACTGATTGCATGTATGAAGGAAATATGTGCAAAGCCTTGTAGAACTCTCCCCAAACTCATCTTTGTGAGGTTTGAGTGATTTGTGAGAATTCATAAGGATTGGGTTGAGAGATATTGAGATTGTGAGCACAAAAGAGAAGATCCCACACTTGAGCATTTGAGCATTGTGTTGTGTTGACGGTCATTAAATACCAATTTCCATTGTCAATATAGCCACAAATAAGGGAGGACTTATCATTTTGTACATGCATGTTAGCTAGGAATAATAAGATTCCACTTGTCCTTGGAGATTTATGTGCATGTAGAGAATATATACAAAAGGAGTGGAGAAATGGAGCAAGATCCGGGAGAGTATCATTCCAGCCAATGGGACAGTGACAACTAGACATCACACGGATCAGACTCGTGGCTGCTCGGGATTCCTACAAAAGCACCAACTTAAAACACAAGAGGACCCACCTACAAGCCACCCTAAGGAAGCACAAACCGACAGGGCCCAGTCTTGGTCGGCCGACCAGGTCTTGAGCCCATTTCAGGTGAGCTTCTACGTGTCAACTCCCGAGCTCCATTGAAAGGTCGGTGCATGGTAGTTTCGTGGTGGTTACGCCTCAGTACCGACTTATCCCCACTACAAATCGAAGGGGAGATCTCCACTCCAACACACACACCAAGAAGAGTCCATTCTCTAGCATTACACGTAGTCCTTGATCTAGTCTTGGGTATAGTTCCACACTATGCCTCTCTAGTAAGATTTGTTCTTTTCATTAATAGAATTATCTTCTTTACTCCTTGTGCTTTATTTATTTATACTAGTGTGATAGTCATGTGCCTTTTATGTGATTGTTGCCTAGTCATGTTTGGTTGCTTTATGCTTCACATACTCGTACTAGTCAATCTATGCTTTTGCACTTGTTCAATGCATAATGTGGTTATACATGCTTTAGTCCATAATGTTAATTCATAGGGTTAATGTTATGTGAGCTATAGTCTTTATCTTGATGATCTGTAGGGTTGAAGTTATGCATGTCCTAGCCCTTGACTTCTTGATTTGTAGGGTCAGAGTTATGCATTCTTGTCGGTGTTTCGATCACTGGCTAGTACAATTTGTTCTCAGGGTGCGTGCTTTAGGCTCGGTAATGGCTTAGTAAGAGGACATGGGGGGTTATACTGGTTTGGGGTAAGCCCCTACGTCCAGTTCTTGGGCCTGCTCGTGTTACTTGCTCCGGAGTTGAGTACAATGGTGGTGAGAGAGGAGGGATGCTCCACATCTCGGGTGCGATTAAGGATGGAGTGCTGTGTTGTTGGGTTGAAGATTCTTTCGAAGAAGAAGAGGGGCTTCCCCTTTATATTCTGAGAGGATGGGCCCATTTAGAGAGAGAGAGAGAGAGAGAGAGAGAGAGATGGCGATCTACACGTGCGTAGTTGTTGGAGGCATGCTGGAGAAGGTGAAGCCCCTGGTCGGTGGCGTGGTCTTCAGTCTTGGCAATCCCATCGCACAACCTATCTTCCATCGTTAGGTCACGTGCTTCCCGTCACTGTTGATGGCGTGCATCGTAGGGCGCGGCGTGATGCATCATGGGTGCGGTCATGTTATCTGGCAGGGTGATCATCATCACTGTCCGTCGACTGTCCTGTACCACCGCTGTTGAGAGTGTCATCGGGTGATGGCATCATCGAGAGCCCTGCCACGCCTACTTATGTCAGCAGGTGTGGGCGGTGATGGGGTTGGCGAGGCGTACAGGAGGATTTGATCCCCTGATACTGTGGGAGCACAATGGGTATGGCATTTAAGACCGAGCAGTTGGCAGTTGAGCATTACTGACTCGATCACTCTCCTCCAGTTGGGGTTAGGACACTGGGTCAGATCTTCCTAGGCCCGCTTGGGGTTGGGATCTATCATGTCCCGACAGGGTAATCGAGTTTCCCCATTCCACCATTTCTGGTCTCGTCCTATCAAGGCTTGGACTTCTAGTTTGAGGGTCGGAGGTGGCGAAGCCTATCTGTTGACTGTGTGGGTCCTATGATGGGAGGTCCCAACCCCTTCTACGGGGTCGAGCAGGACGATGCGCTAAAGGGTTGGGCACGGCGTGTCGCTCGACCCCCACCAAGCGGTCAGATGAAGTATGGCCGGTTCCTGTCTGCCTAAGGGTCGAGTGAGTCGGGAGCAGGATGTGACTCTCACGGCTAAGGTGGAATTGTCGTGTGAATGTTTTTCAGGTGGGGCCCATTCGGGCTATCCCTTGGTTTTTAGGGAGTGCCATGTGGCACCCCGGTATTTCCCCTTGATAGTAGCCCCTGAGTCCCTAAGCGACTTTTTTATGAAACTCGCACCTCAGCTGGATGCAGCTGTAGCAGGTTCTTTTGTTGCCAGAGAGGTGCACACGAGCACACCCGTCGGGTGTAGCCCTGAGCCAGAGAAGGAGTCCGTATGGACTCATATTTTGGCTTTATTTATCGGACGTGATTTGCGAGGGCGTTGTGGAGTCTATGACCTCTGTGGCTCAGGCCTCGGGCAGAGCGGGCGGCATGGCGCGCTCGTATATGGGGGTGGCCCCGGTCTGCAAAGTCACTACAAAATGTCTCGATGTGCTTTGTCTAAAAAGGCATGACATGATGCTACCTGAGTGACAGGCTCCTTGTTTTCTTTCAGCGTGCGGCGCACAGGGGCATCTCCCGGTGGGTCCCCGATCTGACACGCAGGTCGCCCGGGAGGCCTTTAGTCATCGACCCGGCTTGAGGTGGGCTCTCCATTGGGCAGGATGCTATGCGTGATGCTGCCGGTGGTGTCAGGTCCTTGTCCTCATGTGGCATGCTGGTGCCTCATTTTGAACTGCCTCGGACTCATCGCCCGGGCAGAGTATCAGAGGACACGACCTGGCTAGGCTATTGAAGGACGCGGCTGGGTTGCGTGCCGCCTCACCCTCATGCCTAAGGCTTACACACCAAGCTCCAGAATGCCCAAGGCGCGAGTAGCTCCCGCTTAGTAGACCGTTGTTTTTATGGCCTCCGAGTATGACGATGCCTTTGGTGACAGAGACGGGATGGAGATCCGCTGGCGCTAAGTTTTCAGCCGTTCCGGTATGGCCGCTTTGTCGGCCGTGAGGAGGTTGGCTCAACTTCAGTTATGTCCTCCCCTTGATCGGGAGAGGTGGAGTTAAAGGGGACCTCGCATGGTAGGTTTCCATGGCTTATTAGGTCCCATTGTGTTCGTCCTTGGCGGCATCTGTAGGAATGGGGTCAAGATGAGGCGCCGGACCGGGTTCCCTACTAGCGTAAGGGTGTTTAGTCCCAAGAGGAGAGCTCCAGCAATAGCTGTATGGCACGGCCGAGCTGTTCGCCTTCCTTGTTGAGGGAAAAGGCTGGCCTCATATGAGGGCATCTTTCTCCGATGACAAGCATCACAGGTGCTTCACCTCGTATGTACCCGCCGTGGTGCGGGTACCGCCCTTCCTTTCATAGTACACCTCTCGGGTCGACTCTTTTTTCTCGTTCCCTTTGTTTTCGAGCCATTGGGACTCGCCTTTGTAATAAGGGGAGAAAGGGAGAGAGTTTTGTACAAGTTGGCCTTTCACGGTCTTGTTAGGGAATAATGAACTATGACCCTGTCGTTAGGTCTAGTTTGGCGATGTCGACCCTCATGTCTCCGCTTGATGTGGAAGGATCGATCGAGGGGTCGTTCCGACTTTTTTTGTTTTCTCCTTCTGCGTCCCATTCGTGGGACGAAGGATAGATCCGGGCCATGTTTTTTCCTTGATGGCTAAAACACGGTTGTTCGGCCATTCCCCATCGACGGGATCCCAGCGGACCAGCTAGTGGGTGATCTCATAAATTCGTCTTTCCTACTCGACTGGTTAGGTCACGATGGCTAGCTGCCTCTCTTCGAGGAGATACCAAGAGATGAGTCAGAATGGGACTCAAATGCTACTCCGCGATGCCCACGACCCTCGGGGGTCAGGATATTGGGCGTTGTGTGTGCCCATCGCTCGTGCCCCTCACTCTATCTTGCGTTCTCAGCAGTTGTTGAACCCCTTCACGGGACCAGCCTTAGAACCATGGTGCCACCAGGCCGTCGAGGCAATTGCCCCTTATCCCATCTTACTTGTGTCGCCCATCCCATGGCGGGGTCGTGCGACTCGTCTCATGCTTCCTTTGTCCTTGCTCGCCAGGGAACTTGACATGATGTGGTCTGGTCAGTGGGACCCACACATGTTACCTATTTCAGTGCTCGGAGGACGGCGTGGGGCTTGAATGGGCCTTGCGTGGCCGTCCCCAGTCCGTGAGTAAATAGGAAGGGGTTGGATGAAAGCGATTTACCTGGTGCTTGCATCGTGGTGGTCACGGGTAAGGCGCGCGGCCGTTCCATCTTTCATGTCACGGCAGTTGAGGGAGCGCTTTTCTGCCATTGTGGAAGCAATGGTGGGGTCCGTGGTACGCGGGGCCATTCATGGAAGTCGAGGAGTTTTCAGAGCGGTGGGTGGGTGGTGTTATGAAAGCACGTGGGACGCCGTGCCCGCGTGAGGTGCGGAGTGGGAAGTTAAGAGATTCTTCACCTGGTGGGCGGATTTCTCACAGTCCGTTTTGATTGTGCGCTGGGTGTGGACCTCCTATTTAAGCCATTTGACACCAAGGCCTCCTACTTCCTTCCGCTCGCGTCGCTTCCATGCTTTCGCCTTCCTTTTTGCTTCCCTTTCGCTGTTTCTTGCCACTGTCTTGCCGCCACCATGTCGGTCTTGTCTTGGTCCACGGTGATGAAGAATGAGCTTGAGGGGCTCGTCTAGATCGGACTCCTCACCCCCCTCACCGTGGCGGTGGAGTGGATCGTGCCGGGGAACGAGCCACGGTCGGAGCCCCCGACGGGCTACGTGGTTTTGTTCATCCCCTTTCATGAGCGGGGGCTAGGAAGGCCGGCACACGACTTTCTCAGGGCTCTGCTCTACCACTACAGGGCGGAGCTGCAGCATCTAAATCCCAATGGGGTTCAACACATCTCGGCCTTCGTGGCTTTGTGTGAGGGGTTCCTTGGCATCCGCCCAACTTCAACCTGTGGTGCCACTTCTTCCTCACTGTCTGCATCCGGCGCAAGGCCACCGGCGCCGATTCGCTCCCCTGCACCATTGGGTTCGTGGGTATTTGGCTTCGCATTGACTGCTCGGGTGAGTACATCCAGATGCCCACTCTGACCACCCACCCCGGGTGGCATAGGAGGTGGTTCTACCTGCACAATGAAGAGTTGCGTCCCCTCCCCGAGTACACTGGGCGTGACATCGCCAAGGCCCCAAGCTAATGGAAGTGGGGGAAAGGGAAGAAATGGATCGGGAGTGCACTCGCTGCCATCACCCACCTGAAGAGGTCCGGGCTCGATGGAGTGGGAGTTGTCGGGTGGTAACACAAGAGACGGTTCGCGCTGCTGTGTCATCGCAACCTTCCGATGTACCTCATCGATGGCGACAACCGCGTGGTGTCGGGCAACATGATGGCGGAGGAGTTGCTGCCCGATGCCAAAGTGGCAAAGCAGGTGAAGGCAGCACTAGGCCCATCTGCGCCGGCTTGGCCCGTTCTGGTTGCTCCGTCGATGTGCCCCAACCCACAGGCGGTCGATGTGTTAAGGATTTGTTCTCTCCTCTTCTTAATTCTAGTTGTGGTTTGATTCCGTTGTCTTCTTCTCACTTTCGTGCCTTTAGTCCCAATGGGTGTGCGTCATCTGGACCCCCTCCCACAGGCTATTGGAGGGATTGGTGGATCAGACAGCCAACCGTTTCAGGGACATGGAGCAGCGGGAGGCCAGGCGGGAGGTGAGGAATGTGACAGCCAAGTTGAAAATTTTGGATTTCCTTAAAATTAATAAAAACCCTACAAACAAAATTTTGGAAGCGGATTAATTCCTTTAAAACATAGGCCAAATAATTACATCAGAGTTATGAAAATGATAAAATACAATTTTGGGCCAGAAGCCAGACTTTTATTCCATTAAGAAATCCATCAAATATTTAAATTAAACCTAGAAATGATTTAAATTTAATTATTAATTCCAACTAAATAAATTGTTTTCTGGCCAGTTCGACTTCACTAATAAATTTCCCATGTTCTAAAAGGCCCAAATATAAAATTTTATTCCATTTAGAGGCCTACTGCTTTAGAGAATTGAATAAAACTGTGTTAGGGACCTTTTTGTAAACAATTCGAAAGGTGGAGGACCCTCGGACAAAATTCCCGTCGTCTTCTCCCTGGCGTTGGCCAATTCCCGCGCGCCTGTGCCCGTGCCGTCGTGTCTGCCTGGCCGCCCCTCGGGACTCAATCCCGCACCCCCGTGCCTCCCTATTTGCCGTCGCCACATCACCGCTGTAGACCAAGTTGCTAGCCTTTTGCCCTACCCGAAGCCGGCGTAGCCCTGCCGCCATGGCCACTGGCTAGAGCTCCACGATTCCCAGCTCCGGTCCGCTCCCCGTTGCCCGGCAGCCTAAGAACCCACACGCGCACCAGTGCAGACACGCCCCGTCGCTAGCTGCCGAGAACCCCGGTCTCCTTCGCCTCTGCCCAAGGCCTCGCTGCTTTGCCGCATCGCTTTGACCTCTGCCGCGCTCTCCCTGCTTCTCCATGATTTCCGACCGATTCCTGCGGACCCGGCCACTCCCGCCCGTGTGACCACGACCGGTCACCTCACCCTGCCCTCCTCCCCTCCGCACGCTACTACCAGCCAAGCGCGCGAGTCGCTTTTGCCTCCCCTAGGCACCAACGGCTCCCAGCCACCGGACAGCACACAAGACCGAGCGCCACTCCTCTGTGAATGCGGGCCGCTCAAAGCTAACCCTGCCCGCCTATAAAAATCCCCTCCCCTCTGCTCTTCTTCTGCGTTCACTGCCTCGCCATTAACCGAGCAAGCTCGAGCTTGAGCCCCGCCGTCTCCACAGCTCCCCGAGCCCAACCGAAAGCACCAACGCATGCGCCTACTCCCCTTCTACCTCCTCTCGCACCAGCTTGGTCGAATTCGTGCGCGCATAGGTTGAATCAAAGCAAAGCTAGAGGCGATCCCCTCCGGTGACTCCCTCCGTTGTTGGCCGGAATTCACCCAAAATAGTGAGTCTCCTTGCCTCCATTCTCTTCGCACGCAAGCGCAAACCATCTACGCGCTTCCCTGACCTGTTTCTCCTTTGTTCCTCCACTCGAGATTGCCGGCATGGCGCTTTTCCCCAGCTGAACCCCTCTGCGTCGCCGTGTCCGAGCCACCTCAACAACGAGCTCCCCCTTCTGACCCTCCTCGATGAACACCGACAAGATGCTGGCCATTCCCCTGCCCCCGTGATGCTGTAGGAGCCAGCCGAGTTTGATTTGGTGCCCCGCAGCTTGCACGTGATGTCGCCGGACATCAGACTTCCACCACCTCTGGCCCCGCCTTGCTGTGCTGAGCATTTCCCAGCTATCACGGCGAGCTTCCAACCACCCTAGCGCCCTACGGCGAGCCCTCTGGCGAAGCCCCTACGTCGCTGACCTGTGCCCACTGGCAGCCTCGCTGGCAACCCACGTGGCTCCCACGTGGCCCGACGTGGCACTGACGTGTTTAAGTTAAAACTAGATTAATTACAGAAAAACTGCTAAAACTTCTAAAACCCATAGAAAATTCATATTAAGTCCAAATGACCTCAAACCAATTTTGCTAGTTTCCTAATAATGTGCGTCATTTTAGTAAAATGATAACCAGCTGTCTCTGTTAATATATTTTAGTTAATTAAATAACTTGTATAAACACTAATTAATTCCTTAATAATTCTAGGAATGGAATTTAATTCTAATCTTTTGCATACACTGTTAATCCATACTAATACACCACCCTGATTTTTGGTTAAGTTAATTTTCCAATATTTCGTACTTTATTAATTATGTAATGCTTTAACTTGAATAAATGCTAGTAAATAAAATAATAAGATCCAAAGGCTGTAACTTGGTAAAAATGAAGTTCATACATGTCTCTGTACATGATAAATCACTCAAGTCCAGAATCATTTGTTTACTATTTTAATTGCTTATTTGTTTCTAAAGCTATAACAACCCTAATTAAATGATTAACACACATAAAATAATGAAACTCTAATTTGTTTCTTGAAGCATATGGCTTCGAGAACTTGTTAATAAGGTTGTTAGCACCAAAACACTAATGCATTGTTGATCAATAGGTAATGACACTCAGGAGCAGGACCCCAACGTCCAGCAGGACAAGAGCCTGAAGAGCAAGAGACTGTAGTTGATAACACTAGCATGGATCTAGGCAAGCCTCGATTTGCATTAGCCTCTTTATAAAGTTTTGCTAGTTTATATCACTACTAGTGTCTATGTTTAATTGTTGCATTAGGTCATAGGAGTGGATTGGAACCCACCTTGCATGTTCCCCAAATGACCTATATTGCTATTATTAGAAACTTGGTAGGCTCGGTACTGAACTGCTATGCTTAGCAATGAATAGTCTCGATAGAAATTATTAGTATGGAATAGTTTGACCACTAAATTTGAACTTATAAAACAAGTTTACTTTGATGTATGGCCGGGCAGGGATTATGCATGTGTGGGTTTGCAGCAACACATGGGTGTCGACTGCGGTAGCCCTGTCTTGCCCACCCTAGGACCCGTCCGTGATCGGCCCCTTGATCAAGTTTTGAATGGTACCGAATGCATGCTAGTTTCATGGGCACTAGTAAACCAATGTAGCATTAAAGGTCGCTTACATCAAGGACGATTAAGGTGTGTTGGTCTTATGACCCCTCGGCTGCTGGAGTGGGTGGTCCATGCCGTGAAGTACTGTTGGCAGGACGGCCTGCCCACTCGACATCACCACACCCGGGCCAGGATGTGGGTGGTTTTTTTTTGAAAGGTTGCCATATACGAGCTGGTGTAAATCGATTGCAATTATTGTCCCTCGCAGTAATGAGTACCGCTTGTTCACTGAGTCGTCACGTAGTTGCACATGATAATATGGATATGGATTTGTGTTGGTTATTGCTGATTATTATTATTGCTCTATTGTTGTATTCACTTTATGTATTGTTTTATTATCTTATTGTTGTAACTAAAGTCACATTTCAGCTCAATCCATTTAAGTTGACAAATAAATCTTGATAGAACTAATAGGTTGCTTAGTGCGAGCCCTTTCAAACAAGCCACCTATTAGAGCCATTGCATGTCTAGGTTTTGATGGGTAAGTCTTACTGAGTAATTAGTACTCAAGCTTTGTGCCTCTGTGATTTTTAGGTACTGAAGAAATAGAGTTGCCTGTAGATGTGTTGCCTTGGGACGTGCAAGTCCCTGAGGGTTGGACTGCCCACTGGGAGTCTGACCTTCCACCACAGTGACTGTTGTGTGCTGCTAGAGTGATGGTTCCTCGGGCATGAATCATCACTATGTTGTATCATCGAGCTCGTAGTTCTTATCATTATTTTGCTTCCACTGTTTTTGAAACATCATGAACTTGTATTTCCACTGCACTTTGATGTAATAATTAAACTTAAATATTGGATCATTGTTGTATTATCAAGTGTCTGCATTATTAGCACCTTCGGGACCTCGATCCTCCGGGAAGGGGTGCCTCAGCTGGTATCAGAGCCATGGTCCATGATAATACAACAATTAAAACGTATTTTCAAAAACTACAATGTTACATGTGAGGATACGTTAGTATTGCCCCTAGTAGTTATTTAGGGTTGGTGACAATGCTAACAGGTTATGCTTGAGTTGGCTTTTATTTAGTTTTTCTTTTTGCATTTAAACTTCGCTCGCAAGGACTGTGGCTTTGCGGGACGATTCCTTCCATGAATCACTGCCTACATTTTTCATTTTTGGCTCCTTGACAAGTGTTGGAGCGTAGAGTTCACTCACGAGGGCTATGGTTTCGCGAGACGGTTTCTTCCATAAACCGTGCCAACTTTTCTTAGTAATGCTCATCATGATAGGTTTATGAGCATTGGTTCGCTTACGAGGACCGTGGTTTTGCAAGGCGGTTCGTTCCATGAACCATTGTAGAATTACCCTTATTTTTGTAGTTTCTTTTAATTTAATGTACTGTTTCTGCAATGAGTTTTTCTACAGGTACACTAACACCGTGATGAGTGCGGGTCGTCACCAGATTTTTGTGCCGCTAAGTACCGGCAATATAGGTGTGTGTTGTGAGGCACGATAGGTAAATAAATTGAGAATTTTGCATCATGCATTCCTTATAACTTAAATAAAATTTTGTTCTCTCCTTGCTCACCCACCTCTGAATAAAAATCTACAAGTTGTCGAGCAAAAATTTCAACTCTTAAGTCCATTTGTTAAGATAACAACCATCTATCAATTCCTGTTTTCAACACATCCCTGAACTTACAAAATCCATAACTGGAGTTTCACTTAGAATTTGGAGGTGTATGAACCCAATCTGGAAAGCCTTAGAAGTCTATTTTCATTTTCAGTAGGTCCCAACCTCTAATAATTTTTCCTCTGTCCAGTAGAGTCGAAATACTAGGCCCCTGTCATCCGGAAATTAAATCTGTCAACCAGAACTTGTTAAAATCATAAGACCAGTTTTACTTGGAATTTTTGGGAGTATGAATACAATCTGGAAAGCTATGAAAGTCTACTGTGATGTAAATATGGCCTGATCTTCCGAGAGGTGAAGGGATAAACTCAAATTTGGGGAACTCGGCGTCGACGACCCGGTTTGAATCAGACATGATCCAACCCCGCAACCGTTACACCAAGCACAACTTGATTGTTCCTGCAAGTGAAATCGAGAACACAAGCAAGAGAGGATAAACACACAATCTGAAATTGCAAATATGGATGAAGCGAATCACAAGAAAAGGTTGAAGCTCTGAACACAAAAAGACTAATCGCCACAGTGATGGAGAACAAGAACTGGGGCCCTGGATTACTGTAAAAGGACTTGTCACCACAGTTACAATAATTCGATCAAGTTTCTCTCTGGAAAACTGAACTAAACAAAACCCAAAACTAAAAGACGGCGGCTACTAAGTTTATGTATGAAACAAAGACATCCTAGGGTTGGGGGCGACCAGGGGGGGCACCCACAACATGGGCTTAAGGCCCGACATGATACATGGCCAAGTTGGCCCAAAATAGGTGACACAACACCTTGTCATGGTCACATATTATGACTCACGACCCTTCTGGTGCTAGAACCAGGACCAAAATGACGGCGTCGTCGTCCCCTTCCCAACGCATCAAAGAACGCCTTGTTTGGACGTCGGATGTGGGAGATATCATCAAAACCATGAAGGGGTGTCGGCTAAATCCGAGATGAACATGGCGACCGAGTTGGTGATGACTTGTAACTTGGGAAAGGCCATGATATGCGCGTATCCAGCATGGTGATGTCCTCATCATACTGTAACATGGTGCCAAGCACCAGTTCAGGAGATTTTGTTTTCTAGACACAATATTCAATTTCTGACTGCTGCACAGTCAAGACCGAATCTGTTTGAAAACCTGTCTCCGTATTATTACCCCTTAAGGCTAGAAAATGTGAACTAAAAATTTGTTTCTGTATTTCATGAAGTTGTACATGAAATGCACCTTAATTGAAAGAAAATTCTGACTTATTCAGATTTCACCCTTGTAGATGACTGAAAACAATTTCCAAGCTCCACCAGGTTGGGAAATCACCGACGGTCTGGACATCCCTGGGATGACTCAACTCTTTTGGAGTGTCCTTCAGGGTTATGAACATGATATCCCTCCTACCTATGTTGGAAAGACCATTGAAGAGAATGGACTCACTTCCTGTGTAATCCATATTGCAGTTCCCACCAACTATTCCTTCCTACTGGCATGGGAATCATGGACTATCAGTGTCTCTGGAGTAGACCTACTCACTACTTGGAGTGTTGCTGCCTTCAAAGCCCTCACTCTGTTCTGTGATGTCCGCAAGCATGAAGTCACTGGAACACCGGTAACCTTGTTGTCAATTGATAATATGGAGGATCTTGAGTGGAACCGTCGCCTAGATTTTGTCTTCGACCCAAACCACCCACTTTATCGTCCAGTGCTACATATGGCAGAGTGTTATGGACTCTCCCTATTTGACACATGCAGGAACTTGTACCGTCAGCTGGACATGTTTTGGGCCGCACTTCGGCTTTCTGAAATAGAAAAGTAAGCCAAGATTCTGGAGATTGCAGAATTGAACCAGCAAATCTAAGCGAAGAATCAAGAGATGGATATGATCATCGACGAGCGTGACCAAGCCCTTGGAGATGCAGACGTAATGGAGTCTAAATTGCAGGAGCTTCAAGTCGAATTTGACGCCTTCAAGGCTACCCACCTCCCCATCATGGATAACTAGGATGAGATCCCTATGGAGTATGGAGAGCAAGTGAATGAAGAGATGGAGGAAGCAATTAATGTCGATGTAGGGATGATGGAACCAGGAGAGCCAGAAGAACCGTTGGAACCGCTAGAACCCAACGAGCCAATAGTCATAGACCAGGAGTAGATGATTGGTCGTGTATGAGCCATAGTGTGTCCGCAATACCATAGTTAGGCGTCGACACATGTATGGATGAATTAGTGTGATGTTATCCTTTTTAGCAACCATGTACCCAACTTTCAATTGTGAAAATGCTTGTCATTTCTTAAGACCTTAAAGCACCCTTGCAAACTTTTACACATATGTCCTATGGAAGAATGTTAAGAAATGACTAATGTGTAGAATGTAAATTGCAGCATGGTGCGAACTCGGAATCAGGATGATCTTGAGAGCTCTCAGCAGGGAGCTAATAATCAGCCTTCATTGGCCAATGTTTTGGCTGCCGCGCTCCACCGACAGCAGAACAACTCTGAGTTGCTCTACCGATTGGTTGATATCACATCCCACTTTGCTGGCCATGGGGGCAACCGCAACAACAACCAGCCCCGATAGTGCACTTACTCAGACTTTTTGGGCACGCACCCGCCGACCTTCGAGCGTGCCAGAGATCCTCTGGACGCCGACCACTAGCTGCGTTAGACCGAGTCTAAGTTCGGTCTGCTCGACTGCACTGAGCACCAGAAGGTGCTATTCGCCGCCCAGCAACTCTAGGGCCCTGCTGGTGCCTGGTGGGCGAACTATGTCGCCTCACTACCCACTGGTACCCACGTCGAGTGGAATGAGTTCTGGACTGCCTTTCGAGCTCATTTCATTCCAGTCGGTCTTGTGCAGAGGAAGTTTCAGGAGTTTATGGATGTGAAACAAGGAGGGAGGAATGTCCTCTAGTATTCTGAGGCATTCAACCATCTTGCTTAGTATGCCACTGAGTATGTCAACACTGAGGAGAAGAAGAGGTATGCTTTCCTACGTGGCATGAATGCCGCCCTGAAGGAGCGTCTGACCTGGTAGACGACTGACACATACAATGATTTGGTCAATGCTGCTATTGTCCAAGAGAGTGTCATGCACCAAGTTGAGGAAGATGAGCGCAAGAGGAAGGCCCCCGCTAGTGCATCTGCTGCCCCGCAGGCGAAGCATTGCCTGGTGTACACTTTCCCGTCTGGACAGCGGTACCGGATGTCCCCACAACAGCAGTTTCAGCGCCCAAGTCCTCAGCAGCAGCAGTACTTCCCGCCCCGTGCACCACAGCAGCAGCAGTAGCACACTCAGTACCGTGCACCCTACCAGCAGCAGGGAAGTCAGAATGCATGTGCTCCACAGCCTGTTAGTCGTGGAGGCAACTACCCGTGCTACAACTGTGGTCGCACCGGCCACTTTGCTAGAGAATATTCAGCACCCCGGTTCAACAACAACAACAACAATCAGCACCCTCCATAGAGCAAGAAGATGAATGCACCGTCTCGTGGTGCCCAAGTGAACTACACCAGCGCTGAAGATATTTCTCAGGGTGACCCCGTGCTGACCGGTATGCTCTCACTTTACCGCCAGCCTGTTCTTACTCTTTTTGATTCTGATGCTACTCATAATTTTGTTAGCAGAACTTGTGTGCAAAAATATAATCTCCACACCACCATTATAAATCAGTGCTTTATTGTCTGATCTCCATCTGGGCAAATTCTAGCTAATGAAATAGTATACAAAGCTCCACTAGAAATCAACTAGAGAATCTACCCCACTGATTTTATCATGCTCCATAATCAAGAAATTGATCTAATTATTGGCATGATGTGGATGAAAACCCATAGAGCCATGCTTGGTATAGAGCCCCGTGTGGTTCATTTGGACTCTTTGTTGCATGGCCCCGACACACTTTGTCTTAGTGCTACTCCATCAAAAAGTCTAGTTGTTTATCAACTAGAAGGACCATGACTTGAGAACATCCCTATTGTCTGTGAGTATCCCAACGTATTCCTGGAAAATATTTCTGGACTTCCACCTGATCGTGAAGTGGAATTCAAGATTGAACTTCAACCAGGAACTTCTCCCATATCTTGACGACCATATAAGATGGCTCCAAATGAGCTAGCTGAATTGAAGAAGCAGTTGAATGAGTTGCTGGAGAAGAGATTCATTCACCCAAGTACTTCACCTTGGGGCTGTCCGGCTATTTTTGTGAAGAAGAAGGATATATCTCTATGGCTTGTCATTGATTATCGGCCTCTCAATAAAGTCACAATCAAGAATAAATACCGTTGCCCCGTATTGATATTCTTTTTGATCAATTGGTTGGTGCCAAGGTCTTTTCAAAAATTGACCTTTGGTCAGGTTATCATCAGATCAAGATCAGAGCAGAAGATATTCTAAAGACTGCATTCTCTACTAGATACGGACTATTCGAATACCTAGTGATGTCCTTTGGATTGACAAATGCGCCTGCCTATTTCCTGTACCTCATGAATTCAGTCTTCATACCAGAGCTGGACAAATTCGTGGTGGTATTCATTGATGACATTCTCATCTAATCAAAGTCCAAGGAAGAACATGCCGAACACCTTCGTATTGTTCTTCAGCGCCTACAAGATGACAAGCTATTTGCGAAATTCAGCAAGTGTGAGTTTTGGTTGGATCGTGTGCCATTCCTTGGTCATGTAGTATCTGCCGAAGGCATCTCTGTAGACCCAAGCAAGGTTCAAGATGTACTAGATTGGAAGCCACCGAAAACTGTCCATCAAATTTGTAGTTTCCTCGGACTAGCTGGATATTATTGGAGATTGATTCCCAATTTCTCTCAGTTGACCAAGCCCATCAACAAGCTATTGAAAAGGGATAAGAAGTTCGATTGGAGTGATGACTGTGAACAAGCATTTCAGAAATTGAAGACATTACTGACTACTACCCCAGTATTGGCTCAGCCAGACATCACCAAGCCATTTGACGTATATTGTGATGCGTCTGGAACAGGACTTGGATGTGTGCTCATGCAGGATGGTCATATCATTGACTATGCATCTCGACAACTGCGGAAGCACGAAGAGCATATCCGACTCATGATTTGGAACTAGCTTCCGTTGTACTTGCACTGAAAATCTAGAGGCATTATTTGCTCGGTAATTTAGTGCACATCTATACAGATCACAAGAGCATGAAGTACATATTTACTCAGACTGATCTGAATATGAGACAATATCGATGGCTAGAGTTAATCAAGGACTATAATCTGGAGATTCATTATCACCCAGGCAAGGCTAATGTGGTCGCCGACGCTCTGAGTCAGAAGATACACAACAATAATCTAGTGATAGACTGCAATGTTGAAGCTAGTTTTGCCGAACCCAGTCTACATGTATTTTTTTTTTGAGGTTGTCTACATGTATTACCTGCACTAGTGATCAGCAATCTCAGTATTCATTCCACCATTCATGATGAAGTTATTGCTGCACAAAAATAGGATGTTGGAATGAAGTACATACGGGAGAACATTAAGAGTGGCAAGGCAAAATGCTTCACACAAGATTCAGATGGTACTCTGTGGTTCAATAACCGTCTAGTAGTACCCAAGGATTTCGAGCTTCATCAAAAAATCTTGGATGAAGCCCATCACTATAAGGACTCTATTCATCCTAGAAGTAACAAGATGTACCAAGATTTGAAGAAAAAATTTTGGTGGCCCCGAATGTAGTGAGAAGTTGCTCGGTATGTCATGGAATGTGACACTTGCCAGAGAGTTAAGGCTGACCATTTGAAGCAGGCCGGACTACTTCAACCATTGAGTATTCCCGCCTGGAAATGGGAAGACATCAGCATGGATTTCATTGTTGGCCTCCCTCTAACTTCACGACAGCATGATTCGATTTGGGTCATTGTGGACAGACTCACAAAATCTGCCCACTTCCTACCGATCAATAACACCTACAAGATAAAGCAATATGTAGAACTATACATAGCAAGAATTCTGTGTCTCTATGGAGTACCCAAGACCATTGTTACAGATCGTGGCTCGTAGTTTGTTGCTCATTTCTGGGAACAACTGCATGCATCTCTGGGTACTAAGTTGATTCGAAGCTCTGATTATCATGCCGCTACTGATGGACAAACAGAGCGTGTCAACCAGACTTTGGAAGATATGCTTAGAGCCTGTGTTTCAACGCATGGTGGTAACTAGGATGAGTATTTACCATATGTAGAATTCTCATACAACAACAGTTACCAAGAGAGTGTAAAAATGTCTCCATTTGAAGCACTCTACGGTCGAAATTGTAGAACACCATTAAACTGGTCCAAATCCGGAGAAAGAGTAACTTTTGGTCCTGATATTGTCAAGAATGCAGAAGAAAAGGTTCGGACAATTCAAGCAAATCTCAAGGCTGCTAAATGTCATCAAGAAAAGTATGCAAACCGATGACGTAGGCCACTATTTTTCAACAAGGATGATTTTGTCTATCTCCGAGTATCACCAATGCAGGGCATTCAATGTTTTGGAATCAAGGAAATTTAGCACCCCGCTATATCGGCCCTTTCAAAATCTTGGAGAGATGTGGACAAGTCGCCTACAAGCTGGAGTTACCCCCGACTCTATCTGGAGTGCATAGGATGTTTCACGTTTCACAACTGAAATGGTGTCTCAAACCTCCAATAGATAGTCTTGGAAGAGTATGATCATCTTCAACCAGACCTCACTTATTCAGAACGACCAATAAAAATCCTTGATGAGAAAGAACGCACAACCCGCAAAAGAACCATCAAATTCTATAAAGTACAATGGAGTAATCACTCGGAGGATGAATTGACCTGGGAATCGGAAGAATTTCTGAGTACTCATTACCCGGAATTCTAGTCTTTGTTCACAGGTAAATTTTTGCCCCTCTCTAGTCTACTTGGGACTAGATTTCTTTAAGGAGGGAGGGATGTGACACCCAGGTGTCTCTTTTTCTTGTTTAGCACAAATTGCCAAATTTTTGAACTCAAGAATGAGCATGAAATCATGAGAACAAGTTGAAAATTTGGATTTCCTTAAGATTAATAAAAACCCTGCAAACAAAATTTTGGAAGCGGATTAATTCCTTCAAAACATAGGCCAAATAATTACATCAGAATTATGAAAATAATAAAATAGAATTTTGGGCCAAAAACCAGACTTTTATTCCATTAAGAAATCCATCAAATAATTAAAATAAACCTAGGAATAGTTTAACTTTAGTTATTAATTCCAACTAAATAAATTGTTTTCTGGCCAGTTAGACATCACTAATAAATTTCCCATATTCTAAAAGGCCCAAATATAAAATTTTATTCCATTTAGAGGCCTGCAGCATTAGAGAATTGAATAAAACTATGTCAAGGACCTTTTTATAAACAAATCGAAAGATGGAGGACCCTCGGACAAAATCCCCGTCGTCTTCTCCCTGGCGCTGGCCGATTCCCGCCCGCCCGCGCTCGTGCCGTCGCGTCCGCCTGGCCGCCCCTCGGGACTCGATCCCGCACCCCCGCGCCTCCCCATTTGTCGTCGCCGCATCACCGCTGCAGACCAAGTTGCTAGCCTTTGCACGATGGAGTTCCTTTTGCCCTGCCTAAAGCCGGCGCAGCCCTGCTGCCATGGCCACTGGCCAAAGCCCCACGATTCCCGGCTCGCGACCGCTCCCCATCGCTGGCAGCCTCAGACCCCACGTGCGCACCCATGCAGACACGCCCCGTCGCTAGCTGCCGAGAACCCCGGTCTCCTTCGCCTCTGCCCAAGGCCTCGCTGCTCCGCCGCGTCGCTTTGACCTATGCCACGGTCTCCTTACTTCTCCATGATTCCCGACCGATTCCCTCGCATCCGGCCGCTCCCACCCACGTGCCAACGACCGGTCACCTCACCCTGCCTGATGAGGACATCACTCCTAAGGATACATGCAACACTCCTCCAATTCTAGACTTGCAAGGTGCAATGACTAGAGCTCGTGCACGACGACTAAATTTAGAGGTGAGCTCGTTCCTACATTCTTTATTACATGTCACTTTTGAGAATGGTTTGCTACCTAATGATTATTTTGTAATTAGGAACCATGGAGAGGACCAGGAGATGGTGGGAGAAGGACTTGGAGACATGGAGGACCAGCAAGGACGTGGAAGCCAAGGTGAAGGCACAACCAAAACCGACTTCGAGTCTGTTTTGGGGCTCAGGACCAGTCTGCACTAAAATAAAGGCCCAGGATGCATACGGACTCGGATTTGGACGTTCTACATATGCACGAAAAGAAAGAAGAACAACTTTCCAATGCCACCGGTCACATATCAAAATTCACCCGGAGTCATCGGGGAATCGTCAAAACAAGAGAGGATCCAGAATCTGTTTCGGTGCTGCGTCGCCTGTTTTTGGCCTTTGGGCTTTGTATCTAGTTGAGCCCAATTAGGGGCGCGTCCAGAGGGTCTTACAAGACCCTAGGGTCTTCATATACAGCCACCGCTGCACCATTAGGGTTTGGGGGTTTTGCTTAGATTATTCTGTTCATAACAGTTTTACCGTCATCACAGTTTGTGAGACCCCAACTTCGTGTGATTCATAATACATCTGTAATTGTGCTGCCTTCTTCTTTGTTCTTGCTTGTGTTCTTGATTCACAGGTAGAGATTAGCCTTCTCGGCGAGATCAATCGTTTTAGGACGGTTGATAACTAGAGGAGATGTCGTGCTGTGATTGCAGGGTTTAGAACGTGCTGTTCTGAAGCCGGATCGATGTGTGTGTCGCCTCCGACCAAATCAACGTATCCAGAACCTTTCGGAAGATCGGGAACCCTTGTCCACATCACTGCCCTCCTCCCCTCCGCATGATACTACTAGCCAAGCGCGCGAGTTGGGCCTCTGCCCGGAGCGCTCTGCTTTTGCTGCCGCAACCTCGCTGCTCCCCCTGGCGCCAAAGGCTCCCAGCCACCCAACAGCACACAAGACCGAGCGCCACTCCTCTATGAACGCGAGCCGCTCAAAGCTGACCCCGCCCGCCTATAAAAGTCCCTCCCCTCTGCTCTTCTTCTGCGTTCACTGCCTCGCCATTAACTGGGCAAGCTCGAGCTTGAGCCCCGCCGTCTCCACAGCTCCCCGGGCCCAACCAAAAGTACCAACACACGCGCCTACTCCCCTTCTACCTCCTCTCACACCAGCTTGGTCGAATTCATGCGCGCATAGGTTGAATCGAAGCAAAGCCAGAGACGATCTCCTCCGGTGGCTCCCTTCGCTATTGGCCGGAATTCGTCCAAAACAGTGAGTCTCCTCGCCTCCATTCTCTTGGCGCGCAAGCGCAAACCATCTACGCGCTTCCCTGACTCGTTTCTCCTCTGTTCCTCCACTCGAGATCGCCGGCATGGTGCTTTTCCCCGACTGAACCCCTCTACGCTTTGTGTCCAAGCCGCCTCGATGACGAGCTCCCCCTTCCGGCCCTCCTCGAAGAACGCTGACAAGATGCCGGCCATTCCCCTGCCCCCGTGATGCTGTAGGAGCCAGCCGAGTTCGATTTAGTGCCCCACAGCTTGAACGTGACGTCGCTGGACATCAGACTTCCACCGTCGCTCATCGCCGACCTATCTCCGGTTAGTTTCCCACCTCACGATCACCACCCCTGGCCCCGCCTTGCTGTGCTGAGCATTTCCCAGCTCTCGTGGCGAGCTTCCAGCCACCCTAGCGCCCTGTGGCGAGCTTCCAGCCACCCTAGCGCCCTCCGGCGAAGCCCCGGCATCGCTGACCTGTGCCCACTGGAAGCCTCGCTAGCAACCCACATGGCTCCCACATGGCCCGATGTGGCGCTAACGTGTTTAAGTTAAAACCAGATTAATTACAGAAAAAACTGCTAGAAGTTTTAAAACCCATAGAAAGTTCATCTTAAGTCCAAATGACCTCAAACCAATTTTGCTAGTTTCCTAAAAATGTGTGTTATTTTAGTAAAATGATAACCAACTGTCTCTGTCAATATATTTTAGTTAATTAAATAACTTGTGTAAACACTAATTAATTCCTTAATAATTCTAGGAATGGAATTTAATTCTATTCTTTTGCATACACTGTTAATCCATACTAATACACCACCCTGATTTTTGGTTAATTTAATTTTGCAATATTACATACTTTATTAATTATGTAATGTTTTAACTCGAATAAATGCTAGTAAATAAAATAATAATATCCAGAGGCTGTAACTTGGTAAAAATGAAGTTCATACATGTCTCTGTACATGATAAATCACTCAAGTCCAGAATCATTTGTTTACTATTTTAATTGCTTATTTGTTTCTAAAGCTATAACAACCCTAATTAAATGATTAACACACATAAAATGATGAAACTCTAATTTATTTTTTTGAAGCGTATAGCTTCGAGAACTTGTTAATAAGGTTGTTAGCACCAAAACACTAATGCAATATGCATCCAACATATCATTGCATGTGATGGTATTGGGATAATATTGTTAAATCCATTGTTCATCAATAGGTAACGACACTTAGGAGCAGGACCCCGACATCCAGCAGGACCAAGAGCCTGAAGAGAAAGAGACTATAGTTGCTAACACTAGCGTGGATCGAGGCAAGCCCCGGTTTGCATTAGCCTCTATATAAAGTTTTGCTAGTTTATATCACTACTAGTGTCTATGTTTAATTGTTGTATTAGGTCATAGGAATTCATTGGAACCCACCTTGCATGTTCCCCAAATGACCTATATTGCTATTATTAGAAACTTGGTAGGCTCGATATTGAGCTGCTATGCTTAGTAATTAATAGTCTCGATAGAAATTATTACTATGGAATAGTTTGACCACTAAATTTGAATTTATAAAAGAAGTTTACTTTGATGTATGGCCGGGCAGGGATTATGCATGTGTAGGTTTGCAGAAACACATGGATGTTGACTGGGGTAGCCCTGTCTTGCCCACCCTAGGACCCGTCCGTGGTCGGCCCCTTGATCAAGTTTTGAACAGTACCGAATGCATGCTAGTTTCATGAGCACTAGTAAATTGATGTAGCATTAAAGGTCGCTCACATCAAGGACGGTTAAGGTGCGTTGTTCTTATGACCCCTCGACTGCTGGAGTGGGTGGTCCATACCGTGAAGTACTGTTGGCAGGACGGCATGCTCACTCGACGTCACCACACCCGGGCCGGGATGTGTGTGGTTTTTTTTGTGAAAGGTTGCCATATACGACCTTAATTGGTGCGTATGTGTCGTGTACTTCGGGTTTTCCCAGCTGGTGTAAATCGATTGCAATTGTTGTCCCTCACAATAATGAGTACCGCTTGTTCACTGAGTCGTCATGTAGTTGCACATGATAATATGGATATGGATTTGTGTTGGTTATTGTTGATTATTATTTTTGCTCTATTGTCGTATTCACTTTATGTATTGTTTTATTATCTTATTGTTGTACCTAAAGTCACATTTCAGCTCAACCCATTTATGTTGACAAATAAAACTTGATACAACTAATAGGTTGCTTAGTGTGAGTCCTTTAAAACAAGCCACCTATTAGAGTCATTGCATGTCTAGGTTTTGACGGGTAAGTCTTGCTGAGTAATTAGTACTCCGGATTTGTGCCTTTGTGATTTTCAGGTACTGAAGAAATAGAGTTGCCTGTAGATGTGTTGCCTTGGGACGTGCAAGTCCCTGAGGGTTGGACTGCCCACTGGGAGTCTGTCGTTCCGCCGTAGTGACTGTTGTGTGCTGCTAGAGTGATGGTTCCTCGGGCATGAATCATCACTATGTTGTATCGTCGAGCTCGTAGTTCTTATCATTATTTTGCTTCTGCTATTTTCAAAACATCATGAACTTGTATTTCCGCTGCACTTTGATGTAATAATTAAACTTAAATATTGGATCATTGTTGTATTATCTAGTGTCTACGTTATCAGCACCTTCGGGACCTCGATCCTCCGGGAAGGGGCACCTCAAGGAAGAAGGACGCTGACATTCAAGCCAAGCTCGAAAGGGAGAGGTCATGGCGGTGCCAGGCACTGCAAGATTAGAGGGAGCGGCAACAACTGGTCGACTAAGTCGACTGAGGAGGAGGACTCTGATAACTCAGAGGGTCTGAGCAGGTTTCAGGATTCCATCGGGGGCGACGATGCCGACAACGAGGAGTACGTCGGCAACAATGGCAGCAACAACGACGATGATGACGATGACGACGATGTCCTTGGTGGTGACGCTGGTCTAGCAGCCGTTCTCGGCTACGTGTCCTTCACGTGGCCGACTCTCAGGATGGGGTCGTCTCTTGTCTCATTGGCCTCCGCCGGCTCGGGTGCGCTGAATCGATCTGGGTCGGTCGAGAGCCTACAGGTGCCATCATCGGTCGGGAACGTCCCCAACGTGTCGACCCTGGTGGCCGGCTCTCCCATCTAGGGGGTGGTTGAATCGGTGCAAGTTGAGATGTCGGCCACAGCCGATGCGGCCAAGACCGCGTCCCCTGCCGTGGCCATGGAGAAGTGTCCTCGGGAGGAGCAAGATGGTGATGACATGCCCATCGAGAAACATCGGGCTCTGGGCCACAACCCTCACCGTCCAAAGTTGACCATCATGAAGCGACTGAAGGTGGGCGCCGCGGAGAAGGCGCGGATGCGTGATGCGGCAACTCATACTGCCAAAGAGGCGCGAGTGCGTGACGCCGTGACCGCCGCTATGGAGGAAGCGCGGGCACGTGATGCAGCAGCTCACGCTGTCCAGGAGGCGCGAGTGCATGACGCCACAGCCACCGCTGCAGGGGAGGCGTGGGCATGTGACGCCACTGTTGTTTCTGCGGCCGGAGCAGCCTCAGAGGTGGCTACGGCTTCGGTGGTGACTGAAGCTGCCCAGGGTGCTGTTCAAGTCGGTGTGGCGACGATGAGCACGGTGGCGTGCAGTGATGAAGAGACTGCTGCCTCGGCCCGCACCGACATGAGGGACTTCGCCCTGATTGGTGCAGGGCTTGGTGCGGACACCCTCGGCCGTGAGGTCTCGCCTCTGTCGGCTGAAGAGCGCGTGTAAGCTTCATCACCCTTGATGATTGGATCCCCCATAGTATGGATGTTTTGGTGATAGATGACAACTATGAAATTGTGGGCTAACATCTACATGAGTGTTGTGTAAGTAGGAATCATCTTTAACTCTATTACAAATCATATGGATGACGGTGTCCTTGGTGATTGATGACAATGGCAGCAAGCATGGAGGCTTGTGAACTTGATGGAGTCTAAGGGTTGACGGAGATGGATCAAAGCGGAGAACAAGCTATGGTGCAAGTGTTTGGTACACTTGAGTAGTTGTTAGGGCTTTGGGTCCATAGGAAAAACCGGACTATCAAGGGGGTCTAGGTCATTCTCTTAGGTCATGTCTAGTCGGTGATGTGCAAGGTTGCTCGGTGAAATGATAGGCACTAGGTGACAGTGGCGAAGCCAAGGAGCTGTTTGGAGAAGCCGGTAAACCAAGTCAAGCGAGGACGACGAGTTTTAGCTTCTGGACATAGAGACCGGACAGATGGGTCAGTGGAGACCGGACTGTATGGTCACTATGTGGAGATTGTCCAGGACTTAGCGCAATGAAGCAAGAGTCTGCCAATAGGTAAGTCCGTACAGACCGGACAGTCCGGTCTACTGACTAGACGGTCCGGAAGGTATAGGTACAGGGACGGTAGAAGAGCTGCATTTCACGGAGGCTCCTGGACTGGAGAGAGAAAGTGGACCGGAGGCTCCTGGACTGGAAGGAGGAAGCAGCTGACAGAGAGCAATGACTCTGGAGGAGCCGTTCGGTGGAGACCGGACTGTCCGGTCTAGACAGTGACCGGACTGTCCGGTCAGTACGTCCAGAGAGGCTGTTTTGTGGAGCAACGGCTAGTTTGAGGTTGGGAGCCTATATAACTTCGTTGCTGGGGTCTTTGTGACCTCTCTTGGCCAGTGGAATACCTGTGAGCATTTGGTAAGGTCCAAGAGGAAAAGAGGAGAGCACTAGGAGAGGATATTGGATATCTTGAGAGTGCTAGTGAGAGTAACAAAGAGCTACCTTGCACATCTAAGGCTAGGGTTTCCTTGAGGGTGTGATCTAGGTTGTTACTCTTGGTCTATGGTGAGACCTAGACCGGTTAGGTGTCGGTGATCGAGCCTATCGTGATTTCTTGTGAAGGCCATCATAAGTTTGTAAACGGTTTGAGCCCGCCGTTGGAAGGGGCATCAATAGTGAGCACCCGACACGGCTCGGGGAGTACGGCAAGTTCTCGAGGGAGGCAACCTTGTGCTTTGTGCAGCGGTGACGTACACCGTGTCTTCACTCGAGGAGTGATTGCGGGCTCGTGAGCGAGAAATCCACTTGGTGGCGGGAGGGACCGGAACTCCGGTGAAAGTGGTCCAACAAGGAGTAGGGGAAGGTGCCATCCTTCTGAGACCTCGGGAAAAATCATGAGCATTCCTTGACCCTCTCTTTACTATTCCTCAATTGTGTGCTCTAGTGATAGGGTAACTTGTGGCTTCCATAGGCTAGTGTGAATAGCTTCCGCGCATTGCTTTGCATCACGAACACTAGCATGTGTAGGGTCTTGGCCTACTTGAATTGTTTAGGTTGCAACGATTCATTAGGTTTGAGAAGCATGAAACTGAAGTTTTCGGATTTGTGGTCGGCTACCGATTCACCCCCCCCCCCCTCTCGGTAGGCCTTCGGTCCTTACAATTGCTATCAGAGCCAAGTGCTCAATTTGAGGCTTCACTGCCTTGAGTAAGGATGCCAGGAAAGGTGGGGAGTGTATCCATTTTCGATGGGGAGGACTACATGCATTGAAAGGCTTGTATGCAAGCCTACCTTGAGTCCCTTGATCCGGAGATATGGACGGTGACCCATGAGTCCGATGCGAATGCTAACCTTCTTCAGCTTGACTTTGTTAAGAACAACACTAAGGCCAAGAATGCTTTGTTTTCATGCATTTCCAAGGATGTGTTTGCTAGATTGGATGCTAGTTCGACAGCACACGGTATCTGGATTGAGATTCAGAGTATCCACGAGGGTACTAGTGATGTCAAAGAGGAAAGATACTATGTGCTGAAGAACAATGATGATAACTTTGCTAGATTACCACATGAGAGAGCTAATGTTGTTTATTCTCATTTTTATGTGCTAGTGGAGGAGATCAATGCACTTGGAGATAATTTCAAGCTCAAGCCCGTGGAAGTCATCAGGAGATTCTTGAGGCTTTTCAAAGACCCCAAGTATGAGTCCATCATCACATACACCTTGCAGAGTGACCTCAAGACCAAGACCATGAAGGACATGCTTGGCAAGATCACCGCCTTCGTGAGCTACTAGCTAAGGATGGATGATCCTCAACCATCCAATCTTGCTCTACAAGCTGATAAGCTAGAATCAATCAAGAGCAAGAAAGGCAAGAAGAAGGCTGACATCGATGATGAAGAAGAAGATGATGATGAGGGTGACTTGACCGAGGACTTGGCCCTTCTCATGAAGAAGATGAAGACATTCAAGAACAAGTTTGCTTCCAAGTCCTGGGGCAAATACTACAATTGTGGGTCAAAGAATCACTTTGTTCGTAAGTGCCCAAAGCCCAAGAAAGAAGCATTCAAGTCATAAGATTCAAGTGAAGAAGAAGAAGAAGACCCCAAAGCCAAGCATAAGAAGAAGAGAATCTTCAACAAAGACAAGTCCAATAGCAAAGGCAAAGCCCAAGACTACAAGAAGAAGTTCTCTCGCAAGGCCCTTGTAGGGGAGTGGACAAGCGACAACTCAAGTGATGAGTCCACCTCCTCAAGTGATGAAGAAGTGGCCGGCCTAGCCATGATCAAGACCACATCACCATGTGCTCTCCTTCCTCCTCCCACATGCCACATGGCTTCGAGCCAACTTGGAGAGAGTGAGGATGAGAGTAGTGATGACAGCAATGACGAGGAGCGCACTTGTGCCGAGTTGTGGAGTATGCTTAAGCAAGCCCGTGATATCGCCATCAAGAAATCTAAAATGTTGGATGTGGTAAGAAAAGAGTGTAAGTTGGCTATGGACGATGTTGGTGAGCTTGAGAGTGAGCTCAAGGACCTTGTCACATCTCATGGTGCCATAAACAAGAGTTATGACTAACACAAGAGTGATCATGTAGAGCTTCATGAGAAGTACAAGGCCCTTGAGATTACTTTTGAGGCCATCAATGTTGAGGACCTTGTCTCTCCCTCCTATAGTTCTTCAAAGAAAGATGCTTCTACTATGTGTGATGAACTAACCACCTCGGTTGAGGTTTCTTCTCTTGAGCCATTTGTTTTGAAGGAATATCACAAGCTCAAGGAAGAGAGGAAGATGGTGATGGACGGCTTTGAGAGGCTCAGACATGGTAGAGCCATTCACAAGGAGATTCTTGGAAGAAACCTTGTGAACAGCGTCTCCCACCGGGGACTTGGCTCATATCCTGCCACCATCAACATCATCGGGACGAGTGACTCCATTCCCGAATGGATCAAGCCCCTACTCATCGATGACTACTATTGCGAGAGGTGTTACAAGGATGGCCATGCCACCAAGGATTGTCCTAGGATGAGAAGTTATATTGCTTTACCTAATGCTAACTTGTTCCATGAGAACACCCACTTCATGCTTTTTAGGAACAAGGATGGCAAGGTGAAAGCCAAGGCTTTGGGACCACCAAACAAGAGAAGAAAGGTCAAGAGCATATGGGGGCCTAAGTGCATTGTTGATCTTGAGAGATCGGCTACGTACAAGTGGGTTCCCAAGAACAAGACCTAGATGGTGGTGGTGGTGGTGGACCGAGTGCATTCATGAAGATCATGTGATGTCCACCACAAGTGACATGGACCTCAACGACCTATCTACTCATGAGGGAGGTAACCGTTTTTGTTTTTGTTTTTGGTAGTTGTAGTATGTTTTTCTTTCTCTTGCATTGCATGGTAATTAGGACTCCTTTGTGACTAGTACGCTTTGCATCCATGCATGTGTAAATAACTAAAAGAAAAACACATAAAAATTAGTCAATGTCTAACCCACTCAAGATAGCTATAAGCAAGGGGGAGTGCTTGAGATGGTGGTTTGGCTTCTCTCAAGGCAAGGGTATGGCTTATAGTGAGTAAGCTTCAGAGGGATTCAAACTTGACATTGTTAGGTTTCCTTTGTGTCTTGATTAATATTTCTTGCATTCACATTGCATGTTTACCTTCATTGCATATGTAAAATGGTTGTTGCATGCATCATATAGGAAACACAAAGGAGGCTTGTCATATTTGGAGATATTTGTGCCTCATGCTCTATATGAGATTACATCTCCGTAAGTGTGACCACAGGAAAGGATTGTGCTTCATGCCCATTGAGCAAGCTCTTATGAACTCTGAGGTTAAATCTACTCACGCGGTTCATGGACTAAGGCTCATACATACCCTTTTGGTTCTTTATTGCCTTGGTTCTTATTTGCTCGATCTGTCATTTGGCATTTGCAAAAACTATGAGGCCATAGAGTGCCACTATTTGAAAAAGAGTGTTTGAGAGCTCCCTCTATATTCCAAGTACGATGTTCCTTTGTGTGTTTAGCGAGGGCACTTGGAAAATGGAGAAATTCCTTGACTCAGCATATTCCTGGTAGTGACCATACAGTCCAATCTTCAGACCGTACAGTCTGGTCAGTGCCCTCAGGCACAGTGTCCTGGAGAGTCTGGTTGTAGAGACCGGACAGTACGGTCCTAGTGACCGGACCGTCCGGTCTGTATGGTTCGCCAGCAGACCCAGAGCAGACCAAACAGTCCGGTCCAGAGACCATACCGTCTGGTCACTATGGTTGATCGTGTGAAGCATCTCCCGATCTGTGATCGTTGATTCATTCCTTGATGAATCTCGGCCGTCTATTGTCAATTTGACCTAGGTCAAAATGGGTCAGAGAAGTTTTTGGTTCCTTCCTTGTTCACTCATCGATGCCGAGAACTTGCCTAGTATGTGCACCGCCCCTAACGCGCCGACCTTGCCGACGACGCCATAGGTAGCCGACGCTTGTGCCTCCACCGCTCGCCCACGCGTCAGGCCTCGCCCCTGCCCCCGCTCGTGCAGCCAGCCACGATCGCCCCGCTACTCCACGCACCCGCGCTCGCCCTCACCCCCGTGCAGAGCAGCCGCCACTGCCGCACGCCTCCAGCCGCGCCGCTGCCGTCTTGCCCCTTCGCCGCTGCCTCCACCAGTGCGCACAGAGCCGCCGGCAGTTCCATCACCTCTCCACCTTGCACGTGTGCACGACCAGAGCCGAGCTTTCCCCCTCTATTGCCGGTGAGCTCAAAGCTCCAACCTTTTTGGTGATCGGAGTGCTTTCAGTGGTGTTCATTGGTCTTGGTGTGTCGACTTCCTCCTAGGGTATTGCTACTATTCTCCTTTCATCATCCTATGCCGTAGTTTTTGAGTAATTAATTAATTGATGCAATTAGTACTAATTCCCATCTATTAGTTGCATTAATTAATTAATTAGCTCAACCTAGTCTGCAATTAATTCCATGCCTATCTATTAATTGCATGTCTAGGGTTTATCTTCTATCTAGTCTACAGTTAGAATTACTTGCTATTTTGACTATACACTAGATGACTCGCACCAGCCACATATAGTCGATGATCACTGTTGTTATTTTGCTTAATTGTCTAGTGATCATGTCCTTCATTTAGTGCTAGGATTTCTATTGCGCATTCATTCCTAGCGGGGCTTTGCTTGTAGATGTATTAGGACTCTATGATTATCCCATCTACACCTTTGTGCGTGTAGTGACAGCAGTACAGTCAGCAGGCAGACATGGCAGGATCAGGACAGGACAAGGGAAAGGGGGAGATGCCTGAGAAGCCTAAAACCAAGAAGAGACCAAGACTGGATCCAGAGTCAGAGAGAGCCAGGAGGTTGGCTTAGCACTTGGACACCATGGAGCAGTCACGCAGGACACCTGGCTCCCGTCTGAGGATCAGCCAGCTAACTGAGGAACAGGGCTTGAGGAGGAGCACCAGGCAGAGAGCACCTCTAGCAGTTGGAGTTGTGCCACCGCTGTGGCTACAGCGTACTCTGGTTTCCGGTCAGGGGAGATCGTCAAGAACTACGGATCAGGGATCCTCCAGGCAGCAGCAGGAGGAGTCCGAGGAGGAGACTGGAGAGGAGACCTCAGAATCAGAGTCTGAGGAGCTGGTTTAGGAGGAGGAGGACTGTTCCCCAGAGGACAGCTCACCGGGCAGGAGACCCGAGGTGCACCTGTGCAGTGTGCACGAGGAGGCTGCAGAGGCTTGTACAGGCGGCCGGAGAGCCAGATATCCTTAAGGTTCCTGCCAAGGACCTTAAGGCACTTCGCTTGGTACCCTTCGAGTGGTGGGTTCCAGTTCCCAGAGACCCTGCTGCTGGAGAGAGGTACTGGACTGGCCTCCAAAGGAGGATCGGTGAGGGTCTGAGACGTTACCTTGGCCTGAGAGGCAAGGACAGACTCTTCGTGCCGTGGCAGTACATGATGTACGAGGCCATGAGGAGGACCACCGGCAAAGAGATGGAGCAGTACTTCACATACTTGCCAGGGCTAGCAGAGCTAGTTACTGCTCCACATAGGTTCAAAGATGACGTGGTGCTAGAGTTCTACGTCACATTGTGGGTTGCAAGAGACCGCTCAGAGTTCTGGTTCTTGTTCAGAGGGCAGCCATAGCGTGTGACTAGACAAGATCTGATCCATAACCTAGGACTTCTTTCGTCAGACTTCTTACTATACAGGAGTGCCTATGGTACACTTGCACCACCCCGCAGACCTCAGGTAGGGAAGATGCCGATAGACGAGATGGTGTCGATTGCCTTTCCACCACCTCACACACCAGGCTTTGATAGAAGCCCTGCAAGACTCACTGCAGAGGCTAAGGTGGTGAGAGTGATGGTCACCAGGACTATCATCCATAGGTCAGGGTATAGAGAGGAGTTCACACTTCTCCATCAGTGGGCTGTAGCAGCTATTCTGAGGGGCAAATGCTACAATTGTGGGTCAAAGAATCACTTTGTTCGTGAGTGCCCAAAGCCCAAGAAAGAAGCATTCAAGTCACATGATTCAAGTGAAGAAGAAGAAGAAGACCCCAAAGCCAAGGAAAAGAAGAAGAGAGTCTTCAACAAAGACAAGTCCAACAGCAAAGGCAAAGCCCAAGACTACAAGAAGAAGTTCTCTCGTAAGGCCCTTGTACAGGAGTGGATAAGCGACAACTCAAGTGATGAGTCCACCTCCTCAAGTGATGAAGAAGTGGGCGGCCTAGCCATGATCAAGACCACATCACCACGTGCTCTCCTTCCTCCTCCCACATGCCTCATGGCTTTGAGCCAACTTGGAGAGAGTGAGGATGAGAGTAGTGATGACAACAATAACGAGGAGCGCACTTGTGCCGAGTTGTGGAGTATGCTTGAGCAAGCCCGTGACATCGCCATCAAGAAATCCAAAATGTTGGATGTGGTAAGAAAAGAGTGTAAGTTGGCTATGGACCATGTTGGTGAGCTTGAGAGTGAGCTCAAGGACCTTGTCACATCTCATGGTGCCATAAACAAGAGTTATGACAAACTCAAGGGTGATAAAGTAGAGCTTCATGACAACTACAAGGCCCTTGAGATTACTTTTGAGGCCATCAATGTTGAGGACCTTGCCTCTCCCTCCTCTAGTTCTTCAAAGAGCGATGCTTCTACTATGTGTGATGAACTAAGCACCTCGGTTGAGGTTTCTTCTCTTGAGCCATTTGTTTTGAAGGAATATCACAAGCTCAAGGAAGAGAGGATGATAGTGATGGACGGCTTCGAGAGGCTCACACGTGATAGAGCCATTCACAAGGAGATTCTTGGAAGAAACCTTGTGAACAACGTCTCCCACCAAGGACTTGGCTCATATCCTGCCACCATCGACATCATCGGGACGAGTGACTCCATTCCCGAATGGATCAAGCCCCTACTCGCCAACGACTACTATTGCGAGAGGTGTTGCAAGGATGGTCACACCATCAAGGATTGCCCTATGGTGAGAAGTTCCATTATTTTACCTAATGCTAACTTGTTCCATGAGAACACCCATTTCAAGATTTTTAGGGACAAGGATGGCAAGGTGAAAGCAAAGGCTTTGGGACCACCAAACAAGAAGAGAAAGGTCAAGAGCATATGGATGCCTAAGTGCGTTGTTGATCTTGAGAGGTTAATGAAGTAGAAGTGGGTGCCCAAGAACAATACCTAGATGATGGTGGTGGTGGTGGACTGGGAGTTTACTTGAAGATCAAGTGAAGTCCACCACAAGTGACATGGACCTCAATGACATATCTACTCATGAGGGAGGTATTCGTGTTTGTTCCTGGTAGTTGTAGTGTGTTCTTTCTTTTCTTGAATTGCATGGTAATTAAGACTCCTTTGTGACTAGAATGTTTTGCATCCATGCATGTGTAAAAAAAACCACATAAAAAATAGTCAATGTCTAGCCCATCCAAGATAGCTATAAGCAAGGGGGAATGCTTCAGATGGTGGTTTGGCTTCTGTCAAGGCAACGGTATGGCTTATAATGAGTAAGCTTGGGAGGGGTTCAAACTTGACATTGTTAGGTTTCCTTTATGTCTTGTTTAATATTGCTTGCATCCACATGCAGGGCCGGCCCTATACTTTCAAGGGGTCTTGGGGGAGTTCAAAGTTAGGGCCCTTAAGGCTATACAAAGTTATAATGAATACATCAAATAATTACAACTAGCATACACGATAAACTTCTAGCAACATGTTTTATAGAACTAATGAAAAGTTTGAAATAAAATAGAGAGAAAATATGATTTCCTCGAACAAGAGGCAAAACTAATTTCAAACAACATGTTCATCGCTTTTTACAACTAATGAAAATTATGGTCATGTTGGTTATAACCTCAAATATGGTATAATACCAATGATATCACGTTAATTATATTATACCTAAGCTCTCAAATGCTTACATACAAAGCAAATATGATTATATTATACCTCAAAAATAAGAAGCAAACACTAAAAACTCATCATCGGCAACTGCTTTCTATGCAGCATTCCTTTAGGAATTTACTTGCCTAAATTTAGAGACAATACAACAACAACAACAACAACAAAAAAGCCTTTTTATCCCAAGCAAGTTGGGGTAGGCTAGAGATGAAATCCATGGGAACCCAAAAAAGAAGAGACAAAGAAACAAAAGCCAAAAGAAAGAGAAGAGAAAAAAAAGAAAGAAAGAAAAGAGAGAGAGAAAAAAAAGGACAAAAACAAAAAGAACAAAAGCCAAAAATGAGTAAGAAAGAAGGAAGGAAAAAAGATCACGGTTCTGGCACGTCTATTGCTAGTCTCCAAGCGTTCCTATCCATAGCTAGCTCCTTAAGGATATGCCACGCCTTCAGGTCTCTCTTAACCGACTCGTCCCAAGTCAAGTTAGGTCGGCCTCTACCTCTGTTAACATTAGCATCTCTCTTTAGAACCCCACTACGTACCGGCGCCTCCGGAGGTCTCCGTTGGACATGTCCGAACCATCTCAACCGATGTTCAACCAATTTCTCCTCGATAGGTGCCACTCCTATCCTGTCCCGGATATCTTCATTCCGTATTCGGTCTCTTCTTGTATGCCCTCAAAACCAACACAACATACGCATCTCTGCTACACTTAGTTGTTAAACATGTCGTCTTTTCGTAGGCCAGCACTCAGCACCGTATAACATCGCCGGACGAATTGCCGTCCTATAGAATTTACCTTTTAGCTTTTGTGGCACCCTCTTGTCGCATAAGACGCCGGATGCTTGACGCCATTTCAACCAGCCGGCTGAAATTATATGCCTAACATCTTCATCGATGTCACCGTCCTTTTGCAACATCGATCCTAAATAACGAAATGTATCCTTCATGGCCACCAATTGTCCATCAAGGCTAACGTCTCCATCCTCATGTCTAGTCACGCTAAACTCACACATCATATACTCGGTCTTGGCCCTACTAAGTCTGAAACTCTTGCACTCTAATGTGTGCCTCCACAGCTCCAACTTCCTATTAACCCCATATCTACTCTCGTCAACTAACACCACATCATTAGCAAAGAGCATACACCAAGGGACATCACTCTGTATTTCTCGTGTGACCTCGTCCATCACTAAAGCAAATAAATAAGGGCTCAATCCTGATCCTTGGTGTAGTCCTATTTTAATCGGAAAGTCATTGGTGTCGCCATCACATGTCCAAACACACGTCCTCACGTCCCTGTACATATCCTTGATGAGGGTAATGTACTTAGTTGGGACTTTGTGCTTCTCCAAGGCCCACCGCATGACACTTCTTGGCACTTTGTCATATGCCTTCTCGAGGTCAATAAAGACCATGTGTAAGTCCTTCTTTTGCTCCTGATATCTCTCCATCAATTATCGCATTAAGAAAATCGCCCCATGGTCGATCTTCCAGGCATGAACCCAAACTGGTTTTGCGTCACACTTGTCACTCTTCTTAGGCGATGCTCGATGACTCTCTCCCAAAACTTCATCGTATGGCTCATCAACTTAATCCCACGATAGTTAGTACAACTTTGAACATCTCCCTTGTTCTTGAAGATCGGTACTACTATACTCCTCCTCCATTCTTCTGGCATCTTGTTTGACGAAAGATGAGGTTAAAAAGCTTAGTTAACCATACTATGGCTCTGGAACATAAGCATCTCCATACTTCGATGGGGATACCATCAGGGCCTATCGCTTTACCACTCTTCATCCTCTTCAAAGCTTCCTCTATCTCTGTCTCCTGAATTCTCCTCACAAAGCGTCTGTTGGTATCATCAAATGAGTCATCCAACTCAAGTATAGGACCTTCCTCCTCTCCGTTAAACAACTTATCAAAGTACTCTTGCCATCTGTCCTTGATCTCCTCATCTCTCACCAGGAGTCGGTCTACCCCATCCTTGATACATTTGATTTGGTTGATGTCCCTCGTCTTGTGCTCATGGATCCTAGCCATCCGATAGATGTCCTTCTCCCCTTCCTTCGTGCCTAGTCGCTGATAAAGGTTATCATATGCCTGACCCTTTGCTACACTCACTGCTCGCTTTGCAGCCCTCTTGGCTATTTTATAGCCTTCTATGTTGGTTGCACTCTTGTCAAGATGTAGGTGCTTGAAACACTCCTTCTTCTCCTTGATAGCCCTTTGCACCTCATCATTCCACAACCAGGTGTCTTTTGCTTCTTGTTTGCCTCCTCTACTCACGCCAAACACTTCTGAAGCTACCTTCCGAACACATATTGCCATTTTTAGCCACATGTCATCTGGTCCTTCTCCTTCCTCCCAGAGTCCCTCTCCTAGCATCCTCTCCTTAAAAGTTTGCGCCACCTCCCCTCTAAACTTCCACCACTTCGATCTCGTGGTCTTGGTACGTTTGTCCCTGTATACACGTACCCGAAAACAAAAATCCGCCACCACAAGCTTATGTTGAGTGACGACACACTCCCCAGGTATCACCCTACAGTCCAAGCAAGGACGCCTGTCCTCCCTCTTGGCAAGGATAAAATCGATTTGGCCCGAGTGTTGTGCACTTCTAAAGGTCACTAGATGGGATTCCCTCTTCCTAAATAGGGTATTCGCTACCAACAAGTCATAAGCTAGCGCCCAATTAAGTATATCCTCCCCCTCCTGATTCCTACTACCATACCCGAACCCCCCATGGACCCGCTCGAACCCTACATTAGACGTCCCCACATGGCCGTTAAGGTCTCCTCCTATGAAAAGATTCTCACTGATAGGTATGGCACTAACCATGCTATCTAGATCTTCCCAAAACTAATTCTTGATGCTCTCACTAAGACCTACCTAAGGGGCATATGCACTAATCACATTTAAAGCCGAATCTCCAACTATCAGCCGAACAAGGATAATCCGGTCCCCGTGCCTCCTAACATCTACGACTCCATCCTTAAGGCTCCTGTCGATCAAGATGCCTACACCATTTCTACCCGATGTTGTACCCATGTACCAAAGCTTGTAGCCAGTATTCTCCACCTCCTTGGCCTTCTGGCCCTTCCATTTAGTCTCTTGAACGCATAGGATATTTACACGCCTCCTAGTTGCCACATCGACTAGCTCTCGTAACTTGCCTATTAGGGACCCTACATTCCAACTCCCTAGATGAATCCTAGTTGGCTCGGCTAACTTTCTTACCCTTCGCACCCGTCGAGGAAAGTGCGAAGACCCTTGCTCATTTTTCACCACACCCGGGCGTAGATGTAGCGCGCCACTAAGGTTGCGACGACCCAACCCTTGCTCACTATTTATCGTACCCAGGTCACGATATGACGCGCCACCAAGTTAGAGACAACACGCTGCAGTTAAATTAATGGACTAATGATAGAAAAATTAATTTATGTATAAAACCATAGCTCCAGAACTTTGCTAGTGACTCATTGATGTACCTCAGTCTTTGATCTACAACCTGCAGTATTGTGATTGGGTCAGGAACACGAGGGCAAAAATTAAATCCTAACTGGCAGCAACAACATAAAGCCAGCCTAAAGTACCCAACGATATAAGATCCTTGCTGCACCTACAGAGATGTAGAGTCGGGTCGTTAAGGAAATCAGAAACTAATCTTCAAATTTGTGCTTTTAGGAAAAGGATCGAAATCGCTTGGTTTTGGCCAGAAAGTGAAGCAATACTGCAATCAACGTAAATCAATCAGGCTACTAGCGGATTGCATCGATGGGAAAAGAAAAAGGAAAAGGAAAAGGAAAAGGAAAAGAAAAGCAACTAGCATGGATTTGTGCCCTGCCTGCTTCCTTGCTTGCGCCTGGGCCTTTCTGTTCTAACCAAATTAGGCCCGAGCAAGTTACAGGAATTCAATATTATAGGTTATGTGCTCAAAATTCCAAGGCCCCTACCTAGGCTGGGCCCTTTGGCCGTCGCCCTCATCGCCCTGGCCCAGAGCCGGCACTGTCCACATGGCATGTTTACTTTCATTGCATATGTAAAACGCTTGTTGCATGCATCATATAGGAAACACAAAGGAATCTTGTCACATTTGGAGATATTTGTGCCTCATGCTCTATATGAGATTACATCTCCATAAGTGTGACCAAAGGAAAGGATTGTGCTTCATGGCCATTGAGTCATGTTCAAATGAGCTCCAAGGTTAAATCTACTCATGCGGCTCAATGACAAATGACTCATACATTCCCATCACACTAATGACTAACTATTGCTTCTTGAAGAAATATTTTGTTGAGTCATGTGTGTAGGGGGAGCTATGGTGAAACACCATCGTGACCAAGGTGGAGCACCATGAAAGGGGGAGTTTCCTAACTCTTGCCATTTATTATTCGCTCCTTGGTTCTCTTGTGTTTTGTCTTTGGCTTGTGGTTTTTGGTGATAGGTGAGAAAGGGGGAGAAGGAACATGAAGCTCCAAAAGCCAAGTCTAGATTGATAACACAAAGGGTGAGAAGAACATGAAGATCTGAAAGCCAAGTCGAGAAGAACATGAAGATCAAAAGAAGATGAACAAAAGAAGATGAATATGGAGAACATGAAGGAAGAACATGAAGATCAAAAGAAGATGAAAAAAAGAAGATGAATATGGAGAACATGAAGATGATCAAGACAATGGTGCATGTTCACTTGGAGTACATATGAAGATCATGACAAGATGAACATCTACACCAACATGGAGAAGAACAACAATGGTGCATGTCTACAACAACAATGAACATCTACACTGACATGAACATCTATGTCCATGGTGCGTGTCTACATCAACAAGATCGACTTCCACGACACCATGACAGGCGCAAAATTCAACTCAAGCTCAATATCTAGTGCGCTACATATTTGGGTAGTTCTCCCTCCACACCAAGCACATTCCAAGGGGGAGACTACTTCTTAGGTAAGGATCAAGGTAATCCATTCAAACCTATCTTTTCAATTGGTTCCTTGTTTTCGTACGAGTCTTGTGTCCCTTCCTTCTTATTCTTTCGAGACTCGTTCATTTTGGATCATCATAAGTAGTGGTTGTCATCCATCACCAAAAAGGGGGAGATTGTAAGGTTCATGGCCATTGAGGTCACCCCAAGGTATGCTTGTTTTGGTGATGAATGACAAACATGAAATGTGACTATTGTCTAAACGAGTGTTGTGCGTGTAGGAAACATTATCTATCTTATGCTGATCATTGATGGTTGCCTTGGCGATTGATGACAATGACAGCAAGCATGGAGGCTTGTGATCTTGATGGAGTCCAAGGGTTGATGGAGATGGATCAAAGCTGAGGACAAGCTATGGAGCAAGTGTTGGGAACACTTGTCTAGTTGTTAGGGCTTTGAGTCCATAGGAAAAACCGGACTATCAAGGGGGTCTAGGTCATTCTCTTAGGTCATGTCTAGTCAATGATGTGCATGGATGCTCGGTGAAATCACAGGCACTAGGTGACAGTGGAGAAGCCAAGGAGCTATTGGAAGAAGCCGGGAAACAAAATCAAGAGGAGACGAGGAGTTTCAGCTTCTGTAGGTAAAGACCAGGCAAAGAGATCTTGGAGACCGGACGGTCTGGTGATCAGAGGGAAATTCTCTACAGAAAAGATGTTGGACGTGAGGTTCTGTTGGCAAAGGAACCATAGACACCGGACAATCCGGTGTACAGACTGGACGGTCCGGTCTGTATGGAGAAGGTTCGTGTGACATCCCATGTCACAAGATGAAGTTAACTAAACCTAACATTAATTAGGGGCTAAACAAAAGTATAATTAATCCATGTGCCAAAGAATAAGAAGAGGAAACCTATTTAATTAAATTCCAGAATATTCAAATATGGGTCATTCACAAACATTAACAAAACCCATGGAAGTACCCCAATATTTTTGCATATTCTGAATGTCCACAATAAAAGAGAATTTTGAGAATTTTACCAAATTTTTTAGTAACCAACTGATACCCTTAACAATTCTCCCAAAGTTAGAAAGGTGTATTTCGGGTTTGGAATTTTCATAATTTATCAAAGCCAATTTAGCTGGTGCACCCAAAAGCGAAGTTGGAGCACACGTTTTCCTGAGCCAACACAAAAATTGGTGTCCAGTTTGGAGCAGGGGAACGTGGCAAACTTTACCTAACCTGATTCAGGGTCCAGAGTAAAAAACCGGGTCAAGCCCTTCTCTCTCCCCTGGCCAATCCCAACCCGACACCGGGTTGTACCCGGGTTCCTGTCACCACCGCCGTTCACTGGCGCCCCACGCCGGTCACTGCTCCGCCACCTTTCCCCCCTGTGCTACCGACCGCATTGAAGCCTCCCCACCGGCGAACCAACCTCGAGCCGACAGCTCGCCGTCCTCTCTCTTGCCCTCTCTCGGCTCTCCCTTCCGCCGGCCAAGGCAAAAGGGCCAGCAGCGGCTCACCAACCCCCATTCCCCTCCCTCTCTGCTCGCCAACACTTCCGCACGCCCCCAAGCACTCCTGCAAGGCTGCACAGCGATGCCTCCGCCTTCCTCCTCCTCTACCGCAAGGAAAACTGGCGAGCTCCCCTGCTCCGGGTCACCTGAGCGCCGCCACGTCCAGCCCCGACCAGGCAGTCCATCCCTTCCTCTTTCTTTCGCAAATCAACGCACCAAGGAGTACTCTCGCAGCCTAGTGATCCCCTCCCTCACTTGTGCAGAGACATCGCCGGAATTTGGAGAACCCGAGCCGCCGCTGGCCACCGCGCGAAGAAGGCTCACGGCGACGACCACCCTCCCGGCCACCCTAACTCCAACCAACGTGTCGACGAGCACCGCGGCACCCAGGTGATGCTCCTGGACCTTCTCTCTTGCCGATTCCACCTCTGGGCGTGCCTGCCACCGTCGGCCGCCATCGAGCTTCGCCGCCGCTCATCGCCTGCAGAGCTCCGGTAGCCCCCGCTCCGTCACCACCACCCACGTGACCGCCTTGGGTCACTGATCGCGTAGGGCAGCACCAAGTCCTGAGCCTCATCGCCGATCGCCGCCGGCGAGCCAGCAGAGCCGCAGCGCCGCCACGCGTGCGCGCGGGGGAATTTGAAATTCGGCCAGTGGCAGATTTGTAAATAGTAGTGAACTTTGAATAAACTTCAAAATTCAATATCTCGAGAAATAAGAGGCCTAAAATTGTGAAATTAATTTTGTTCAACTCCGAAAATCTTACTCTACCAGAAAAACAAGATCAAGTCCAAGTTTGTTCAGTAAATTAATTTAATTAATTCATCAAAGTTTCAACCCTAAATTGCTTAATACATTCATAAGTAATGATATGTAAATGGTAAATTCATGGAACTTGCTAAGTAAGGATTTCATAGCATCCCTAAACTTTCTGCAAAAGCACATTTCCATTTTTGTTTGCATATTTTTAGTATTAATGCATAATCTTCATTTTTAGTAATTGAATTTATATAAATTATTGGCTAGGGATTTATTCATGAAATTTGGCATTCCAGTTCCCTATGCACTTGTACACTTATGTAAAATCCCATGAAAAATTTGAAGCTACCTAAGTATAAAATTTTCTGTCGAAATTGATCATTGGTTAAGTAACTAGGAATTTCTTCATATAAAAGTTACTTCATGTGTATATTTAAGGAAAGTAAGAATAAATTAATTTCTGGAAGTCCAGTGAGAATAACTCAGCTTCACAGTACAGTAGAAATTCTCATTTTGCAGTTATATACTTTGGTTCTTAATTAACCATATGAGCTTGAACTAGTTATGCAATTAAAGTGCTATTTTTATGTATAGTGTTACTTTGCATATGGTCACTTTAGCTAAGTTGCTCAAAATGAACTTTCTGAAATTTGACCCTAGTACTACATGGTCATATCATCATTAGCATATGATGGCATATAATCAACATCTAGGCCATGCTCATGTTAAAGTAGACATACACTAAGAGTGTGATAATTAAAAGTTACATTCTTGTAATTAGAGGTTTGTCCCCTTCAAATTCAGTGGTTACCATGTCATACTTAAGTATGCAACCATATTCATGAATGAGTGATTAGTTCATTAATTTATTTGTTGAGGAAGTACCATGAATCTTCATGTCATGCATTCCATCTTTAATTAAGAAAACTCCAGGAAACCTTGTGTATCCCATAGCATTGATGCATGTCCCTTCCATATAGGAATCGAGACCGAGGAGATCACACCGGACCAGGAAGGAGCTGACGTGCACTTTGGTGAAGACGCTAACTACGATCACACCCAAGGCAAGCCCCGCTGCATAACCCATTTTATCATTCGAGTCCTTTTTACTTTATCAAAAGTAGGAATATTATATTGTGCATTAAGTGTAGGACTTGGATGAAACACACTTGCATACTCCAGCAATGACCTATGATTAGTATGTTAGTAAGCTTTTCCGTTAGCAAATGATATGCTTAAACTAGTGGAGTCAACGGTAGGTTATAGATTCAACTATGGTTCAATTGGTTGATGAACTTGATAAAAAATGGAGCACCTATCGTTGCAACTCCGCGAACAAGTATTGAACCGTACCAAGTGCATACCTTTAATATGGGAATTGGTAAACCTAGTAACTTGGGTGCCGTATTGTTGGACGACCATACTCATCGATCCAGAGGTGATGTGAACAACACGGTGGCTGCACGGGTTTGAGGACTGCTGGAGAGTGCATGGGTTAAGCCTCGGATACGAAGTAATGTATTGCGGGGAGGATGTGTACTCGGGATCGATAGCCCCGGATCGACTTTATAGCAATCTAGTGAACGGTGGCCATACGTGTTCTTAAGTGATGCGTATGTCGTGTATTTGGGTTTTCCCTGCAGGATGTAACTCAATTCAAATTGCCGTCCCTCGCGGTTATGAGTACCTCTTGTTCGAGCAGCGGCAATGATATGTTAAGTAGTAAAGTTGGGGTTAAGTTTCTAAAATTTACTTATGCTATGGATACATATTGCTATGATGTAATGATCTTCACTTATGTTCATGTCTTAGCGGCTAGCTAGACTCACCGTAGCTGTTGTCTACATTAAGCAAAGTAAAATCATGTTTAAGGAAATTGAAAGTGCAGCATAGAACTAATAGGAGCTTTTTATGCAACTATCAAGTAAACCCGGTCAGCCCCCTGCATACTAGGAGTTGGTTTCAGTAAACCGGTTGACGGGTAAGTCTTGCGGAGTATGTTAGATACTCAGGCCTTGCTTTCATGTTGTTTTTCAGGTTTTCCTCAAGCGACCTATTGTGATTGTTGTAATAAGGTTGTGTAGGAAGGTGAGGAGCCTTAGAACTGGACCATTGAATGGGTCCCCAGTTCTCCTAACCGTGATGAGTGAGCCATCGCCATAGGGCTGGCATGGTTCACGTAGGACTTAACGTCATGTTTTGTCGTTTCATCGCTTCCGCAAATTTGTGTAATAGGTACTAAGGACTTATGTTGTATCAGATCTGAACTTCTTTTAATTTGAACTCTGAACTTGTAATTTGATCCACCGAATTGATGTATCTTTGTAAATGATGAATTTTCATCTGTGAGTGCTATGTATCGTTACTTTGTTAACCATCTCCTGAGGCGATCCTGTGCGACATACTCTACTTTTTGGAGTAGGATTGTCACAGCTGGTATCAGAGCCATCTTGGGATAAGCTACACACAAATGAGCACTTTAAAACGTAAACAAGCCGTTTCTACGCCTTACGGTGAGGTACGAACTAGTAGTGCCCATGTAAGAGTCTTGTAGGTGGCAAAGCTAACCCTGGGTTATGTTTGTTTAAATTACTTGCAACTACGGCATCTTCAACGAAGGTATGTGTGTGACTCGAATACACTCTTATTCGAGAGCTCCCATGCAAGGCGAGGTGGTCATGGATTTGTTGTGCTTAGATAGGAATTATTAAACTGGTCTGACTCGAATACACTCTTATTCGAGAGCTCCCGTGCGAGGCGAGGTGGTCACGGGCTTTCTTTTGGATTGTTTCTTTTGAATTTGATGTATTGTTTTAGAAATGAATCTCTTGTAGGTACACTAACCACGTGTAGTTCGGTAGACAAACGTGTGAGAGGTGTGTGTGCCACCGGATGGATCGAGTTATATAATCGGTCAAGTTTTTGCTTTTTGTGAGGATGTAGGGAACCGTCATATTGAGCATTGGCATCCATGCACACCATATGCATTCAACTTTACCAAAATCTGTAAAAATGTTATTGATACTGTGAACATGTAAAATGATCAAGTTTTGGACGAAACTGAACCCCTTTGGCACCTAAACCAGAAATTTTAACCTAACCGGTAAGTGTCCAACCTTACCAGAAAAGTCAGTCTCACTAAAACAAGCATAACTTCCTCAACTTTAAATCAATGAAGGAAAATAAGTACTCGTTGGAAAGATGAGGTTTTTCTCTACAAGTTTGGTTTAGGAAGTTTGTCTTAGAAAAATCGGGAACGAGGTCGAATTTTGCAAAAACAGTAGCCTTTTTCTGGAAATCAGAAACTGCCTCATTTCTGTCCCCTGTCTTTGGATGATCATAACTCCTAGAGACTTTATTGGATGGAGATGTGTGAGTATGCGTTGGAAAGAGGATGAAATTCTCCACAACAGTAGTACACCACAAAAATTTTAATATTGTCCAGAAACTAAGCGTTTTTGCCCGTTTCTGCGGTTCACTCTGTCGACCACAAAAATTCATCGTTACTGCTCGTTAAACGGATCGGGAACCTCGTGTCTTTCTTTTACCAATCCTTCCTTATGCTATTTTAAGCATGTGTACTTAGTGGAATATTAAGTTTTGACTCACCTTGCAAAACTTTATTCCGGCAGATGGAGGTTGGCAAGCTCGCGAAGGACCCCGAGTATCTTGCCGCCCGCATTCTCGAGTTGGAACGAGAGCCCGAGGCGCTGCAGTTCACCCTTGTGGCCCGTGATGCCTAGCTTGCAAAGCGTGACGCTAAGATTTCATATCTTGAGGACTAGCTGCACACTAGAAAGATGGAGCGGGCCAATCTTTTTGAGCAACTCCACGATACGCAGCTCATCATTGAGGGTGATGCAAGCGATCAGTTGCAGGAGCAACTGAACCAACGCAACACCCAGCTCACCGCTGCCCAAGAGGAGATTTACTCTCTTCATGGTCAGGTTACCGCTCTCTTGGAGGAGCAAAGCGAGCTTCAGGCCCAATGTGAAGAAGCTCAAGATGAGCGTGATGTCATGGAGAGGAACCTCAACGACGCTCACGCGATCATCGCACAGCAAGAGCAGCTCATTGGACAGCTCCAAGCTGCTAATGGTCAGCTGAACGCCATCCTTAACGATGAGCCACCCATTCCACTCACGGTGATTTCCTCCGAGGACGCCGATCTGAGTGAGAACGGTGACTCCAGCGTCGACTTCGAAGCACCCCCTGGACCGGGTGATATGGATGTGGAGTCCGATGGTGACAGCCATGTCGGGTGATCGAGTAGCTTCATTTATGTAGGATGAAAAATCTCGTGAGACATCATAGTCGCGTGTGCATAGTGTTAGTAATGTTAAGCTCCATTGTAACCTAAGCTCTCCGAGACCGTGTGGTGTAGTGTTTCGGGTGATGTAACCAAAGACTTGCTATGTATCTAAAGTTGCATCACATGTATCCATGGTTTTTATCATGAGTATGCAGCTTATGGTGTTGGAAATTATGGAATTTAAGTTATCTCTTAGGTCCGCACCGTTTTCTTGTCAAATATTCCATTTATGAGCAATCTGAAATTTTATTTCGTCGCCATGTCGTAGCCTTATTATCATATTGTCTCATGTGATGATCGGGCTAACATGCTTTGTTCATATGTCATATGGTGCAAACTCGCCATGGTGGAGAAAACATTGGTGATGCTCCCGGCGCCTCGAACGCCGGTGGAAATGGGTCACTGCCCAATGCGCTGCCCATGACGGCTATGGAGCAGCTCATCCACAATCAGAACAAGATGTTCCGCATGTTCATGGAGAACATGAACCGTCAAGGAGCTCCCGGACCACCACCACTGCAGCAGCGGGAATCCTCCTATGCCGACTTCTGGGCGACTCACCCACCCACCTTTGGAGAAGCCGGTGATCCTCTGGAAGCGGATAACTTTATTCGTACTCTGGAGTCGAAGTTCACCCTCCTCCACTGCACCGAGCAGCAAAAGCCCCTCTTCACCGTGCAGCAGCTGCACGGTTCCGTGAGTGCTTGGTGGGCTAGTTTCACCGCCGCTCTCGCCGCGGGTCACCAAGTCACTTGGGCGGAATTCTGCACACCTTTCCGTGCACACCACATCCCCGTTGGACTCATGAAGCGCAAGTTGCAGGAGTTCCTCAACTTGAAGCAAGGCTCTGGAACCGTGCAAGAGTATGCACGGAAGTTCAACTACCTGGCCTAGTACGCGTCGTATCACGCTGATACCGACGAGAAGAAGAAAGATTGCTTCCGTTCGGGTCTTACCCTGAAGCTGCAAGATCGCTTGGCTCAAGTCATCGCCGGCACATTCAATGACCTGATGAGTGCCGCTTTTGTGCAAGAAGACGCCATCCGCGCCAACCAAGAGGACAAGACGAGGAAACACGCTATGGGAAGTTCATCCGGCTCCGCATCGCCCAAATACAAGCTAGCAATCACCTCCCCGACCGGACAGAAATTCTGGGCTGCGGTACCGTCGAGAGGAGGACCTCGCCCGTCATATCACAGCAGCACTCTCGATTCCATGGGGGAAACCAGCAGCAGTCCCCTGGTTCTCACCCACCACAGCAGAACAACCAAGTGGTGAAGACCAACTCCTCACAGCCGTGCTACAATTGTGGCCGCACCGGTCACTTTGCCAAGGAGTGTCGGTTTCCGAAGCGCAACCCGAATAACAACGCCAACTCCAACACTTCCGGGAACAACAACAACAACAACAAAAATGGCAGCAATGGAAGTCGTCCCCATCCGTCTACTCCCACGCACAAGAATGGCCGAGTCAACTATACCACGGTCGAAGAGACCCAGGCTGGAGAACCCGTTCTCGCGGGTACGTTCTCCATCAACCAACATGCTACCATGGTCCTTTTTGATTCAGGAGCAACGCATGATTTCATTAGTCAAGCATGTGCAAATCATCTGAAAATTACCCCCACCACTATGGGAACCCCGTACGTTATTACGTCTCCTGGTGGAAAAATAAGGGCTCATCTTGAGTTAAGGAAAGTGCCACTTAAGCTAGCCAACAACATATACCCCACTTCCCAAATCATCTTAGATGGCCAAAGCATCGACATAATTCTCGGTATGAAATGGATGACTAGTCACAAAGCTGTATTGCACCTTGAGGACCGAGAAATCCATTTGAACTCACCCTTACATGGCCCTTCTATTCTCCGATTGCCGTATCCCAAGTCGTCCACTTCTCAAGTATGTCATCTGGAAGGAAAGGAGCTATCAAATATTCCAGTGGTCTATGATTTTCCCGACGTCTTTCCAGACGATTTGTCGGGCATGCCTCCGGACAGGGATGTTGAGTTTAAGATTGACCTCATACCCGGTACAGCGCCTATCGCTCGTAGGCCGAACAAAATGGCTCCTAATGAATTAGCGGAGTTGAGAGATCAGTTACAAGAGCTTATGGACAAGGGATACATCCGACCAAATTCATCTCCCTGGGGTTGTCCCGCTCTCTTTGTGAAGAAGAAAGACAAAACCCTACGCCTATTTGTCGACTATAGGCCGTTAAACGCGGTAACCATCAAGAACAAGTACCCTCTAGCTCGAATCGATATCCTCTTTGATCAGCTAGTAGGTGCTAAAGTCTTCTCCAAGATTGATCTCCGATCCGGATATCATCAAATCAAAATCCGAGCCGAAGATATTCCAAAAACAGCCTTCTCCACTCGATACGGTCTCTTCGAATATCTTGTCATGTCTTTCGGTCTCACCAATGCTCCAGCCCACTTCATGTATTTGATGAACTCCGTGTTCATGCCCGAGTTGGATCAATTTGTAGTGGTATTCATCGACGACATTCTGATCTACTCCAAGTCTGAAGAAGAGCACATCGAACATCACCGCATCGTTCTACAATGACTCCGAGATCATCAACTCTACGCCAAATTTAGCAAATGTGAATTTTGGCTAAAGCAAGTTCCGTTCTTGGGTCACGTCATATCAGAGGAAGGAGTAGCCGTGGACCCTAGCAAAGTAGAGGATGTGCTGAATTGGAAGGCTCTGAAATCGGTCAGACAAATTCGCAGTTTCCTTGGTCTTGCCGGTTATTATCGGAAATTCATTCCCAACTTCTCAAGTATGAGAAAGCCTATGACCAAGCTGCTAGAAAAGGATTCTAAGTTCAAGTGGAGTAGTGCATGTGAAGAAGCTTTTCAGTTGCTCAAGAAGCATCTGACAACCGCTCTGGTTTTAGCTCAACCTGACATCACCAAACCATTCGATGTTTACTGCGATGCCTCCGGCACCGGATTGGGTTGTGTGCTTATGCAAGAAGGTTGTGTCATTGCCTATGCCTCACGACAGCTCCGGAAGCACGAGCAAAATTATCCCACCCATGACTTAGAATTGGCCTCCGTTGTTCTAGCCTTGAAAACTTGGCGTCACTACTTGCTCGGTAACCTTATTAACTTCTACACCGACCACAAAAGTTTCAAATACATCTTCACTCAACAAGAACTGAATATGCGGCAACGTAGATGGTTAGAACTGATCAAGGATTATGAGTTGGAAATTCATTATCACCCCGGGAAAGCAAACATGGTTGCCGACGCCTTGAGCCGAAGGGACCAATGCAATCATGCAATTGTTTGCTCTATGGAAGCCCGCCCAATTTCAGATCCGAGCGAACCAAGTCTTCGTGTCATTCCACATGGATCCTTGTATAATTTAGCTCTCATTCCTACCCTTCGGGAAGAAATCGTGGAAGCCCAGAAGCAGGACAAGGGAATGGAGTATATCCGCCAGAAAATCGGGAAGGAAGAAGCTACACGTTTCCAACAAGACGAAGATGGAGTACTTTGGTTCAACAATCGCCTTGTTCTTCCAAAGAACGAGGAGCTAAGAAAGAAAATTTTGGATGAGGCTCACTTGTCCAACTACTCCATACACCCCGGCAGCAACAAAATGTATCGTGGGTTAAGGGAAAAGTTTTGGTGGATGCGTATGAAACGAGAGGTTGCACGTTATGTCTCCGAATGCGACACTTGCCAACATGTGAAGGCCGATCACTTGAGAACAGCCGGTCTGTTACACCCATTAAAAATCCCCGCATGGAAATGGGAAGACATTGCTATGGACTTCATCTTTGGACTACCCCTCACACCCAAGAACCATGATTCCATATGGGTTATTGTGGATAGGTTGACCAAATCTGCTCATTTTATCCCCGTCCATACAACCTACTCTACTAAGCAATATGCCGAGCTCTACATTGTCTGAATTCTATGTTTGCACGGTGTGCCCAAGACGATCATCTCCGATCGAGGCCCCCAATTTATTGCTCGTTTTTGGGAGCAATTGCACGCTTGTCTTGGCACCACTCTAATCCACAGTTCCGCTTATCATCCGCAAACCGATGGACAAACCAAAAGACTAAATCAATATTTGGAAGATTTATTAAGAGCTTGTGTTCTACACAATCATGGAAATTGGGAATCTTGTCTCCCGTTCGCTGAATTCTCCTACAACAATAGTTATCAAGAAAGTTTGGGAATGTCGCCATTTGAAGCTTTGTATGGTCACTCGTGTCGAACCCCGCTGAATTGGTCAGAGTCGGGAGAAAGAATTACTTTCGGTCCCGATCTGGTCACACAAGTCGAAGAGAAGGTGCGACAAATCCAAGCTAACATGAAGGCCACACAATCCCGCCAAATAAGTTACTCTAATAAAAGGAGACGTCCATTGGAGTTCGAAAAGGGAGATTATGTCTATCTTTGGGTTTCTCCCAACAAAGGTGAACCTTGTTTCAGAATCAAAGGGAAATTAGCACCCCGCTATATCGGACCTTTTTTGATCACGGAAAAGCATAGTGCCGTTGCATATCGGTTGCAACTACCGGAAAGTCTTGAGCGGGTACACAACGTCTTCCATGTCTCCCAACTCAAGAGATGTTTGAAGCCGCTGATCGACGTGGTTATCTCCGACACCGAGCAATTGGAAGAAGATCTCTCCTACCATGAATACCCCGTCCAAATCATCGATCAGAAGGACCGAGTAACCCGCAGCCGCACTATCACCTTCTACAAGGTGCAATGGAGTAACCATACTGAAGAGGAAGCCACATGGGAACAAGAGGAGTTTTTGAAGGCCAACTTTCCGGAATTCTTGGCCTCCCAAGACCGGTAACCATCCGCACCCCTCCCTCTTGTTTGTTCTTTTGCAAATCTCAGGATGAGATTTCCTTAAGGGGGGTGTGCTGTGACATCCCATGTCACAAAATGAAGTTAACTAAACCTAACATCAATTAGGGGCTAAACAAAAGTATAATTAATCCATGTGCCAAAGAATAAGAAGAGGAAACCTATTTAATTAAATTCTACAATATTCAAATATGGGTCATTCACAAACATTACCAAAACCCATGGAAGTACCCCAATATTTTTGCTTATTCTGAATGGCCACAATAAAAGAGAATTTTGAGAATTTTACCAAATTTTTTAGTAACCAACTGATACCCTTAAAAATTCCCCCAAAGTCAGAAAGGTGTATTTCGGGTTTGGAATTTTCATAATTTATCAAAGCCAATTTAGTTGGTGCACCCAAAAGGGAAGTTGGAGCACACGTTTTCCTGAGCCCACAAAAACAGTCCAGTTTGGAGTAGGGGAACATGGCGAAATTTACCAAACCCGAGTCAGGGTCCAGAGTCAAAAACCGAGTCAAGCCCTTCTCTCTCCCCCGGCCAATCCCAACCCGACACCGGGTTGTACCCGGGTTCCTGTCGCCACCGCCGTTCACTGGCGCCCCACGCCGGTCACTGCTCCGCCACCTTTCCCCCCTATGCTACCGGCGCATTGAAGCCTCCCCGCCGGCGAACCAACCTCGAGCCGACAGCTCGCCGTCCTCTCTCTTGCCCTCTCTCGGCTCTCCCTTCCACCGGCCAACAGCGGCTCACCAACCCCCATTCCTCTCCCTCTCTGCTCGCCAACACTTCTGCACGCCCCCAAGCGCTCCAGCAAGGCTGCGCAGCGCTGTCTCCACCTTCCTCCTCCTCTGCCGCAAGGAAAACCGGCGAGCTCCCCTTCTCCGGGTCACCTGAGGGCCGCCGCGTCTAGCCCTGACCAGGCAGTCCCTCCCTTCCTCATTCTTTTGCAAATAAACGCGCCAAGGAGTACTCTTGCAGCCTACTGATCCCCTCCCTCACTCATGCAGAGACGTCGCTGGAATTTGGAGAACCCGAGCCGTTGCCAGCCACCGCGCGGAGTGGGCTCACGGTGACGACCACCCTCCCGGCCACCCCAACTCCAGCCAACATGTTGACGAGCACCACGGCACCCAGGTGATGCTACTGGACCTTGTCCCTTGCCGATTCCACCTCTGGGTGTGCCTGCCGGCATCGGCCACCATCGAGCTTCGCCGCTGCTCGTCACCGGCAGAGCTCCGGCAGCCCCCGCTCCGGCCACCACCACCCACGTGGCCGCCTTGAGTCACTGATCGCGTAGGGCAGCACCAAGTCCCGAGCCTCACCGCCGATCGCCACCGGCGAGCCAGTAGAGCCGCAGCACCGCCGCGCGTGCGCGCGGGGGAATTTGAAATTCGGCCAGTGGCAGATTTATAAATAGGAGTGAACTTTGAATATACTTTAAAATTCAATATCACAAGAAATAAGAGGCCTAAAATTGTGAAATTAATTTTGTTCAACTCCTAATATCTTAATCTACCAGAAAAACAAGTTCAAGTCCAAGTTTGTTCAGTAAATTAATTTAATTAATTCATCAAAGTTTCAACCCTAAATTGCTTAATAAATTCATAAGTAATTATATGTAAATGGTAAATTCATGGAACTTGCTCAGTAAGCATTTCATAGCATCCCTAAACTTTCTGCAAAAGCACATTTCCATTTTTTTTGCATATTTTTAGTATTAATGCATAATCTTCATTTTTATTAATTGAATTTATATAAATTATTGGCTAGGGATTTATTCATGAAATTTGGCATTCCTGTTCCTTATGCACTTGTACACTTATGTAAAATCCCAAGAAAAATTTGAAGCTACCCAAGAAAATTTGAAGCTACCTAAGTAACTAGGAATTTCTTCATATAAAAGTTACTTCATGTGTATATTTAAGGAAAGTAAGAATAAATTAATTTCTAGAAGTCCAGGGAGAATAACTCAGCTTCACAGTACAGTAGAAATTCTCATTTTGCAGTTATATACTTTGGTTCTTAATTAAATGTATGAGCTAGAACTAGTTATGCAATTAAAGTGCCATTTTTATGTATAGTGTTAGTTTGCATATGGTCACTTTAGCTAAGTTGCTCAAAATGAACTTTCTGAAATTTGACCCTAGTACTACATGGTCATATCATCATCAGCATATGATGGCATATAATAAACATCTAGGCCATGCTCATGTTAAAGTAGACATACACTAAGATTGTGATAATTAAAAGTTACATTCTTGTAATTAGAAGTTTGTCCCCTTCAAATTCAGTGGTTACCATGTCATACTTAAGTATGCAACCATATTCATGAATGAGTGATTAGTTCATTAATTTATTTGTTGAGGAAGTACCATGAATCTTCATGTCATGCATTCCATCTTTAATTAAGAAAACTCCAGGAAACCTTGTGTATACCTTAGCATTGATGCATGTCCCTTCCATATAGCAATCGAGACCGAGGAGATCACACCGGACCAGCAAGGAGCTGAACTGCACTTTGGTGAAGACGCTAACTACGATCACACCCAAGGCAAGCCCCGGTGCATAACCCATTTTATCATTCGAGTCCTTTTTACTTTATCAAAAGTAGGATTATTGTATTGTGCATTAAGTGTAGGGCTTGGATGTAACACACTTGCATACTCCAGTAATGACCTATGATTCGTATGTTAGTAAGCTTTTCCGTTAGCAAATGCTATGCTTAAACTAGTGGAGTCAACGGTAGGTCATAGATTCAACTATGGTTCAATTGGTTGATGAACTTGATAAAAAATGGAGCACCTATCGTTGCAACTCCGCGAACAAGTATTGAACCGTACCAAGTGCATACCTTTAATATGGGAATTGGTAAACCTAGTAACTTGGGCGCCATATTGTTGGACGGCCATACTCATCGATCCAGAGGTGATGTGAACAGCACGGTGGCTGCACGGGTTTGAGGACCGCTGGAGAGTGCATGGGTTAAGCCTCGGATACGAAGTAATGTATCGTGGGGAGGACATGTACTCGTGATCGATGGCCATACGTGTTGTTACGTGATGCGTATGTCGTGTATTTGGGTTTTCCCAACAGGATGTAAATCAATTCGAATTGCCGTCCCTCGCGGTTATGAGTACCTCTTGTTCGAGCAGCGGCAATGATATGTTAAGTAGTAAAGTTGGGGTTAAGTTTCTGAAATTTACTTATGCTATGGATACATATTGCTATGATGTAATGATCTTCACTTATGTTCATGTCTTAGCGGCTAGCTAGACTCACCGTAGCAGTTGTCTACATTAAGCAAAGTAAAATCATGTTTAAGGAAATTGAAAGTACAGCATAGAACTAATAGAAGCTTTTTATGCAACTATCAAATAAACCCGGTCAGCCCCCTTCAGTAAACCGGTTGACGGGTAATTCTTGCGGAGTATGTTAGATACTCATGCTTTGCGTTGATGTTGCTTTTCAGGTTTTCCTCAAGCGACCTATTGTGATTGTTGTAATAAGGTTGTGTGGGAAGGTGAGGAGCCTCAGAACTGGACCATCGAATGGGTCCCCAGTTCTCCTAACCGTGATGAGTGAGCCATCGCCATAGGGCTGGCATGGTTCACGTAGGACTTAACGTCGTGTTTTGTCATTTCACCGCTTCCGCAAATTTGTGTAATAGGTACTAAGGACTTATGTTGTATCAGATCTGAACTTCTTTTAATTTGAACTCTGAACTTGTAATATGATGCACCGAATTGATGTATCTTTGTAAATGATGAATGTTCATGTGTGAGTGCTATGTATGGTTACTTCGTTAACCATCTCCCGAGGTGATCCTGTGCGACATACTCTACTTTTCGGAGTAGGGTTGTCACAGTTCGGACAGAAGAGGAAGCATTGACAATGTCTCTGTTTGGAGAAAGGAGAGAAGAGACCGGACAGTCCGGTGTGAAGATTGGACTGTACGGTCATTACAGGAGGCGACAGAATAGAGGAGAAGTTGGCTGCGAGGAAATTTGTTGGAGCAGAATTGTAAAGACAGGACTGTATGGTCCGATTGTACGGTCTGTAGACCGGACTGTATGGTCTGTAGGAAGAAATTCTGGACAGACGAGGAAGTGGCTACAACGGCTCTGGAGCTATGAATACCGGGCTCTACGGTCTGTAGACCGGACTGTCCGTCCAGTATGAAGGAAACAACGGACAGAGAGCAACAACTCTAGAGGAGCCGTCCGGTGGAGACCGGACTGTCCGGTCTAGACAGTGACCGGACTGTCCGGTTAGTACCTCCAGAGAGGTTGTTTCGAGGAGCAACGACTAGATTGAGGTTGGAGGTGATGAGGACATCACCATGCTGGATACGCGCATATCATGGCCTTCCCCAAGTTACAAGTCGTCACCAAGTTGGTCACCGTGTTCGTCTCGGATTCAGCCTGTATTTCTTCACGGTTTTGATGATATCGGCCACATCCTACGTCCAAATGAGGCGTTCTTTGATGTGTTGGAAAGGGGATGATGACGCTGTCGTTTTGTTTCTGGTCCTAGATCTAGAAGGGTCTTGAGTCATGTTGTGTGACCATGACAACATACTGCACCACCTATTTTGGGCCAACTTGGCCATATATCGTGTCGGGCCTTAATCCCATGTTGTGGGCACCCCCCCTGGTCGCCCCCAACCCTAGGACGCCCTTGGTTCCTACATAAGCTTAGTAGCCACCATCTTTTTGTTGCAGGTTTTGTTTAGTTCAGTTTTCTTGAAAGAAACTTGATTGAATTATTGTAACTATGGTGACAAGTCCTTTTACACTAATCCAGGGCCCCTGTTCTTGTTCTACATCACTGTGGCGATTAATCCTTTTGTGTTCAGAGCTTGAACCTTTTCTTGTGATTCGCTTCATCCATATTTGCAATTTCAGATTACGTGTTTATCCTCTCTTGCTTGTGTTCTCGATTTCGCTTGCAGGAACAATCAAGTTGTGCTTGGTGTAACGGTTGCGGGGTTGGATTGTGTCTGATTCAAGCCGTCTCGTCGATGCCGAGTTCCCAAATTCGAGTTTACTCTGCCTACCTCTCAGAAGATCGAGCCAAATCTACATCAGGAGGCCTATATAAACTCGGCTCTTGGAGACTGCCTTTGGCCATAGGGATTGCTGGGAGCATCGCCAAAGGGCCAAGAGGAGAGCACTAGGAGAGGATGTAGAATATCTTGAGAGTGCTAGTGAGATTAACATGAGCATTGATGCACATCTAAGGCTAGGGTGTCGATGATCGAGCCTATCATGATTGGTTGTGAAGGCCGTCACATGTTTGTACACGGTTTGAGCCCGCCGGTGAAAGGGGCATCAATAATGAGCGCCAGTGACGGCTCGGGGAGTCCGGCAAGTTCTTGACGGAGGCGAGCTTGTGCTTTGTGCAGCGGTGACACACACTGTGTCTTCACTCAAGGAGTGATTGCGGGCTCGTGGGCGAGAACTCCACTTGGTGGCGGGAGGGACTGGGACTCCGGCGGGAGTGGTCCAATGAGGAGTAGGGGAAGGCGCCATCCTTCTGTGACCTTGGGAAAAAATCATGAGCCATCTCTTACTCTACTCCTTACTATGATGCTTTACTTTCCGCATTTACATACCGTGCTATTCATGCTTGTGTGCTTACCTTGCTCTAGTGGACTACCTTGTAGACTTGCATGAATAGGCTCCTTTACTTGCTAGTAGTGCTTAGCCTTCATACTTGATCACTAGCATGAATAGGAGTTGCTTTGGCTTGATTGATCACCCTAGTATGTATTGTGCTACTCTTGCTTTGTATGCTTTCTATATGCTTGTTGATCTAGTAGCTTTGCTTGAGTAGAACTCCTTGCTAGCTAGGTGTTTGCTTCCGCGTATCTTTGGTAACTAGCTTGCATAGGAGTTGTGTTGCCTTTGTGTGATCCACTAGCATGCTTAGCTTGTTGTTCATTCCATAGGACTATTATCTTGCTAGTGTGATCACCACTAGAATTGCATAGGAGTTGTATTGCCTTTGTGTGATCCACTAGTATGCTTAGCTTGTTGTTCCTTACATAGGACTATTATCTTGCTAGTGTGATCACCAATAGAATTGCATAGGAGTTGTATTGCATTTGTGAGATCAACTAGTATGCTTAGCTTGTTGTTCCTTCCATAGGATCACTATCTTGCTAGTGTGATCACCACTACGGTTGTGTAGGAATTGTTTTGAGTGATCGGTTTTAGGATTTGGCGAATTTGGTACATAGTGCAAGTTCCCGATTCACCCCACCCCCCCTCTCGGTCACTCGGTCAATTCAGAACCAACTGAGTGCTGCCATATAGACGGTTAGCTTCTGAATATCCTTTTGTGAATGTGGGGGTCCCATTCGCAATATGGCATTCACCTTTTCTGGATTTGCTTTGATCCCTTGATGCGACACCAAAAAACCGAGTAATTTTCCTGACAGTATGCCGAAAGCGCATTTTTCTAGATTAAGCTTCATATTATATTTCCAAAGGTTGCCGAATGTTTCGTCTAAGTCGGATATCGTCGGAAGAGAGTCGACTTTTGACCACCACATCATCCATGTAAGCTTCGACATTTCTCCCTATCTGGCTGTCCAGGCATCATTGCATGGTTCGCTGGTAGGTGGCGCCATCATTTTTTAGACCAAAGGGCATTGTTGTGTAACAAAAAGCTCCGAATGGTGTGATGAATGAAGTTTTGAGCTGGTCGGATTGATTTATGGTAATCTGATGGTACCCTGAGTAGGCACCTAAGAAGCACAACAAGGCGCATCCAGCCGTTGAATCGACCACCTGATCAATGCGTGGGAGGGTGAATGGATCTTTGGGGTAGGCTTGGTTAAGTCCGGTATAATCCACACACATTCACCACTCCTTATACTTCTTTTGCACCAGGACTGGGTTGGCTAACCAGTCGGGGTGAAAGACTTCTTTGATAAAACCAGCTGCCAGTAGTCGACCGATTTCTTTTCTAATCGCATCCTTTCGGTCTTGCGAGAATCGTCTAAGTCGCTGCTGTGACACCCCAGGTGTCTCACTACTAATTAAGAAAAATGAAGAGCACAAATCATGGGTATTATAGCATGAAATGATAGAGTCTATCTATTGATTTAATTCTAGGCAAATAAAAACCCTCCAACCAAGTTATTGAAGCAATTCAAAAATTTCAATGCAACTCATGCCAAATAATTTCATCATCAATTTGGTAATAATAAAATAGAATATTATGAATTTCTTGGGCATTTTATCTGCTTGGCAAGACCCTTAATTAATTAATTGATTCTTAAGTAACTAATTAATGCATTTAATAAATTATAAAAAATGTGTTATGAAATTTTCAAATAAATTTTACCAGAGTGTTCTCCAACATTTAAGGAGTCAGTCCACTAATTTTCACCATTTTAGGAAATCCCTAGTTATTTTATTTTGATTTATTAAAACCTAGCTTTGACCAGGGACTTGGTTGTAAGAAATCTAAAACTCCAGGGGGTGCAGCGCAAAATCCTTTTTGATGTGGACAAGGGTTCCCGATCTTCTGAAAGGTTCTGGATACGTTGATTTGGTCGGAGGCGACACACACATCGATCCGGCTTCAGAACAGCACGTTCTAAACCCCGCAATCGCAGCACGACGTCTCCTCTGGTTATCAACCGTCCTAAAATGATTGACCTCGCCGAGAAGGCTAATCCCTGCCTGCGAATCAAGAACACAAGCAAGAACAAAGAGGAAAGCAACACAATTGCACATGCATTATGAATCTCACGAAGTTGGGGTCTCACAAACCGTGATGACGGCGAAACTGTTATGAACAGAATAATCTAAGCAAAACCCGAACCCTAATGGTGCGGCGGTGGCTGTATATGAAGACCCTAGGGTCGTGCAAGACCCTCTGGACACACCCCTACTTGGGCTCAACTAGATACAAAGCCCAAAGGCCAAAAACAGGCGACACAGCATCGAAATAGATTCTGGACTCTCTCTTGTTTCGACGATTCCTGATGACTCCGGATGAATTTTGATATGAGACCGGCGGCATTGGAAAGGTCTTCTTCTTATCCTTCCGTGCATGTGTAGAACGTCCAAATCCGAGTCCGTATGCGTCTTGGGCATCCGTTTTAGTGCAGACTGATCCTGAGCCCCAAAACAGAGTTGAAGTCGGTTTTAGTTGGGCCTCCACCTTGGCTTTCACGTCCTTGCTGGTCCTCCATGTCTCCAAGTCCTTCTCCCATCATCTCCTGGTCCTCTCCATGGTTCCTAATTACAGTATAATCATTTGGTAGCAAACCATTCTCAAAAGTGACATATAATGAAGAACGTAGGAACGAGCTCACCTCTAAATTTAGTCGTCGTGCACGAGCTCTAGTTATTGGACCTTGCAAGTCCAAAATTGGAGGAGTGTTGCATGTATCATTAGGAGTGATGTCCTCATCATCCTCCCCCTCTTGAAGTAGAGTCGTCCTCGACTCAAGCTCATTCTCTTCTCCCAAGTATGGTTTCAAATCTGAAATGTTAAAAGTAGGACTAACCCCGAACTCGGGAGGCAACTCAAGTTTGTATGCATTATCATTAATCTTCTCAATTATTTTGAAAGGACCATCAGCTCTAGGCATTAATTTAGACTTTCTCAAATATGGAAATCTATCTTTTCTCAAGTGTAACCATACTAAATCTCCTACATCAAGTTTTACTTCTTTTCTACCTTTACTACCAGCAATTTTATACTTGTCATTCATCTTTTCAATGCTAAGTCTAGTGGTCTCATGTATTTTTAAAATAAATTCAGCACGTTCCTTAGCATCAACATGAACTCTCTCATGAATAGGTAGAGGAAGTATATCAAGTGGAGTACGGGGATCAAAACCATACACTACTTTGAAAGGACTTACCTTGGTAGTAGAATGTGTTGCCCGATTATATGCAAACTCAACATGAGGCAAACATTCTTCCCATTGCTTCAAATTTTTCTTCAAAATAGCTCTCAACATAGTACCCAAAGTGCGGTTCACCACCTCAGTTTGTCCATCAGTTTGTGGGTGACAAGTTGTAGAAAACAACAACTTTGTACCCAACTTATTCCAAAGCGTGCGCCAAAAGTGACTCAAGAATTTTGCATCACGATCTGAAACAATAGTAGAAGGCATACCATGCAAACGAACAATTTCTTTGAAAAAGAGATCAGCAATATAACTAGCATCATCAGTCTTATGACATGGTATAAAGTGTGCCATCTTAGAAAATCTATCCACAACAACAAAAATACTATCACTCCCCCTCTTAGTCCTAGGCAGTCCTAAAACAAAGTCCATAGGAATATCCGCCCAAGGAATAGAAGGAACAGGAAGTGGCATGTATAAACCATGTGGATTCAAGCGAGACTTAGCTTTTTGACATGTAGTGCAGCGAGCAACAAAGCGCTCAACATCTTTCCTCATCCTTGGTCAAAAGAAGTGTGTGGCCAAAATATCCTCCGTCTTCTTGGCACCAAAATGACCCATCAATCCACCTCCATGTGCCTCCTGTAACAACAAAAGACGAACGGAACCAACTGGAATGCATAGGCGGTTAGCTCTAAACAAGAATCCATCATTCAACACAAATTTATTCCATGCACGACCTTCTTTACAATGCAGCAATACATCCTTAAAATCAACATCAGCAGCATATTGTTCTTTAATTGCCTCAAGTCCAAAAATTCTACAATCAAGTTGAGATAATAAAGTATAGCGCCTAGATAAAGCATCAGCGATCACATTATCCTTCCCTTTCTTATGTTTAATAATGTAAGGAAAAGGCTCAATAAACTCAATCCATTTAGCATGTCTACGGTTCAAATTACATTGAGAACGAATATACTTAAGTGATTCATGATCAGAATGAATAACAAATTCTTTGGGCAACAAATAATGACGCCACATCTCTAAACAACGTACAAGTGCATACAATTCCTTATCATACGTGGAATAATTCAAAACAGGCCCAGTAATTTTCTCACTAAAGTATGCAATAGGTTTACTATCTTGCATCAAAAAACCACCAATGCCTATACCACTAGCATCACATTCAAGCTCAAAAATCTTATCAAAATTAGGTAATTGCAGCAACGGTGCATATGTAAGTTTATCCTTCAAAGCATCAAAAGACTCATGATGTACCTTACCCCAATGGAAATCAATGCCCTTCTTTGTCAACTCATGCAAAGGTGCAGCAATGGTCGTGAAATCTTTGACAAAGCAGCGGTAGAAACCTGCAAGACCAACAAAACTCCTCACCTGTGTGATAGTTTTTGGTACAGGCCAGCTCTTTATGGCTTCAATCTTCGCCATTGCTTCAATTACTTGATAGAAGTAATAGGTTGCTTAGCGCGAGTCTTTTCAAACAAGCCACCTATTAGAGCCATTGCATGTCTAGACGTCCGATGGGTAAGTCCTGCTGAGTAATTAGTACTCAGGCTTTGTGCCACTATTGTTTTCATGTAATGAAGAGGTAGAGTTGCCTGAGAATGTGCTGCCCTGGGACATGCAAGTCCCTGAGGGTTGGATTGCCCACTGGGAGTCTAACTCGCTGCTGCAGTATTGATGTGTGTTCCTAGAGTGATGGTTCTTCAGGCAGGAATCATTACTATGTTGTATCATCGAGCTCGTAGCTCCTTATCATTATTCGCTCCCGCTGTGTTTTCAAAAAAATTATGAACTTGTAATATTCCGCTGTACTCTGATGACTTATTGATGTAATATTCAAGTTAAATTCGAACCAATGTTGTATTATCAAGTGTCTACGTTATCAGCACCATCGGGACCTCGAACCTTCGGGAAGGGGTGCCACAACTGCCGTACAGGCCTGGCATTTTCTCGAACGTGAAGCTTGTGCTCAGCCTTTTCCCTTGGAACAGCCGGCATATCAGAGGGCTTCCATGCGAATATGTATTTATTATTTCTAAGAAAAAGAATGAGCACGCTTTCCTATTTATCACCTAAATTGACCCTAATATTGGTGGTCTTGGATACATCGCTATCATCTAGGTGAATCTTCTTAGAGTCCACGGCTTCTGCCTATACTGTGGTCTTCAGCGTCTTCTTGGGGGGTGAGTCGAGCGTGGCTTCCTCCATCGCAGCGATTGCTGCCTTGAACTCGGTCAGTTCTAATGCCACCACCTTCTTTTCTATTAGCTCGCAACTCCCATTGTCGCAGTCATACTAGGTGCGAACATTCGAGCAAAGTGAAATAACTCCATTTAGTCCCGGCAGCTTCATCATCATATATGGATAATGAAGTATGACCATAAACTTGGCAACGGCTGGCCGACCTATGATGGCGTGATATGTAGAATCCAGGTCTGCAACCTCGAAGGTGATACGCTCCGTCCTGTAGTTCTCCCGAGTGCCGAACATCACTAGCAGAGTCATTTGCCCCAGGGGAACTGTCTGCATGTCGGGGATCACGCCGTGGCGTGAAACGGCGAACAGCTCGGCTTGATGTCAGCCAGAGGTATGCCGAGCTCTTTGAAAGTCTTTACAAAGAGGATGTCCAGACTGCTGCCTCTATCCACTAGTACCCTATTTAACCAAACTCGTTAACAGTCGACGTTAGTAACAAAGGGTATTTCCTTGGCCTACGGATGTGATCCGGGTGGTCCAAATGATCGAAAGTAATCGGGACCACAGACCAACGTAGATAATGAGGTACCGCTGGTGAGACCGAGTGGACCTCTCTATATAGGATCTTCTGTTGGCGCTTCAAATCTGCTCTAGACCTACCGTAGATGTAGTTGACTTCACACTCGGGATCTTGGAATTCCTCCTTGTCCTCATCTTGGTTGTCCTTATCCGCATCCTTTCTGCCACCCTTAGGAATCTAGGGGCGGTCCTTGCAGACTTTCAGAGCATGATGCGCAAAATTTTTTAGCTTGAAGCACTCCCCGGCTTTGTGCGTGCCGTCACGCAACAAGCAAGGGCCGTCAAGCATTTTGTCGAAGTCATTCTGAGTGACCTGTTTCTTCCGGTTGGGGTGCACCGTGGTGGCCACTGTCCGGTCCGGCTTGCGCATCCTGTCATCGTCTTTGCTGTAGTTGGACATGCCTGACTGATTATGGTTCCGAGGTGCCTCTTCCTTGTACTGACGAACTTGGAAGAGGGTCGAGTTACCAGCAGCGTATTTGTCAGCCATAGTCAAGAGCTCTTTGGCTGACAATCCTCCATCGGCGTCTAATCTTCTGATCTTCTTGATCAAGTCATCATCGCAAAGTCCACCCTGAAAGGCGGCAACGACTTGAGCGTTCAAGATGTTGGGGACGATATTTTTCACTAGGCAGAAGCGCTGGATGTACTCTCGCAATGGCTCCCGGTCCCGTTGCTTGATCCGGGCAAGTTCCTTGTGGTTCCTCGGTCTGTCGAAGGTGGCTTGGAAGTTGGCAATAAACTACCGGCAAAGCTCTGCCCAAGAACTGATGGAATTGTCAGGCAGATTGGTGAGCCAAGTTCTGGCTGCTGGGGCCAGACATACATGCAAATAATTGGCCATGACAAAACTGTCACCGCCGAGTGCTCGTATGGCGGTTGAATAGACATGAAGCCAGTCGCGCGGGTGCGTCCTGCCCTCATACTTCTCAATGATGACTGGTTTAAAACCGGCCGGCCAACTGACGGTCCAAAGTTCCCGAGTAAAGGCCCAAATGCCTGCCTTATCGCCCTAGTCTTTCAAGATGGGGGTCCATTCCCGCTTACGACCAACATCTCGGTGGGCACTGTCCTCACAGCGACCCTCGTCCCGTCGATCGTGGTATGGATCATCTCTAGGCGGCTCTCTCCTGTTGTTGTGCTCATAGTACCAATCATCAACGGAACTGTGACGGCGTCGTTCATCTTCGTATTCTCGGCGGGCCATGTCATCCCTCTCTTGGTATCTACTATCCAATCGAACCCACACATCGCGTGGTGGTACACCATTGCGTAGGTCAGCGTCCGAATGCCGATCATGGTAGTCTGCAATGGGCTTTCGCCATGATGCGGTCGGTGGGGTTGCCTACCGGTTGGTGCGCTATCGGTCCCTTCTTTCCTGGCTAAGTACCAAACTGGCAGCTCTACATATCGTCTTACTCGGTGTTGATTGCACCGCATGCATCTCCAGTATAGCCGGGGCCCTGATGTGCACTTTTAACAGATTGACCTGAGGTGTTAACTCTGAGGTGACTTGGAGCAAGGGCTCTAGTGAGCTCAAGAGGGCCGCCGCAGCCATGATGTTATGCTGTGGAGTTTTGAAGACGTCCTCACCATCGAATTTTAAGGTGATGTCACCCATGTCCAGATTCTGCACAACTCGGGAGCTCTACCGAACATCCGGTCATCGGAGCTGGGTAGTGGCAGTGTCTGGGTCATCGTCCTTGGGGTCAGTTTCCTATCCATCACGGTGATTTGCGTTTGCTCGTGCGGCGGCTGCCACCGATGTTTCTCCATCAGTGCCTCCTTGGGCGGCAGGTGCCACCATGAACACCTCACGATAATCCGACAAGCAACTTTCTGAATCACTCGGTCCTTCAATCAATTCTAGAACTGACTCGTTTTCAAGGCCGATTGTTGCTACAAATCTTGATTCGTTGAAAAAAATAGGTTCTTCATCCGACTGATCCATATGAAAAGCTGAGAGATCAACAACAGTGAGGTTCGAGTTGGCCAGGGTTGCCGATTAATTTGTTGTGAGCAACATTGAGCAAGGGCTTGGGAGGGTTTCCCTCTGGAGAACCATCGCCGCGTTGTTGAGGCCGAGTGGGAACCGATCGGCTGGGTAAATCCGATCGGCCATCAATCAAACATCATCTAGAGATACAAGGAAAAGAGTGAAGAGCATACTCTAGATGAAATATGCATGCATGTCATGGCAATATATTAAAGGAAAGCATAACGACATGCAATGCAAGACATGAATGATGAGATGCAACAAGTTAGCATAGCAATGAATAAGAATTAAGAACAAGCAATCATCATCATGATATCATACATAGGCATACAAGATAATTAATGAATACAAGGCAATGTATATGATAATAAACCAAGTGAGATTAAAATGAGTCAAACACAAGCGAATGAAAATCATGACTCATCAAAATCCATGAACATCGAATAACTCCATCAAAATAAGATCCAACTGCATCTAACAAAATGTATCTATCTCCCAAAACCAATATACAAGTATGCTCCCCCTAGATACAAGCTACTCTCGATCGCTCAGGATCACACCCCACTCCCCCTAGACTTAGGACTCTTCTCCCCCTTTGACAACAAGCACCAAAAAGTGGAAAACATGAACATCTACACGCTAGTGGTTGAAGGAAGTGGTGCAGTGACGTCCTCTGAAGGCTCTGCTCCGGGCTGCTCCTGTGGTGGATCCTGCTATGCCCCCTGAGTCTATGTCGCCTGAGCATCCAGCTGCTTGAAGAAACCAAGGTCTACATGCGACTCAGACCCACTGTCCTGTGTTGCTGGAGTGACTGTGGCAGTCTCCTGAGCTGAAGTATGGAGAAGTATGAGATCTGTCATGTCCTACTGAGTGAAACCTTCACGGACTAGATCCTCTACTACCTGAGGAGTAAGCAAGCTAACTGTAGCAGTAGGAAGGGGAGTTGTAGCTAACTCTAGGGTGGTCTAGGAGCCTGTAGGGGTAGTGTGCACAATGTCTGAGAACAGAATCCTAACAGGTAAGTGTTGGGTGGTGGAGGGTCCTGCCATCTGCGAGGTCGACGAGTGAGAAGGAGAGACAAATAATGTAGAAACTGAGAAGGCTGACACAGGAGAGAGCTGAGATGAAGAGTGAGTTTGTCCTGCTCCCCTTGTTGGTAAGACCCCTGAAAGTGACAGTCCGCTGGACTGAGCTGTCATCAAAGCAGTGAAGGGTCCTGGCTGAGTCTACATCTGCTGGTGCTGAGGGAACACTGAAGGTCCTGGCTGCTGACCGGGCTGCCTCTGGGTCAACTCCGTCATCTACATCATCAGGGTTGTAAGAAGTGCAGTATGCTGCCTCTGAATCTTTGCCTGGCTCCAAATGATGTCCATCATCTGACGTCTGTCCTCTGACACACTCTGAATGAACTCTCCCAGCCGTCCTGCTAGTGCTGTCACTGTGACAGCGTCTTCAGACTGTGAACCTGTCGGCTGGGGAGGTGCTCCTGTACTGGCTAACTCAAGAACCATCGTCTCTGGCTGAGCTGCCTGCTCGTGCGGTGCTGGCGGTTACTCCTACTCCTTCTCTCATGTCTGCTGGCTAGAGGCTGACTGTGATCCCCTGGGGACTCGTGGTGTGTAGCTGGTGGGCACCTCAGGGAACGCCTCATACTGCTCCTTCGTCACTAGGCCCATCCTCCTCAAGAGATAGCAGATATATGGACCATAGACCAAGTGATGTCCTCCAACCCTCTCAGAGATAACCTCCTCCATCTCTCCAATCAGTAAATCTGCCAAGTCAAAGTGTTGTCTCCTCAGTATTGCTGCTACAACCCACAAGTATAAGAGTGTGAACTCCTCTCTATAGCTAGACCTAGGGATGATAGTCCTGGTGACTATTGCTCTCACCACCTTGGCCTCTATGGTGAGTCTTGCAGGGCCTCTCTCAAAGCCTGGGGTGTGTGCTAGTGGAAAGGCATTGGACACCATCTCATCAGTAGGTAGTCTCCGTCCCTGTGGTCTGCGTAGTGGCTCTAGTGAAGGATAGGCACTCCTGTACAGCTGGAGATCTGAAGCAAGGAACCCAAAGCTAGCAATCAGATCCTCTCTCATCACACGTTGTGGCTGCCCTCTGAACAAAAACCAGAACTCTGAGCAGTTCCTGGCTATCCATAGCATAGCATAGAACTCCAACACTATGTCCTCTCTGAACCTGTATGGAGCAGTAACTAGCTCTGCTAGCCCTAGCAAGTACGTGAAACACTACTCCATATCAGTGCTGGTGGCCCTCCTCATGGCCTGGTAGGTAGTGTATTGCTGCGGCATGAACATCTTGTCTCTTGTCCTCATGGCCATACTGCATCTTAGACTCTCTCCAATCCTCCTTTGGAGAGTTGTCCAGTACCTGTCTCCAGCAGTGGGATCCCTAGGAACTGGGACCCACTGCTCGAAGGGAACTAGATGAAGCACCTTAAAGTCCTTTGCAGGAACCTTAAGTATGTCCGGATCTCCTCCTGCCTATGCTAGTCTCTGCAGCCTCCTCGTGCACACTACACAGGTGCACCTCGGGTCTCCTGCCCGGTGAGCTGTCCTCTGGGGAATAGTCTGCTCAGTCACCTCAACCTCCTCCTCAGATTTTGACTCTGAGGTCTCCTCCTCTGACTCCTCCTCCTATAGCCTGGAGGATCCCTGCTCCACAATCCTTGACAACCTCTCCTGACGAGAAGTCAAAGTCTGATGCGGCCACGGCGGTGGTAGAACCCCAACTACCAGAGGTGTAGTCCTCTGTCTGGTGCTCCTCCTGAGACCCTGACCCTTAGCTGGCGGGCTGATGATCAGGCATGAGCCAGGTGTCCTGCGAGACTACTCCACGACTTGTAGGTGCCAAGCAACTCTTCTGGCTCTCTCAGACTTTGGGTCCAGCCTCTATCTCTTCTTGCTCTTGGGCTTCTCAGGCATCTTTCCGTTCCCCTTGTCCTATCTTGAACCTGCCATCACTGCTGCTGCAAACTGCTGTCACTGCACGCATATAGGTATAGATACGATGTGCATAGACCCTAATACATCTACAAGCAAAGCACCGCTAGGAAAGAATATATAAGGACCAAAGGTGTACCGAGAGGGGGGGGGGCTGAATCGGTAAGCCGCTCACGAATCCAATTACTTCAAATTCCACTACTTGAGTCTACCAAGATAAGCAACCTAAGGAATTCTAGTAGGCCAAGACCCTACACATGCTAGTGTTCATGATATGGTAAAGAGCAAAAGCCAAACACACTAGCCTATGCAAGCCACAAGTCACCCTACTCACTAGAGCACACAATTGCGGAATAGTAAAGAGAGGGTCAAGAAATGCTCATGATTTTTCTCGAGATCTCGGAAGGATGGCACCTTCCCCTAATCCTTGTTGGACCACTCCCGCCAGAGTCCCGGTCCCTTGCGCCACCAATAGGAGTTCTCGCCCATAAGCCCGCAATCACTCCTCGAGTGAAGACAGAGTGTGCATCACCGCTGCACAAAGCACAAGCTCGCCTCCCTCAAGAACTTGCCAAACTCCCCAAACCAGCACGGGCGCTCACTAGCGATGCCCCTTTCAACGACGGGCTCAAACCGTGTACAAACGTGTGACGACCCTCACAACCGATCACGATAGGCTCGATCACCGACACCTAACCGGTCTAGGTCTCACCACAAACCAAGAGTAACAATCTAGATCACACCCTCAAGGACACCCTAGCCTTAGATGTGCAAGATGCTCAAGCTACTCTTCTCTAGCACTCTCAAGATAAGCAATATCTACTCCTAGTGCTCTACTCTTTTCCTCTTGGACCTTACCAAATGCTCTCAGGTATTCCACTGGCCAAGATTGGTCTCCAAGACCCCAGCAACGAAGTTATATAAGCTCCCAACTTCAAACTAGCTGTTGCTCCACGAAATTGCCATTCTGAACATCTAGACCGGACTATCCGGTCACTGCCTGACCGGACCGTCCAGTCACTCTGGTAACGGTTCCCAGAACCATTGCCTGTACTATCCATACAATTTCTTGTACTGACAGGACCATCCGGTGAGTTTCTCCCTCCAGTCCAGAAACATTGTCGAAGCTCCTTGCTGCCCAGCTGCACCCCTACTGACCGGACCGTCTAGTAAGCAGACCGGACCGTTCAGTCTGTACAGGGTCTCCTGCTGATATTTTTCCTGCTTCTCGCTCTATGTCCTAGACAACTCCATATAGTGACCATACAGTCCGGTCACCACTGACCCCTCTCTGTGGTCACTACATCAGAAGCTGAAACTCACCGTCCTCGCTTGACTTCGTTTCCCGGCTTCTCCGAATAGCTCCTTGGCTTCTCCACTGTCACCTAGTGCTTGTGATTTCACCAAGCAACCTTGCACATTACCGACTAGACATGACCTAAGAGAATGACCTAGACCCCCTTGATAGTCCAGTTTTTCCTATGGACTCAAAGCCCTAACAACTAGTCAAGTGTTCCCAACACTTGCACCATAGCTTGTTATCTGCTTTGATCCATCTCCATCAATCCTTGGACTCCATGAAGTTCACAAGCCTCCATGCTTGCGGTCATTGTCATCAATCGCCAAGGCAACCATCATCTATATGATTTGTAATAGAGCTAAGAGATGATTCCTACATAGACAACACTGGTGTAGATGTTAGCCAACAATTTTATAGTTGTCATATATCACCAAAACATCCATACCTTGGGGATCCAATCACCAAAGGTCATGAAGCTTACAATCTCCCCCTTTTTGGTGATTGATGACAACCACTAATTAATAAAAAAAAACTTTAATCAATAAACAACCGCACTAAACAAGCTACACAAAGATCGAGAGGAATCATGACAACATATAAGAGGAATGCATAAGGTTCTACTCAATCAAGCATCATCTAGAGACACAAGGAAAAGAGTGAAGAGCATACTCTAGATGAAAAATGCATGCATGTCATGGCAATATATTGAATGAAAGCATAAGGACATGCAATGCAAGACATAAATGATGAGATGCAACAAGTTAGCATAGCAATGCATAGGAATTAAGAACAAGCAATCATCATCATGATTTCATACACAGGCATACAAAATAGTTAATGAATACAAATCATTGCATATGAAAAGGGAGTTAATCAAGTGTGATTAAAATGAGTCAAACACAAGCGAATGAAATCCAAATCCATGACTCATCAAAATCCATGAACATCAAATAACTCCATCAAAATAAAGATCCAAAAGCATCTAACGAAATGTATCTATCTCCTAAAACCGATATACAAGTATGCTCCCCCAAGATACAAGCTACTCTCGATCGCACAGGATCACACTCCCACTCCCCCTAGACCTAGTATCTTCTCCCCCTTTCACAACAAGCACCAAAAAACCAATAAGGCGGGAAAAGATGAACATCTAAGCGCCCGTGGTTGAAGGAAGGGGTGCAACAACGTCCTCTGTAGGCTCTGCTCTGGGTTCCTCCTAAGGTGGGTCCGGATGTGCTCCCTGAGCATGTGTCGCCTGAGCATCTAGCTGCTCAAAGAAACTAAGATCTACTGGCGACTCAGACCCACTGTCCTGTGCTGCTGGAGTGACCATGGCAGTGTCCTGAGCTGAAGTCTGGAGTAGTAAGAGGTCCTCCATGTCCTGCAGTGTGAATCTTCCTCATACAAGATCCTCTGCTGCCTGAGAAGTAAGAGTGGTAACAGTGGCAGTAAGAGGTGGAGCTGAAGCTGTAACTATCTCTGGGGCTGTCTGGGAGTCTTCACAAGTAGTGTGCATGATGTCTGAGAATAGACTCCTGACTCATAAGTGCTTGGAGGTGGAGGGTTCTGCCATCTGTGAGGTCGAGGAGTGTGATGGTGAGACGAATAGCACAGACACAGAGAAAGCTAACACGGGGGAGAGCTGTGCTAAAGAGAAAGTCTATCGTGCTCCCCCTGTTGATAAGTCCCCTGAAAGTGATAGTCCACTCGACTAAGCTGTCATCAGAGCAGTGAAGGGTCTTGGCTGAGTCTGCAGCTGCTAGTACTAAGAGAACACTAAAGGTCCTGGCTGCTTACTTGCCTATCTCATCTCTGCCATCTGAGTCATCAGAGCGGAAACAAGTGCCATCTACTGACGTTGAAGCTCTGCCTATCCTCTGATGACCTCCATCATCTGACGCCTGTCCTCTGACACACTCTGTATAAACTCTCCCAGCCGTCCTGCTAGAGCTTCCACTATGATAGTGTCCTCAGACTGTGACCTTGTCGGCTGGGGAGGTGCCCCTGTACTGGCTGACTCAGGAATCACCGTGTCTGGCTGAGCTGCTTGCTCGTGAAGTACCGGTGACTCCTGCTCCTCTCCTGTATTCTGGCTAAAGGTAGACTGCGATCCCTTGGGGACTCGAGGTGAGTAGCTGGTGGTCACCTCAGGGAAATGCCGCGTACTGCTCCTCCGTCACTAGGCCCATCCTCCTCAAGAGATAGTAGATGTAGGGACCATAGACCAAGTGATGTCCTCCAACCCTTTCAGAGATAACCTCCTCCATCTCTCCAATGAGAAGGTCTACCTCATCAGAATGGCTGCTACAACCCACTGGTGTAAAAGTGTGAACTCTTCTCTGTAGCCAGACTTAGGAATGATAGTCCTTGTGACTAGCACTCTCACCACCTTGGCCTCTGCAGTGAGTCTCGCAGGGCCTCTCTCAAAGCCTGGGGTGTGTGGAAGTGGGAAAGAAATCGACACTAGGTCATCTGAAGGTAGCTTCCCTCCCTATGGTCTGTAAGGTGGCTCCAGTGTACTGTAGGCACTCCTGTAAAGCTAGAAGTCTAAAGCCAGGAGTCCTAGGTTGGTGATCAAGTCCTCCCTGGTGATGCGGTGTGGTTGCCCTCTGAATAGGAACGAGAACTCTGAGTGATCTCTGGCAACCCATAGCATAGCATAGAACTTGAGGACCGCGTCCTCTCTGTACTGGTGTGGAGCAGTAACTAGCTCTGCTAGCCCTGGTAAGTACGTGAAGTACTGCTCCATGTCTGTGCCTGTGGCCCTCCTCATGGCCTGGTAGGTCGTGTGCTGCTACAGTACAAACACCATGTCTCTCGTCCTTATGGCTAGATAGCGTCCCAGGCCCTCACCAATCCTCCTCTGGAGGGTTGTCCAGTATCTCTCTCCAGCAGCGGGGTCTCTGGGGACTAGAACCCACTGCTCGAAAGGTACCAAGCGAAGTACCTTAAGGTCCTTTGCAGTTGCCTGGACTAGTCTCTGTAGCCTCCTTGTGCACACCTCACAGGTGCACCTCAGGTCTCCTGCAAGGTGAGCTGTCCTCTGGGGAACAGTCTGCTCAGCCTCCTCCTCAACCAGCTCCTCAGACTCAGACTCTGAGGTCTCCTCCTCTGTGGCCTCCTCCTCATCAGACTCCTCTATCTGTCTAGAGGATCCCTGCTTCGCAGTTCTTGATGATCTCCCCTGATGGGAAACCAGAGTACGCTGCTGCCACGACAATGGACCAACTCCAACAGCCAGAGGTGCAGACCTCTGCCTGGTGCTCCTCCTTAGACCCTGTGCCTCACAAGGTTACTGTAGGATCAGCCGTGTCCCCGGAGTCCTCCATAACTGATACATGGCATCTAGGTGCCTAGACACTCTCCTGGCTCTCTCTGACTCTGGGTCCAATCTGGGTCTCTTCTTGGTCTTGGGCTTCTCAAGCATCTTCCCCTTGCCCTTGTCCTGTCCTGACCCTGCCATCTGACTGCTGCTCTGCTGTCACTGCACGCACATAGGTGTAGATGGGATAAGCATGGAAACCTAATACATTTATAAGAAAAGCACCATTAGGAAAGAATGCGCAATAGAAATCCTAGCACTGAATGAAAGACATGATCACTAGGCAAGTATGCAAAGTAACAACTGTCATCGTCGATTATATGTGGCTGGTGCGAGTCATCTAGTGTACAGTCAAATAATGGCAATAATATCTAACTATAGACTAGACAGGAGATAACCCTAGACATGCAATTAAGAGATGAACATTAAATTAATTGCAGACTAGGTTGAACCAACTAATTGATTAATACAACTAATAGATGGGAATTTAGTACTAATTGCATCAATTAACTAATTACTCAGAAATTAGGGCATAATTTGATGAAGAGAAGATTAGCACGATACCCTAGGAGAGAATAATCAACACTGAGAACAAATCCCGCGACCGATTGCCGAAAAGACCAAAACTTGAAGCTTCTCAACACTTGCAATGGAGGTGAAGGAATAAAGGGGAACCCTTTACCTTAGCAATCGGCAGAGGGTGTGAGGTGAGCCGGGGCTTGCGCGCCCGTGCTAGGTGGAGAGGAACAGGGCGGCGGCACTGGTGCTCGAGGCGGGAGCCGGTGGCGCTAGGCGGTTTGCATGGGGGGGGGAGGCGAACGGCGGCAGTGCGGTGGAGAGAGGGCACGTGACAGCGATTGCGTGTGAGTGCTGGCAGCTGCGCGGGTGTGCGTGCGGCGGCAAGAGCGGCAGCACTGGGCGAGTGGCGGCATGGCTCTGGTGGGATGGCGGCTGGGTCACGCGACGGTGAGGTGGAAGCGCGGCGGCTCGGTCGGGTGGAGGCACGGTGGCGGGCATGAGAGAGAGAGAGAGAGAGAGAGAGAGAGAGAGAGAGAGAGAGAGAGAGAGAGAGAGAGAGAGAGAGGGAGAGAGAGAGAGGCGGGGGCGCGTGGTCGGTGCACTGGCGATGGACCGAGGCGGCGTCGGGTTCATGTTCTTGGCGATGAAGTCAAACGAGGAAGAAGCCAATCCGGCTCTGACTATTTTGACCTAGGTCAAAGAAACGACGAACGACTGAGATTCAAAAGGGAACGAATCAACGACTCAGATCGGGATTCACATCGAGCAATGAGGCGATTGACCGGACTATATGGTCTCTGGACTGGACGGTCCGATCTGTTCCATAGTCTGCCCAAATCAATAGACCGGACGGTCCGATTACTAGGGTCACTTCGTCCGGTCACTATGACCAACCAGACCAGAACATTGTGCCCAGGGGGGCACTGACCGGACTGTACGGTCTGAAGATTGAACTGTATGGTCACTATCAAATTTTCACTGAATCAAGGAATTTCTCTATTTTCCATGTGTCCTCGCCAAACACTCAATCAAACACTGCACTTGGAATATAGAGGGAACTCTCAAACACTCGTTTTCAAATAATGGCACTCTATGGCCTTAGAATTTTCACAAATGCCAAATGAAAGATCGAGCAAATAAGAACCAAGGCAATTAAGAACCAAGTGGGTATGTATGAGCCTTAATCCATGAACCGCGCGAGTAGATTTAACCTCGGAGTTCATAAGAGCTTGCTCAATGGGCATGAAGCACAATCCTTTCCTTTGGTCACACTTATGGAGATGTAATCTCATGTAGAACATGAGGCACAAATATCTCCAAGTGGGACAAGCCTCATTTGTGTTTCCTATATGATGCATGCAACAAGCATTTTACATATGCAATGAAAGTAAACATGCCATGTGAATGCAAACAATATTAAAGAACAAGACACAAAGGAAACCTAACAATGTCAAGTTTGAACTTTTCCCTAGCTTACTCACTATAAGCCATGCCCTTGCCTTGAGAGATGTCAAACCACCATCTCAAGCACTCCCCCTTGCTTATAGCTATCTTGGATGAGTTAGAGATTGACTAATTTTTATGTGTTTTTCTTTTAGTTATTTACACATGCATGGATGCAAAGCATACTAGTCACAAAGGAGTCCTAATTACCATGCAATGCAAGAGAAAGAAAAACACACTACAACTACAAAGAACAAACATGGTTACCTCCCTTATTAGTAGATAGGTCATTGAAGTCCATGTCACTTGTAGTGGACTTTACATGATCTTCATGAAAGCGCTCGGTCCACCACCACCACCATCTAGGTCTTGTTTTTGGGCACCCACTTGTACGTAGCCGATCTCTCAAGATCAATAATGCACTTAGGCACCCATATGCTCTTGACCTTCCTCTTCTTGTTTGGTGGTCCCAAGGCCTTAGCTTTCACCTTGCCATCCTTGTTCCTAAAAATCTTGAAGTGTGTGTTCTCATGGAACAAATTAGCATTAGGCAAAACAATGGAGCCTCTCAGCATGGGACAATCCTTGGTGGCGTGGCCATCCTTGCAACACCTCTCGTAATAGTAGTCATCGGCGAGAAGGGGTTTCATCCATGCAGGGATGTAATCACTCGTCCCTATTATGTCGATGGCGGTGGGATATGAGCCAAGTCCCCGGTGGGAGACATTGTTAACAAGGTTCCTCCCAAGAATCTCCTTGTGGATGGCTCTACCATGTGTGAGCCTCTCAAAGCCGTCCATCACCATCTTGCTCTCTTCCTTGAGCTTGTAATAGTCCTCCAAAACAAACGGCTCAAGAGAAGAAACCTCGACCGAGGTGGTTAGATCATCACATATAGTAGAAGCATCACTCTTTGATGAACTAGAGGAGGGAGAGGCAAGGTTCTCAATATTGATGGCCTCATAAGTGATCTCGAGGGCCTTGTACTTCTCATGAAGCTCTACATGATCACCCTTGAGTTTGTCATAACTCTTGTTTAGGGCCTCATCAGATGTGACAAGGTCCTTGAGCTCACTCTCAAGCTCACCAACATGGTCCTTAGCCAACTTACACTCTTTTCTTGCCACCTCCAACATTTTGGATTTCTTGATGGTGATGTCATGGGCTTGCTCAAGCATACTCCACAACTCGGCACACGTGTGCTCCTCATCATCGCTATTATCACTGCTCTCATCCTCACTCTCCCCAAGTTGGCTCGTGGCTATGAGGCATGTTGGAGGTGGAGGAGTGGTCTTGATCATGGCCAGGCCGGCCACTTCTTCATCACTTGAGGAAGAGGACTCATCACTTGAGTTGTCATTGTCCACTCTCCAACAAGTGCCTTGCGGGAGAACTTCTTCTTGTAGTCTTGAGCTTTGCTTTGCCTTTGCTCTTGTCCTTGTTGAAGTATCTCTTCTTCTTGTGCTTGGCCTTGGGGTCTTCTTCTTCTTCTTCACTTGAATCTTGTGACTTGAATGCTTCTTTCTTGGGCTTTGGGCACTCTCAAACAAAGTGATTCTTTGAGCCACAATTAAAGAACTTGCCCCTTGACTTGGAAGCAAACTTATTCTTGAAGTTCTTCATCTTCTTCAAGAGAAGAGCTAAGTCCTCGGTCAAGTCACCCTCATCATCATCTTCTTCATCATCATCCTCAATGATCACCTTCTTCATGTTCTTCTTACTCTTGCTTGATTCTTGCTTGTCAGCCGGTAGAGCAAGATTGGATGGTTGAGGATCATCCAACCCCAATTGGTAGCTCTCGAAGGTGGTGATCTTGCCAAGTACGTCCTTCATGGTCTTGTTCTTGAGGTCACCTTGCAAGATGAAGGTGATGATGGACTCATACTTGGGATCTTTGAGTAGCCTCAAGAATCTCCTTATCATCTCAACCAGCTTCATCTTGAAATCATCCCCGAGTGCATTGATCTCCTCCACTAGTACATGAAAATGAGAATGAACATTATTAGCTCTTTCATGTGGCAATCTAGTGAAGTTATCATACTTGTTCTTCAGCACATAGTATCTATCCTCTTTGACACCACTAGTGCCCTCATAGAGCCCCTAAACCTCAGTCCAGATACCATGTGCCGAGGAACTAGCATCCAACTGAGCAAAAACATCCTTAGAGATGCAAGCAAATAAAGCATTCTTGGCCTTAGCATTACACTTAACATAGTTAGGCTCAAGAGGGTTCACATCTGCATCGGAGTCGTGAGTGACCGTCCATATCCATGGATCAAGGGACTGAAGGTAGGCTTGCATGCGAGCCTTCCAATAAGCATAGTCCTAACCATTGAATATGGGAACATTCCCCGCCTGTCCTGGCATCCTTACTCAAGGCAATGAAGCCTCAAAGATGAGCACTTGACTCTGATACCACTTGTAAGGACCGAAGGCGTACCGAGAGATGGGGGGGTGGTGAATCGGTAAGCCGCTCACGAATCCAATTACTTCAAATTCCACTACTTGAGTGTACCATGATGAGCAACCTAAGCAATTCTAGTAGGCCAAGACCCTACACATGCTAGTGTTCATGATAAGATAAAGAGCAAAAGCCAAACACACTAGCCCATGCAAGCCACAAGTCACCCTACTCACTAGAGCACACAATTGTGGAATAGTAAAGAGAGGGTCAAGGAACGCTCATGATTTTTCCCGAGGTCTTGGAAGGATGGCGCCTTCCCCTAATCCTCGTTGGACCACTCCCGTCGGAGTCCCAATCCCTCCTGCCACCAAGTGGAGTTCTCGCCCATGAGCCCGCAATCAGTCCTAGAGTGAAGACACGGTATACGTCACCGCTGCAAAAAGCACAAGCTCGCCTCCCTCGAGAACTTGCCGAACTCCACGAGCCAGCACGGACACTCACTAGCGATGCCTCTTTCACCGGTAGGCTCAAACCGTGTACAAACGTGTGACGACCTTCACAACCGATCATGATAGGCTCGATCACCGACACCTAACCGGTCTAGGTCTCACCATAGACCAAGAGTAACAATCTAGATCACACCCTCAAGGTCACCCTAGCCTTAGATGTGCAAGATCTTCAAGCTACTCTTCTCTAGCACTCTCAAGATTTGCAATATCTCCTCCTAGTGCTCTCCTCTTTTCCTCTTGGACCTTACCAAATGCTCTCAGGTATCTTACTGGCCAAGAGTGGTCTCCATGACCCCAACAACGAAGATATATAGGCTCCCAACCTCAAACTAGCCATTGCTCCACGAAATTGCCTTTCTAGACATCCAGATCGGACTATCCGGTCACTGCCTAATCGGACCGTCCGATCACTTTGGTAACGGTTCGCAGAACTGTTGGCTGGACTGTCTAGACAATTTCCTGTACTAATCGGACTATTCGTTCAGTAGACCGGATTATCTGGTCAGTTTCTCTCTCCAGTCTAGAAACATTTCTGTGCCGAAACTCCTTGCTGCCCTGCTGCACCCTTACTGATCGGACCGTCCGGGTAGCAGACCAGACCTTCCGGTCTGTATAGGGTCTCCTGCTAACAGTCTTCCTGCTTCTCGCTCTAAGCCTCAGGCAACTCCATATAGTGACTGTACAGTCCAATCACCACTGACCCCTCCATCCGGTCACTACGTCCAGAAGCTGAAACTCATCGTCCTTGCTTGACTTTGTTTCTCGGCTTCTTGGAACAGCTCCTTGGCTTCTCCACTATCATCTAATGCTTGTGATTTCACCGAGCAACCTTACACATCACCGACTAGACATGACCTAAGAGTATGACCTAGACCCCTTTGATAGTACGTTTTTTTCTATGGACTCAAAGCCCTAACAACTAGTCAAGTGTTCCCAATACTTGCACCATACCTTGTTCTTCGCTTTGATCTATCTCCATCAACCCTTGGACTCCATCAAGTTCACAAGCCTCCATGCTTGCGGTCATTGTCATAAATCGCCAAGGCAACCATCATCCATATGATTTGTAATAGAGTTAAGAAATGATTCCTACATAGACAACACTTGGGGATCCAATCACCAATGGTCATGAAGCTTACAGAACATCCATACCTTGGGAATCCAATCACCAATGGTCATGAAGCTTACAGAATGCGCAATAGAAATCCTAGCACTGAATGAAGGACATGATCACTAGGCAAATATGCAAAGTAACAACAGTGATCATCGACTATATGTGGCTGGTGCAGAACATCTAGTGTGCAGTTCGAATAATAGGCAATTAATCTAACTGCAGACTACATGGGAGACAACTCTAGATATGCAATTAATAGATGAACAATGAATTAATTGCATCTAGGTTGAGCCAAATTAATCAATTAATGCAACTAAAAGATGGGAAATTTTTCTAATTGCATCAATTAACTAAGTAGCTCGGAATTCAGGGCATATATCGATGAAAGAGGGATTAGCACCATACCCTGAAGATCACGAAGCCGAGGATTAAGAAGAAATTGCAGCCGATGTCTCAAAAGCTCAAAAAATTGAAGCTTTTGTCACCGATAATGGAGGATTGGGGGAACTCACCCTAATCGGCAAGAGAGAGAGGACTGATCTTGTGCGTGGGGTGGAGAACAGAGCGGCGGCGTGATGGCGATGGCTTGGCCGAGGCGTGCGGCAAGATGGCAGTGGTGCTGGTCGTCGATGGAGACGGCTCTGGGCGGCGGCGTGCTGCGGGCGGCGCTGGGCTGGTGTGCGGCCGCAACACTATTGCGTGCAAGTCGAGGCGAGGGCGGGCGAGGGGCGCGGTGTCGGTGGTGTTTGACGGCGGCGGGTCGATGACGGCGAGGAGGTGCGGACGACACTCTAGACTTGAACTCGTCGACGAGTCAAATGAGGAAGAAGCCTATTCGGCTCTGACCTATTTTGACCTAGGTCAAAGGAACGACAAACGACCGATATTCGACAAGGAACGAATCAACGGCTCAAATCTTTGGACTGCGTCGCGTGATCAACCAGACTGGCCGGACTGTACGGTCTCTAGACCGGACTGTTTGGTCAGCTTTGGGGTCTGCTAATCTTTGAGCAGACCGGACAGTACAATCACTTGGACCGTTCTGTCTGGTCTCTATGACCAGACTCCCCCTCAACAATGTGCATAGTGCCACTGACCAGACTGTACGGTCTAGTGATTGGACTGTACGATCACTCTGCAAATTTTGCTGAATCAAGGAATTCTCCATTTTCCAAGTGCCCTCACTAAACACTCAATTGAACACTGCACTTGGAGTATGAAGGGAACTGAGCAAAAACATCCTTAGAGATACAAGCAAATAGAGCATTCTTGGCCTTAGTATTACACTCAATATAATCCGGCTCAAGTAGGTTCACATCCGCATCAGACTCGTAAGTGACCATCCATATCTCTGGATCAAGGGACTGAAGGTAGGCTTGCATGTGAGCCTTCCAATAAGCATAGTCCTCCCCATTGAATATGGGAACATTCCTCGCCTGTCCCGACATCCTTACTCAAGGCGGTGAAGCCTCAAAGATGAGCACCTGGCTCTAATACCACTTGCAAGGACCGACGGCATACCGAGAGGGGGGAGGGGGGGCGCTGAATCGGTAAGCCTCTCACGAATCCAATTACTTCAATTTCCACTACTTGAGTCTAAAAATAGAAGCAACCTAAACAATTCTAGTAGGCCAAGACCCTATACATGCGAGTGTTTATGATAAGATAAAGTGCTGAAGCCAAACACACTAGCCTATGCAAGCCACAATTCACCCTAGTCACTAGAGCACACAATTGCGGAGTAGTAAAGAGAGGGTCAAGGAATGCTCATGATTTTTCCTGATGTCTCAGAAGGATGGCACCTTCCCCTAATCCTCGTTGGACCACTCCCATAGGAGTCCCAGTCCCTCTCGCCACCAAGTGGAGTTCTCGCCCACGAGCCCGTGATCACTCCTAGAGTGAAGACATGGTATGCGTCACCACTGCACAAAGCAGAAGCTCACCTCCCTCGAGAACTTTCTAGACTCCTCGAGCCGACATGGGCGCTCACTAGTGATGCCCCTTTCACTGGCGGGCTCAAACCATGTACAAACGTGTGACGGCCTTCACAATCAATCATGATAGGCTCGATCATCGATACCAAACTGGTCTAGGTATCACCATAGACCAAGAGTAACAACCTAAATCACACCCTCATGTACACCCTAGCCTTAGATGTGCAAGATTGCTCCTTGTTACTCTCACTAGCACTCTCAAGATATCTAATATCCTCTCCTGGTGCTCTCCACTTTTCCTCTTGGACCTTACCAAATGCTCTCAGGTATTCCACTGGCCAAGAGGGGTCTCCAAAACCCCTGCAATGAAGTTATATAGGCTCCCAAACTCAAATTGCTGTTGCCTCATGAAATTAGCTTCCTGGGCCTTCTCACCAGACAGTCCGGTCACTGCCTGACCGAACAGTCCGGTCACTACAACATAGTGTACAAAACACTCTGACCCTGCTGAAACCTGTATTGACCAAACCGTCCGGTCGTTTCTCTCTCCAGTCAAGAAACATTCTGCATCGAAGCCTCCTCTTTACCCTGTGTCATCCCTACTGACCGGACCGTCCGGTCTGTACAGGATCTCCCATGGACAGAATCATTACTCCTCGCTCTAAGTCCTGAAAACCTCCCATAGTTACCGTACAGTCCGATCTCCACTGACCCCTCTGTCCGGTCTCTATGTCCAGAAGCTGAAACTTGTCATCCTCGCTTGACTTTGTTTCCCGGCTTCTCTGAACAGCTCCTTAGCTTCTCCACTGTCACCTAGTGCCTGTGATTTCACCGAGCAACCTTGCACATCGCTGACTAGCCATGACCTGAGAGAATGACCTAGACCCCCTTGATAGTCCAGTTTTTCCTATGGACTCAAATCCCTAACAACTAGACAAGTGTACCCAACAGTTGCACCATAGCGTGTTCTCCACTTTGATCCATCTCCATCAACCCTTGGACTCCATCAAGTTCACAAGCCTCCGTGCTTGTGGTCATTGTCATCAATCGCCAAGGCAACCATTATCCATATGATTTGTAATAGAGTTAATAGATGATTCCTACATAGACAATACTCATATAGATATTAGCCCACAATTTCATACATGTCATCTATCACCAAAACATTCATACCTTGGGGATCCAATCACCGATGGTCATGAAGCTTACAATCTCCCCCTTTTGGTGATTGATAACAACCATTACTTAACCAAAACTAGATCAATAAACAACCGGGCTCAAAGAGCTACACAATGATCGAGAGGAACCATAACAACAAATGAGAGAAATGCATAAGGTCCTTACTCAATCAAGCATCATTAAGAGATACAAGGAAAAGAGTGAAGAGCACACTCTAGATGAAATATGCATGCATGTCATGGCAAAATATTAAAGGAAAGCATAACGACATGCAATGCAAGACATGAATGATAAGATGCAGCAAGTTAGCATATCAATGCATAAGAATTAAGAACAAGCAATCATCATCATGATATCATACACAGGCATACAAGATAATTAATGAATACAAGGCACTGTATATGAGAATAAACCAAGTGAGATTAAAATGAGTCAAACACAAGCGAATGAAAACGCTGACTCATCAAAATCCACGAACATCGAACAACTCCATCAAAATAAGATCCCACTCCATCTAACAAAATGTATCTATCTCCCAAAACCGATATACAAGTATGCTCTCCCTAGATACAAGATACTCTCGATCGCATAGGATCACACCCCACTCCCCCAAGACCTAGGACTCTTCTCCCCCTTTGGCAACAAGCACCAAAAAGTCAAAAAGATGAACATCTACGTGCTCGTGGTCGAAGGAAGTGGTGCAGTGATGTCCTCTAAAGGCTCTGCTCCGGGCTGCTCCTGTAGTGGATCCTGCTGTGGCCCCTGAGTCTGTGCTGCCTGAGCATCCATCTACTCGAAGAAACCAAGGTCCACAGGCAACTTAGACCCACTATCTTGTGCTGCTGGAGTGACTATGGCAGTCTCATGAGCTGAAGTCTGGAGAAGTATGAGATCTGCCACTTCCTGCTGAGTGAAACCTCCATGGACTAGATCCTCTGTTACCTGAGGAGTGAGCGAGCTCACTGTAGCAGTAGGAAGGGGAGCTGTTGCTGACTCTAGGGCAGTTTGGGAGCCTGCACAGGTAGTGTGCACAATGTCTGAGAACAAACTCCTGGCAGGTAAGTGCTGGGTGGTGGGGGGTCCTACCATCTGTGAGGTCAACGAGTGTAGAAACTGAGAAGGCTGACACAGGAGAGAGCTAAGCTGAAGAGTGAGTCTGTCCTGCTCCCCCTGTCGATAAGACCCCTGAAAGTGATAGTCCGCTAGACTGAGTTGTCATCAAAGCAGTGAAGGGTTCTGGCTGAGTCTGCAGCTACTGGTACTGAGGGAACACTAAAGGTCCTGGCTGCTGACCGGCCTGCCTCTGGGTCAACTACGTCATCTACATCATCAGGGTTGTAAGAAGTGCAGTATGCTACCTCTGAATCTTTGCCTGGCTCCTGTTGACATCCATCACCTGACGTCTACCGTCTGACACACTCTGAATGAACTCTCCCAGCTATCCTGCTAGTGCTCTCATAGTGATAGCGTCCTTAGACTGTGAACCTATCGACTGGGGAGGTGCTCCTGTACTGGCTGACTTAGGAACCATCGTCTCTGGCTAAGCTGCCTGCTGGTGCGGTGCTGGCGGTGACTCCTGCTCCTCCTCTCCTGTCTGCTGGCAGGAGGCTGACTGTGATCCCCTGGGGACTCCAGGTGCGTAGCTGGTGGTCACCTCAGGGAATGCCTCGCACTGCTCCTCCGCCAGAAGGCTCACCCTCCTAGAGAGATATCAGATGTATGGACTATAGACCAAGTGACGTCCTCCAACCCTCTCAGAGATAACCTCCTCCATCTCTCCAATCAGCAAATCTGCCAAGTCAAAGTGTTGTCTCCTTAGTATCGCTGCTACAACCCACTAGTGTAAGAGTGTGAACTCCTCTTTGTAGTCAAACCTGGGGATGGTAGTTTTGGTTACTATCACTCTCACCATCTTGGCCTCTGGAGTGAGTCTAGCAGGGCCTCTCTCAAAGCCTGGGGTGTGTGGTGGTGGAAAGGCAATCGACACCATCTCATCAGTAGGTAGTCTCCCTCCCTGTGGTCTGCGTGGTGGCTCTAGTAAAGGATAGGCACTCCTGTACAGCTGGAGATCTGAAGCAAGGAACCCAAAGCTAGCAATCAGATCCTCTCTCCTCACACGCTGTGGCTGCCCTCTGAACCAAAACCAGAACTCTGAGCGGTCCCTGGCTATCCACAGCGTATGATAGAACTCTAGCACTATATCCTCTTTGAACCTGTATGGATCAGTAACTAGCTCCATATCAGTGCTGGTGGCCCTCCTCATGGCCTGGTAGGTAGTGTACTACTGCGGCACGAACATCTTGTCTCTGGTCCTCATGGCCAGATAGCGTCTCAGACCCTCACCAATCCTCCTCTAGAGAGCTGTCCAGTACCATTCTCCAGCAGCGGGATCCCTAGGAACTGGAACCCACTGCTCGAAGGGAACTAGACGAAGCACCTTAAGGTCCTTTGCAGGAACCTTAAGTATGCCAGCTCTCCTGCTGCTTGTGCCAGTCACTATAGCCTCCTTGTGCACACTGCACAGGTGAACCTCGGGTTTCCTGCACGGTGAAATGTCCTCTAGGGAACAGTCTGCTCAGTCACCTCAACCTCCTCCTCTGACTCTGACTCTAAGGTCTCCTCCTCTGAGGTCTCCTCCTCTGACTCCTCCTGCTGCTGCCTGGAGGATCCGTGTTCCGCAGTCCTCAACAACCTCTCCTGATGAGAAGTTGGAGTACGCTACGGCCACGGTGGCAGTACAACTCTAACTGCCAGAGGTGTAGACCTCTGTCTGGTGCTCCTCCTGAGACCCTGACCCTCAGCTGGTGGCCTCTAGGTGCCTAGCAACTCTCCTGGCTCTCTCAGACTTTGGGTCTAGCCTCTGTCTCTTCTTGCTCTTGGGCTTCTCAGGCATCTTTCCCTTCCCCTTGTCGTGTCCTGAACCTGCCATCACTGCTGCTACAAACAGCTATCATTGCACGCACATAGGTATAGATAGGATGAGCATAGACCCTAATACATCTACAAGCAAAGCACCGCTAGGAAAGAATGTGCGATATAAATCCTAGCACTAAATGAAGTACATGATCACTAGGCCGGTGCAGAACATCTAGTGCATGGTTCAAATAATAGGCACTTAATCTAACTACAGACTACATGGGAGACAACCCTAGATATGCAATTAACAGATGAATAATGAATTAATCGGATCTAGGTTGAGCTGAATTAATCAATTAATGCAACTAAAAGATGGGAAATTTTTCTAATGGCATCAATTAACTAAGTAGCTCGAAGTTCAGGGCATATATCGATGAAAGAGGGATTAGCATGATACCCTAGAGGTCACAAAGCTGAGGATTATGATGAACTCGCAGCCAATCTCTCAAAAGCTCAAAAAATCGAAGCTTTTGTCGCCGGTAATGGAGGATTGGGGGAACTCACCCTAATCAGCAAGAGTGAGAGCATTTCTCTTGCACACGGGGTGGAGAATAGAGCGGCGGCACAACGGCAGCAGCTCGGCCGAGGAGTGTGGCAAGACGGCGGCGGTGCTGGTCGTCGGCAGCAACGGCTCTGGGCAGCGGCGCGCTGCGGGCGTCACTGGGCTGGTGTGCGGGCGTGTCGCTGCTGCGTGTAGGTGGAGGCAAGGGAGAGCGAGGGGCGTGGCGTCAGTGGTGTTTGACGATGGCGGGTCGATGACGATGAGGAGGTGCGGCCGGCGCTCTAGACGTCAACTCGGCGATGAGACGAACGAGGAAGAAGCCAATTCGGCTCTGACCTATTTTAACCTAGGTCAAAGGAACAACGAACAACTGAGATTCAACAAGGAAGGAATCAACGGCTCAGATCTTTGGGCTGCATCACGCGATCAACTAGACTGATGCCACGTTCATATAGCTCGAACGACCTATCCATACATCCCCTCCAATTACTCTCGATGCCACGTTGCCACGGTGTCTTGTATCTCTTCACTTCATCAACAGTATGGCACTCTTCTACCTTTGGGTGAAACTTGAAAGAGTAGGGAGTCCCACTTATATCGAAGCTCATCTCGCCACTCCCAACATCAATACTTGCTTTTGCTGTGCTCAAGAAGGGTCTGCCTAAGATCAACGGGTTCCTCGTCCTCTTATCCATATCAAGCACAATAAAATCAACAAGGATGATGTGATCTCCAATTTGAATAGGCACAGCCTCAACAACTCCATCAGGGAAACATACCGATTGATCGGCTAACTCCAAACACATATCCGTAAGCTCCAATTCAGGAAAATTGAGGCTTGTGAATATTTGCCAGGGCATAACACTTACACTTGCTCCAAGATCGGACAAGCACCTATCAAATATCCTTGTTCCAATCATGCATTTGATGCTTGGTGATCCAGGGCCGGGCTTCTTCTCAAGTGCAACATCATTGATTGCCGCCGTAAGATCCTCAGTAACCTTCACAACCTCCTAAGAAACTAGAGACTTCTTGTTTTGCATCATGTCCTTAATGTACTTGGCATAGGTGGGTACTTGAATAGCATCAACAAAAGGGACATTGATGTAAAGCTTCTTCATAATATCGACGAATCTTGCAAATTGCTCATCGTGTTGCTGCGCTCTTTCTGTCTTTGTCAGCAGTTGAGTATCCAGGAACGTGGCAGGATCATGTTCCTCTGTCTCCATGCTCATTTTTAGACCAGAGAGGTCAACATCCTCCTCGCGCCGATCGGCACTTTCAGTGAGCCGATCGGTGCCGTCAGGACCGTTGCGCCAATTGGCGCCAGGTGTGCACCGATCGACATGGGGCCTCTTTGCTCCCGCAAGGTGCTCTAGATCTTCTGTTTGTTTTCCTAACCGTGTAGCTATTGCCTTCAACTGCTCTGCGGACTTCATATTGCCAGGAATAGCCCATTTGTTGCTTTGAATGGCTTGCAATAATTGTCCCATCTGTTGCTCCATAATCTTGGTATGCTTCAACATTTGCTTATTGGAGCTCCCAATTTCTATCACCTTGTCATTAATTCCCTCAAGGACATGATCAATCTCCTTGAATTTAGCTTGATGGTCCTTGTTGATCTTCTCTTGAGCCTGGAAGAACTCATGACATTGGAGAAGAAGTGAGATAGAATTTTGCATGGACGAGCTAGGAGAGAAAGAACTCCTTTGCTGTTGATATTGGGGCTTCCATCCACTATTCTTCATATATTCTAGCATCTTCATCTCTTCAGGGTAATCTTTCTGCACATGACCAAATTTTCTACACTCACCACAAGTAGAGCGTGATTCCGCTAGCTTGAGTGGCTCTTCCTTAGGGATATGAAGATTATTATCCAGCCTCCTTTGAATAGCGTCGAGGCGATCCATAATCAATTCTTCATGAGTCCTCTCAATCACACTCTTCGCCACTCCTTTTGAAGGTTGCAAATTCCTTGAACTTCTCTCACCATCCCATGATTGATTTTCAACTAGCAACTTGATCAAATCCTTAGCTTGGGTGGGAGTTTTTGACATGAATGAATGTGCAGTTGATGCATCCAAGTGTTGACGTGATAGAAGATTCAATCCTGTGTAGAACTTCTCAACAACTTCTCCAACTGTAAGATTATGATGAGGGCATGCATCCATATATTCATTGTATCTCTCCCATGCTTCTCCAATGCTCTCATCAACATTCTGTGTAAATCCAAGAATCTTATTCTTCAAAGCTTGAGTCTTACTTGGAGGGAAGTATTTGGCCAAGAATTCAGCTGCTAACGTGTCCCACACCGTCTTTACTGGGTTTCCCAATCCATTGTACCATTGCTTGGGGTGTCCGAGTAGAGAGAAAGGGAACAGCCGCACATGTGCTTGGTCTTTGGTCAATCCCGCTATTTTGAATGTACTACAAACTTTGAGGAAGTGTTGCAAGTGATCATTGGGATCTTCCGAACATGTGAACGGTTGTTGCGCCACTATTCCAACATATCTCTCAAATTGATACGGAAGTTGATCTGGAGCTTCTTGGAAATCTATCTTGACAACATTAGTCAATTGAGGCTTGAGACGATTAACCATAGGTACCTCTTCCATCTCCTCTTCTTCTTGATCTTGATCTTGGGCTTCTATAGTGAATAATGCTCGAGGGGTGATGCTTGCTGCTTCTCTAGCTAGATCTCCAAGTGACTTGCTTCTCTTTTCTGTTGTTCTCTTCTTATGAAAGAGTCTTTTTGGATCATCGGTATAATTAGAGGGTTTGTTTGACTTAGGACCGTCCATACCTGTTAGTTTCACTTAACAGAATATATGTACTAAAGAGACGAGAAAAATAAAGCATAATGACTAGACACTAATACATCAAACAATGTTTAAAAACCTGCTATGGTCCCGGGCAATGGCGCCAGAAAATAGAATGCTTGTTGGTCATAACTACGCACCCACTTATATATCACAAGAGGACGGTGTACGATTGTAGTACTTTTTCCCTTGAATTGAGTATTCCAAGGTTTATCGAATCCACTAGGACCCTAGGGATAATTAAACAAAGTTAACAGTAAAAGATCTAATCAAAGCTACTATTGAGTACAGGTTGCATAAGGGGAGACTGGCCAGCGCAAAGGTGCGCCAGACAGTAAATCTGTCGTTGCGCCAATCAGCGCGGGCATTGAGCTGATCGGCACACTAGTGAATATAAGCCAAAGTGCGCCAGATGCCTTGTAAGCCAATGCTGTTAAGTGAGTAGCCAGTTATCTACTAGTGAGTAGCCAGTTATCTACTAGTGAGTAAGGTTCATCCCCGTTGGGATGGCCTACCTTGACGGATCAACTCTTAACACCAATGGTTCTTGAAACTCAACTAGAGATCCATTCTAACAGGGCAAGCCCCGATGGCTCTAACTCACGGATCTGTTGTCCCTTTGTCGCCTCTGTCCATGCTTTTTCGTTGCGGCCAGGGCTTTCAAGTATTTATAGTAGAGGTTCTACTCATAAAGGACTCTGTTTCTAGCAAATAAGGCAGTTGCGCTGATCGGTGCAGGATTGCATCGATCGGTGCAAGCCGTGTCTTCTCTGGTTTCTTCTCCGAGTCGGTTCCTCTGTCTTCCACAGCTGCAATGTGGGCCTTTTCCATCGAGATAAAGTCTTGTACTGCACGTCGAGATCTTGAAGTTCCATAAATCTTCTAGACAAATATCTTCAAGTGTCTTGCATACATAAACTTCCATAAACATGTGAAATGGGCCTCGGTCACTTCTATGGGCCAAAACACCCTTGCGCCAACCGGCTCATGGACTACGCCGATCAGCGCACTGGGCTTCTTCAGTGCTTTTCGTTGGTTCTAGATTCCTGTCCTCTCCAGCATCACTTTAATCACTAATTTTATATGTTTCTGCAATAAAGCTCCAAAACAACTCATATACAAATATATAGACAATATCGCAGGTAAATGGCATAAATTAGTATCAATTATGCTCTAGTTGGGGTAATATTCACATATAAAAGGGGCACTTGGGGAGTGCCAACAGTTCCCCCACACTTAAACCTTTGCTCATCCCGAGTAAAGTAAAAGAAAGAAAAATAAAAGAACATACTCTTTCTATCATAAAAGATATCTTAAATCAGCAAATGTTGAGCATTGTTCTATCGTGGTGTATTTTATATTGGTGTTCAGAAAAATAGTTCAAATATGGGCATAAAGCTTAAAGTTTCTCCCCAAAACAATAAATCATGTCCAACTCACAAATTATAACTTTTCCACACATGTAAATCACTTAAAAGATTCTTGTGAACATAAAGAATCTATGTTCCAAAAAATCCATGGCAACAACTCATCTTTCAAATCACTCAACCTATATTCTACATCATAATGATCAAATAATATTTGTGTAAGGCTGTGACACCCCATGTGTCTCACCTTAACTTAGCAAAAATGAGGAGCACAAATCATGGAAATGATGACATAAAATGATAGAGCCTATCTATTAATTTAATTCTAGGCAAATAAATACACTGCAACCAAGTTATTAGAACAACTTAAGAAATTCAATACAACTCATGCCAAATAAATTCATCATCAGTTTGGTAATAATAAAATAAAATATTAGGAATTTATTGGGCATTTTATCTGCTTGGCAAGACCCTTAATTAATTAATTGATTCTTAAGTAACTAATTAATGCATTTAATAAAATCTAAAAATATGGTTATGGAAATTTCAAATAAAATTTACCAGAGTGTTTCCCACCATTTAAATAGTCAGTCCACAAATTTTCACCATTTTAGGAAATCTCTAGCTATTTTATTTTGATTTATTAAGAAACTAGTTTGACCAGGGACCACTGTGAGGATCTTGAAAGATCAGGGGGCGCAGTGTAAAAATTCCTTTCTTCTCCCTCCCACTGGCGCAGAGCCTGCCGACTCCATTGCCGGCGCATGCCATGGCCCACCTTCACCCCACCTAGGGACCGCGCGTGCTACAGTCGCCGTTGACCCCCTCTCTTCCTCCACCCTGTCCCATCCTTCTGCCTCGGCCGCGCGCCCGCCCAAGGGCCTCCGCTTCTCCCTTCTCCTTTCTGCACTCCATCGAGCCGCACAGCAAGAATTCAATCCCCGCCGCTCCTCCCTTTCCTTCCCCACTCACATCCTGGACCTCTGCTACACCTAAACCCGCACCGCAAGCTCACGAGTACATTGCCCTCGCTCTCCCCCTCTTTTTTCTCTCTCTCATTTTCCGCTCTCTGTTCTCTGCTTCCCCCGCCATTACGGAAACCGAGCTTGAGCTCGCATTGCCACTGCTCCCACACCCCGAGCCGAGTCCAGAGCCAAACTGATTCGCACGAACCCTCTCCCACTTTCCATACTCTTCACTCAGCAAGCCCTCGATTGAATTCGAGTTGATTTGGGAAAAATCCAAGGCGTGCTCCCGGTGGAACCCAATGGCGCCGACTTCAAATTCGCCAAATTAGGTGAGCCTCGGCCTTTGCTTCCTTTCTTCCCACGTGCGCAACTTCCTCCCGCGTTTCTCTGACCCCTCTTTTCCTTGTTCCCATCGCGAGATCACCGGCATAGCTGCTGATCTCCACCATCGTCTCTGCTCTGCCAAAATCCGAAGCCACTCCACGACGAGCTCCCATCTTTGGCTTTTCTCGAAGCAAGCCGACTCGACACCGACGTTCTCCACCTTCCCGTGAAGCTGTAGGAGCCAACCCCGACCGATTTCGTGCCCCAGGCCCCTTCTGTGACACCGCCAAACATCGCCTTTCCGCCAGCTCTCATCGCCGACCAACTTCTGATGAGAACCCCACCTCGTGAACCCCTCCATCCCCTTCGCCTTGGTGCACACGTCGTTTATTTGCTTTTTCCTCGCGTAGCGCCCGCCGGCGAGCCCTTCGGCGAGGCCAGCCTCTGTTCCGGTGCGCCTACTGGCAGTCCTACTAGCATCCTGCATGGCACCTATGTGTCACTGACGTGGCCATGCGTGGCACTGACGTGTCATTAGTTAGAACCAGAAATACCCAGGAAATTCTAGAAAAATGCATAAAACTTTGAAAACTCCTAGTAAATCAAATTTAACTCCAATGAAGCCTAAACAAAATTTGTTAGGTTCACCTTGAAGATCTCTATTTTAGTAAAATAATAAATCCAGGAAATTCTAGAAAAATGCATAAAACTTTGAAAACTCCTAGTAAATCAAATTTAACTCCAATGAAGCCTAAACAAAATTTGTTAGGTTCACCTTGAAGATCTCTATTTTAGTAAAATAATAAATCTTAGCCTATGTTCATGTATTTTTGTTAATTCATTAAATTGTGAGAACACGAATTAATTCACCAGGAACTCTAGGAATGGAATTAAATCTTGATTTTTTGCATGCTTAGTAAATACATAATTATCTATCACCACAAATTTTTGTCTGGCAAAATATGAATTATTTTAGGCTGTGGAAAGTATTTAGTGTGTTCAATTAAATTAATTCTAGTAATTATTTTATAATTAATTGGCCCCTGCCACTTGGCACAAAAATCACTCACACAAGCCTCTGTGCCCAGTAATTCACACAGGTCCAGAAACCTAAGTTTACTTAATTAAATTCAATTAATTGATCATACCACTATTTTACTTTAATACATGCTAGTAACTAGAATAATTATATCTAGAGGCTGTAAATTGGTAAAAATACAATTCATCTATGTCCCTCTTCATGATAAATCACTCAAGATCAGAATCAATTGGTTACTATTGCAATTGCTTATTTATTCTGAAAGACTATAACAACCCTAAATAAATGATTAACACACATATAATAATGAAACTCTAAATTGTTTCTTTGAAGCATATGGCTTCGAGAACATTGAAGCATATGGTTTCGAGAACATAATAATAATCAACATTTGAAGATGCTGAGCATTATATCATTGTATTCTACGGTATTTTGATGATACCGACAATTCAATTCTATCATATAGGCAACAACAACCCGGAGCAGGAAGAAGAGGACCTACAGAAGGACCTTGATCCCCAAGAGCAAGACATTGTAGTTGCTACCACTAACATCGATCCAGGCAAGGCCCGGTTTACATTCGCCCTTTTATAAAGTTGCTAGTTTTCAATATTACTAGTGTCTGTAATCACTGTTGCATTAGGTCATAGGAGTTGATTGGAATCCACTTGCATGATACCCAAATGACCTACGCCACTTTCATTAGAACTTTAGTAGTATCGGTACTGTGTCGCTATGCTTAGTAATTGCTAGACCCGGTAGATATCATTACTATGAAATGAACTTGACCACTGGAACGGGAACCTAAAAAGAAGTTATTTTACTGTTATGACCGGGCAGGGAAGATGCATGTGTAGGTTGCAGCAATACATGGGTGTTGATTATGGTAGCACTGCCTTGTCGAACCTGGGACCCGTCCGTGGTCGGCCCCTTGGTCAAGTATTGAACAGTAACGAATACATGCTAGTAAACTGATGTAGCACTGGCGCGGCAATGAGGATGGTACCTAGTACAGTGCTCGTTGACTCTTCTGCTGCTGGAGTGGGCGGTTCATACCGTGAAGTACTGTTGGCAGAACGGCATGCCCACTCGCTGAGACTGGACCCAGACCAAGTTGTTTTTTGTCCTTGCAAAAAGGTGCTATATACGACCTTAACGGGTGCGTATGTGTCATGTATCTCAGGTTATCCCAACTGGTGTAAATCAATTGCAATTGCTGTCCCTCGCAGTAATGAGTACCACTTGGTCATTGCGTCATCACGTAGTTGAACCTGGTATTGGAAATTAAGTATGATGTTTATCGTTGATGTTACAATTATTGCTCTTATGTTACACTTACTTATGTATTGCTCTATTATCTTGTTATTGCAACTAAAGTTATATTTCTGCTCTACCTAGTTAATTTTGAGAAATAAAACTTGGTAGAACTAATAGGATGCTTAGTGCGAGTCTTTCCAAACGAGCCACCTATTAGAGCCATTGCATGTCTAGAAGTCTGACGGGTAAGACTTGCTGAGTAATTAGTACTCAGGCTTTGTGCCACTGTTGTTTTCAGGTAATGAAGAAGTACAATTGCCTGTAGATGTGCTGCCCTGGGACATGCAAGTCCCTGAGGGTTGGATTGCCCATTGGGAGTCCGACTTCCTACCGCAGTGATGATGTGTGATGCCAGAGTGATGGTTCTTCGAGAATGAACCATTACTATGCTGTACCATCAAGCTCGTAGCTTTATCGTAATTGCTTCCGTTGTGTTTCAAAACATTATGAACTTGTAATATTCCGCTGCATTCTGATGACCAATTGATGTAATATTAAATTTAAATTTGAACCAATGTTGTATTATCAAGTGTCTGCGCTATCAGCACCGTCTGGACTTCGATTCTCGGGGAAGTAATACCTTTGCGCTAGTATCAGAGCCATGGTCCATGATAATACAACAAATAAATAGTATTTTCGAAAACCACGATGTTGCGAGTGAGGATACGTTAGTATTGCCCCTATAGATAGTAGGGTGGTGACAAAGCTAACCTAGGTTATGATTGTTTACATTATTGCATCTACGACTTCTTCAAACAAAGGTACGTGCGTGCTTAACCGACACGCGTGATATTGGTGTCTGTGCTCGCAGGCGGATACGAGACGCTGTTGGCTCGTGACTTATAATGGGGCGATCCTTCTTCCATGGATCGTTACTAGTAGAACGGTGCTTCTTTTTCATAGTTTCTTTTGAATTTAATGTATTGTTTCTGCAATGAATCTTCTGTAGGTATGCTAACGCCGTTAGTATAACCTTTAGAATGACTTACGTGTTGAGTGCGGGTCGTCACCAAATATCCGTGCCGCTAAGTCTTGGCAAGTTAGGTGTTGTGTTGTGAGGAACGATAGGTTAATAAAATAAAGGTTTTGCATCATGCATCCCATTAGAACTAAATTAAAATTTGGTTCTCTCCTTGCTCACCAATCTCTGAATAAAAATTTTCTAAACATAATAAGTATAAAATTCTGAATAACAAGGTTAACAAGAGTCTGTCCTGTTTTTAGTTGCCAACTTCAAAAATTCATAACTAAACATATACTTCGGATTTTTAGGTGTTCAAATACAATCTAGAAAGCCCTAGAAGTCTGTTTTCATCTCCAATAAGTTTACCATCTTTCCAGTTTTCCCCTGTCTAGTAGAGCCAAAACATTAACCCTATGTCAATCTGAAACTGAATTTGTTTTGAGATCCATTGCCGTGTCATTGACCCTTGAGGCTAGAAAATGTGAACAAAAACTTTGTTTCTGTATTTCATAGCACTATATATGAAATGCATTGTTACTCATGGAACATGGTACTCACCATTGGGTTTATGTTCCAGATGGGTGACCATGGTTTTAAGGAGCTTTCGCACGATGGGTGGCGCTACATCACCGGACTCCACCACCATGACTTTCCTACACTGTTGTGGGATCTCTTATGCTTGTTGGGCTACGACGAGCCACCCTCCTACAAGGGCCGCGAGGTCCGTCGTCATGGCATGACTCTTGCTGAGGTGCACATCAGCGTGCCCACACACCCGCGCAACCTCAACATGGCGGGTATGGAGAGCATGGTGACTTGTGGGAGCCTCCGTGAGGGATTGGAGAGAGTCGCCCACATGGCTCTCACCCACTTCTGCGGGCGCCACACAACAGCGCTCTCTAGGACTCCGTTTGAGATGATTCCCATCCGGCACCAGGCCAACCCGGTCTGGCAGAGGCGTGTGAGGCGCATTGGCCGCAACGACTACCTGACGTACCACGCAGGGTACCACCATGTGTCCTACTACTCCGAGTACCTCCTCAACTTGGATGACGAGGCTAGCAGCCATAGCAGTATCATACTGGCTGAGGCCGAGCAGGTTTGGGTTCAGAGGAATGACCTACAGACATAGGTCGACGCACAACAGAGAGAGATTCAGCGGCTGACCGCTGCTCTTGAGGCGAGTGAGACTCACGTTACTGAGGTGACTGGACAGCATGACACCCTCGCGCAGGAGGTGGATAGACGTGGCATGATTATGCAGCAGCGCGCCAAAAACAACGAGCACCTGCAGCATCAGTTGATGGCTGCACAGCATGAGATGGAGCTTATGGGAGAGGATTTGGAGATCCTGGCCCAGGAGAACCAGGGCCTGCAGTAGCAGCTTGAGGCGGCCCTTGCACCACTGGCGGTATCAAAGGAGGAGGACTCGCAGAAGGATATGGACGAGGAGTCTGACATAGACTACGAGGTACCCCACGAGGCAGGACCTAGGAGGATGAGGGTAGGATAGCCTAGTCTCGATAGTCAAGATCAGTGGGTAGGTAAATTTTGTCAAACCACGCGAGGTTGTTGTATTTTGGGGTTGATGCATGAGATGTTTTTGTAACTCGAGGGCTACATATTCCGAGTCATGTATGAAAACTATGATGATTTGCGCTGTGCATTGGATGTACCATTAGTAGCTATTGTTGTTACAACAAAGTTAATCATACTCGTTGACTCAATCAAAGTACTTTCGTTGTAGATGACTGAAAACAATGAACAACCACCACAAGGTTGGGAAATTACCGATGGCCTGGAGTTCACCGGGATGGTTCACCTGTTTTGGAGAGTTCTCCAGAGATTCGGATATTCCATTCCTCCCACCTATATTGGTAAGGAATTCCAGGAGCATGGAGTCCCCTCATGTATCATCCATGTGGCGGTTCCCGCCAATTACTCCGTCATCCCCGCATGGGAATCTTGGACCCTTAGTGTCACCAGGACCGATCTACCTTCCACCTGGAATGTAGCTGCATTCAAGGCACTTACTCGGTTCTGTGAAGACCACAAGCATGATGTGGCTGGAACACCCATTGCCTTGCTACCCATTAATGATGTGATGGATTTCGAATGGATGAGGCGTGTGGATTTCATCTTTGATCCAAACCACCGCTATCATCATCCTATGCTGCCCATAATAGAGTATTATGGTCTGTCCACGTTCGCTTTGTGCACAAACTTGTGCCGGTGATTGGATGTGTTCCATTCTGCACTATGACTTTCTGAGGTCGAAAAACAAGCTAAAGATGAAGAAATTTGCAGAACTGAACTAGTAGATCCAAGCCAAGAATGAAGAGATGGAAGTGATTCTAGAAGAACATGACCAAGCCTTGCACGATGCAGCGGATTTTGAGCATGACATGATTGAGGCTCAAGATAACCTGAACGCATTCAAGGCTGCCCATCTTCCTATTGAAGGGAACTAGGATGAGATCTTCATAGAGTATGGAGAACAAGACGATGTGGAGATGGCACCTGCCGGTGTTGATGATGAGGAAATGATGAATCTAGAGGAACCAGGAGAACCAATGGAATAGGAAGAACCGGAAGAGCCGGGAGACTTAGGCCAGGAGTAGATGATTCGCTACCCCTGTGTACGGTCGTGTAGTATATGTATCCCTAGTTTGATGTAAAAGTGTGAGTCTTGTATGTTGTGTCCGCAATACCGTAACTAGGCGATGGCTCATATATGCAAGGAACCGTGCGATGATGTCCTTAACAGCCATGCAGACTGGATTGAATCAATGAAGATGGATGTCATTCTGAGAATTTATCGTACCACTTGCAAATTTACGTTTTGTGCATGTAATTTTAGGGAATGTTATGAGAACCAACTAATGTGCAACCGTATAAATTGCAGCATGGTGCGAACTTGGAACCAGGAAGATCCAGAGAGCTCTCAGCAAGGAGCGAATGCTGAGCCTTCCTTAGCTGAAGTCCTGGCCGTTGCACTCAATAGGCAGCAGAATGACTCCGAGCTGCTCCGTTGGTTGGTCGACATCATGACTGACCTGGCTAGACGTGGAGATAACCACAACAACCGCAACAACCAGCCCCATCAGAGCACTTACTCAAAATTCCTGGGTACCCATCCACCCACCTTCGAGCGTGCCAGGGAACCGCTGGACGCCGACCACTGGTTGCGCCAGACCGAGTCTAAGTTCGGTCTGCTGGAGTGCACCAAGCACCAGAAGGTGCAATTCGCTACCCAACAACTCCATGGCTCTGCTAGTGCCTGGTGGGTCAACTATGAAGCTTCTCTGCCCGCTAGACGCCGCGTGGAATGGAATGACTTCAAGGCTGCTTTTCATGCTCATTTCATCCCCGTTGGTCTCATGCAGAGAAAGTTCCAGGAATTTATGGACCTAAAACAAGGAGGGAGGAATGTCCTCCATTATTCTGAAGCTTTCAATCATCTCGCTCAGTACGTCGTAGAGTATGTTAATACTGAGGAAAAGAAGAGATAAGCATTCTTGCGTGGGATGAATGCCATGCTCAAGGAACGTCTGACTTGGTAGACGACTGGCACATACAATGATCTGGTCAATGCTTCTATTGTCCAGGAAGGCGCTATGCGCCAAGTTGAAGAAGAAGACCGCAAGAGAAAGGCCCCTGCTACTGCCTCTGCTGCCCCGCAGGCGAAGCATCGCCAGATATATACTTCACCCACCGGACAATGTTTCCGGGCAGCACCATAGCAATAGTTTCAGCGATGATTTGGCCCGAACTACTCAAGATCATCACCGCAGCAGAACTTTCCACCTTGTGCGCCTTATCAACAGCAGATCATTCAGCACCGTGCACCATATCGGCAACAAGGGAGCCCGAGTGCTCGTGCCCCACTGCCTGCTGATCATGGAGGCAACTACCCTTGCTACAATTGTGGTCATACCGGCCACTTCGCAAAGAACTGCACTGCACCAAGGCGCAACAACAACAACAACAACAACCATCGCCAGAACCAGAGCAGGAATGTGATCACCATCACGTGGTGCCCAAGTGAACTACACCAATGTGGAAGATATCCCTTAGGGCGAACCCGTGCAGACCGGTACGCTCTCGCTCTATCGCCAGCCTGTCCTTGCACTTTTTGATTCTGGTGCGACGCATAATTTCATTAGCCAAGCGTGTGTGCAAAAACTTAATCTTCAACCCCAGACTATAGAAAGATGCTACACAATTCATTCCCACGCTGGGCAAATTAGTGCCAATCAAATAGTATGCAAAGCCCCTTTGGAAATAAACAAGAAAATCTACCCCACGGATTTTATCATGCTTAGCCACCTGGGAATTGACTTGATCTTGGGCATGTTCTGGATCAAAACCCATAGAGCCATGCTAGACAACGAGCCCTGTATCGTTCACCTCAACTCCCCTTTGCATGAAGAGGACACACTTTCTCTAAACATCAATTCATCGAAAGCCCAGATTGTCCATCACTTGGAAGGGCATTCGGTCGAGAACATCCCTGTTGTTTGTGAGTATCCGGACGTATTCCCCGGAGATATCTCTGGCCTACCACCTGACCGTGAAGTGGAATTTAAGATAGAGCTACAGCTAGGAACTTCTCCGATATCTCGTCGACCCTACAAGATGGCCCCGAATGAGTTGGCCGAATTGAAAAAGTAGTTGAATGAGTTATTGGAAAAGGGATTCATTCACCCAAGCACTTCACCTTGGGGCTGCCCTGCTATTTTTGTTAAGAAGAAGGACAAATCTCTGCGTCTCGTTGTTGACTATCGACCTCTTAACGAAGTTACCATCAAGAATAAATACCCGTTACCACGAATTGATATCCTCTTTGATCAATTGGTTGGTGCTAAGGTATTTTCAAAAATTGACCTCTGTTCGTGTTATCATCAAATCAAAATCAGAGCAGAAGATATTCTGAAAACCGCCTTTTCTACTAGATACGGATTATTCGAGTATCTAGTAATGTCATTCGGATTGACAAACACCCCAGCTCATTTCATGTATCTCATGAATTCGGTATTCATGCCAGAGTTGGACAAATTTGTGGTAGTATTCATTGACGACATCTTCGTCTATTCTAAGTCCAAGGAAGAGCATGCTGAACATCTTCACATTGTTCTCCAACATCCACGAGATCACTAGTTATACGCAAAATTCAGCAAGTGTGAATTTTGGTTGGACCGTGTGCCATTCCTTGGTCTCATAGTCTCTGCAGAAGGAATCTCGGTAGACCCAAGCAAAGTTCAAGACGTGCTAGATTGGAAGCCACCAAAAATAGTTCACCAAGTGCGCAGTTTCCTCGGGCTAGCCGGAAATTATCGTAGGTTCATATCAAATTTTTCTCGGCTGACCAAACTGATCACGGAGCTGCTGAAAAAGGGGAAAAAGTTTAATTGGAACAGCAATTGCGAAGAAGCATTTCAAACGTTGAAGAAATTATTGACAACTGCCCCGGTACTGGCTCAACCCGACATCACCAAGCCATTCGACGTATATTGTGATGCGTCTGGGACAGGACTTGGGTGTGTACTCATGCAAGAAGGTTGTGTCATAGCCTATGCATCTCGATAGTTAAGGAAGCATGAAGAGCACTATCCAACTCATGATTTGGAGCTAGCTGCAGTTGTACTTGCACTAAAAATATGGAGGCATTATTTGCTCGGCAACTTAGTGCACATCTACACAGACCATAAGAGCTTGAAATATATATTCACCCAGACTGATCTAAACATGAGACTACATCGGTGGCTAGAACTGATTAAGGATTATAACCTGGAGATTCATTATCATCCAGGCAAGGCTAATGTAGTCGCCGATGCGTTAAGCAGAAAGGTCCACTGCAACAACTTAGAACTGGAAGTTTAGGACCGAATTGACCACGAAACTATTTCGGAACCCAGACTTCACATTTTACCTATTGTAGTGGTTAGCAACCTAAGTGTGCATTCTACCATCCGTGAAGAAATCGTTGCTGCACAGAAAAATGACGTTGGTATGAATCATATCAGACAAAACATTAAGGATGGCAAAGCAAAATGCTTCACCCAAGACTCGAACGGTACTCTGTGGTTCAATAACCGTTTAGTAGTACCAAAGGACTTTGAACTTCGATGGAAGATCTTGGATGAAGCACACCACTCCAAATATTCTATCCATCCGGGTAGTAATAAGATGTACCAAGACTTGAAGAAGAATTTTTGGTGCACAAGGATGAAGCGAGAAATTGCTCGGTATGTCATGGAATGCGATACGTGTCAGAGGGTTAAGGCTGATCATTTGAAACAGGCCGGATTACTTCAACCATTGAGTATCCCCGCTTGGAAATGGGAAGACATCAACATGGATTTTGTTGTTGGTCTCCCTCTCACTTCTCGAAAGCATGATTCAATTTGGGTCATTGTGGACAGACTCACCAAATCTACCCACTTCCTGCCAGTCAACAATAGACATAATGTACGACAATATGCAGAGCTATACATAGCCAGAATTCTATGTCTCCATGGAGTACCCAAGACCATTGTTACAGATCGTGGCTCACAGTTTGTTGCTCATTTTTGGGAACAACTGCATGCATCTTTGGGTACCAAGCTGATCCGGAGTTCTGCTTACCATGCCACCACGGATGGATAAACTAAGCGTGTTAACCAAATTTTGGAAGATATGCTTAGAGCATGTGTGGTAACTCATGGTGGTAATTGGGATACGTATTCGCCTTATGCGGAATTCTCATACAACAACAGTTACCAGGAGAGTCTCAAAATGTCACCATTTGAAGCACTCTATGGTCGCAGTTGTAGAACGTCGCTAAACTGGTCTGAATCTGGGGAAAGAGTAACCTTTGGTCCTAACCTTGTCAAGGATGCTGAAGAAAAAGTACGTACCATCCAAGCCAATCTTAAAGCCGCTAAATGCCATCAAGAGAAGTATGCAAACAGAAGACGTAGACCACTGTACTTCAACAAGGGCGACTACGTCTATCTCAAGGTGTCGCCTATGAAGGGTATCCAACGATTCGGAGTCAAAGAAGAGTTAGCTCCCCGTTATATTGGACCATTCCAAATTCTGGAACAATGTGGAAACGTGGCCTATAAGCTGGAGTTACCCACTAATCTAACCGGAGTTCATCACACCTTCCACGTCTCCCAGCTTAAGCGATGTCTCAAGCCACCCATCGACAAAATTTTGGAAGAGTATGACCAACTCCAACCCGATCTCACGTATTCCGAACAACCCGTGAAGATCCTCGACAACAAGGAGCGCACAACCCGTAATAGAACCCTCAAATTCTACAAAGTTCAATGGAGTAACCACTCAGAAGATGAGTCTACTTGGGAATCGGAAGAGTTTCTGAGAACTCATTACTCGAAATTTTGGTCGTCATACACAGGTATGCTTTGACCACCACACTTCCCTCTAGTTTGCCTTGATTCTTAATCTCGGGACAAGATTTTTTTTAAGGAGGGAGAGCTGTGACACCCCAGGTGTCTCACCTTAACTTAGCAAAAATGAGGAGCACAAATCATGGAAATGATGACATAAAATGATAGAGCCTATCTATTAATTTAATTATAGGCAAATAAATACACTGCAACCAAGTTATTGAAACAACTTAAGAAATTCAATACAACTCATTCCAAATAAATTCATCATCAGTTTCGTAATAATAAAATAAAATATTCGGAATTTATTGGGCATTTTATCTGCTTGGCAAGACCCTTAATTAATTAATTGATTCTTAAGTAACTAATTAATGCATTTAATAAAATCTAAAAATATGGTTATGCAAATTTCAAATAAAATTTACCAGAGTGTTTCCCACCATTTAAATAGTCAGTACACCAATTTTCACCATTTTAGGAAATCTCTACCTATTTTATTTTGATTTATTAAGAAACTAGTTTGACCAGGGACCTCTTTGTGAGGATCTTGAAAGATCAGGGGGCGTAGTGTAAAAATTCCTTTCTTCTCCCTCCCACTGGTGCAGAGCCTGCCGACTCCATCGCTGGTGCATGCCACGGCCCGCCTTCACCCCACCTAGGGACCGCACGTGCTATAGTCGCCGTTGACCCCCTCTCTGCCTCCGCCCTGTCCCATCCTTCTGCCTCGGCCGCACGCCCGCCCAACGGCCTCCGCTTCTCCCTTCTACTTTCTGCACTCCACCGAGTCGCACGGCAAGCATTCAATCCCCGTTGCTCCTCCCTTTCCTTCCCCACCTCACTTCCCGGACCTCTGCTCCACCTAAACCCGCACCGCAAGCTCACGAGTACATTGCCCTCGCTCGCCCCCTCTTTTTTCTCTCTCTCATTTTCTGCTCTCTGTGCTCTGCTTCCCCCACCATTACAGAACCCGAGCTTGAGCTTGCATTGCCACTGCTCCCACACCCTGAGCCAAGTCAAGAGCCAAACAGATTCGCACGAACCCTCTCCCACTTTCTGTACTCTTCACTCAGCAAGCCCTCGATCGAATTCGAGTTGATTTGGGAAAAATCTGAGGCATGCTCCCGGTCGAACACAATGGCACCGACTTCAAATTTGCCAAATTAGGTGAGCCTCGGCCTTTGCTTCCTTTCTTCCCACATGCGCAACTTCCTCACGCGTTTCTCTGACCCCTCTTTTCCTTGTTCCTATCGCGAGATCACCGGCATAGCTGCTGATCCCCGCCGTTGTCTCTGCTCCACCAAAATCCGAAGCCGCTCCACGACGAGCTCCCATCTCCGGCTTTTCTTGAAGCAAGCCGACTCGACGTCGACGTTCTCCACCTTCCCGTAAAGCTATAGGAGCCAACCCCGACCGATTTCGTGCCCTAGGCCCCCTCCACGACGCCCTCGAACATCGCCTTTCCGCCATCTCTTGTCGCCGACCAACTTCCGGTGAGAACCCCACGTCGCGAACCCCTCCATCCCCTTCGCCTCGATGTGCACGTCGTTTATTTGCTTCTGCAACGAGCTTTTTCCTCACGTAGCGCCCGCCGGCGAGCCCTCCGGCGAGGCCAGCCTCTGTTCCGGCGCGCCTACTGGCAGTCCTACTGGCATCCTGCATGGCGCCTATGTGTCGCTGACGTGGCCATGCGTGGCACTGACGTGTCATTAGTTAGAACCAGAAATACCCAGGAAATTCCAGAAAAATGCATAAAACTTTGAAAACTCCTAGTAAATCGAATTTAACTCGAATGAAGCCCAAATAAAATTTGTTAGGTTCACCTTGAAGAGCTCTATTTTAGTAAAATCATAAATCTTAGCCTCTGTTCATGTATTTTTGTTAATTCATTAAATTGTGAGAACACAAATTAATTCACCAGGAACTCTAGGAATGGAATTAAATCTTGATTTTTTGCATGCTTAGTAAATACATAATTATCTATCACCACAAATTTTCGTCTGGCAAAATGTGAAGCATTTTAGGCTCTGGAAAGTATTTAGTGTGTTCAATTAAATTAATCCTAGTAATTATTTTATAATTAACTGGCCCCTGACGCTTGGCACAAAAATCACTCACACAAGCCTCTGTGCCCAGTAATTCACACAAGTCCAGAAACCTAAGTTTACTTAATTAAATTCAATTAATGGCTCATACCACTATTTTACTTTAATAAATGCTAGTAATTAGAATAATTATATCCAGAGGCTGTAAATTGGTAAAAATACAATTCATCTATATCCCTGTTCATGATAAATCACTCAAGATCAGAATCAATTGGATACTATTGCAATTGCTTATTTATTCTGAAAGACTATAACAATCCTAAATAAATGATTAACACACATAAAATAATGAAACTCTAAATTGTTTCTTTAAAGCATATGGCTTCGAGAACATTGAATCATATGGCTTTGAGAATATAATAATAATCAACATTTGAAGACATTGAGCATCATATCATTGCATTCTACGGTATTTTGATGATACCGACAATTCAATTCTATCATATAGGCAACAACAACCCGGAGCAGGAAGAAGAAGATCTACAGAAGGACCTTGATCCCCAAGAGCAAGACGTTGTAGTTGCTAGCACTAACATCAATCCAGGCAAGTCCCGGTTTACATTCGCCCTTTTATAAAGTTGCTAGTTTTCAATATTACTAGTGTCTGTAATCACTGTTGCACTAGGTCATAGGAGTTGATTGGAACCCACTTGCATGATACCCAAATGACCTACGCCACTTTCATTAGAACTTTGGTAGTATCGGTACTGTGTCGCTATGCTTAGTAATTGCTAGACCCGGTAGATATCATTACTATGAAATGAATTGACCACTGGAACGGGAACCTAAAAAGAAGTTATTTTGCTGTTATGACCAGGCAGGGAAGATGCATGTGTAGGTTGCAGCAATACATGAGTGTTGACTACGGTAGCCCTGCCTTGTCGAACCTAGGACCCATCCGTGGTCGGCCCCTTGGTCAAGTATTGAACAGTACCGAATACATGCTAGTCTATGGGCACTAGTAAACTGATGTAGCACTGATGTGGCAATGAGGACGGTACCTAGTACAGTGGTCGTTGATCCTTCTGCTGTTGGAGTGGACGGTTCACACCGTGAAGTACTGTTGGCAGAACGGCATGCCCACTCGCTGAGACTGGACCCGGACCATGTGTTTTTCGTCCTTGCGAAAAGTTGCCATATACGACCTTAACGGGTGCGTATGTGTCGTGTATCTCGGGTTATCCCAGCTGGTGTAAATCAATTGCAATTGCTGTCCCTCGTAGTAATGAGTACCACTTGGTCATTGCGTCATCACGTTGTTGAACCTGGTATTGGAAATTAACTATGATGTTTATCGTTGATGTTACAATTATTGCTCTTATGTTACACTTACTTATGTATTGCTCTATTATCTTGTTATTGCAATTAAAGTTACATTTCTGCTCTACCCAGTTAATTTTGAGAAATAAATATTGGTAGAACTAATAGGATGCTTAGTGCCAGTCTTTCCAAACGAGCCACCTATTAGAGCCATTGCATGTCTAGAAGTCCGACGGGTAAGACATGCTAAGTAATTAGTACTTAGGCTTTGTACCACTGTTGTTTTTAGGTAATGAAGAAATAGAATTGCCTGTAGATGTGCTCCCCTAGGACATGCAAGTCCCTGAGGGTTGGACTGCCCACTAGGAGTCCGACTTCCTGCCGCAGTGATGATGTGTGATGCTAGAGTGATGGTTCTTCGGGCATGAACCATTACTATGTTGTACCGTCAAGCTCGTAGCTTTATCGTAATTGCTTCCACTGTGTTTCAAAACATTATGAACTAGTAATATTCAGCTGCACTCTGATGACCAATTGATGTAATATTAAATTTAAATTTGAACCAATGTTGTATTATCAAGTGTCTACGCTATCAGCACCGTCGGGACCTCGATCCTCCGGGAAGGGGTGCCACAAAGGCTTATATGAATAGCTAGGTGAGGTAATTCAAGGATTGCAAACATAAATCAACAATATATTGTAAAGCTAGGAGATTATTCTTCGTTTGATTATAGAAACTTATCAAGATGGTCATTAAGAAAGAAAAATTTAAGAAAGGACTCAGACTTTAGATATGTGGACATGCACATAGCAAAAATTTGATCTTGGAAGAAAAAGAACTCCCACTTTCAGATTGCATACGGTTGGAATGATTCATGGCTATATTAGAATGAATTTCAAGAATAAGTATGTCATATACCATCCCCCCACACTTCAAATTTGGCTACTCCCTTAGCAAACAGCAGAGCTTTTGCCTTTTTTTTTTGCTGTTTTTTATCACTTTTTGTTTCTTCCTTTTTATTTTGCTCTCTGCTACGCCGATCGGCTCAAGGTGCGTCGATCGGCTCTCAACCCGAATTCATCAACATTTGTTGGTATTTGATTCGTCTGGCTTCAACATTTATTCAATAATTAAATATAGCCAAAAATGTTGGATGTGGTCAAGGAATGATACTCAACAAGATGTTTTGCGTTTATGTTAGGATACTCAGCGGAATTGAAATTTTGCATGAAAAATTCGAGGCTGGAAAAAGATACACAAAGATTTGCCATCTTAGTAAAGTTCATACCAAAAATAATTAAATCCTAATCGAGTCAACCATCAATTTAATATTTATCTACAAATCAAAGGTTCATGAAAATTACTCAAAATATGGCAATGGTAGGTAAGGATCTTGAAACCAATTCCAAAGTTCACAACATGAAAGTTTATTTAGGAAAAGATTGGTACTAAGTTATCATCACAAATTGGACAATACAAATGAAGCACATGGCTACTCAAAATTGCTCCACATGAGACATATTTGCCTAATAATCATTAAGTGTAAGTTTGGAATTTTATTCAATGCTCAACATTATTTGATCTTCATCAACACTTTTCAAGAAAGAATAAATAATTCAATTCTCCTAAAAGAGCATAACCGCCACCATTATATTAAGATCGAAACTCGAATACATGGTGACGATTTTTGCACACACTTGCATAAGAATAAAATTACTACTAACACACTTGCATGAAAGTAAACACACCCGATACATGGTTTCCCGACCTGCTCATACACACATAATCAAATAAAGAAAAAGATTGCAAAAGATAAAAGAAAACGCAAACCAGGATACCGATACATGTGCCAATTCTTAGGCACTCTAGTCATCCAAAGGTGGAGGCAGTGGCTGATGGAAGCCATAGCACCGCGCCTTGAGTCGCTCAAACTCCTCCACCATCGCCTTGTGGTTGTTCCTCTATTGGGACGAGGCATCCTCAACACGCCCGATATAGTGCTTGTTGTTGTCGAGGTACCCTAGCATGGGCACAAAAAAGTCTGCATTGGGCACAAGAGGCACCACAGGTACACGCCCTTGGTACCTGTAGTCAATACCCACGCTGAAGTAGGTGGCGCCGACTGGCGTGTCACCTGCGCCGACCGGCACAGAGGGCTGTGAACCGCTCGCTGCATCACTCGACCCTGGCTGGTACCGCTGAGGCTCTGGGCATGAACCCCAGGAGTCCCACTCGCTGTCGGCTACTGTAGATGTCGCCGGTTGTCAAACCCGCCCACGGCGGTCCTTGAGAACTCAGCCCCCCTCCAGGAGACCTTCCTCAAGCCAATTTCCTCCCTCCAGCTTGCGATGGAGGAAAACTCCTAGCTTCGCACATGGGAGCTTGACATTGGTGCCGCTGACAAGGAAGCCGGCGCGAACACTTCCCGTGACAATATTGCCACGAGTCATATTCTCACCAATCTCCATCGCGCACTCCCACTTGTCGTTGCACCCTCCCGATCCATCACCGTTGCAGACGAGGGCTGCTAGGCGTTGAAGATAGGCCCTGAAAGCCAACTTCTTGTTTGCCTTGCCCCTCTTGTCGAGCCAACCCCGCACCATTACCGACATGGGGTTGCAATGAGATGGACTCACGATGGCGTTGTAGAGCCACCATAAGTCCGCATCGGTGAAGTTGCTAGAGTCGACCTTGTTGCCTGTGTGCACCGCCAACCACCGATGGAAAACTTGAATGGTTGGGTTATGGATGTTGCCGCGCTTCATCTCCTCCACGAACAAGAGCCGCCACCAAAAGGAGTCCAACTCCCCACATCCCAAGATCCCGGTGATGTCGGTGTCAAAGCCGAAGGCTAGAGCCGCCGCCTCCTTGATCACCGTGTAGCTGATGTCACGGACGCGGAAGTTGACAGCCTTGTTGCCATCTTCGATGGTGCCAAGCCTCATCGTAGAGGCAACCTTGGTGACGATGTCAAGGTTCTAGTCCATGGGAAAGAGGTGGAAGTCCATCCAGCTGAGATTGTTGAGCATCCTCCTTATGTCCTCCCACATGCCGATTGTGGTGAGGAAGGTCTCGTCCAAGTCAAAGTTGGGGACGAACCTTCCCCTCACTACGAGGTAGTGCCGCTGTTCCTCCGCATTCAAGAGGGTGAAGCCCTCCTCCACCATACGCGGCGTGAATGCTGGCGGTGGTGGTAATCTGGGAACCCCATGGCATGCCACCGTTTGGCTCCTCGTAGCACGCCCCATTGGAAAGGGCGCGCCAGAGATGGAGTCGCAGACGCGGATCTCGTGGGTTGCCGCCACTGAGCCGGTGGATGCATCACCCATTAACATGTCATCGCGAGCGCTGGAGCTCCCCCTCACCGAGGAGTCACCGCTCGAGTCGCCGCTACCACCAGAACTGCTTCCTCGGTGCAGCCTCTTGCCTAACTTGCCGATGAAGAAGCGAAGATGATCCATCTGCGAGAAATACAGAACCTGTACGAGATCGTGGGTAGTGGGGAAGGTGGAGAGATTACCTGGATGGTGTGCCAAATTGGGGGCCTGGCCTCCTTTTTATAGTGTGGGAAACTTCAGGAGAAGGAACTGCCAAAAAAATTCAAAATTTGGTAGCGCGCCGATCGGCACGACGATATGCTGATCAGCACAATTCAAATTTTGAATGCTCTAACCACTCTGGCACTTGATTCCCATCCTTTATGTCGCTTCCAGGTACATCATGTTGGTTGGCAGGGGAACAGCACGGAATCCCGATGTCTTGATTGACAGCGGCGATCAGCACGGGCCCATGTCGATCGGTGCGTCGTCTCTTTTTCAGTTTTTGGTCAAATCCGTGTCTCCTCTATACCGCACATCAGCATAAGAATGATACATGTTCCTTAAAATCAATGCCTGCCACCTTTGTCGCCCATATGGGAACCGCATGGGTCCCTGCGCCGATCGGCGCGGAATAGCGCCAATCGGCGCAAGTCCCTTGCACCTTATCTTTTGGTCAGGCGCTCATCCTGATGCCTCGTGTTCATCTCCTTCACCTAATTTTCTACTTTTCCCAATGTTCCTATACTATTGACATACGTAGCGGGACCCATCTGGTGACCGCACCGATCAGCGCGATGTCATTTTTGCTCCTGGCCCCTCGCTTCTTCGCTAGATGTTGCTCTTCATCCTTTCCTACGTCATTTAGCAACCATTTTGCACACAAAAATTAATTCAAAAAGATTTTTAATTACCATAAAAATAGCTCCATCTCTGAAAATTGCTATGCTGGTTGATTTTTAGCACCCCTTCAATTCTAGGTGTCGTCAGCCTTCTGTCCTGTCCTGAGCAATAATGCGCCGATCAGCGCAGATGTGCGCCGATTGGTGCAATCACTATACCTTCCTAATTTTGGTCTTTTTGTTTTATTCCTATGTTGTTAGTCTACAGTATGTATATACATAATTTTGCACAAATAAACAGACAATGCAAGAGCACACAAGAATTAAGCACACATTTTTTCTATTTCTTTTATTCAGGAGGCTATCTTTATTCTAAGCAAGCAAATTAAAACCACCGGGTTGCCCTCCCGGCTAGCACTAATTAACTTCTATATCCCCGATCATTGGGTTGCCTCCCAAGAGTGCTCTAGTTATTTAGAGGTCAAAGAGCTTGACCTCCCCACAAACAATCAATCCTTAGTGTCACGGTGCGGGATGTGAGGCCGCAACACTACAAGGTTGAGAAACCATGTGGATATGTGCCATGGTTTGCTATATTTGTGATGAGTAATTGACTTGAGCGGTTTTGGTGTTTGAGTTGAAATGCGGGAATCCAGGGATTGCATGGGTTTGCATATCATGGGTATGACTAACCGGAGTTGGTGGAGATATTGGTGATGTTGCAGGAGATGGGATATATGTTTGCTTGTCTCATGATGTGTAGGTCAATGGAGTCGACTTGGCGGTCAACGGCGAGAGGATCAGGCACAAGTTGGGGACTTGGGGCCAGACGATCGGGATGCCGGGTGAAGTCAAGGGCAATCCACACCGTACACGTGGAGAGGCAAGAAGCACAGACGATTTCACGGTTGAGCCTCAAAACCGTGGTGGTGATGGAGACGGTGTGTTGACCAAGTCAAGGCGAACGGGATAGCGGTGCAAGTGACAAGGGGGCCCGATGGACAGGGACTGGGAGAGACTTGCCAGTGGTCAGGATCGCGGGACAAGGTGACACGTGTCGACATCGAGAAGTCATGCTTTGAGAAGCGTGCAAAGAGGTTTCCCGGTTTGGGCCTCAAAACCGGTGGCGGTGGTTGGTGGTGCATGTGGCACCATCATGAAGCTTGCTTCGAGTTAAAGCAAAGACGTGAAGTGTCCGATGGCATTCGGGCGATGAGGTGAAAGATGGACGGTTATGCCCTCGGTGGTAGGTGGGTGTGTTATGTAGGTTAAGGGTAGAGTGGTCATGTGGACAATAGACCCTAGGCCTATATATGGAGAGGTGTGGCTAGTGGGAGAGGGGTCTCTCTTCCATTAGCCTTGTGTTAGGACTCTATTCAAAGTGCTAGGAGAGGACTTCTATTTTGAGAGGAGAGTAGTGGGTGTGTGAGAGACATCTCTTGCTCTTCCAAATAGTGGGAGGAAGAGGGTGGCTTCCTAGCCTTGTACCTTTGAATCTTGTAAGAACCTTTCTATGATATGAAAAGTATTTTCGTGCTCAAGATTTCCCTCTTCACTTGAATCCCGAAATTTCCTTTTTCCTATTTTCGGACCTTTTTTGTGGTGATTTTTTATCTCAGTTTTGGATGGATTTTTGGCCCAGATTTCTTGAGAAACATGTTGCTAGGATGAGCTAGGATAATCCTCTATGGATCCTTGATGGAATTATTGGCTCTAGCACCTTCAATTTGAAGGATTTCTCAAGTTTCCCCTTTTTGGTTTTCTTGGCACAAGATCTGAAATTCGTGATGATTTCTTGAGCCAATTGAGTTGATCTCCTAGGAATAGGGTCGTGATGTGATGAGGATTCACTGGTCCAAAAATCGCATCATTTGGAGTTTGTTTGATTGAGTTTTGGAAAAGATTTGAGAAGATCCCGAGACTAGCAATGACCGGCATCATTCTGTCGGGGGTCGACCGGCACTACCGATGACCAGGACCGGCACTGCCGATTGGGCTAGTCTGTAGATTCTAGTGAGACTGCATCCTGCACCAGCACTACCGATAAGGGGGACCGGCACTGCCGATGATGCGCACCGGCACTGCCGATAGACATGACTGGCACTGCCGATGCCAACCGACACTGCCGATGGCAGGGATCAGCACTGCCGATGGGTGTTCAGTTCTGGACTATTGAGCATTTCATCTTCCCTTTTTGTTTTCGCTGTGTTTCTTTGGTGTGGTTGATCACTCCTAGGGCTAGTACACCACAAGTTGGTGCGTGTAGTCTTGGTGATCGATTTAGAGGTTGGCTTGGGTTGTTTTTGGGATATAGGCCAAGTTCTCTTGGAGAATATTATTAGGCTCCCATTCACCCCCCCCCCTCTGGTTGCCCTCTTGGTCCTTCAATTGGTATCAGAGCCGGTTTGATCACTAGTTGACCTTCACCGGCTTTTTGATCCAAAGGCGACATGGAGAATCGTGCTGTCAAGCTGTGGATGTTCGATGGAGAGGACTTCGCCTACTGGAAGTCACGGACCAAGGCGTATCTGCTAAGTCAAGGGCGTGCAATTTCGGAGATTGTTGATCAGGACTATGCTATACCTCAAGACCTGAACACTGCTTCTGCAGGTGAGTTAGTCAGGTATGAGAACAACTGCAAAGCTGTCATATATTCTGCTTTCTGCACTCGGTAGGAGCGAACATGATAGGGTTACACACCTTGACACTGCTCATGCTATTTGGGATAAGCTCTACACTTAGCATGAGGGTACCAACCAGGTCATGTCTATGCGTAAGGATTCTTACAATAGACAATACCACCCAATCTTTCTGCTTAGCCTGTATAGCTCATGGTGTTTATGCCTTGCTATCTATTTTTGATCTTTGCATGATTGGGAGCTACTGCTTTCACACTTCATGACACTATGGTTATGGTTAGCAAAGTTAAATGCTTGTTTCCATAATTGTTGAAGCTCCTTAGGTTTGCATTTTCATGCATTGCATGTTTGCTTGTTCTTTTGCCTCTTTGATGAGTTCATTGCCAAAGGGGGGAAAATTTTGGGGTCATGCACAAATAATGCTAAGAAACTCATATGATCTGTTTTGCACTACATGAGACCTACCACAACTTGAGGGGGAGCATATCATAATCTTGAGTGGTTTCTTGCACTTTTCACATTCTTTGCATCTCAAGTCGCTTTCTTTGCCAACTCTTGGTTTTGTGATCCCTACTTGCTAGATGGCTTGTTTTCACCTTTTCTTTGGGTTTGGCCATTTGGATGTGCTTATTTGGCTTCATATTTCAATCTCTAATCTTTGTGCATTTGGTGTTGTCAATGTACTCATCAAGGGGGAGATTGAGAAACCATGTGGATATGTGCCATGGTTTGCTATATTTATGATGAGTAATTGACTTGAGCGGTTTTGGTGTTTGAGTTGAAATGCGGGAATCCAGGGATTGCATGGGTTTGCATATCATGGTTATGATTAACCGGAGTTGGTGGAGATATTGGTGATGTTGCAGGAGATGGGAAATGTGTTTGCTTGTCTCATGATGTGTAGGTCACTGGAGTCGACTTGACGGTCAACGGCGAGAGGATCGGGCACAAGTAGGGGACTTGGGGCCAGACGATCAGGATGCCGGGTGAAGTCAAGGGCGATCCACATCGTACATGTGGAGAGGCAAGAAGCACAGACGGTTTCACGGTTGAGCCTCAAAACCGTGATGGTGATGGAGACGGCGTGTTGACCAAGTCAAGGCAAACGGGATGCCGGTGCAAGTGACAAGGGGGCCCGATGGACAGGGACTGGGAGAGACTTGCCGGTGGTTAGGATCGCGGGACAAGGTGACACGCGTTAACATTGAGAAGTCATGCTTTGAGAAGCGTGCAAAGTGGTTTCCCGGTTTGGGCCCCAAAACCGGTGGCGGTGGTTGGTGGTGCACGTGGCACCATCACAGAGCTTGCTTCGAGATGAAGCAAAGACATGAAGCGTCCGATGGCATTCGGGCAACGAGGTGAAAGATGGACGATTATACCCCCAATGGTAGGTGGGTGTGTTATATAGGTCAAGGGTAGAGTGGTCATGTGGACAATAGACCCTAGGACTATATAAGGTGATGTGTGGCTAGTGGGAGAGGGGCCTCTCTTCCATTAGCCTTGTGTTAGGACTCTATACAAAGTGCTAGGAGAGGACTTCATGTTTGAGAGGAGAGTAGTGGGTGTGTGAGAGACATCTCTTGGTCTTCCAAATAGTAGGAGGAAGAGGGTGGCTTCCTAGCCTTGTACCTATGAATCTTGTAAGCACCTTTCTATGATAAAAAATGTATTTTCATGCTCAAGATTTCCCTCTTCACTTGAATCCCAAAATTCCCTTTTTCCTATTTTCGGACCTTTTTTGTGGTGATTTTTTATCTCACTTTTGGATGGATTTTTGGCCCGGATTTCTTGAGAAACTTGTTGCTAGGATGAGCTAGGATAATCCTCTATGGATTCTTGATGGAATTATTTGCTCTAGCACCTTCAATTTGAAGGATTTCTCAAGTTTCCCCTTTTTGGTGTTTTTGGCACAAGATCTGAAATTCGTGATGATTTCTTGAGCCAATTGAGTTGATCTCCTACGATTAGGGTAGTGATGTGATGAGGATTCACTGGTCCAAAAATAGCATCATTTGGAGTTCGTTTGATTGAGTTTTGGAAAAGATTTGAGATGATCCTGAGAGTTTTTCTGTTCTGTCGGGGTTCGACCGGCACTACCGATGACCAGGATCGGCACTGCCAATTGGACTAGTCTGTAGATTCCAGTGAGACTGCATCCCGCACTGGCACTACTGATAATGGGGACTGGCACTGCTGATGACGCGCACCAGCACTGCCGATAGGCGCGACCGGTACTGCCGATGCCAACTGGCACTGCCGATGGTAGGGATCGGCACTGCCGATGGGTGTTCAGTTCTAGACTGTTGAGCATTTTGTCTTCCCTTTTTGTTTCCGTTGTGTTTCTTTGGTGTGGTTGATCACTCCTAGGGCTAGTACACCACAAGTTGGTGTGTGTAATCTTGGTGATCGATTTAGAGGTTGGCTTGGGTTGTTTTTGCGATATAGGCCAAGTTCTCTTGGAGAATTTTATTAGGCTCCCATTCACCCCCCCCCCCCTCTTGTCACCTTCTCGGTCCATCAAAGGTTCTCTTATATCCATGGTTCATATAGCTCGAACGACCTATCCATACATCCCCTCCAACTACTCTCGATGCCACGTTGCCACAGTGTCTTGTATCTCTTCACTTCATCAACAGTACGACACTCTTCTACCTTTGGGAGAAACTTGAAAGATTAGGTATGAGAAGGGTCTGCCTAAGATCAACGGGGTCCTCGTCCTCTTATCTCACCACTCCCAACATCTATACTTGCTTTTGCTGTGCACAAGAAGGGTCTGCCTCAGATCAACGGGGTCCTCGTCCTCTTATCCATATCAAGCAAAATAAAATCAAGAGGTATGATGTGATCTCCCGTTTGAACAGGCACATCCTCAGAAACTCAATCAGGGAAACGTACTGATTGATCGGCTAACTCCAAACACATACCTGTAGCATCCAATTTAGGCAAAATAGAGACTTATGAATATATGATGGGGCATAACACTTGCACTTGCTCCAAGATCGCACAAGCACCTATCAAATATCGTTGTTCTAATCATGCATTTGATGCTTGGTGATCCAGGGTCGGGCTTCTTCTCAAGTGCAACATCATTGATTGCCGCCGTAAGCCCCTTAGTAACCTTCACAACCTCCTTAGAAACTAGAGACTTCTTGTTTTGCATCATGTCCTTACTGTACTTGGCATAGGTGAGTACTTGAATAGCATCAACAAAAGGGACATTGATGTAAAGCTTCTTCATAATATCGATGAACCATGCAAATTGCTCGTCGTGTTGCCGCGCTCTTTCTGTCTTCGTCAGCAGTTGAGTATCCAGGAACGTGGCAGGGCCATGTTCCTCTGTCTCCATGCTCATTTTCAGACTAGAGAGGTCAACATCCTTCTCGTGCTGATTGGCTCTTTGAGTGAGCCAATCGGTGCCGTCAGGATCGTCATGCTGATCGGCGCCAGGTGTGCGCCGATCGGCATGTGGCCTCTTTGCTCCCGCAGGGTGCTCTAGATCTTCTATTTGTTTTCCTAACCGCGTAGCTATTGCCTTCAACTTCTCTGCAGACTTCGTATTGCCAGGAATAGTCCATTTGTTGCCTTGAATGGCTTGTGATAACTGTCCCATCTATTGCTCCATAATCTTGGTATGCTTCAAAATTTGCTCATTGGAGCTCCCAATTTCTATCACCTTGTCATTAATTCCCTCAAGGACACAATCAATCTCCTTGAATTTAGCTTGATTGTCCTTGTTGATCTTCTCTTGAGCTTGGAAAAACTCATGCCATTGGAGATGAAGTGGGATAGAATTTTGCATGGACGAGCTAGGAGAGAAAGAACTCCTTTGCCGCTGATATCGGGGCTTCCATCCACTATTCTTCAGATATTCTAGCATCTTCAACTCTTCAGGGCAATCCATCTGCACATGACCAAATTCTCCACACTCACCACAAGTGGAGCGTGATTCTGCTAGCTTGAGTGGTTCTTCCTTAGGAATATGAAGATTATTGTCCAACCTCCTTTGAATAGCATCGAGGTGATCCATAATCAAGTCTTCATGAGTCCTCTCAATCACACTCTTCGCCACTCCTTTTGAAGGTTGCAAATTCCTTGAGATTCTCTCACTATCCCATGATTGATTTTCAACTAGCAACTTGACCAAATCCTTAGCTTGGGTGGGAGTTTTTTACATGAATGAACCTACAACTAATGCATCCAAGTGTTGATGAGATAGAAGATCCAATCCTGTGTAGAACTTCTCAACAACTTCTCCAACCATCAGATTATGACGAGGGCATGCATCCATATATTCATTGTATCTCTCCATGCTTCTCCAATGCTATCATAAACATTCTGTGTAAATCCAAGAATCTTATTCTTCAAAGCTTGAGTCTTACCGAGAGAGAAGTATTTGGCCAAGAATTCAGCTGCCAACGTGTCCCACACTGTTGTTGTGATTTCTAGATGCCCATTTTATCTACCAAAAAGGGATGTTTTGCGTCTTAATTTGGTGGTTTAGACTAACAATTAACCCCATATTTGCATATATTTGTAGTTGTTCTATTTTGGATGTAATCACAACAATAGGTGTAAAATAGGGCAATTATGGATAAAGGACTAAAGAGCAACGAAGATGGGCTAGATGCGAGGCCGCGCCGATCGGCTCCAATGCCGTGCCAATCGACGCAGGAGGAAAAGATGTTGAAAACAAGCCCAAGTCCGAGAAAGACAAAGGCCCAGCCCAGTATGAGTCAGGGTCGGTGGAAGTTGACCTAATCCCGTCGATTATAAAAGGAAGATAATCATCAAGAGCCAGGAACAACAACCGAGAGGGCAACCGAGATGACAATCGCGAGATTCAGTTGTTAGAACTAGGGTTCTAGGATATTGGTGGTGGAGGTTGGTCAACACCGATGAAACCTGAGAAACCATATGGATATGTGCCATGGTTTACTATATGTGATGAGTAATTGACTTGAGCGCATTTGGTGTTTGAGTTGAAATGCGGGAATCCAGGGATTGCATGTGTGTGTGCATGATTATGATTTTGACTAACTGAAGTGGTGGAGGAATTGGTAATGTTGCAGGAGTTGGGAAATGTGTTTGCTTGTCTCATGATGTGTAGGTCACTGGAGTCGACTTGGCGGTCAACGGCGAGAGGATCGGACACAAGTAGGGGACTTGGGGCCAGACGATCGGGATGTCGGGTGAAGTCAAGAGTGATCCACACCGTACACGTGGAGAGGCAAGAAGCACGGACGGTTTCGCGGTTGAGCCTCAAAACCGTGGTAATGATGAAGACGGCGTGGTGACAAAGTCAAGGTGAACGGGATGCTGGTGCAAGTGACAAGGGGGCCCGATGGACATGGACTAGGAGAGACTTGCCGGTGATCAGAATAGTGGTACAAGGTGACACACGTTGACATCGAGAAGTCGTGCATTAAGAAGCGTGCAAGGCAGTTTCCTTGTTTGGGCCTCAAAACCGGTGGCGGTGGTTAGTGGTGCACGTGGCACCATCACGGAGCTTGCTTCAAGATGAAATAAAGACGTGAAGTGTCTAATGGCATTCGGGCGATGAGGAAAAAGATGGACGGTTATGCCCCCGGTGGTAGGTGGGTGTGTTATGGAGGTCAAGGGTAGAGTGGTCATCTGGACAATAGACCCTAGGCCTATATACGGAGAGGTGTGGCTAGGGGAGAGGTGCCTCTCTTTCCATTAGCCTTTTGTTAGGATTCTATTCAAAGTGCTAGGAGAGGACTTCATATTTTAGAGGAGAGGAAAGGGTGTGTGTGAGACATTTCTTGCTCTTCCAAATAGTGGGAGGAAGAGGGTGGCTTCCTAGCCTTGTACCTATGGATCTTGTAAGCACCTTTCGATGATATGAGAAGTATTTTCATGCTCAAGATTTCCCTCCTCACTCGAATCGCGAAATTCCCTTTTTCCTATTTTCAGAGCTATTTTCGTGGTGATTTTCAATCTTATTTTTGGACAAGTTTTTGGCTCAGATTTCTTGAGAAACTTGTTCCTAGGATGAGCTAGAACAATCCTCTATGGATCCTTGACCGAATCAATAGCTCTAGCACCTTCGATTTGAAGGATTTCTCAAGTTTCCCCTTTTTGGTGTTCTTGGCACAAGATCTGAAATTCATGATGATTCCTTGAGCCAATTGAGATGATTTTCTAGGATTAGGGTCATGATGTGATGAGGATTCACTGATCCAAAAATCACATCATTTGGAGTTCATTTGGATAGGTTTTGGAAAAGATTTGACAAATTCCCGGAAGTTTCTGCTGTTCTGTCGGGGTCGATCGGTACTGTCGATGACCAGGACCGGCACTGCCGGCGGGTCTCACAACCCCGCACTAGCACTACCGATGGGGCCAACCGGCACTGACGATGGTCCTGATCGACACTGCCGGTGGTGGTTCAGTAAGGTGCAGTTTCTGAGGTTTTTGACTATCTTGAGTCTCTGTTGTTTCCTTTTTGTTTCCGCTATGTTTCTTGCTGTGGTTGATCATTCCTAGGGCTAGTACAGCACTAGTTGGTGTGTGTAGTCTTGGTGATCGGTTCGGAGGTTGGCTTGGGTTGTTTTTGGGACATAGACCAAGTTCTCTTGGAGAACTTTGATTAGCTCCCATTCACCCCCCCTTTGGTCGCCTTCTCTGTCCTTCTTATGGAACTAACCCCTCACTTGACAAGTCTTCTTTGGAGTTTGCTTTGTCTTCTCTTGTTGCAGCTTCCAATGAACAGATGCAGTGCAATCCTCATAAGGAGCTGTCCTTGCTCACAAGGAAGTTCAAGAAGTTCTACAACAACCGGAAGGAGAGAAGAGGAGGTGGTTCAAGAACCTGCTTCGAGTGCGGTGACCCGGGACACTTTATTGCTAACTATCCCAAGAATAAGAAGAAGGCCGAGGACCAGAACAACAACACTAAAGACTTCAAGCAGAAGAAGAACAACTTCTACAAGAAGGGCAAGAACTCCAAGAAGTTCACCAAGGCCATTGCACGTGCCTGCATTGCCGCCTTGAACGATGTCGACTCACATCAAGCGAAGGCCTTTCAAGCTCAGAGGAGGAGGTTGAGAAGCCACGAGTCAAGAGGAAGGATGACTTCACCGGGCTTTGCTTCATGGCAAGGAATGACCACGACACCGACTCTGGATCCGACTCCGACACAAGCGAGGTACCTCCTACTCTTGATGAGCTCTCTTCTGAACTTGATCATTTACGTGATGTTCTACTCTTGCAAGATGATAAGCTTCACAGGCTGTTCATGAGAGTAGAGAGCTTAAGTCTAAGTTGGAGAGTGCTGATTTTGAAATTGCTTCACTTAGGTCTAAGCTTGCTTGTGTTGATACTGCTGCTGAGTGTGAGTCTTGTCAAGTTGTGATGAGTGATCTTGCATAGAGGGAGAGTGTGCATGCTCAAGTTGCCAGTCAGCTTGAGAGTGCCCTCAAGGAGCTTGATGAGTTCAAAGCTAGGCCAACTCTTTTGGGTGCATGTCAGATGTGCCCCAAGCTTATAGATGAGTTGGAAGCTCAGTCCCTCAAAGTCAAAGAGCTTGAGTCCAAGTTGCTTCATGAGACTCGCTCAAAAGTTCTCCCACATCCGTGTGAAGTGTGTGTCCCTCAAGGACAAGCTAGTAATCACTAGGAAGGAAAACAAAGTCCTAGTTCAGGAAAATGACTATCTTGTTTCTAGGCTCCAGAGAACCCTAATGAGTGAGGATAAGATTGAGAGTAATTGGCAAGAGTGAAGGAGAGTGCTTCTAGATCAACCTATAACTTGGGCTTTGGATTTGAGAGGTGTGACAAGGAGAGTGAGAATGTGGGTAAGTTTGTTCCTATCTCCAGCTACAGGATGAGGAAAACACCATCAAACCCATTGACACATACTATCCACCCAATCCAAAACCCTCCTTCAACCCAAAGCAAACAGAGAAGCCAAAACCCAAGCCTGCCATGCAAACCAAGCCTAATCCTAAGGATGTCTACATTTGCATGTTTTATGGTCGCAAGGGCCACTTGGATGAATTCTGTTATAGGCATAAGAGGATTGAGAGGAAGCAAGCTGAGTTGACTAGGGATGCTTTTTATGATAATTTTGTTGACTTTCAGCCTCGCTCTTTTTCTCATGCCTATCGTGGACAGGGTCATTCCTCATATGGCTTTGATTCACGAAACAAAGGCAGGGCTTTGGCGCCCCACATTTTCCCCATCGTGGTGAGCGTCATTCACATGGATTTGGCTTTCACATTGATGATTTCTATCCTCACAACCTAAGGTTTGAGTCGAGACGCTTTGACAGGCCATGTTTTCCCTGTCGTGGTTCTCGTCCTATGCGTTCAAATGATAATGTGTAAAGAACTGTGATGACTACTACCGGTCGTACGGTTAAGTGCTAGATTCCCAAATCTCTTTTGACTAACCCCAACACTGAGCCATCGACTTTTCCTTCACATTCTTTGTAGGCAGCAGGTGGAGGCTTGGAGAACAAATGGTTGATGGACTCCGGTTGTTCGCGCCACATGACCGGAGATGCAAAGTGGTTCTCTAGCCTCACTCTCTTGAAGCGGCGGGAGTATGTGACCTTTGAAGATGACAAGAGAGGGAGAGTGAAGGCAAGAGGCACGGTAAAGGTAAATGAAAAATTCACTCTCAAGGATGTTGGTTTGGTTGAGTATCTCAAGTACAATCTCCTCTTTGTCTCTCAGCTTCTTGATGTTGGTTTGGAAGTGCACTTTAAGTTGAATGCTTCTTGTGTTCTTGATTCGAGTGGTTCCTTGGTTTGTGATATTTCTTGCATTGGCAGAGTTTTCTAGGCTAATTTTGCTGGTTCTCCTGGTTCTCACAAGTGCTTGTTTGCTCAATATTCTTTTGAGCTCTGGAAATGGCATAGGAGACTGGGTCACATGAGCTTTGACTTGTTATGTCACTTGAGTGGCCTAGGCTTGATCCGAGGACTGACTAAGCTCAAATTTGATAAAGATTTGGTTTGTGCTCCTTGTCGTTATGGGAAAATGATTGCCTCTTCTCATCCACCAATCAATGTGGTGATGACTGAACGCCCAAGAGAGTTGCTTCACATGGACACTGTTGGTCCTTCTCGGGTTTGTTCGGCGGATAGGAAGTGGTATGTTCTTGTGATTGTTGACAACTATTCTCGCTACTCTTGGGTGTACTTTCTTGAGAGCAAGGATGAAGTGTTTCATCACTTTCGGAGCTTAGCTTTGAGGTTGTTCAAGGAACTCCCTGGTGCATTACGAGCAATCCATAGTGATAATGGCACCGAGTTCAAGAACTCCTCCTTTGATGCTTTCTGTCTTGAGCATGGTATTGAGCATCAGTTCTCAGCACCTCGTGTTCCTCTGTAGAATAGTGTGGTCGAAAGAAAGAATAGAACCCTAGTGGAGATGGCCTGGACGATGCTCGATGAGCATAGGACACCGAGGTGGTTCTGGGCTGAGGCCATTAGCACTACTTGCTATGTTTCCAATCGGATTTTCTTGCCCTCAATTCTTAATATGACTTTTTATGAGCTGCATTTTGGGAGAAAGCCCTCGGTTTCTCATTTGCGTGCCTTTGGTTGCAAGTGCTTTAAGCATGGCAATCTTGATAAGTTTGAGTCACGATCTTCCGATGGCATCTTTCTTGGTTACTCTCTTCAATGTTCATTCTGACAGAGTTTTGAATTTGGAAACTAACACCATCGTAGACTCCTATGATGTAACCTTTGATGAATCAAACTCTTGTGCAAGCAATGTGATTGAGACTGCAGGTACCAAGGAGATGGAGGAGAGCATCTTTGTAGAAGAGGACCTACAGGGCTTTGATGATGATGATTCACTTCATCCCTCATCTGAGCTTGTTCCTGCTACCACCACCACTCCAGCAGAGGGTCCAGAGGCTTCTACATCTACTTCAGTAGCTGTCGAGCGAGCTCTAGCTATGGTTTAGGGGGAGGTACACTCTGAGAGAGAGGCCCCTCACCACATTCAGCGTCAACATCCACCTCAACAAATGATCGGTAATCTCTATGAGAGGACAACAAGGTCAAGGTCTGCACATCTCGCTTGCTTTACCAATTCTCTCTTTGTTGCAACCTTTGAACCCCGAGATGTTGGACACGCACTATCTGATGAACATTGAGTTAATGCCATGCATGATGAGTTGGAAAACTTTGAGAGAAATAAAGTCTGGACCCTTATAGAGCCTCCCAAAAATGTCAATGTCATAAGAACCAAGTGGGTGTTCAAAAACAAACATGGGGAGGATGGTGAGGCTGTGAGAAACAAGGCTAGGCTAGTTGCTCAAGGTTTTAGCCAAGTGGAGGGCTTAGATTATGGTGAAACCTTTGCTCCTGTTGCTCGCATAGAAGCCACTAGGATCTTGCTTGCATTTGCTGCCTCCAAGGGCATTCGACTTTATCAAATGGATGTCAAGAGTGCTTTCCTAAATGGTTTCATAGAGGAAGAAGTGTATGTGAGGCAACCCCCTGGCATTGAGCACCACAAATACCCAAACCATGCATACAAGCTTCAGAAGGCTTTGTACGGGCTAAAGCAACCACCTAGGGTATGGTATGCTAGGCTTAAGACCTTCTTGCTAGAGCGTGGGTATGTCATGGGGTGTGTTGATAAAACCTTGTTCACTCTAAAGCATGGCAATGACTTTCTAATGGTTCAGATTTACATGGATGATATCATCTTTGGTGGTTCCTCTCATGCTCTTGTGTCCAGATTTTAGGAAGCTATGGAAAGTGAATTTTAGATGTCGATGATGGGAGAGCTCACCTTCTTTCTTGGGCTTCAAATCAAGCAGTGTAAGCAAGGCACTTTGATACATCAAGCCAAGTACACGAAGGATCTTCTGAAGAAGTTCGACATGGTCAATGTGAAGCCGTTGTCTACACCAATGTCCACTACAACGGCTCTTGACCCAGATGAAGACTATGAAGCGGTGGATCAAAGGGAGTACAGGAGCATGATTGGCTCCCTCTTGTACCTGATGGCTACAAGACCCGACATACACTTTGTGGTGTGTCTTTGTGCTCATTTTCATGCTTCCCCAAGGGTGACTCATCGCAAGGCTGTCAAGCGCATCTTCAGGTATCTCAAATACACCCTTGAGTTTGGTCTTTGGTACTCTGCATCTTCATCTCTTGATCTCGTTGGGTATTCAGATGCGGACTTTACGGGGTGTAGATTTGATTGGAAGAGCACTTCTGGTACTTTCCATTTCTTGGGTACTTCTTTGAAATGTTGGTCTTCTCGTAAGCAATCAAGTGTTGCCCGATCCACCACAGAGGCTGAGTATATTGCTGTTGCTAGGTGCTGCTCACAAATCCTATGGATTGTGTGTACCATGAGAGACTATGGTTTAACTTTTAGGGCTGTTCCACTCATGTGTGATAACTCCAGTGCCATATGCTTAGCCAAAAACCCAGTCCAACATGGTAAGGTCAAACACATGAATGTGCAATTCCACTTCCTGAGAGACAATGTTGAGAAGCGGGATGTTGAGCTCAAATACATCGACACCAGAAACCAACTAGCTGATATCCTCACCAAGCCCCTAGATGCTTCAAGACATGCTTTTCTTCGGGGGGAACTTGGTGTTTGTCATCCTTATGGCATCATTTGAGGGGGAGTTGGTGTACTCTTGTATATATGTATCCTACCTTTTATGCGTTGCATCTCATATGTAATATATGCATTGGTAGATGAGCTTCGATTCTTATGCTTTCTTGCATTTCTCTTTGCTATGATTGAGCTTGAGCTGAGTTGTATCAATGTGATGGTAATTTCTCATGCTTAGATTTTCTAGATGGCCTGTTATAGACTCATGTGAGCAACTTGCTAATCTTAAAGGTAATTTGAGCTTCTTGTGAACCTTATGATCTAATCTCGCTAAAACTTGCTCACCATGTGTATAATTGCTTTCATCCTTGTGGGAACTTGCATTGAGGCTAGTCTAGAAGATGTCTTGGCTTGGGCACCTTGTGTTTGCGAAATGGAAGGCTTTGCAAATGTTTAGCTCATGATGAAACATTGTGGGAACGTGTGTTCCTTTTGCCACAAAGTCATGCTCTTTTGTCTTGTGCATAAGCTTGAATAATCTGCTAAGTGCTTTGATCAAGAATAATTCTAAAATACTAAATCCAAACATTGTGACTTGAAGCCTCAGGGTGTTTGCCATGCCTAGTCGTGTGACCCTCCGCATGGATAAGAGGACACATGAGGATAAATAATAATCACTTGATCAACTGAGTCTCTGTTTCATATGTGAGCGTTTGTAGATCTCATTTTCTGTGAATGCTTGTTGCCCTAGTTGAGATTGAGACTGGCTAGTATCCTTTTGATTCACTTGGTGCTTGTTTTGCCTTGGATGGGAGTACTTACACATATGGTGGCAGTTTTGCTGGTGATAAGCAACTTCGATTCTATCCAAGCTAGTCAATCTTTCTGCTTAGCTTGTATAGCTCATGGTATTTATGCCTTGCTATCTATTTTTGATCTTTGCATGATTGGGAGCTATTGCTTTTACACTTCATGGCACTATGGTTCTGGTTAGCAAAGTTAAATGCTTGTTTGCATAATTGTTGAAGCTCCTTTGGTTTGCATTTTCATGCATTTCATGTTCGCTTATTCGGCCTCGCATTTCAATCTCTAATCTTTGTGCATTTGGTGTTGTCAATGTACTCATCAAGAGGGAGGTTGAGAAACCATGAGGATATGTGCCAAGGTTTACAATATATGTGATGAGTAATTGACTTGAGCGGATTTAGTGTTTGAGTTGAAATGCGGGAATCCAGGGATTGCATATGTGTGTGCATGATTATGATTTCAACTAACCGGAGTGGATGGAGGAATTGGTGATGTTGCAGGAGTTAGGAAATTTGTTTGCTTGTCTCGTGATGTGTAGGTCACTAGAGTCGACTTGGGAGTCAACGGCTAGAGGATCGGGCACGAGTAGGGGACTTGGGGCAAGACGATCGGGATGCCGGGTGAAGTCAATGGTGATCCACACCGTACACATGGAGAGGCAAGAAGCACGGACGGTTTTGCGGTTGATACTCAAAACCGTGGTGATGATGAAGACGGCGTGGTGACCAAGTCAAGGTGAATGGGATGCCGGTGCAAGTGACAAGGGGGCCCGATGGATAGGGACTGGGAGAGACTTGCCGATGGTCAGGATCACGGCACAAGGTGACACGCGTTGACATCGAGAAGTCGTGCATTGAGAAGCGTGCAAGGCGGTTTCCCGGTTTGGGCCTCAAAACTGATGGCGGTGGTTGGTGGTGCACGTGGCACCATCACGGAGCTTGCTACGAGATGAGGCAAAGACGTGAAGCGTCCGATGGCATTTGGGCGATGACGAAAAAGATGGACGATTATGCTCCCGGTGGTAGGTGGGTGTGTTATGTAGGTCAAGGGTAGAGTGGTCATGTGGACAATAGACCCTAGGCCTATATAAGGAGAGGTGTGGCTAGTGGGAGAGGTGCCCCTCTTTCCATTAGCCTTGTGTTAGGATTCTATTCAAAGTGCTAGGAGAGGACTTCATGTTTTAGAGGAGAGGAAAGGGTGTGTGTGAGACATCTCTTGCTTTTCCAAATAGTGGGAGGAAGAGGGGTGGCTTCCTAGCCTTGGGCCAATGGATGTTGTAAGCACCTTTATATGATATGAGAAGTATTTTTGTGCTCAAGATTTCCCTCTTCACTTGAATCCCAAAATTCCCTTTTTCCTATTTTCGGAGCTATTTTCATGGTGATTTTTGATCTCATTTTTGGACTCATTTTTGGCTCGGATTTCTTGAGAAACGTGTTGCCAGGATAAGCTAGAACAATCCTCTATGGATCCTTGACCGAATCAATAGCTCTAGCACCTTCGATTTGAAGGATTTCTCAAGTTTCCCCTTTTTAGTGTTCTTGGCACATGATCTGAAATTCGTGATGATTCCTTGAGCCAATTGAGATGATTTTCTAGGTTTAGGGTCATGATGTGATGAGGATTCACTGGTCCAAATATCACATCATTTGGACTTCGTTTGGTTAGGTTTTGGAGAACATCTACCAAACTCCGAAAAGTTTCTGTTGTACTGTTGGGGTTGATCGGCACTGCCAACGACCAGGACCGGCACTGCCGGTGGGTCTCAGAACCCCGCACTGGCACTGCCGATGGGCCAGATCGGTAGTGCCGATGGGGCCAACCGGCACTGCCGATGGTCCTGATCGGCACTGCCGGTGGTGGTTCAGTAAGGTGCAGTTTGTGAGGTTTTTGACTATGTCGAGTCTCTGCTGTTTCCTTTTTGTCTCCACTGTGTTTCTTGCTGTGGTTGATCACTCCTAGGGCTAGTACACCACTAGTTGGTGTGTGTAGTCTTGGTGATCGGTTCGGAGGATGGCTTGGGTTGTTTTTGGGATATAGGCCAAGTTCTCTTGGAGAATTTTTATTGGCTCCCATTCACCCCCCCCCCCTAGTCGCCTTCTCGGTCCTTCAAAACCCACCAGAAGGGAGGTCATGCCGATCGACGCAACGCTTGCGCCAATCGGCTTGTGCGTGTTCTATCGCTATTTCTCATCCCACTGCTATGTCTAGCGGAAGGATGAGTGAGTAGTCTCATATTCTCTTCTCTAGTGCGGGGATCTGGTCATGTAACTCTCATAGTTATTGATACTCTCTCGGTGAATTTAATCTATGTGATGAACTTAATTCTATCCTTTTCAATAGTGTATCGGCCAACATGCTTTTACCCATTACATAGTGCAAGAAACCAGTGGGGAGCTAATAGCCTTTGTAGTGACAGCCGGGATGAACAAAAGTACCATGTCTTGTAGAATATTAGAGTCATCACTTGAGTTGAAAAGACTAAGGTTGCATGCTAGTGAACCAATCCTAAGGACAGAATCCTTCATTATCCTATTACCTCTTCAATAACATTCACCATCTACTCTCTCATTGTCATCATTCACACCAACGAACCCATTACAACTTGTTAGTAATCCTATAATAGTAATTGTTCCGCTGATTCCTTGTGGATTCGATAACCTTGGAATACTCTGAGGGAAAAAGAGCTACAACTGTACACCGTCCTCTTGCGGTATATAAGTGGGTGCATAGTTACGACCAACAAGCTCTATTTTCTAGCGCCGTTGCCGGGGAACAAGCCAGTTCATTTACTATTAATATTTTAATAACATCTAATCCTCTCTTCTCTAGTCGTTTTTGTTTTGTATTTTTGAGTGAATTTTCAAGATGAGTACGATAGGATATTCTCTGACGCTCAGGGAGCTTTCTCTATCATCTCCAGATGTGCTGGTGCCTCAATCCTCAAATGAGAAGGTCACGGCCTCCTCGTATGTGTTGAGCCCCATTATCACTGGCATGGCTGAAGCAAACGAGTTCTTTGGAGCAAAAGAGGAGAACCCGTATACTCACTTACAAGATTTGGAGGCACTTTGCCAAACATTCCATCATGAAGGAGTGCCTTGGGATCTTTACAGGTGGCTGCTTTTCCCATTCTGTTTGGGAGGAAAAACCAAAGAGTGGCACAAGGTACGTGGAGTGAGCTAGTTGGAAAATTTTGTCTCCACTATTTTCCATTGCCAAAGGTGCAGAAGTTGAGAAGAGAGGTGGTGAACTTTTTACAAAAAGATGAAGAATCTCTCACGGAAGCCTGGACGCGGTTTTAAGAATTGTTGAAACAAGGATCTGACTTCAGCTTTGACGAGAATATATGCGCTCAAACCTTCTACATGGCCATAAACAAGGCATCGAGAATGCATTTGGACGGATCGGTAAGAGGAAGTTTTCTGAGATTGACAGCCAAGGTAGGGATCGAATTGTTAGGTAAAATTGCCGAGAATGAAGCTTTACACAAGCATCGGGAAGAATATCTAGAACCAACTCGACAATCCTCGGATGTTACGCAGAAGGAAGAGTCGCCGGCTAAATAGAGCTTGATTTTTGAAAGCAGAGCAATGGTTACTTCGGAGCAATTCGAAGAAATAGAGCCTGTCAGACCCACCTCTGTAGATCTGATGTGTGCGCCGGTCGGCGCAGTCTCTGAGCCGATCAGCGTAGTCGCAACAAAAGGAAGATTGATCACCCTGACAACTCCGTCAAGTTGCAAGAAATATACCAAGATAGAAGCTACGATTCTGGATAACCACCTAAAGGAATTTGAAGGCAGCTTTGCTAAACCAAAGGGGGATAGAACATTGGCGAATGCTAAACCACTTGACGAATTTGAGCCCATGAACCGGATTCCTATTGATTTTTTGCAAGAGTTGTTCAATATGAGAAGATCCTTTAGTCCGCAAGACACCTCCGAAGCCGAATTGAGTATAATTTCCCAAGTAATCGCCTCAAGTCAAAAATTTTCTATCAAGAGATTATTGGGAGAGTTTTAGGGAAGCTTTATAAGGATGATATAGAGCTTGATGAAACAAAGGTGAAACAAGCGAAAAGGTTGCTAGACAGTTGCTATGAGCCTTCTCCCTACGAAGGACTATGTGGTGTGTATGCCGTAGGTCTCGCTAAAGATGAAGAAGAAGAACCATACATACCATGTGAGATATCGGGGAAGAAATATCTAAAAGCCTTATGTGACTTTGGTTCCTGTGTCAGCCTGATGACTTATGATGCATTTATGAGCATGCCTTATGAAACTCAACAGCGGCTGATGGGGACTGAACTTGAGCTCATCATGGCGGATGTAGGAAGACCAAGCCACTAGGAGTGATCAAGGATGTTGAAATTGAGATCAGCTCGAAAACAACACCGGTAGATTTCTTCGTTCTAGATAATAAATAAACCAGGGTTGAAGATATCATTCTAGGAAGGCCATTCTTAATATTAGTACTAGCTGTTCTGGATGCTTTGAAAGGTCAAATTACGCTACACCTAGGAGAGGAAGAAGTGAAATTTCAATTTAACAATCATGTGGGATATATGTACCCGGGATACCTAACCACTCGGCCATATGGCCGAGTGGGCCAGGGGTTTAGTTTTAGATATATTCGGCTTAGAGATATTTATGTAGATATTAGTTTGAGTAAGCCGCAAGTTAGGTTTACAGATATGTTAGTTAGATAGAATCTATTGTAACCGACTCGGATGTTACCTTGTAAACCCCTGCCCTTTGGATATATAAGGAGGGCAGGGGGCCTTCGTCGAGAGGTAGACTCATATTGGAACCCTAATTCCAGTGTGAACCTTAGCAATACAATAACACCAAACAGGACGTAGGGTTGTTATCCCTCGGGAGGCTGGAACCTGTATAAACTCCACGTCCTGTGTCCGTCGATCTTACTTACTCATACGCATACCTGAATCTAGTATCGAGAATATCTCTCAACAGTTGGCGCGCCAGGAAGGGGCCTGCGTTGAGCATAGCATCATCGAAATCGATGGCTTTTGTCGACATCAAGTTTTGCCTAGGAGACAAGATCTGCTTCGGAACCGTTAGCCTCGTCGCCGATCCGCACGGGGACCTTGTCGAGGAGGAACGCGTGGCCGATCAACGAAATCTACCCAGTCGATTCCCGCTCGGATTCGACAACTCGGCGGCAACTTTCCAGGTAGAAACCCTCTCGGGCGACAACTCAATGTTGCCCACAACACCCAGATCAACAACCTTGGTTGATTTGGGCTTCACTGCGATCGATCTTCCGGCTCATCAGCTGGACGTAGATCTCGAACTTTTCAATGAATCAAGGTTCATTGCAACAATCGGTCTCGAAAGCGAGTCAATCCTGGACTTGATTGAAGAGCCGAGTGACTCAGAAAGCTGCTCCATAGACTTCCACGAGGTGTTCATGGTGGCACCCGCTACTCAAACTGTAGATGATGGAGAAACATCTGCCGCGGCAGCCGCACGCGGCACCGCGCCACGTGTAGACGGACAAGAGACAGATCCCGAAGACGGTGACCCAGATGCGGTCACCCCCTCACTTCGTAGACCAGATGCCCAGCACAGATTCAGCATCGTCCAAAACTTAGACATGGGAGACTGCACCTTAAAACTTGTTGGTGAGGATGTCTATACAACCCCAGAGCATAATATCACGGCCGCAGCAGCCCTCCTAAAAACCATAGAGCCCTTGCTCGAAGTCTCCCCAGCATAGACACCTCAGGTCAACCAACTGAAAGCACACATCAGGGCCGCGGCGGTGCTGGAGATGAACGCGGCAAGACCAGCACTCAGTCGGTCAGCTTCTGGGGCCGCTAGTTCGATGCCTAGGGAAGAAAGAAGAGATCGACATCGTTCCAACCGGGAATCAACACCGCCTACTACCCCCAGACGCAGACCCATCGTAGAGTTCCACGATCGGCATCCAAGCGCCAACTTGCACAACGGCATACCACCAAGTGACGCGCGGGTCTGACTAGACAACAGGTACCAAGAGCACGATGACGCGACCCGCCGAGCACATGAAGATGAACGACGCCAGCGCGGAGATGTTATCTATGAGCGTGACGACAGGCGGCCGGCATATCGGGACGAGTATTACCGTGATCGATGGGACGAAGGCCGTCGCGATGATAGGCCCCACCGAGATACTGGCCGCGAGCAAGAATGATCCCCGATCATAGATGACTATGATGAGGAGGCTGGTATTTGGGCTTTCACTCGGGAGCTTCAAACCGTCAGCTGGCCGGTTGGTTTCAAACCAGTCGGCATTGAGAAGTACGACAGCAAGACGGATCCGCGTGACTGGCTCCACGTCTACTCGACAGCCATACGGGCCCTCGGCGGCGACAGTTTTGTTATGGCCAACTACCTACACGTTTGCCTAGCCCCAGTCGCAAGAACTTGGCTCACTAATCTGCCCGACAGCTCCATCAGTTCCTAGGCAGATCTTTGTCGGCAGTTTGTGGCCAACTTTCAAGCAACCTTCAACAGGCCAGGAAATCACTAGGAATTAAGCCGCATCAAGCAGCGAGATTGGGAGCCGCTTCAAGATTACATCTCAGATGCTCAAGTCATCGCCGCTTTCCAAGCAAGGCTTCGTGACAACGATTTGATCAAAAAGATTGGAAGGTTGGACACGGCCGGCGGACTGTCAGCTAGAGATCTGTTCACCATGGCTGACAAATATGCCGCCGGCAATTCGGCACTATTTCGAGTTCGACAGTACAAGGAGACGACCCCAAGGAACCAGTCGGGTCCGACCGACAACAGCAAGGATGGTGACCGGAAGCGTAAGCACGACCGCGCGGTAGCCAACGCTGAGCGCTCATCCAGGAGGAAACTAGTCACTTAGGACGATTTCGACAAGATGCTTGACGGTCCTTGTCTACTTCACGATGGCGCTCATAAAGCAAGGGAATGCTTCAAGTTGAAGAACTTTGCCCATCACGCCCTGAAGGTCTGTAAGAAGCGCCCCTGGGTCCCCAAAGGCGCTAAGAAAACTTGGATATGGATAACCAAGACGAGGATAAGGAAGACTACCAGGACCCCGAGCACGAGGTTAATTATATCTGCGGCCGCTCCATAGCAGATTCCAAGCGCCAGTAGAAGATTCTTTATAGAGAGGTTCACTCGGCCTCACCAGCAGTACCTCAGTATCTGCGATGGTCAGAGGTCCCGATTACCTTTGATCGCTCAGACCACCTAAACCACATCCCTAGACCCGGGAAATACCCTTTAGTACTTACGCTGACTGTTCACCGAGTCCGGCTAAACAGGGTACTAGTAGATGGTGGCAGTAGTCTTGACATCCTCTTCATCAAGACCTTCAAGGAGCTCGGCATACCCTTGACCGACCTCAAGCCAAGCCGATCGCCGTTCCACAGCGTGATACCAGGCATGCAAACAGTCCCTCTTGGGCACATCACTCTGCCTGTAACCTTCAGCACTCAGGAGAACTTTAGGACGGAGCGTACCACATTCGAGGTTGCCGACCTCGACTCTGCTTATCACGCCATTATAGGGCGGCCAGCCATCGCTAAGTTCATGGTAGTACCTCATTATCCTTATATGACGATGAAGTTGCCAGGACCAAACGGAGTCATTTCACTTCACTCGGATGTGAGGACATCATACGACTGTGACAACAACAGCTGTGAGTTGACTGAGAAGATACATGCGGCATCAGCATTAGCTGAGTTGAAGGAGGTGATCGCAACAGCTGAGGAGGGCATGCTCGACCCTGCTCCGAAGAAGGCGCCAAAGACCGCGGTTCAAACGGACGCCATGGATTCCAAGAAGATTAGCCTAGATGATAGTGATGTAACAAATACCACCAATATTGGGGTCAAGTTAGGTGATAAATAGGAAAGCGCGCTCATCCTTTTTCTTCAAAACAATAAAGATATATTTGCATGGAAACCTTCTGACATGCCAGGGGTTCCAAGGGAAAAGGCTGAGCACAAACTTCACGTCCGCGAGAATGCCAAGCCTATAAAGCAATGGCTTAGACAATTCTCGCAAGATCGAAAGGATGCAATTAGGAAAGAAATCAGCCGACTGCTAGCAGCCGGTTTCATTAAAGAAGTTTTTCACCCCGACTGGTTGGCTAATCCAGTTTTGGTGTGAAAGAAAAATAAGGAGTGACGGATGTGCGTGGATTACACCGGCCTAAACCATGCTTGCCCAAAAGATCCATTCACCCTTCCACGCATTGATCAGGTGATCGATTCAACGGCTGGATGCGCATTATTGTTTTTTTTAGATGCCTATTCAGGGTACCATCAGATTCCCTTAAATAAATCCGACCAGCTTAAAACCTCATTTATCACGCCGTTCGACACGTTTTGTTATACAATTATGCCCTTTGGCCTAAAGAACGCCGGCACCACCTATCAGCGGACCATGCAACGGTGCTTGGATAGCCAAATCGGAAGAAACGTCGAAGCCTATGTGGATGATGTGGTAATCAAGACTCGGCTTTCTGCCGACTTAATATCCGACCTAGAGGAAACATTCGGGAATCTTTGGAAATACAATATGAAGTTGAATCCAGACAAATACGTCTTCGAGGTCTCATCAGGAAAATTACTCGGTTTTTTAGTATCACATAGAGGGATTGAAGCTAATTCGGAAAAGGTTACTGCCATATTGCGGATGGGACCTCCACATTCGCAAAAAGACATCCAAAAACTCACCGGTTGCATGGCAGCACTCAGCCGGTTTGTCTCTCGATTAGGCGTTCGAGGGTTGCCCTTTTTCCGGTTACTCAAGAAGCAAGAATCATTCACCTGGAATGATGACGCTCAGAGAGCTCTGGATGATTTTAAGGCCTATATTAGTGGTCCTATGGTGCTAACCCCTCCAAAACCAAAGGAACACTTGCAGCTGTACATCTCCGCAACCACACACGTTGTTAGCACCGCACTGGCGGTGGAACGGGACGAAGATGGCAAGGCTCAAAAGGTGCAGCGGCCCATCTATTTTGTTAGTGATGTCTTATCTGAGTCCAAGGTACGATATTTTCAGCTCCAGAAGCTAATTTATGCATTATTAATGACATCTCGAAAGTTGAAGCATTATTTTGAGGATCACCCGATCGAGGTCCACACTTCGTTTGGCCTCGGCGAATTGCTACACAATAAACAGGCCAATGGAAAAATTGCTAAATGGGCTACTGAGTTGGGATCGTATGATATTACCTTCAAGTCCCGTGATTCGGTCAAATGTCAGGCTTTGTCAGACTTTGTTGCCGAGTGGTCAGAATGCGAGTTACCGCCTAGCCCGCATGAATTAAGCTACTGGCAAATGACGTTTGACGGTTCCTTACAACTGGAAGGTGCCGGGGCAGGTGTTGTATTAACATCTCCTGAAGGGGCCAAGCTGCGATATGTTCTTCGTATGCACTTTCGCGCGTCTAACAATGCTACAGAGTACGAGGCACTACTACATGGGCTTAGAATGGCTGTTTCACTCGGACTTCAGAGATTGAGCGTCTCTGGTGACTCGGTGCTGGTGATTAATCAAGTAACAAAGGAGTGGTGTTGTTCCCACGAAAGCATGACAGCCTACTGCACTGAAGTTCAGAAGCTAGAAGACAAGTTTGATGGTATTGAGTATAAACATGTCCTTCGTAAGTATAACGAAGAGGCGGACGAACTAGCCAAACTTGGGTCTAGTAGGTCTAAAATACCTAACGGAGTATTCCTTGATGATCTCTATAAACCATCTGTACTAATCCAGCAAACTATTGAGCAGTCGGCACCGAAGGCGGAACCAACACCACATGTCACTGTCATTACAGTAGATTGGCGAACTCCTCTCATCGAGTACCTGGATGGTGGTACACTACTGACTGATAAAGACGAAGCCCTGAGGATTATTCGCAAGTCTCGGTCGTATTGCATTGTTGACCATGGTCTGTACAAACAAAGCCCACATGGGGTGCTGATGAAGTGCTTGTCTCAAGACGAAGGAAGAGTCGTGTTAGGGGACATCCATGCTGGCATCTGCGGGAACCACGCAGGCCCATCCACAATTGCATCCAAAGCAATGAGACAAGGTTTCTATTGGCCGACTACTGGTGCCGATGACAGGGAAATTGTCCGAAAGTGTGAGGGTTGTCAGTTCTTTGCCCGCCAGATGCACGTGTCTGCCACAGAGCTTCGAAATATCCCAATAACATGGCCGTTTTCAGTATGGGGTCTAGATATTGTTGGGCCTTTTATGAAGGCTCAGGGAGGTTTCACTCACCTTTTCGTGGCAGTAGACAAGTTCTCTAAGTGGATCAAAGCAAAGCCAGTCGGAAAGATTTCAGCAAAGAAGGCCGTTGAATTTATGACTGAAATAGTTACTCGATTCGGTGCACCACATAATATCATCATTGATAACGGCACTCAGTTTACAGCGGAGGAGTTCAAAGAATTTGCGAGCCGAGTGGGTTTTAAGATTGGCTACGCCTCGGCTGCCCACCCTCAGAGCAACGGCCAAGTTGAACGTGCAATTGGCCTCTTGCTATCTAGAATTAAGCCACGTATATTCGACCGGCTGGAAAAATATGCTCGACGTTGGGTTCGGGAACTGCCAGCAGTACTGTGGGGGCTTCGAACGAATGTAGGCCACACCACAGGGCATTCTCCTTTCTCCTTGGTTTACGGGTCGGAAGCTATGTTACCAACTAAGATTTTGTTCACCTCCCCTCGCGTGGCTTCGTATTAAGAAGAAACTTCCAATGACCACAGATGTGATGACTTGTTGCTACTAGAGGAGACGCGTGATGCCACGTTACTGCGATCGGCAAAGTACCAACAAAACTTGCGACGTTATCACAACAAAAATGTCAGAGTGCGAGGCACAAACTCTCAGCCCCATGGGAAGGACCCTTTATTATAAAGGAAATCACTCGGCCGGGTGCGTACCGTTTGATGTGCAAGGATGGGTCAGACCTTCAAAGTTCTTGGAACATATCACAGCTACGTCATTTCTATGCTTAGTATTTATAGTTTTTTGTAATTACCTTTATTTGATTTTGTAGAAATTATGGTCATGACGATTGGTTTGGCAATTTTCAAATTTTTATGGATCATTGTTATTGTCGTTTAAGTCATGATTTAAATTTGGACACTTGGTACCACCTCAACTCGTGCATGTTGACCAAGCGGGTTACATAGTCCCCAGGGTTCTTGCCGTCCGTTGGGGACCAAGACAATTCTCCCAGTTTGCATATATCTGACCGAGTGAGTTCTTAGTCTCCATGGTTCATATCAGTTATTGGGAGCATTGTGTAGAGGGCTGACGAGAGTTATGTATTGGTTGTGAGTGTTTAACACGAGTTCATACAATACATATACGAAGCAGCGCGACCCAAAGCATTTGTTACAATCCTGGTGACGAATCTAGACTTTCATAGTCTATTGCACAGATGTTACATTACCACAACAAAAATGTAACATGGTCTTTTAAATTTTATAATACCTTACATTTTTGGTAACGGATCTAGTTCTATTTGGTCAGCTAAAATGTGCGCTGTTTTTTGCGCTTCAGTTACAAGGGTTTCACATTGTTCGTCAGTGAAATCTTCGTGGAAACCCTCGGCTACTACATCCAAATTTATGTCAGGGATGTGAGACTTTGCTATAGCTAAGACCTGTGCCCCAGCCAGTTCTGCAACACATCGAGCGTGTTCTTTCACTCGACTGGGTGCATCTTGTAGCCTTGTCGATAAATCTCGACACCTGGGTGATTTTTCTTCTGGAAGTATATATTGGGCGACTACTTCTGCATCTTTCTGGAGAGCTGCAAGAGTCCATCGGAGGTTTTTGTCACCTTCTATGATTTTTTTTTGCAAAAGCTCATAGGACCTCTTTGATCCTACAAGAGTACAATATTTATAATTATCTGGGACAATGGCTTTGGTATGACAATAATTAAATGACTATTTACCTTTTAGTCTTTTCTCAGCTTCTGCCTTTTCATCTTCGAGGGTGATAACCTTTTCCTTGTATTCTTCTTTAAGTTTTTCAACTTCTTTGTACGCTTTTTGGAATTGGTTTAGTTCATCCACAGCTTTCTTGAAGATCTTTTCGGCCCTGGATAGTTCAGCCTCTAGTGTTGTGTTCCTATCCCTTTGGTTTTTTATTGTTCCCTCGGCATCTGTCAGTCATAAATATTTTAGATTACATACATGTACATATTTTTGAGCACATAGGTATAACAATAACTACCTTTGACTCTTTTCCTCCATAGCGATTGAGATTCTTGCATTGTTTTAAAATCATCCTTTAGCTTTTCAAAAATTTTCCCAATATCTGCCGAGTCCTGGAGTTGTTTGTTTAGACTTTTATTCTCAGACTTCAATGTTTCTACAGATTGTGTCGCCGACTCCAGCTCTTTGATACGGCTTTGCAGATTTGCAATTTGAGCAGCCGATTGAGACTCTTGATTGTGCTTTAGTTCCAGCACCGTGACATTTCTGAGTGGAAGAGTTCATAATATTTAAGATTAGGAAATAGTATGCCAAGGATTATGTTTGTGTTTTTACCTTGAAGCTTGAATTGGAGTTCATCAACTTGAGATGAACGGGCCTTCAAATCTACTGATAATTGTCCAACTTCTATTCTTTCTTTGGCCAGTTGATCTTCTAAATCAACTGCTCTTGCACAATGCCTTTCAGCAAGTTGCAGGAGTTTACTCTTGTTGGCCATCTGAGTTTTTAGAATCTGCACTATGGATGAGTTGTGTAGACGTCATCACATAATGTTATTATTAATGGGGCCAGTTTTGAAGAAGGCAAGGGTACCTGGAAGGAATGAAAGGCCTTTTCAGTAAGATCTTCAAAATTCTTTAATTCGGCTTGCTCTGCCAACTCATTGAACCCGGCAATGGCGAAGGGACCACTATGGTACACCATTCTGGTCGGTGCAGGTTGTTCTGTGGCACCTTCTTTTATTACTCGGTGAATTGGCGTGGGAGCCAAATATTGCTCCGGACCGATGGGATAATCATATATTGGCTCCGGCATTGTTTCAAATATCAACGATGGTTCTTCTTGTTCGGTCGCCGTCTCGGGCATGTCCAGATCTGGGACATCGAATGACTCGGCTTGTCTAGTTTCTGGCCGAGAAGACTCTGGTGCATCCTTTAAATCACACGGTTTTTTAGCCGAGTGACCGGGGATATCATCTTTGGATGTCCCCATAAATGGTGCACGTTGATCTTTTTTAGGAGCCGCACTTTTTGCTGGGATATCTTCATATGATGCTACCCCGGTTGACCTATCCAGAGAATGATGATTACATAGTTGTTTATTCGAGAGCTGTGCATTAAAACATATCATTTTACTTACCTTGTTCGGCGCTTGAATTTTAAGCCTGACACCTTTGACGGGGGGCTAGTTGGTCTTGGGTCACTTGTTGTGTGGGGTGTTACCTTCTCAGGGATTGTCTTGTCTGACTCCTTTGGATGCGATTGCTCCTGAGTGTTCATATTCACTGGCCGCCGAGTGGTGGTTTTCTCAACAGACTTCTTCTTTGTTTCCCCTTGCAGTCTAGCTATTCTGTCAGCCAGTTACTCTTCTTCATCGGAGTCTTCAATGTGAGCTTTACGACATTTGGATGATGGCTGAGTGGGGGATTTCTTTTGTGGCGTTGGTGGCAGTGGAGGGTTGGATACATATACGTCAAGGTTCTGCGCCATATGCGAGGCATCATTTGTTATTGATAAATAAGGAAAGCAGTATTGATTTTTTACAAAGGATCAGTGGCTAACTTACAACACTTCTTCCAGTTTTTGAATGATGGCCAGCTGTTGCGCTCCCTGGAGTCCAATCTAGAAGCGACGAAAATATGCTTTCCAGTCGCAAAGTCAGTTCCCTTTCTGATAGTACTTCTGGTACTTCCATAGTAGGGTCTGACCCTAGTTCGAATTTCCATCCAGGAACAAGGCGCTTCTTTATGGGCTGCACACGGCGATATATGAAGCTGGCGGCAATGTGAACGCCGGTATAGCCTTTTGACTTCAGATAATCCACATGTTTCAAAATCTCATCAACCTGTGCTTTCTTGCTTGGATGTGCCTTCACGGACCACTCGAGGCATGGCTTGGGGGCTTTCTGACAAAGGGGGGGCATGGTTGCCATGATAAAACCAATCTGCGTGCCACCCTTTGTTGGTTGATGGGAGTGGTACATCGATGTACTTGGATTTATTCCTCAATTGGAATCCAGCACCCCCTATGACATTACTGCTGTTTGATTTCAACACAAACAGTTCTTTGAAGGTGTCGAAATGAGGAGGGATACCCAAAAACACTTCACAAAAATGACTAAAAATAGCAATGTGTAGAATGGAATTTGGGTTCAGATTGACCAGATTAATGCCATAGAAAAATAGAAGACCTCTAAAGAAGTCGCAGCACGGAAGGCCAAATCCGCGATAGAGAAAGGAGGCAAAAACTGTAAGTTGGTCGATGGGAGGCTGAGGAAATTTCTGACCTATGGCTTCAATCCACCCACCCGTCTGTTGATCTTGTAGCACGCCGTCTATCACCAATCTGTTAATTTTTTCTGAGTCCATGGTTGATGCTGGAAACTCCTTAATGCCAGCAGGAATATCAAAAATCGATTCTTCGCTTTCACCCATTCTAGGAGAGGTCCCTTTTTCAGATTGCGCCCTCGTGCTTTGGCTGGTGCACTTCGGGGCCATCAAAACCGAGGCGGGAAGCTTTTGGGGGATGGAGATCAGGGTTTGGAACCCTATCTTTGAGCTTGAGCACGCGAAATGGCGGCGGAACAGTGAAATGGCAGCAAGCGGAACAGTGGAACGATGGTGACGACGAAATGGAGGCCTGTGATCTCTGGAGTAGGGGCGCGGAATGGTGGTGGCGGACAAATGGAAGTTCCAAACCTAGGGTTTACGCGTGTGGAATGGTGGCAGCGGTGAAGTGGAAGCTTTGGATCTAGGTTTTGAGAATGGCAGACTCAGGCGGCGATACGAAGGTGAAGGGTTGCGACTGTTTGCGGGCACCTTTTATACGCGTCTGATGACCTGTTGGGCCGCTACTTGGATCAACATAGTTACATTACACCGGTACGCGGATTTATTATGTCTAAGATATTCTTTTCAAGTGCTAATGTGGATTGAATAATGATTGATAAATCACTCGGACTAATGCAGTTTAGTCTTGGGAGATTGTATCTTTTGATTATTTGTGATATAGTAATTTTTTTAGCACCAATCTTGGGGGCTGTCTTTTGAATGAATACTAGTGCTACATTACCAATCTTGGGGGCTACGACAGTTGACGTTCGTAGCATATCAATTGGGTTATATGCATTTTTATGGATATAAATATTAATTTAGTGATGCATCACTCGGCGATCAGGGAAATTCAATTATTAATGAGTTTTGGTTTGATTGGATAAAACAAAAGCTTTGGATATCATTTTTAAGGATCATGTGAGTTTAAATAGAAGATTTATCAGAGCCAATGTGTAAAGCACTTCCCAAATTTCACAAGATGTCAAGGAAATTCAAGGTGACGATTCAATATGGAAAGTGCTTGGGGGCTACTGTGGGATATATGTACCTGGGATACCTAACCACTCGGCCATATGACCGAGTGGGCCAGGGGTTTAGTTTTAGATATATTTGGCTTAGAGATATTTATGTAGATATTTGTTTGAGTAAGCCGCAAGTTAGGTTTACAGATACGCTAGTTAGATAGAATCTATTGTAACTGATGAGGACATCACTCCTATGGATACACACAACACTCCTCCAAATCTGGACTTGCAAGGTCCAATGACTAGAGCTCGTACACGACAACTAAATTTAGAGGTGAGCTCGTTCCTACGTTCTTCGCTATATGTTACTTTTGAGAATGGTTTGCTACCTAATGATTATTTTATGATTAGAAACCATGGAGAGGACCAGGAGATGATGGGAGAAGGATTTGGAAACGTGGAGGGCCAGCAAGGGCTTGGAAGCCAAAGTGGAGGCCCAATCAAAACCGACTTCGAGTCTGTTTCGGGGCCCAGGACCAGTCTGTACTAAAACGGTCGCCCAGGACGCATACGGACTCGGATTTGGACGTTCTACATACGCACGGAAAGATAAGGAGAAGTCCTTTCCAATGCCGCCGGCCTCATGTCAAAATTCATCCGGAGTCATCGGGAATCGTCAAAACAAGAGAGAGTCCAGAATCTGTGTCGGTGCTGCGTCGCTTATTTTTTGTCTTTGGGCCTTGTATCTAGTTGAGCCCAATTCGGGGCGCGTCCAGAGGGTCTTGCACGACCCTAGGGTCTTTATATACAGCCACCGCCGCACCATTAGGGTTCGGGTTTTGCTTAGATCAATTCTGTTCATAAACAGTTTCGCCGTTCATCGGTTTGTGAGACCCCAACTTCGAGAGTTTAATCATACATCTGCAATTGTGTTGCATTATTCGTTGTTCTTGCTTGTGTTCTTGATTCGCAGGCAGGGATTAGCCTTCTCGGCGAGGTCAATCGTCTTTTGGATGGTTGATAACCAGAGGAGACGTCGTGCTGCGATTGCGGGGTTTAGAACGTGCTGTTCTGAAGCCGGATCGATTTGTGTGTCGCCTCCGACCAAATCAACTTACCAAGAACCTTTCGGAAGATCGGGAACCCTTGTCCACATCAGTAACCGACTCGGATGTTACCTTGTAAACCCCTGCCCTTTGGATATATAAAGAGGGCAGGGGGCCTTCATCGAGAGGCAGACTCATATTGGAACCCTAATTCCAGTGTGAACCTTAGCAATACAATAACACCAAACATGACGTAGGGTTGTTATCCCTCGGGAGGCCCGAACCTGTATAAACTCCGCATCCTATGTCCATCGATCTTACTTACTCATACGCATACCTGAATCTACTATCGAGAATATCTCTCGACAAATCTGTTTCATCAAGACCCTTCTTGCAATCAGGAATTCTACCCAGAGGAAGACGAGAAGATAGGGATGGATATGGGAGATCCACTGGACCACATCCTGGGCGGAACAGACAAGCATACTCTAGCGTCGATCGGCGCGACCCTTGCACCGATCGGCTCAACCAGGAAAACCCCGCCGATCGACGTGATGCTTGTGCCGATTGGCTCAACCAGGAAAATCCTGATTTTGAACCCCTCGGGGAGCTGGATCCAGATGAAGTGCCAGAAGTGGAACAGAAGGAACTTTCAAAGGAGCTATGTTATGAATATCTAGGGAAGAATAAAGCATATCCAGTTATCGTGAACAACGCCCTAACGAAGGAAGAAACAGAGAAGCTGCTTGCTATGCTCAAAAGGTATAAGAAAGCCATTGGTTATACATTGGATGACATCAAGGGAATCAGCCCCGCATTTTGCACCCACAAGATTAACTTGGAGGACAATGCTAAGCCAGTGGTTGAAGGGATGCGAAGGTTGAAGGAATCAATGAAGCCAGTGGTTAAAAAGGAGGTTTTGATGTTGCTTAATGTTGGTATGATCTACCCTGTTGCTGATAGTGAATGGGTTAGTCCAGTACATTGTGTGCCGAAGAAAGGAGGGTTGACAATGGTGCCTAATGAGAACAATGGGTTGATCCCTCAAAGGACTATAACTGGATTGAAAATGTGCATAGAGAAAGATCACTATCCTCTTCCGTTCATTGATGAGATGCTTGAAAGGTTAGCAAAGAATTCATGATTTTGTTATTTGGATGGATTTAGTGGTTTCTTTCAAATACCGGGGATACCAGAAGATCAGTAGAAAACTACTTTTACTGGCCCTTTTGGGACATATGCATATAGAAGGATGCCATTTGGTCTTTACAATGTGCCCGCCACACTTCAAAGATGCATGAATGCAATATTCGCTGAATTCATAGAAGATATTATGGAGGTATTTATGGATGACTTCTCCGTGCATGGTTCTGATTTTGATAGTTGTTTGGAGAATTTGGAGAAGGTTTTGAAAAGGTGTGTTGAATGCGACCTAGTTCTTAATTGGGAGAAGTGTCACTTCATGGTAACAGAAGGGATAGTACTTGGTCATGTCATATCTAATAGAGGTATAGAGGTTGATAAGGCGAAGATATCTACAGTTGAGAAATTACCTCCCCCTACTGATCTTACAACTTTGAAGAGTTTTCTTGGATATGCCAACTTCTATCACAAATTTGTTAAGAATTATTCGAAGATTGCTAAGCCCCTGACAGAATTGTTGAAGCAAGGTACATAATTTGTCATGGACGATGAAAGACTCTTTGCCTTCAGAAGATTAAAGGAAGCTCTATGCTCTGCACCCATTATGCATCCACCTGATTGGACTTTACCTTTTGAAATTATGTGTGATGCAAGTGACTATGCAGTTGGAGCTGTTCTTGGATAACGGAAGGAAGGTAAAGTGCATGCTATTTATTATTCTAGCAAAACATTAAATGAGGCGTAGATCAAATATACAACAACTGAGAAAGAGATGTTACTTGTTATATTTGCTTTTGAGAAGTTTAGATCCTACATTCTAAATTCTATGGTGATTGTATATACTGCTCATGCTGCTATAAGATACTTGGTTTCAAAGAAGGAGTCTAAGCCTCAATTAATGCGATGGGTATTGATGCTACAAGAATTTGATTTTGAATTAAGAGATAAGAAAGGAGTGGAAAATTCTATAGCAGATCATTTGTTTCATCTTGAATCATCATCAACTGAGCCAATAAGAGATGAAATGCAACAAGAATAGTTGTTTGCCGCATTTGATCATAGAGAGAATTGGATGATGGATATTATCAAAGGTTTCGAGGGACAAACTGATATGATGAACAAGAACACGAGGAAAAGAGTTAAGAGTGAAATGAGAAAATTTATATGGGCCAACCCATACTTGTATAGGTATTGTGAGGATGGAGCAGTACGGAGATGTGTACCTAGAGAAGTAAGAGCGAGCATTTTGGCAAAGTGTCATTCTTCGGATTATGGGGGACACTATGTCTACTTCAGAACACAGGCAAAGGTATGGGCGAGTAGATTCTATTGGCCTACTATGCATGATGATGCAAAAAGGTATGTTGCAACATGTGCTCAATGCCAATGAATAGGGAATGTTAACAGTAGGAATGCAATGCTTCTTGAATACAATCTTCAAGCTGATATCTTTGATGTTTGGGGAACGGATTTTATGGGACCCTTTGTGAATTCTCATGGTATCGACTATATATTGGTCGCCATTGATTATGTCTCCAAGTAGGTCGAAACAATGGCATGCAATGCCAATACTACAAGAGAATCAAGGAGTATTCTTCAGGAGCAAATATTTCCTAGGTATGGAGTACCGAGGATAATAATTACATATGGAGGATCCCATTTTACAGGAGGAGAATTTACTAGGGTTTTAACTAAATCTGGAATTGAGCATAGAATTGGAACAACCTACCATCCCCAGACGAATGGACAAGCAGAAACGTCAGATAAGCAATTAAAGGAAATTCTGCAGAATATTGCTACAAAGGACGGAAAAGATTGGGCCACAAAGCTTAATGGAGCATTATGGGCATAAAGGACGGCATTCAAGACACCAATTGGTATGCCACCATATCAATTTGTCTTGGAAAATCATGTCACCTACCGGTGGAGTTGGAACATAAGGCTTATAGGGCTATAAAGGAAATGAATTTGGATCTTGATGCCGCCTGAGTGAAAAGAAAGATGCAAATAAGCGAATTGGAAGAGATGTGGTTGCATGCATATGAAAATGCAGCCATATACAAACAGAAGACAAAGAAGTGGTTTGACAAGAAGCTTTTGAAGAAGGAATTCAAGGAAGGAGATCAGGTGCTCCTATTTAATTCGCGATTCAGATTATTTGGTAAAGGCAAATTGTGAAGCAAATGGGAGGGACCTTATCTTGTGAATATGGTGTTACCTTCGGGAGTTGTAATCATAATGGATGGCAAGAGAAACAAGTACACGGTGAATGGGCAACGTCTAAAGGTATATCTAGAACCTGACACCTTTGAATTAAAATCTTTTGACGTGTATTTCACTGCTTAGTGCCCCGTGTGGTCGAGCTTAACGACATAAAAGAAAAGCTCTGTATGTATTTTGGTTTTCGTGATTTTTCTGTTTCTGATTGGGTAATTTAGTGTACCACGATGGAGTCTTTTTGGTTTTGGAATCGGTTTTGGACCTTGCCTTTTTAAGACTCGTTAAATTCCATGAAAAGAGATAGAGTCCTAGTCCAGTTGGAATTCAAGGGATATAAATATGAGGGAACAACAACCCCATGAATCAAATCATATTACATCATCACTAGAACAAAACCCTAAGAGCAGAAGCGATGGAAAGCGGTGGCTAGGGCAGCAACCAAGGCGACATCGATCGGCACGACGACTGCACCGATCGGCTTGGCGGCAGATTTCTACAACCTTCTGCAAATTGGTCCTGGGAAGAAGTCAAACTGCTGATGCCAACGCCAGATGATCCTCTAGTCCAGTCAAACATGCGGAATAAATTCATGAAGAAAAGCAAAGCTGACGCGTGGAACACCGAAAAGGTGAAGATGGATAATGAACTTCGACAGATAATGAAGAGAGTATTGGTGCGCAAAGGAAAATCTGTAACGCCTATTAAAGATGAAGTTGTTTCTCAAAGGTATACCATGGAAAGCCTTCTTGATGTTGCTAATCCCTTGTTGTATGAGGATTTTCTATCTTTCGAAAGATCATTGACTGAGCAAGAGAAGGAAGAGCTAGATGAGGAGAGCTTTCTCACAATCCATAGGAGCCGACTTTATAGTGAACATGACATTGCCGCCAAGTATGAACTCAAGCTGCGAGAGGAAGTGGAAGAAGCCATATACGAGCAAGATGCAGAAAAGGATCTTCAAGCTAAAAGGGATGAATCCTTTCCTAGGGTTCTTAGCGATTAGGAAAGTTTTCAAGAGAATAAGATTCATGAGGACAGTTGTATTGAGGGTTGCAAGTGTTTCTTTTGTGCTAAAGATCTTCAACACAAGGTTGAACTCCAATTGGCGGAAGATCCAACTTTCATACCTAGATATTTAATATATGATGATGGCTATCACACAAATCTTGGAGGGAGGACGCCTAAGGAGATTAACAATGAGATTTTACAAAGGCAGCAGAAAAAGGCGATCCGTGAGCATAATCTAGATGAGTTAGCTGAGTATATGAAGGAAGATGCCTGCTGCACCGATCGGTGCAACACTGGAGCCGATCGGCGGGACATCAGAGCCGATCGGCGCGACACAGAGGCCGATCGGCGCAACCTAAAGATGGCTGAATTTATTGATCTGACTGCTCTGCCAAGTGAAGATGAAGAGCCTACTGCAAAGAAGTGTAAGACTACACCGGAGGTTTGCAGATCCACTACACTATCAGGTATGCCAATTCAAAAGTATTGTGAATGGAATAGCGACTTTGATCTGTTATACTATTTGGAAACTTTGGAAAGTGGTGACCCTAGCATGTCTGGATATTTGGGTGATGATTCTGATATACGAAGAAGCTTTGGTAGTCCTAAGTTAGAAAATTGGGGAACACCTGCAACATGTAGTGATGATAGGGCAGCAGGAACTTCAACGAGAGTCAACGGTAATGCATTGGGAGGTGGAGGAAGTCGCAATGGAGAAAGAACACCACCGCGCCGATCGGCTCAGCCTATGCGCCAATCGACTCAGAGGAGTTTGAACAGTGCCTCCCCTAACAGCATTGAAAATCATAACCTGCAACCATCTACTTGTTGTCCTGTCTGTCGAAGAAACATTGAGCGCCTTTATCTAGACAGAGATCATGCTTACAGGCATCAAAGGGATGTGGATCGCATAATCTGGGATTCAATCGAGATGAACAAAGCGGACTACACTTTTATCATAAGGAATATAAGATGAATTTTCCGAGTCTTGAACAGGCATGGTATGAATGATTAGTGTGTTGAGTTTCTTCTCTTGCAATGAGGACATTGCAAATTTTGAGTGTGGGGGAAGGGCTTTGCCATTAGTCATAGTTTTTAAGTGTTTTTGATTCTAGTTTCTTATTTGTTTTTCATATGAGTGTTTATTTTAAGTTTGTGTGAGCTTAAGAGAGTCATGGGTCATGATTGAGAGTTGCTTCAAGGTCTTTTATTAGTTTGAATTATTGCATTGTCTTTAATAAAGTTAGTGTCGATTGTCAAATTGAAAGTGCCCCATACTATTTATCTTGTCTTTTTGATGATCGATTGGTTGATTACTTGAATTAGTTGGTTACCACTTAACTTTTGAGCTTTGTATTTGTGAAAACCTCTTTTGACTCATCATAAACTAAAACAAAAGCAAGGTCTAAATATGCCTATATAGCCGAGTGAATGAGAGCAAGCTACACATTTGAACTAATTAGATTGTAAGTAACTTTGTCAACTTTTTTCTCATGACTTCGACCAAGTTAGGAAAGGATGATCTATTTGTTTATCTCTATATTTCTAGCCATTATCCATTTAAATTCCCTGCTACAATGAAACCATACATCTTTGTTTCTCCCACCTCCTTGATACAACCTATATTCTCAACAAAAGGGAATTCAGAAAATTTCCACTGCTGGTACAAGACAGAAATTGCTGATCATATCAGGAATAGAAAAAAAGAGAGAAAAAAAGAAGAAAAAATATATAGACCGCACCGATCAGCGTGACGCCTGTGCCGATCGGCGCTGTTGGAAGAAAGAAAAAAATTATTATAAGAAAAAGAGATTAAGAGAAAATATATTCCCTGAGAGACAGTAAGGTCATCAAAGAAGGCAGTTTTCTGATTATTTCTAATTCTTTGCCATAGTTCTCATTAAAACATTTTTCTTTTTAGATCTTCTATATTCCTCTTCTCCATTAAAGTTCTTTTCCACGAAAATTCTTTCTTATTTGGCATGATTGAGCACATTGTTGACATGGTTAATCTTATGGTTTAATTTAGTTATATAGCCCTCCAAGATCCACATACAATCCATGATTAGATAGGAGAGGGAAGGAAATACACTTGAGAGATCTAGAGAGGACCAAATGCTTGATGTTTGATGCTAAAGTTGAGTTGAGGAGAACTAAAATTATTTTTGAAAAAGTTTTGTGGTAATTTGATTAAGTTCAAGTATGATATGCCAATTGATTAAAAGAAGATGAGAGAAAATCTTTGTGGAGGGATAACGAGTAAAAATGATGATTGAGATTGATTGCAGGAGAGATGGTGTGAAGATTCTTGTTACATATTTGATTTTGTATTGCTCGAGGACTAGCAATGAGTTGAGTGTGGGGGAACTGTTGGTGGTTTATTGATGCCCATTTTATCTACCAAAAAGGGATATTTTGCGTCTTAATTTGGTGGTTTAGTCTAACAATTAACCCCATATTTGCGTATATTTGTAGTTGTTCTCTTTTGGTTGTAATAACAGGAACAGGTGTAAAATAGGGCAATTATGGATAAAGGACTAAAGAGCAACGAAGATGGGCCAGATGCAAGGCCGCACCAAGCGGCTCCAACGTTGCGCCGATCGGCGTAGGAGGAAAAGATGACAAAAACAAGCCCAAGTCCGAGAAAGATGAAGGCCCAGCCCAGTATGAGTCAGAGTCAGTGGAAGTGGACCTAATCCCGTCCATCAGAAAAGGAAGATAATTATCAAGAGCCAAGGGCAACAACCGAGAGGGCAATCGAGATGACAATCGCGAGATTCAGTTGTTAGAACTAGGGTTCTAGGATATTGGCGGTGGAGGTTGGTCAACACCGACGAAACCCACCAGAAGGGAGGTCACGCAGATCGGCGTGATGCTTGCGCTGATCGGCTCGTGCGCATATCAGTGCTATTTCTCATCCTGCTGCTATGTATAGCGGAAGGATGAGTGAGTAGTCTCATATTCTCTTCTTTGGTGTGGCGATCTGGTCATGTAACTCTCATACTTAATGATACTCTCTTGATGAATTTAATCTATGTGATGAACTTAATTCTATCCTTTTCATTAGTGTATCGACCAATATGCTTTTGCCCATTACATAGTGCAAGAAACCAATGGGGAGCTAATAGCCTCTGTAGTGACAGCCGGGGTGAAAGAACCACCATGTCTTGTAGAATATTAGAGTCATCACTTGAGTTGATAAGAATAAGGTTGCATGCTAGTGAACCAATCATAAGGAGAGAATCCTTCATTATCCTGTTACCTCTTTAATAACACTCACCTTCTACTCTTCCAACGTCATCATTCACACCAACCAACCCATTACAACTTGTTAGTAATCCTTTAATAGTAATTGTTCCGCTCGTTCCTTGTGGATTCGATAACCATGGAATACTCTGAGGGAAAAAGCGCTATAACTATACACCGTCCTCTTGTGGTATATAAGTGGGTGCGTAGTTATGACCAACAACCGTCTTTACTGGGTTTCCCAATCCATTGTACCATTGCTTGGGGCGTCCAACTAGAGAGAAAGGGAATAACTGCACACGTGCTTGGTCTCCGGTCAATCCCGCTATCTTGAATGTACTGCAAACTTCAAGGAAGTGTTGCAAGTGATGATTAGGATCTTTCCGAACATGTGAACAGTTGTTGCGCCACTATTCCAACATATCTCTCCAATTGATACGGAAGTTGATCTTGAGCTTCATGGAAATCTGTCTTGACAACATTAGTCAATTGAGGCTTCAGACAATTAACCATAGGTACCTCTGCCATCTCCTCTTCTTCTTGATCTTGATATTGGGCTTCTATTGTGAATAATGCTCGAGGGGTGATGCTTGCTGCTTCTCTAGCTAGATCTCCAAGTGACTTGCTTCTCTTTTCCGTGGTTCTCTTCTTGTGAAAGAGTCTTTGAAAGGATCGTAGTGACCGAGAGGGGCGGGGGTGAATCAGGAACTACCACTATATACCAATTTTACCAATTACAAACTACCGATAGCACTCGAACCAACTCCTACACAATTGTAGTGGTGATCACACTAACAATATAATCCTTTGAGAAGGGCACCCTATGCATACTAGTGGACCACACAAGTCAATACAACTCCTATGCACTTCTAGTGATCAACCATACCAATGCAACTCCTACTCATGCTAGTCATCAAATGTGGAAGCTTAAACACTACTAGCAAGTAAGGAGCCTAAACATGCAAGTCTATAAGATAGACAACTAGAACTAAGAGAACACACAAGCATGAATATCACGGTATGAAAATATGGAAAGTAAAGAATCATAGTGAGGAGTAGAGAAGGGGTTCACTCATGATTTTTTTTGAGGTCTCAGAAGGATGGCACCTTCCCCTAATCCTTGTTGGACCACTCCCGCTAGAGTCTCGGTCCCTCTCGCAACCAAGTGGAGTTCTTGCCCACAAACCCGCAATCACTCCTCGAGTGAAGACACGGTGTGCATCACCATTGCATAAAGCACAAGCACGCCTCCCTCAAGAACTTGTCGGACTCCCCGAGCCGACACGGGCGCTCACTAGCGATGCCCCTTTCAACGGTGGGCTCAAACCGTGTACAAACATGTGATGGCCCTCACAACTAATCATGATAGGCTCGATCACCGACACCTAACTGGTCTAGGTCTCACCATAGACCAAGAGTAACAATCTAGATCACACCCTCAAGGACACCCTAGCCTTAGATGTGCAAGATGCTCAAGCTACACTTCTCTAGCACTCTCAAGATATGCAATATCTCCTCCTAGTGCTCTCATCTTTTCCTCTTGGACCTTAACAAATGCTCTCAGGTACTCCACTGGCCAAGAGAGGTCTCCAAGACCCCTACAACGAGGTTATATAGGCTCCCAACCTCAAACTAGCCCTTGCTCCACGAAATTGCCTTTCTAGACACACTGACCGGACTGTCCAGTCACTGCCTGACCGGACCGTCCGGTCACTCTATAACGGCTCTCCTCAACTGTTGGCCTCCTCTGTCCAGGCAAAATCCTGTACTGACCGGACTGTCTGGTCACTAGACCGGACCGTCCGGTCCACTTTCCCTCTCCATTCCAGGAGCCTCTACGAAATGCACCTCTTCTGTCTTTCCTGCACTCCTACTGACCGAACCGTCCGGTCAGCAGATCGAACCGTCCAGTCTGTATGGAGTCTCCTGCTGACAGAGTTCTTGCTCCTCACGCTAAGTTCTGGAAAACTCCCATAGTGACCGTACAGTCCGGTCTCCACTGACCCCTCTGTCCGGTCTCTATGTCCAGAAGCTGAAACTTGTCATCCTCGCTTGACTTCATTTCCCGGCTTCTCCGAACAGCTCATTGGCTTCTCCACTGTCACCTAGTGCCTGTGATTTCACCAAGCAACCTTGCACATCATCGACTAGACATAACCTAAGAGAATGACCTAGACCCCCTTGATAGTCCGATTTTTCTGATGGACTCAAAGCCCTAACAACTACTCAAGTGTTCCAAACACTTGCACCAGAGCTTGTTCTCCGCTTTGATCCATCTCCATCAACCCTTGGACTCCATCAAGTTCACAAGCCTCCATGCTTGCGGTCATTGTCATCATTCGCCAAGGACACCATCGCTCATATGATTTGCAATAGAGTTAAGAGACGCTGATTCCTACATAGACAACAGTCATGTAGATATTAGTGACATTTCATGTTTGTCATGCATCACCAAAACATCATACCTTAGGATGACCTCAATGGTCATGATCCTTACAATCTCCCCCTTTTTGGTGATGGATGACAACCACTACTTATGATGATCCAAAAACAGACGAGCAAGAAAGAACCAAAGGAAAAAAAAAGATTGAAAGACATACCTTGGTCCTTACCCTGGAAGTAATCTCCCCCTTGATATGTGCTAGGTGTTGAGGGAGAACTACCCACTCAATTTGCGCACTTGGATTGCAATCTTGAGCTGAAATTGCGCCCGCCTTGGTGTCGTGTTAGTTAATCTTGTTGATGTAGACACGCACCAAGACGTAGATGCTCATGTCAGTGAAGGTGTTCATTGTCGCCGTAGACATACACCATCGTTGTTCTTCTTCATGTTGGTGTAGATGTTCATTTTGATGTGATCTTCATGTTCCATCTCCCTGAATCTTCACATCCCTTCTCTTCATGGATTTGGCTTTTGAATCTTCATGTTCTCCTCTCCCTTTGAGATATTGATCATCTTCATGTTTCTTCTTCCTCCTTGGTCTAGGTTTGGATTTAGCATCTTCATGTTTTGTCACCTATCACCAAAAACCACAGAAAAAACATAACAACACCAAGAGGCATAAAATAGTTGGCAAGAGTTAGAATAACTCTCCCTTTCACGGTGCTCCTCCTTGGTTGAAGTGGTGTTTTGCCGTAGCTCCCCCTACACTTATGACTCAACAAAGTATTTTCTCAAATGTGCAAGAGTTAGTCACTAGGTAGGTGGGAATGTATGAGCCACTTGTCTTTGAGCCGCATGAGTAGATTTAACCTCGGAGCTCGATCGAACATGGCTCAATGGGCATGAAGCACAAACATCACTATTCAATCATCTAGAGAGTCATGTACTCACATTGTAAATGAGCAACTCCCCCTAGACACATGCTCAGAAGCATGCGTGGTATCATAATGCAAGGATGCATGAATGCAAAGAGTGCAAATGCAACAAGTATACAATGCATGATGCGATGCTAAAGAAAAGAGAAAGAACCACTACAAACCGAAGTGTCAACAACGAGTTGTTCCCTTCTCAAGCTTGCTCACAATGGACCATTCTTCAAAGCCTTAGGTACACCATGAACCACCTTCCCAAGCTTAACCAATGTCCATTTCTATCTCAAGAAGGTCCGAAGTCAACCTACAAAAGAAGAGAAACAAATACAAACAAAGACACAAACAAGAACAAGCAACAATACTATACATATGTACAAAGGGACAAGCTCAAGGGTTACTCATGTGAAATTGGAGAGGTCGAGAACATTGAGTTCTCCCCTTAGCTTGTTGAAGGTCTTCTCATCAAGTGGCTTGGTGAAGATATCCACCAATTGTTCGTGAGTTCATACGCTCACCAACTCGATGTCCTTCTTCTCAACATGGTCTCTGAAGGTGCATCTAGGCCCCTAATTTTATTTTAGTGATTGGCGCCAATACAATTAATAATGGACTAATGTTTCAATAAGCATGTGTGTAGAAGATGGTTCAATTATTGATGACAAAATACATAGAAGCTCAAATACTCAAAGAAAAGGAGAAAACAAAGTGGCTAAGAAATTTCAAGATGATACTCAGAAATTTGCTCAAATATGAAGCTCGTGGAGTTTTTATTTTATTTTTGAGTATAGGAAAAGCCGTACTATTAAGAGGGACACAAAAGTGTGAAGCAATGATGAACTAAGAGCAAAATTCAAAATTCCACAGTCAAAACACTTTTCCAGGGCAAAATCATCGGACTTGTCCGACGATCATCGGACATGTCCGATGACTAGCAAGTCCGACTCATTGGACTTCAGTGTCGGACTCCAGTACCTGTGTCAAACCCTAGCCATCGGACTTGTCCGATGACCATCGGACTTGTCCGATGGTCAACTTGTCTGAGACATCAGGCAAGTCCATCGGACTCCAGAACCAGCGCCAACTTGTTCCATCGGACATGTTCGATGACCATCGGACTTGTCCGATGGAGATCTGAGAAATACCCATCCAAACGGCTCTTTTTCTTCTTGAGCAATAAATAGACCCCCACTTTGTCCCTTGTCGTGTTGGTCACTCATTCCACTCAAAAACACTCTCAAGCTCACTTTGCTCTCCAAATCTCTCCTCCCTTACTTCCAATCTTGATTTGTGAAGGGATTGAGAGAATATTCAAGAGTTCCATCGATTTCAAGCTTCCATTGTCTCAAGCTCTTGGTTCATCCTCACCGCCGACCACATTTGTGTTTGTTACTCTTGGGGATTCATCCCCTAGACGGTTAGAGGTACCCGTAGAGCTCCCAACTTGTGTGGTGACGCCTCTGGAAGTTTGTATTGACCCCTCCTTCGTGGAGTTTGCTAGTGGAAAGCCAAGTTTGATCTTTGTGGTCACTTGGAGAGGTTAGGGTTGAAAGAAACCCGGTCCTTTGTGGATCCCTCAACGGAGACTTAGGCTTCTTTGTGGAGCTTAACTTCAATGAACAAATCTTGTGTCTCCCCTTGCCCACTTTTGTATACTTGTTATTTACTTGTTCTTGCTCATAACTTGCTAGATAGGGATTGCCTCATTTCTCTTAAATTAACTTGTGTAGGTTTCTTGCTAGTTGTTCTCCTCATTTCTACAACTTCCTCTAGCTTGTAATTACTAGATCCTAGCTTGCCTTCGATTAGTTTAAAGTTTTAATCGGCCGATCTACTTTTCTAACTCATGCCATCGGACTTTCCTCACTATCATCGAACAAGTCCGACACTGCGCATTTGACTTTTATTTTTAAGTGATTTTTAGGGACAATTGCCTATTCACCCCCTTCTAGGCACTTTCAATTGGTATCAGAGCAAGGATCTTCTAAAAATCTTAACCGCTTGAAGATTAAAGATGTCAAATCCAGGAGAAGAACCAACTACCGCTGTCCCAATCAAAGATGGTGCTAGTGGGAGTCATGATGGAGATGATGTAGGTGGAAGACATGATGATCAACCAAGAACCTACAACAATGTCATGTTTGATTATAAAGATCTCAAAGAGGATCGCATTGGGCAAGGGTCCGATAGTCTTCCGTACTTTGATGGACAATTCTATTACCATTGGAAATGCAAGATGATGATGTACTTGGAATCAATGAGTCCACATGTTGCTAGCATAACCGACAATGGTTTCTTGTAGGAAAATAGAGATAATCCAACTCGAAAGGATCAACTCAACATCCATCGCAATGTAGTGGCGGCTAGTGTAATTGTTTCCGCACTTAGTGCCACCGAATATGACAAAGTAGTTGTAATCAAGAATGCCAATCAATTATGGAGAAAGCTTGAGGTTATCTATGAGGGTATTGATTCCGTGAAGGATGCAAGGCTTGAAGAAATGTAAAATGAGTTCAACTTGTTCATCATGGGTCCAGGAGAAGGCCCAAAAGAAGTTCATGATCAAGCATTGAGACTATTACAAGCATTGAGACTATTACAAGCATTGAGACCATGGGATTGCAACATTTTCTCAAACATTAGAGAGAAGGATAATTTCAAAACCTTCTCCATCGATGAGGTACTTGGGAAGCTTCTATCCCAAAAAAAAACAAAACGATCAAGCCAACAAGATAAATGCGTTGATCAAGCAAATTGCAGAAGCCAATGGTGATAAGAATGATGTGGCACTCAATGCCACAAGTGAGAAGAAGAAGAACAAAGTAGTTGATTCTAGTAGTGAAAATAGTGACGATGAGATGGCCTTGCTTGTAAGGAGGTTCAAGTCATTCCTCAAGAAGGATAGGTACAAGAGGAAAAGCTTCGACAAGGGCAAAGCAAGAAGGTCAAAAAGGACTTGCTATGAATGTGGTGATGAAGGACACTTTATTGCGGAATGTCCAAAGAAGAAGAACAAGGATGAAAGAAGAAAAGACAAGCATTACAAGAAAGACAAGACATACAAGAAGCATAGGAAAGGTGAAGCTCATATTGGTCAAGAATGGAACTTCGATGATTCATCCTCCTCATCATCTTCCTCCTTCAAATCCGACTCGGATGATGGTGGCATTGCTTCACTTGCCATCGGCGTTACTCCCACCAACACCTCACTATTTGGGAGCTTGAGTGATGATGATGACAACACTCACAAGTGTCTAATGGCAAGAGGATCAAAGGTAACAAAATCTAAACACAAGCGTTCCTCTTATGCTAGTAGTAGTGATGATGATGATGATGATGTTGAAAATGCTTCACTTCCTAAAATGCTTGGATTAATGCAATTGCTTGAGAAACAAAAGGAAGAAAATGATAGACAAGAGGAGCTTCTTGAAAAACAAGAAGACTTGCTTATTCTTGAAAAGAAAAGAAACCTTGAACTAGAGAAGCTTCTTGCAGTTGAAAGAAATAAAAATGAAGAATTAACCTTGTCTATCACTAAAATTGAGAATACTTGTGAAAATGTTAAAAGTGATAAAGATAAACTGTAAGAGAAATATGAGAATTTGGAAAAGACTCATAAGTCCCTTGAAGAACAATACAAAATTCTTTCAACTTTCACATCCACTTCCACCAACAATTCTCATGCTTCCACTAGCAAAGGATGTGATAGGTGCTATAACATTGATGTTGATGCTTGTGCTACTAATGTGAAATTGATTGATGATTTGAACAAGCAAGTGAGGGCTCTTGAAAGCAAGATACAACATGGAAAGAATGTTGTTAACAATGAAAAGGCAAAGTATGCAAGAGATGCATACGCATACAATAGAATGCCCCATGTCATGGATGGCATTGGCTATGTTGAGGGTGCCAAGCACAATACATGGGAAAACAAGAATGGGAAGGAATTCCTTAAGTTCACCAAGGAAGGATCTTATCAAAAGAAGCAAGCTAACAACATGAACACTAACCATACTTCTTTTGCTAATGATTCTCATGTTAATGTGCCTAACTCTACATGTACACTATTTCATGATTTTGATGCTTCATATGTGCTTATGAGAAACATGCATGGTCGTGTATATGCCGAATATGTTGGGCCATGCAACAAGAGATCAAAGGCTTGTGTGTGGGTGCCCAAAGTACTTGTGACTAATGTGAAAGGACCCAAGCAAATTTGGGTACCTAAAAACAAAGCTTAACTTGTTTTGTAGGACTATGTCTCCGGAGGGTCAAGTTGGGTAATTGATAGTGGATGCACTAATCATATGACCGAAGACAAAAAGATGTTCAAGTCATTTGAGCCAAGCCACAACAACAATGAATATATTACATTTGGTGACAATGGAACGGGACAAGTCCTAGGTTATGGTAAAGTCCCTCTGACTCCCTCGTACTCTCTTTCCAAGGTTATGCTCGTTGATCATGTTGACTTCAATCTTTTGTCCATCTCACAATTTTGGAAAATGGGCTATGATTGCTTGTTCAACGAATGTGGTGTGACCGTCTATAAGAGGAGTGATGGCTCGGTTGCTTTTAAGGGTGTGCTCAAAGGAAAGCTTGATGTTGTGGATTTCCCCACGGATGAAGCTAAACTTGGTACATGCTTATTAGCAAAGTACAACATGGGATGATTGTGGCATAGAAGACTTGCCCATGTTGGTATGAGAAATCTTCACAAACTCCAAAAGGGCGGCCAAATCATAGGACTAACCGATGTTTGTTTTGAGAAAGATAGAATTTGTAGTGCATGTCAAGCGGGAAAGCAAGTTGGAGCATCATACCCCGCGAAGAATGTGATGACCACCACAAGGCCATTGGAGATGTTGCACATGGACCTCTTCGGACCCGTTGTAGGATCGAAGGACCCCGGCTAGAGGGGGGGTGAATAGCCGAATTAAAAATTAAAAGCTAACTATCCGACTAATTGCGGAATTTAAAGACAATTGGATAAAAGCAAGCACAAGACAACTAAACCTAGGTTTGAACTAAAGTAGGTTGACAATCCTAGGTGACATACATCATGCAACTTCTAGTATGTAAACAACAAAAGAACAACACGACAAGAGACAAAGGATATTTTCCCGTGGTATCGGTGATTTGCCGATCACCCCAAATCCACGTTGAGGTGGATCCAAGCGTATGATGTGCTACTCTCCTTAAGTATCCACTTCTCCACCACCAAGAAGTGCTCACAAAGAACAACTTGAGATATAACACAATCAATACCTTGAACCTCTCCAAACCTCGATTCCACTAGGGTTGCTCTTCACCGCTCCGGCGAGGCGAGCACCGCACCTCTCATAAGAGTCCGGGCCTCCTTCACACACTTCTTGAAGGGCTCACGGATTTGACTCCTCCAAGCCGTCTAGGAGGCGACAACCTCCAATAGTAACAAGTCGATGCCGCTTGCTTGAGGATCCCAAGTGCCACAATGCTCAAATCACTCAAGTTTAGGGCACTCACACTCACACACTTGCAATCTTTCCACTATGGCTTTGTGTGAGAGAGGAATAAGCTCCAAAGGGTGTACAATACTTTTCAAATGGCCAAGAGAGCTTCTATGCACGGGATGGAGGAGGTATAAATAGCCCATTCTTTGAAAACTAGCCGTTACAGCTTTCTGTGCGCTGGACGGTCTGACCGTGACTCCACACGGTCGGACCGTCGTACAACCCAACGGCTAGTTTTACTTTCAAACTTGCTCTGACACGAGCCTGATGGTCAGACCGTCATTACCCACGGTCAGACTGTCGGGACACTTTCAACTTTCACCCGAGAACAAATTCTCTGTTGACACCAGACAAGTGACGGTGGTCAGACCGTGGCTTGGGACGGTCAGACCGTCGAGCCATCTCCCGAGCCACCAGAGAACTCAATCCTCTGGCCGTCTCTGGGGAGCATCCACGGTCAGACCATGGATCCCGACGGTCAGACCGTCGGGCCACCACCCGAGCCACCCGAGGACCAATTTCTCTGGCCGTCTCTGGGAGGCACCGACGGTCAGACCGTGGATCCCCACGGTCAGACTGCCAGGAGCGTTCTACCAGCCCTCCTTTCTATATCCCTTAGCTGTCTCTCAACGAACCACTCACAATGATAGGCTTTGAGCATTTGTGGCAACCATGGATACTCAAGGTCATCTCATCGACCCCTCTTGATAGTACGACATTTAACCTATAATCCGGTCACTCAACTCTAATCTCCTTGTGACCGGCAAAACAGAAAAACCCTATCAAGATACCTTTGCCTTGAGCCATCCATATGTATATCACTTCGTCCATCATTCCATTCCTTATTATGACTACAACCACAATTATCTCAACAACGTAGTTAGTCAAAAATAAGGGTCATCATTAATTACCAAAACACTAAAGCGGGCCTAGATGCTTCAATCTCCCCCTTTTTGGTAATTGATGACAACATAAGAAGTGATATAAAGCCGATAAAGACAATAAAGAAAAACTCTAGGGTGAGTCACAAGATAATGATTACATGCTATAGAATTTTCAATACACGTACATGTGAAAAAGTTAATGAACTCACCAAATGGTAAAACTCCTCCTAAATTGGTGCATTGATCAAGATATATCAAACATGGCAATGCATATTTTCAAAAGAACAAATTGGTAGAGTTTACCTTGTACCATTGGATGCGAGGAGGCAAAGAAAAACCAATATATAGCAATATTGAACATTACAAGTAAGAACACCCTCATCATCCACACATTTGAACCATTAAGATGAGATGAGCACAGATAAAAGAGCAAATGGTTCAAGGTGCATAAAGAAATTACAATGCAACAAAGTTACATAGTTCAACAAACACAAATAAGTTCAAAAAAGTTCAAATGTGCATGAAAGTAAGATATGAGATGCACATGCAAATGCAAGATAGATAGATCAAGAATCATGGCTTGCATCTTTGTTTCCTTTTCTCCCCCTGACTCTGGCATCTCATCATAGCATCACTTCTTGCATCTTTGTTTCCTTTTCTCCCCTGACTCTGGCATCTCATCATAGCATCACTTCTTCATGTTCTCCCCCTTTGGCATCAATTGACCAAAAAATGGTCAAGATTTCAATCATCTTGAGGAGGAGGTGGAGGGGCATACCATGGTGGCTGGAAAAACTCTGGAGGTGACACTGGTGCAGGAAAGTAGCTATAAATGTGTGAAGATAGAGCATCATAGTTAGACTCTAAACCCTGCATCCTAGTGGTGAGATCATCAATAGAAGTCCTCGCTGCCTCATAGGATGTTCTAGCTGCCTCATATGAAGACCTGGCTGCCTCATAGGAATTACGAGCCTCAATACTTGAGGCTTGTATCTGATCAAACCTCTGCATCACAGGCTGAAAGTACTGATCAAGATAAGGGGTCATCCCTGCAAAGAATGCCGGAGGCGGAGGAGCAAACTGTGACCAATCCATCTGGGGAGGTGGTGGCATCTGAGGACCCTGTGGTGCCTGAGGAACCTCTGGCTGAACATTTTCCTCTTCTTCCTCACCTTCTACAGCTGGTGGTGCTACGAGTTCATGCTTTACCGAGCTAAAAGGCTGATATCGAGGATGTTTCTTAAAAAGATACCGAGTTGGAAAATTGCTCTTCTGGAGAATTAGAGACATAATATAAGGAGCATAGTAAAGACTAGTCCTTACTGCCATGCTGTAGCTCTCTATCTCCTTCATCATCAGGAGGACCACATCAAACACTTGACCTTGCATGATATAGTCAATTATGTTCCAATAGTAGTCCCGAATAGCATCAGAGTTTCCACCTCGAGGATAAAAGGTCATCCTCACTATCTTGTTGATGACCTTGGGCATATAGAGGAGACCACTGACATTGCCCAATTTCCTTATGTGAGGATCATCAACATAGTACTGAACCCACTCAGGCTCTTTAAGTAGCTCTTGCTCAAGCACATCAATTTGATCATGAGTGACATTATGGTCAATTTCATTTGCCTCAGCAAACTCTGCAAATGTGGCAGTGAACCTCCTTGAGTTAGTCATCCATGTCAACGTTTTGTTGGGGAAATCAACTTCAACGGTGGCATAAAATTGTCGGATCACAGTTTCATTCCAATCTTGCTTATGTGCCACAAAAGCATGCAATCCCAAGTTTTGAAATTTCTCAAGTAGAGGACTCACAGTTGGAAATTGTGCAAGGTATGACCAGTCTGTGTACTTGTGAGTGAATACAGTTTTGTCCATCAACATACCATAGAATGCATCATGTTGCACTCGAGTGTGAAACTGAGGAGTGGGTGAATCTGGATCCTGAGAATAAGCCACTTTCTGTCTGGCTTTATAGTATTCATGTGATGCCTACTGTTTCTTTTCTCCAGTATACTCTGTGGGGTCAAACAGCAGATCATCTCCATGTGCCTCATCCATCTCTACTTCATTAGTGGACTGACCAAATTCAGAAGCATCGTCAGTTGCACTTTGAGAGGGAGAATAATCATCATCTGAACGGGGTGCCCTTCTCTTCTTGCTTGAACCGGCTTTGAACACGGACGCCACCACTTTTCTTACGGTGCGGCGATTACGGTCACTCATGGCGGAGAAGTCCTCGGTGAGACCGGATCCGCTCTCGGTTGGACCGAGGAGCCTAGGGATGGAGTTCTTCCAATGGAGGTCCTTGGAGGAGAGAGGAGAGCTCTTTGGAGGAGTCACTTTCGGGTTTGGAAGAGTTGGAGACGAAGGGGTATGAGGAAATAAGAGAGTCACAAGGGACAGGTGGGTTTTGACTCGGCCGATGCTGGCGGTCTGACCATGGGCGGACGGTCTGACCGCGGGGACAAGAAGGAAAAATTTCCACCTTTCGGTACTCAGATGGCTGTCTGGCGGTCTGACCGTGGCATATCGCGGTCTGACCGTGAGGGTGCTTTCAGATTGTTGACAGCTGCTTTCAAGTTTCTCATCCAAATCAATTCAAACCTTCTCCAATCATTCCATACTTTGTTCAAAACGATAGCTTAATGAATTCCATCATATCCAAGATAACTTCAACTCTTCAAGAAATATAACCACGATTCTTGATCATCCATGATATGAATTATGCATGTATGAATGAAACAAAGATAAAAACAAGTAAAATTGCAATAATTTGCACAAGTGTCCAAAAAGATGGAATGAGGATATTTTTGGGAATGTATGAGTCACATAAGCATTTTGGAACCAATATATATGAATATATACGATCCAATATGCTAAACTCACAAGACGCCATATTAGGTTAAAAAGGTGACCAAAAGAGGTTTTCATGATGAATTTCAAACCCAAATTTCTCTTAAACGATGGATCATCTCAACAAGTTGTGAATACCAATTATGTTTATGATCACCATCTCTACAAGTTTTGTAAAAGTACTTTTCTCAAAAAAGATTCGACAAGAAATTGAGAGAATAGGTGAGAAAAGGCAAAAGAGGATCTTCAAAAGAGCTCAACCTCATTTTGGTGATAAGAAAAAAACTTCCAAAACATAACCAAGAGGCATAACAGTATTTTGGAACAATAACAACCATTTTTCACCCAATAGAACCCAAAAATTTGACTTTTTGAACAAAATGAGCAAAAGCAAGACTAGTATGGCATCTTTGTTGATTTGTCCACATTGTGAGGGTAGCAAGACACATGAGTGGTATAGTGCTCCCCCTAAATGTGTGAACTAACTTTCAATGCAACAACATGGCATAAATGGCATGGCAAGATATACAAAATAGGTAGGCATGCATATATGAAGAGTATGACATAAAGCAACAAAACAAGGATCTAGGAGATATGTGAGAGGTCAAGAATATTTAGCTCACTCCGTAGCTTGCAAAACCGAGCTTCTTCTAGAGGCTTGGTGAAAATGTCCGCCAATTGATCATCGGTCCTCACACTTTCTATGACAATATCACCTTTGCTCACATGATCCCTTAGAAAATGATGCCGAATATCAATATGCTTGGTCCTCTTGTGTGGAACTGGATTTGTAGCAATCTTCACGGCACTTTCATTATCACACAAGAGAGGTATGCAATCAAAGTTAACCCCATAGTCCATTAGAGTTTGCTTCATCCGCAATAATTGGGCACAACAATTTCCCGCGGAGACATATTCGGCCTTGGCGGTTGATAAAGCTACCGAATTTTGCTTCTTGGATGACCACGAGACTAGAGAAGTTCCAAGCAATTGACAAGTACCGGAGGTACTCTTTCTATCAATTTTGCAACCGGCATAATCCAAATCCGAATATCCAATGAGAATAAGTTGACCATCATTTGGGAACCACAAACCCGAGTTTGCTTCAAATATCTCAATATTCTCTTGACGGCAATCATGTGGCTTTCTTTAGGTGCGGCTTGAAACCTTGCATACATGCAAACACTAAACATAATATCCGGCCTAGATGCGGTGAGGTATAGCAAGCTTCCAATCATAGACCTATATAGCTTTTGATCAACCGGTTTGCCTTCTTCATCAAGATCAAGATGTGCATTCTTTCCCATAGGAGTAGACATTGATTTTGCACTTTCCATTCCAAATCTCTTGAGAAGATCATTCGTATATTTGCTTTGATAGATGAATGTCCCATTATTGATTTGCTTCACTTGTAGACCAAGGAAGAAACTCAATTCACCAATCATGGACATTTCAAATTCTCGGGACATCATTTCACCAAATTCTTCACAAAATTCTTGAATGGTTGATCCAAAGATAATATCATCCACATAGATTTGGCATATAAAGAAATCTTTGCCAATTTTCTTGGTGAATAGAGTGGTGTCCACCTTTCCAATTTTGAAGCCCTTTGAGACAAGAAAATCCCTTAATCTCTCATACCAAGCACGAGGTGCTTGCTTGAGTCCATATAAGGCCTTGGACAACTTGTAAACATGATTTGGCTTCCTTGGGTCTTCGAAACCCGGTGGTTGCTCCACAAAGACAAGCTCACTAATTGTGCCATTCAAGAAGGCACTTTTCACATCCATTTGATATAGCTTGATCTTGTGATTAGTTGCATATGCAAGTAAAATTCTAATTGCCTCAAGTCTAGCCACGGGAGCAAATGTTTCATCAAAATCCAATCCCTCAACTTGAGTATAGCCTTGTGCAACCAATCTTGCTTTGTTTCTCACAACTATTCCATTCTCATCTTGTTTGTTCTTGTAAATCCACTTTGTGCCAATAACATTGTGATCTTGTGGCCTTTTGACTAACTCCCAAACTTCATTTCGTGCAAAGTTGTTCAATTCTTCATGCATAGCATTTACCCAATCCGGGTCTCTCAAAGCTTCTTCTACCCGAGTTGGTTCACCACAAGACACAAAAGAGAAGTGTTCACAAAATGAAGCAAGTCTTGATCTAGTTTGAACACCTTTGCTTAGGTCACCAACAATTTGATCTACCGGATGATCTTTTGCAATGGCATGGTGAATTGTTCTAGCATGGTGTGATGGAGTGGAGGTTGAGCCATTTTCCGGTTGAAGATTTGACTCACCACCATCACTAGCTTGAGCTTGAGCACTAGAGGTTGATGAATCTTGATTCACTTGAAAGAGAGGGGAAGAGGTCAAATTTGAGTCATCTTCATCCTTAGGCCTCACATCACCAATTGTCATGTTCTTCATAGCATTTCTCAATTCTTCATTTCCCACATCATCCAAATTTTCTTGCTCATCTTGTGATCCATTTGTTTCATCAAATTCCACATCATATACTTCCTCTACTAGTCCCGAATTTTGATTGTACACCCTATATGCCTTGCTATTTGAGGAATACCCAAGGAGAAATCCTTCATCACACTTGCTTTGGAATTTTGATAATCTTGCTCCTTTGTTCAAGATATAGCATTTGCATCCAAAGACACGAAAATAGGAGATGTTGGGCTTTCTTCCAATAAGCAATTCATAAGGTGTCTTTTTCAACAACCGGTGGCAATATAATCTATTTGATGCATGACAAGCGGTGTTGATTGCCTCGGCCCAAAAACTATCCGATACATTGTACTCGGAGAGCATTGATCTTGCCATTTCAATCAAAGTTCTATTCTTCCTCTCAACAACTCCATTTTGCTCCGGGGTGTACTTGGTTGAGAATTCGTGTTTGACTCCCTTTTCTCACAATAATCTTCAATTCTTGTATTCTTGAATTCGGAGCCATTATCACTTCTAATCTTCTTGATATTGAATTCATATTCATTTTCGGCTCTTTTGGCAAACCCTTTGAATATGGTGAATACAATTGATTTGTCACTAAGGAAGTACACCCATGTATATCTTGAGAAGTCATCAACAATGACAAGGCAATAGCTATTTCCGCCAATGCTCTGATATTTGGTAGGGCCAAATAAATCCATATGCAACAATTCCAAAGGCCTTGAAGTTGACATGACACTCTTGGTAGGATGAGTATTAGCCACTTGCTTCCCGGCTTGACAAGCACTACATAATTTATCCTTTTCAAACAAGACATCATCCTTCATACCAACAACCAAGTTGTGCTTCACTAATTTCTTGAGTTGGTTCATTCCAACATGGGCAAGTCTCCTATGCCATAACCAACCTTTGGATGACTTGGTGAATAAACAAGTGCTCAAGCTTGCATCACTAGAAAAGAAATCTACAAGATAAAGATTGCCATGACGAAATCCCTTGAAGATAAGACTATCATCCTTCACACTTGTAATCACAACACCACTTGATGAGAATTTGCAAATAAGATCAAGATCACACAATTGAGCCACGGACAGCAAGTTGTAGCTCAAAGATTCAACTAGCAATACATTTGAGATTGAGAGGTCATTTGAGATAGCAATCTTTCCCATTCCTCTCACTTTTCCTTTGCTATTATCACCAAAGGTGATCCTTTCATAATCCGAACTTCCTTCTTCAATTGAGGTGAACCTTTTCCCATTTCCGGTCATATGTTGAGTGCATCCACTATCGAGCACCCAATGCCTTCCTCCGGACTTGTAGTTCACCTACAAAACAAGTTTAGTTGTTCTTAGGTACCCAAATTTGCTTGGGTCCTTGTAGATTAGTCACCAACACCTTTGGCACCCAAATGGACCTTTTCTTCATTCCATTTCCAAATGTGCCATTCATGTTTGTCCTAGTATGAACATTATTTTTACCAACAAACTTAGCATGCACAACACCATTGGATGATTTAACAAGCATGTAAGAAGCATCCATAGCAACATTAGCAATTCTCTTACCGATACAATCTTTTGCAAGATGTCCGGTATTCTTGCACATAGAGCAATACAAGCCACTTTCTTTAACAAATGTGGACTTTTTAGCAACAAAGGCATTTTTGTTTTTCTTGGGGATATATCCAAGACCTTCATGCTTGAGAGTGAACCGTTGACACTTCCACATTTCATTAAAAACATTTTCACCCTTATGACACTTAGCAAGAGCATCAACAAGGTGATCAACGGTATCCCTTAATTCATGATTTTCAACAATAAGCATTCACATTATTCATGCAAGTATCAATCTTAGAAGGGCATGGTATAGTAAGTAAATCATCACATGAAGTAGATATGCTAGAAGATGTAACACGAGCAATAGGCATATCATCAATCAAATTGCAAAACACACCGGCATCAATTTGGACCTTGTTGCTGTGTTGGGCTACATAAATCTTATGAGTTTCCTCAAGCTTCTCATGAGTTTCTTTTAGATCCTCATGAGATGACTTTAGCTCATCATAAGCTTCTTGGAGAGAAGAGTGCTTTCTCTTCAAGTCCTTGTACTTGCTCTTTATGCCACCCAACACATCATCAAGTTCACTAAGCATTTCAACTAGTTCATCATAAGAAGGCTCATAGTCATCATTGCATACCTTGGTTTCACCTTTTGCCATGAAGCAATAATGTGAATCGAATAGGGATGGAGCTTCCTTGATAGCAATGCCGGCAAGACCCTTCTTGGAAGGCTTGTCATCTTCATCATCGGAATCGGTATCCGAACTAGCATCGGAATCCCATTCAACATAATAAGCCTTGCCATTTTTCTTCTTGGAGAACTTCTTGAGAAACTTCCGTTTTACAATTTTCTTGTTCTTTCTTGGCTCATCATTATCATCATCACTATGGATTTTCTTCTTGCAATTTGTAGAGATATGGCCAAATTCTCCACACTCATAGCATTTCTTGTTTGCAAATGGATTCTTCTTGGATGACTTGCCATTTTTGTTGAATCCCCTATATGTGCCTTTCTTCATGAATTTCTTGAACTTCCTCACCATCAAGGCAACATCCTCATCATCATTATCGTCATCGGACCCACTCTCTTCATCATCATCATCGTGAGAGACTCTAGCCTTGAAAGCAACACTCTTCTTCTTCATATCGACTTGATCATCCCTAGACCCCACTTGAGATTGCTTGAAGATATCATGAGTGAGAACTTCACCCAAGATTTCCGAAGAAGTTGTTTCTTCCAAATTTGATCTCACAAGCATGGTAACAATTGTTTCATACTTGGATGGCAAGGCTCTAAGGAACTTATGAGATATATCAACATCGGAAACTTCATGACCAAGATCTTTGAGATCATTCACCATGTTGTTCAATCTTGCAAAGGCGGCCTTCAACTCTTCATTGGGCAACAATGTAAATCCTTCAAATTTGCCCTTGCAAATAAACAACTTGGCACTCTTGACCATCTTGGTGCCCTCATGAGCTTCCAATAGAGTTTTCCACATCTCATATGCGGTCTTGAGCTTGCACACTCTATGATATTCCTCCTTGCATAGGGATCGAATGAGAATGTTCTTGGCTTGAGCATTGGCCTTGATATTTTCCTTGTCGGCGGGTGTGGGATGTGCCGGATCAAGAACCACATAACCTTCTTCCACAATGTTCAACACGGTCTCCCCCACGGCCTCAAGATGAATCAACATACATGTCTTCCAATAATCAAAGTCTTGACCATCAAAGAATGGCGCGTGACCAACGTTCACCGTGTTACTAGCCATAATCCTTCTCCCGGAAGATGAATTCCAATCAATTTAGGGAGAACCTTCTCTGATACCACTTGTAGGATCGAAGGACCCCGACTAGAGGGGGGGTGAATAGCCGAATTAAAAATTAAAAGCTAACTATCCGACTAATTGCGGAATTTAAAGACAATTGGATAAAAGCAAGCACAAGACAACTAAACCTAGGTTTGAACTAAAGTAGGTTGACAATCCTAGGTGACATACATCATGCAACTTCTAGTATGTAAACAACAAAAGAACAACACGACAAGAGACAAAGGATATTTTCCCGTGGTATCGGTGATTTGCCGATCACCCCTAATCCACGTTGAGGTGGATCCAAGCGTATGATGTGCTACTCTCCTCAAGTATCCACTTCTCCACCACCAAGAAGTGCTCACAAAGAACAACTTGAGATATAACACAATCAATACCTTGAACCTCTCCAAACCTCGATTCCACTAGGGTTGCTCTTCACCGCTCCGGCGAGGCGAGCACCGCACCTCTCACAAGAGTCCGGGCCTCCTTCACACACTTCTTGAAGGGCTCACGGATTTGACTCCTCCAAGCCGTCTAGGAGGCGACAACCTCCAAGAGTAACAAGTCGATGCCGCTTGCTTGAGGATCCCAAGTGCCACAATGCTCAAATCACTCAAGTTTAGGGCACTCACACTCACACACTTGCAATCTTTCCACTATGGCTTTGTGTGAGAGAGGAATAAGCTCCAAAGGGTGTACAATACTTTTCAAATGGCCAAGAGGGCTTCTATGCACGGGATGGAGGAGGTATAAATAGCCCATTCTTTGAAAACTAGCCATTACAGCTTTCTGTGCGCTGGACGGTCTGACCGTGACTCCACACGGTCGGACCGTCGTACAACCCAACGGCTAGTTTGACTTTCAAAGTTTCTCTGACACGAGCCTAACAGTCAGACCGTCATTACCCACGGTCAGACCGTCGGGACACTTTCAACTTTCACCCGAGAACAAATTCTCTGTTGACACTAGACAAGTGATGGCGGTCAGACCGTGGCTTGGGACGGTCAGACCGTCAGGCCATCTCCCGAGCCACCAGAGAACTCAATCCTCTGGCCGTCTCTGGGGAGCATCCACGGTCAGACCGTGGATCCCGAACTAAATATTCAAGAGATTTGCCGATCACCCCTAATCCACGTTGAGGTGGATCCAAGCGTATGATGTGCTACTCTCCTCAAGTATCCACTTCTCCACCATATTTTAACAAGATTGATCAAGAGATCCAGACCGTGGTCAGACCGTGATCTAAATATTCTTGACCATGGTTTCATGTCAAAACTTGTTTGTTTTTGCTTGTTCCTTGATTCTTGATCTCTTGATCAATCTTGTTAAAATATGGTCATAGTTTTGAATGGTTGGTTGATTGACTGACCATAGGCTGGCAAGAATCCGTTTTGTCCATCCTCATTTACACTTATTTGCTTCAAACTATCCTCAGCCCTGCCTGCCTCCTCCTGTTGACACGGTTCATCGGACAAGTCCGATGCTAGCCAGACAAGTCCGACCCATCGGACAAGTCCGACGGTACAGTTTTCACCCCTTTAACCTAGCCCAACTTACCCCTTCGATGAACACCCCCTCGTTCACATCTCTCATGTTCTCTCTCCTCAAGAACTCCCCCAAAGGCGGCCCCAAGGCGATCACCCTCTCCCACCATCCATTGGAGCAAGTTTGGAGGCCAAGAGGTCCTCTCCATCGACAAAGTCAGATCCCCCATCACTTTTGCAAGGTTTCTCCTCTTTCTCTCTCTCTCCCTTAGGGTTAGGGTTTTAGGGCAATGCTAGTTTCCAATCTTTTTTTCCTTGCACTTTTGATCCATGGAGATAGCTTCTAGCATGTTTTGGTAGGAGTAGACAATGTTTGGTTGCTAGTGGTAGGTGGATTTGTGGAGGATCTAGGTTTTTGGAGAAACTGCGAGTCATCGAACAAGTCCGATAGTCCGATGGGCATCGGATAAGTCCGACGAGTCGGACAAGTCCGATGGTCATCGGACATGTCCGACGGCATGCAGTTCCTCCAAAAGTCTAAGTCCCTCACTGATTCTCCTCAGCCCTTTTTCCTCTCTTTTGTCTATCTACTAACTTGTGCTATTCCTGTTGTCGGCATGTCAGATGTGGAAGCATCCCCCTTGAGGGAGAAGAGGGCCAAAGCTAGTGATGATCAAGGTCAAAGCCAACCAAAGAGAAAGAAAGTCACCGCCAAGCGCGTTCGGCGCACCTATCTCCAACAACCAACTAAAAGGGAGGAGCCAGTTGAGTCCGAAGAGCTAAACAGAGTCATGCATCCTCCCTCCGAAATGCTCAACTCCAACCGAGAGATGGTGGACTTCTTTCACGCGTCCCTTGAGAAATGCACTAAAGCAAGGTTGGTCAACTATTATGCTCATAATAAGGAGGCTGCTGATCCTCGCTTTCATGCTCATTTCCATGTGGATTGGTACCGCTCCACCTATCTCCGCATGAAGAACCCTGTAGTTGAGAGCAAGTGGCTAGATTGGAATTATATGAAGTCCAAGAAGCACCCTCTGTTCAACCAAGTTCTAGCTGCTTTTGAGTATCATGGTCTTAAGACCTTCTTGACTCTCAACTACTCATGGAACAAGGAAATCATCTCTCAGTTCTTTTCACTGTGTTCTTTGAGAATGACAAGTCTATGGTCTGGATGACAAATGGCACTAAGTACAGCTGCACCTTGAATCAATTTGCTTCCATGATAGGACTCAAGAGCTCACATAAGAAGAAGCATAAGATTCACTCGGGCAGCTACATGAGCGATGAGGCCATGAGGCATATGTACACGGATCCAGAGAACAGTGTCCCTCCCAACTCAAATGGCTTGCTACCCTTTTTCTCAATCTTGTTCAGGATCTGCAGGAGCACTTTGGCTCCAAGGGGTGGCAACTCTGACCGTATTCCTGCATATTAGAGGGATATCTTGCACTGGGTGGTTCATGGGGATCAGAAATTTGATGTCTCTTCCAAGCGTGGCTATGGATATGCCCCGCACATCATGTATATGATCGAGAAGGTCTCAGGCATGACTTTCAAAAAGGACATGAAGCATCTGAGTCTCAAACCTCAGATTCCTTCTAATTGGACTCCTGACACCTCCTCTGGTCAGTTCTTTGGTGCAGCTCAGCCACCATCCTCTACTCCGCCTCCCCAGGTTCCCAGAGCTCCTTCTAGGGCCACCGGTTCTTCTCGTTCTGCCCCACCTTCTCATGGCAAGAGGAGTGGGGTTATGAAGATGTTCAAATCCCTCCTTGGTATGTGCAGGAGCATCAACCAAAGGATGGATGTGATTGAGAGGAACCAGTAGATCATCATGGAGAAGATGCAATGTAAAGTTCCTCCTCCTCCATCACCTCTGGCGGAAGATTCCTACCCACCTGCTTTTCAGGACCCCACTCCCAACTTCTCTACAGAGGAGTTGAACTATTTTGGGTACTATCCTCCACCTTCTCAATTTCACACAGGAGCCAGCTCTAGTGGACAACATGTCCGCTTTGATGAGGAAGAAGAGGAAGTAGAAGAGCAAGAAGAAGATCCCGCTGCCTATGATCTTCGCCAGCGCAAAGGCAAAGCTCCCGCTCAAGATGACGAAGACGAAGAAGAAGAAGGCGATGAGGATGATGAAGACATTGAGACTCTGAGGAGTAGAGATCTCATCACCATCCACCCGCATTTTTCTCCTTTTTGGTGTCTTGATGCCAAAGGGGGAGAAGTGTAATCTATCTTTCATTTGCTTAGTTTGTGAGTTGTGAGTGTGATGAAGTTGGACAATTTGGTTCTTTTTGGCTTGGTTTGTAAAACTACTTATTTGTGTCATTTGTGTTTTATAAGACTATTTGCTTGTGGTACTTATATCTCTTTATTTATGCCCTTTGTGCATGCCTCATTGTGATGATGTATTGTTTTATCTCCATCTACTAGATGCATTTGTGTGATAATATTTGTCATATGCAATGTCTTATATGTCTTATATTCATATGCTTAAATATTGCAAATCATCATGTATGCATAGTGTTAGGGGAAGCTCTCACTCTCTCTCTTCATATATGTGCATTTGTTATACTATCTCCAATCTTTTAGTTATGCACACATTTAGGGGGAGCTCCTCACAAATTGTTCCGTTTCTACATCACTTTATGATAAATTAGTTGTATTGTCATCAATCACCAAAAAGGGGGAGATTGAAGGTGCATCTAGGCATCTAATTTTATTTTGGTGATTGGCACCAATACAATTAAGAATGGACTAATGTTTCAATGAGCATGTGTGTAGAAGATGGTTCAATTATTGATGACAAAATGCATAGAAGCTCAAATTCTCAAAGAAAACGAGAAAACAAAGTGGCTAAGAAATTTCAAGATTATACTCAGAAATTTGCTCAAATATGAAGCTCATGGAGTTTTTATTTTATTTTTGAGTATATGAAAAGACGTACTATTAAGAGGGACACAAAAGTGTGAAGCAATGATGAACTAAGAGCAAAATTCAAAATTCCACATCCAAAACACTTTTCCAGGGCAAAATCATCAGACTTGTCCGACCCATCAGACAAGTCCATCGGACTCCAGAACCTTTGCCACTCTGGGTCGTCGGACTTGTCCGACGGTCATCGGACATGTCCGATGACCAGCAAGTCCGACTCATCGGACTTCACTGTCAGACTCCAGTACCTATGATAAACCCTAGCCATCAGACTTGTCCGATGACCATCGAACTTGTCCGATGGTCAACTTGTCCGAGACATCGGGCAAGTCCATCGGACTCCAAAACCAGCGCCAACTTGTTCCATCGGACATGTTCGATGACCATCAGGCTTGTCCGATGGAGATCTGAGAAATACCCATCCAAACGACTCTTTTTCTTCTTGAGCTATAAATAGACCGCCACTTCGTCCCTTGTCGGGTTGGTCACTCATTCCACTCAAAAACACTCTCAAGCTCACTTTTCTCTCCAAATCTCTCCTCCCTTACTTCCAATCTTGATTTGTGAAGGGATTGAGAGAAGATTCAAGAGTTCCATCGACTTCAAGCTTCCATTGTCTCAATCTCTTGGTTCAGCCTCACCGCCGATCACGTTTGTGTTTGTTACTCTTGGGGATTCATCCCCTAGACGGTTAGAGGTACCTGTAGAGCTCCCAACTTGTGTTCTGACGCCTCGGGAAGTTTATATTGACCCCTCCTTCGTGGAGTTTGCTAGTGGAAAGCCAAGTTTGATCTTTGTGGTCACTTGGAGAGGTTAGGGTTGAAAGAAACCCAGTCCTTTGTGGATCCCTCAACGGAGACATAGGCTTCTTTGTGGAGCTGAACTTCGGTGAAAAATCTTTTGTCTCCCCTTGCCCACTTTTTTATACTTGTTATTTACTTGTTCTTGCTCATAACTTGCTAGATAGGGATTGCCTCATTTCTCTTAAATTAACTTGTGTAGGTTTCTTGCTAGTTGTTCTCCTCATTTCTACAACTTCCTCTAGCTTGTAATTACTAGATCCTAGCTTGCCTTCGATTAGTTTAAAGTTTTAATTGGCCGATCTACTTTTCTAACTCATGCCATCAGACAAGTCCATCGGACTTTCCTCACTATCGTCGGACAAGTCCGACACTGCGCATTTCACTTTTATTATTAAGTGATTTTCAGGGACAATTGCCTATTCACCCCCCCCCCCCTCTAGGCACTTTCAGTCTCTTATGAAGTGATCCCTCACTTGAATGTGCTTTGCATGACCATGATCTCCCGTCTTGTGGGCCATCTTGATTGTCGCCTCACTATCACAATATAGTGGCATTTGAGTGTAGTTGAGGCCATTGTCCGAGAGTGTTTGCCTCATGTAAAGGAGTTGTGCACAACGTGCTCCCGCCGCCATATACTCCGCTTCGGCGGTAGATAGAGCCACAGAGTTTTGCTTCTTTGAGCTCCAAGATACTAGAGATCTTCCAAGAAATTCGCAAGCTCCCGAAGTACTCTTTCTATTCACTTTGCAACCCATGAAGTCGGAGTCCGAGTATCCAAATAACTCAAAGTTTGATCCTCTAGGATACCATAAGCCCATGGTAGGTGTATACTTCAGGTATCTCATTATTCTCTTCACACCCTTCAAGTGTGACTCCGTTGGATTTTCTTGATAGCGTGCACACAAGCACACACTAAACATGATGTCTAGTCTCGAAGCGGTGAGATAGAGCAAAGACCCAATGATTGATCTATATAGCTTGGAGTTCACGGGTTTCCCTTTCACATCATCATCCAAGGGTTTGCTAGTGGCCATAGTTGTGTGCAAAGGCTTGCAATTCTCCATGTTGAATCTCTTGAGAAGGTCCTTAGTATATTTCTCTTGATAGATGAAGTTTCCCTCTCTCAATTGCTTGACTTGGAATCCAAGGAACATGTGCAACTCTCCAATCATCAACATTTGGAATTCCCTAGCCATCATCTTTCAAAACTCTTCATTGAACTTCTCATTGGTTGACCCATAGATGATATCATCCACAGAGATTTGGCATACAAATAGATTCTTCACAACATGCCTCGTGAACAAGGTGCTATCAATGATTCCAATGGTGAATCCATTTTTGAGTAGGAAGTTCCTCAAATGTTCATACCATGCCCTAGGTGCTTGCTTGAGGCCATAGAGAGCTTTCTTCAATTTGTATACATGTCTTGGGTGTTTTGTGTCCTCAAACCCCGGAGGTTGTTCCACATAGACTTTCTCATTGATTTCTCCATTCAAGAAAGCACTCTTGACATCCATTTGAAAGATCTTGAAGCCATTATGTGATGCATATGCGTGTAAGATCCGAATAGCTTCAAGACGGGCCATGGGAGCAAAGGTCTCTTCAAAGTCAATCCCCGCCACTTGAGAATATCCCTTGTTTTTGACAATTGCTCCTTTCTCATCTTTCTTCTTCTTGAAGACCCACTTGGTGCCAACCACATTATGATTCTTGGGTCTCTCAACCAATTTCCATACTTTGCACCTCTTGAAGTTGTTCAACTCTTCTTGCACGACAATAACACGCTTGTGATCATCCATAGCTTCATCAATGGTAGTGGGCTCAATCATAGAGACGAAGGAGAAGTTCTCAATCTCAACATTGGCCTCATCATCATTCTCTTCACTCACATTGGGCTTATATTGATTCCTCCTTGTCTTTATTCCTCGAGATGGATTCCCAATGATCAAGTCTTGTGAGTGATCTTTGTTGATGCCCTTGGGTATAGGATGGTGTTTTCTTTGTGTGGAGAGGCTCTACGTGAAGTGTCTTGTGCATCATGGATTGTTTGCTCTCTTGATATATGAGTGTCTTGTATCCTAAGAGAGGTGGAAGAGTCACTCTCATGCTTTCTTGTTTTGGGCTTTGAGTTTGAGGTGGATGGGAGGGTATCTTGTGAAGAGCTAGGAGAAGTGGATTGTGATGAATTAAGTGGGGAGGTTTGTGGCTCACTTCTCACTTGGGTTTCCTCATCATTTGGTGAGTGTACTCTCAATGAATCTAGGGAGGAGCTTATGGGAGTATTTGTGGCATCTTGGGTTGTTTGTCTTATCTCGAAGGAGGGAGTTGGTGGAGGTGGTGGAGTAGAGGGCTCGTCGATATCACCATCATTGGCCTCGTGGGGTAAAACCTCGCCCACGGGCATGTTTCTCTAGGCTTCCCTCATAGGCTCATCTCCAATGTTCACTTCATGAAATTCATCCTCTTTTTGAGACCCATTTGACTCATCAAATTGCACATCAAAGGATTCTTCCACACATCCTGTGGTTGAGTTGTAGACCCTATATGCTTTAGAAGTCCCAGAGTACCCAACAAAAATGCCTTCATAAGTTCTGCTCTCAAACTTCCTGGGCTTTCTCCTCTTCTTGAGAATGTAGCACTTGCATCCAAAGACTCAGAAATAGGAAACATTGGGTTTTCGTCCCACCAATAGCTCATATGGTGTCTTCTTCAACAATAGGTGGAGGTAGACACGGTTGGAAGTGTAGCAAGCTATGTTGATTGCCTCCACCCAAAACCTCTCATGAGTTCCATATTCATCCAACATGGCACGAGCAAGAGTGATGAGCGTCTTGTTCTTCCTCTCCACTACTCCATTTTGCTCGGGAGTATATGTAGTGGAGAATTCATGTTTGATCGCCTTCTTGTCTTAATATTCCTCCACTATGGTGTTTTTGAACTCCATCCCATTGTCACTCCTTATCTTCACAATGGTAGCATTGAACTCATTCTTTGCTCTCTTGGCAAACTTTCTGAAGATACCACTAGCTTGAGATTTGTCCACAAGAAACAAGGTCCAAGTGTATCTCATGAAATCATCAACAATCACCAAGCAATATAGATTGCCTGTTAGACCCCTGTAGTGTGTTGGCCCAATCAAATCCATGTGCAAGAGCTCTAGAGGACGAGATGTAGACATGAATGACTTGGTGGGATGTGAAGATGCAACTTGTTTTCCTGCCTGACAAGCACTAAATAGTCTATCCTTCTCAGAGGCCACATCCTTGATCCCTTCAACTAGATTCCTCTTGACAACCTTCTTGAGCTGATTCATTCCAATCTGTGCCAGTCTTCTATGCCACAACCATCCCTTGGATGCCTTAGTGAACAGGCAAGTGCTTGATGGCATGTTGCTTGACTTGAAGTCCATGACATACAAGCTCCCATGCCTTGCTCCATAAAATAGTAGACCTCTCTTGGCATTCTCAATCTTTGCACCATCCTCATCAAATGTGCACTTGAAACCTATGTCACATAGTTGACCAATAGACGGAAGGTTGAAGTTGAGAGTTTCCACAAGAAAGACCTTGGAGAGATGGAGGTCATTTGTGATGGCCACCTTGCCTTAGCCTCTAACTCTCCCCTTTGAGTTATCCCTAAAAGTCACCTTCTCACTTTCTTTGTCTTCATAAATGGTGGTGAACATGGTTGGTTTCCCGGTCATATGTTGAGTGCACCCACTATCAAGAATCCAATGAGTGCCTCCACTCTTTTAGTTGACCCTAGTAGTAGCCATAAGACAAGCACTAGAGGAAGAGGTGTTAGTATCTGTTGTGGTTTCAAGTCCAGAACAAACATGTAGTGGGCGAGCTAAGGGCTGGTAAGACCGAAGGCCCCTCGGTCAAGCTGATATGGGAGTGAACAAGACTGAATAATAACGCTACGCCAAAGGGCTTGGAATGGCGCCCCTCGGCTAACAAATTTTGTATTATCTGGTCAGAATAGTACACAAAGGTTCTGGTGGCAGAGAGATGTCTTGTCCTGGTCAGGGCTATAGGTGAGCATTTATAGATCCATGCTCACCTGCCCTCAAGGTGTGTTTACATTTTGCCCCGAGCATTACATTACACATCTTGCTGCTTGACCTAAGGGTATTCTAGTACCTCAATATTCATCTGGTACTTGCCTCCGGCTGTCATTCTATGATGCCAGCGCCTGGGGCCCGCCGTGCCGTACGGCCTTCGGTCATTGGTCCACCTGGGCCTTGTTTCTTGTTGATGGGCTGCCTTCTGGCCTTGGGGAGATTAAGGGGTGGGCTTTCCCCTAACAGTAGCCCCTCATGGGTGAGATCCGTCTTCGGCATGACCGAAACCGTGATCATGCGAAATGACCACCCCTAGTCTCCCCCCACCCCTTTTCGGGCCTGTCCGGAGGCCATCCTTATTCCGGGAACCTGAAATGGCCAAACATCACCATATTCATCGAAGCTAGTTAACCAACAAAAGTGAGGCATGCTAACAGTAGTCACCACGTCGTTTGCCCTCGGACCGAACGGCCTTCAGACTCCCTGCCCTCGGTAGCCACACCGTGCGACATCCGTTTAAAAACACGATAAATTGTGTTGTCATAAATGCACACTCCCCGAGCGGGCATGCGGGCATAAATGCCGCCTTTGCACCACGTGTGGGCCATCGGGCTAGCGAGCACGTGATTTGACATGAGAGACTGCCACGCGACCCGTGCTTCATTGGCAATATAAGGTAGGCATTCACCCCCCACTCTTTTTACCTCCACTTCGAGTTTTCCACTGTCTGCGAAACCCTAGCGCCTTGTTGCTAACTCTTGCTTGCGCAACACTCAGCGCGCCCTCGCTCGCGCCAGAGGCTGCTCGGCATCCTTTCTTTGGATTACTCGATCACAGCCCTCGACAGCCGATGGCCCCTAGGAAAGCTAAGCCCGTGCTCGGATCTGAACCGAAGCGTGTAAACGGCAAGAAGGCCAGGAACTGATATCTGGGGCCAAGTTCCATCATTGACGAAAAATTGGACTTATGGGCTGCCGAATCGAAGTGGTGGTTCTAGCGGTCCCGAGCTTCAGCACCGAAGGCAGGAGATCATGCCCTATCCCCAGCCCGGTGTCATAGTGGTCTTCGAACGATTCTTTGAAGATGGCCTCCGATTCCCTTGCTCTAGATTCATCGAAGACGTCTTAGCCCTCTTTGGGCTCGAGATACAACAAGTGCTGCCAGACAGCATTGCTCGGCTGGCCTTCTTCGAGTAGGCGTTCAGGATGGAGGGCACCGAGCCGCATGCTGGTGCCTTCGCTGCTACACATTTGGCTTCCGAATGGGAGCATCCTTGTCCTGAGGACCCCATAATGGTGTCAAACTATCTTACCATCACCCTCCGGCCGCGCCGTGAACACGACGTGCCTGCGAAGGGGTCAAGGCAACATTGGGGGAAACAGATCTCCGCCGGTTGGTTCTATTACAATGTGGGCACCGAAAGCAACCTGCATAGCTAGAACGTGGAGATTTTGTACATTCCAAAGCCTATGATCCCGAAGGCCAGAGGACTTACCACCCGTGTTCAGCTACTGTCCCAAATCACCGAGCGGTTGAGTATGCATGACTTGGTGGAGGAGTTATGCGCCGCGGGCATCGACCCTCTTTGGGCTAACTGGCATGTGCAGTTCATCACCTGGGACCCCGTAAGCGGGGATCTGCAATTTGCTCGAGAGCGGCTTCCGAAGATTAACTTCACCGAGATAGAGCTGCAGGCGAACCACAACCTCGGCCCTCTAATCCAGAAGGAATGGGAGCTGCTAGGGGAAGTGGGGCACCGAGGCCGAACCAACCGCATTGTGCAACTATACATTGCAGCGGCCGTGCTGCCACCACGCGAGCCGCATAACGCCGAGGGTCGACAGCCCAAAGGTGGTGCAAACAAAGACGCGGATGAGGAGGAGGAGGAGGAGGAGGAGGAAGAATAGGACGGGGTGGAGGAAGTTGCCCCATCTGCTATGCCGCAGAGACGAGTGAAGGTTGTTGTCAGGCGGCCTACGACTCGGAAGGGGGGCACAGAAACTGCTGCGCCGTCACTGTGGCAATCCAAGCAAGGGGCGAAGAGGGCCCTAAGCATGAGGGGTAGCGTACAATCGGAGTAGGATACTTCGGGACGAAGGAAGAAGAAGAGGCGCTCTGAGATTGGCTCGGCCACGGCCTCGCCCTTACCGAAGCAGTCTAACCGCCGGCGTCTCCAGAAGCAATATATGGAGACCCCCCAGAGGTCAGCGACCGCCAGCGAGGCGACAGCCGACCGTGAGGTTATCGCCGCTACACTGATTCGGACACCCCCGGCAACTACGAGCCCTGGCTCAGTAGGCGCACCTCTCCTTGATGTGCTGCTGGGTGCCATTCTGGATCGTTCCGACAGAAGAAACAAGGGGGGCTCGGGGGGCGCAGCGTCACCACTGCCCCGCTCGCCCGGCATCCAAATGCCATCAATGGACTTCGGCACCGACAGCCCATCAGCCGGCACAGGTGCTTCGGTTTTTCTAACAACTTGCTAGGCGAGCACAGACATGTTTCTAGCTTTCTAACAACCTGCTTCCTTGGTTCTAATTTTTTTAACAGGGCCCCATAGGGATGGTTCCGAAGACACCCCCGAACAACAGCGGACCAAGGAGCCGGCCGCCAGTGCATGCTCTGAGTCAGAATCCGGGGGGCCTAGGCTCTACATCGAGGAGCCGGAGCAGAAGCTCGACTGAGGGCAGCAAAGCCTTTGAAGGGGAGGGGGGTCACGCCATTGCTCTTGATGTGCCCATGAAATCCTGGCCACGGGAAGGGCTTCATGGGTGTGCTCCCCTCGGGCGTGCAACTGGAGGACGTGGGGGCTAACCTACGTGCCACGGACTTTGCCAGCCGCCTCAAAGCCTCGACTACCCTCGGGTATGCCTCCTGGATGCTGGACCTCTACGACGGCAAGAAGGCCCTAGAGGGTGTGGACGTGGCCATGGCCGTTGGCTACTTGGCTCGTCTTACCATGCAGATATGCTACATCCTGATGAGGACATCACCATGCTAGATACACGCATATCATGGCCTTCCCCAAGTTACAAGTTGTCACCAACTCGGTCGCCGCGTTCGTCTTGGATTCAGCCGACACCCTTCACGGTTTGATGATATCTCCCACATCCGACGTCCAAACGAGGCGTTCTTTGATGCGTTGGAAAGGAGACGACGACACTGTTGTTTTGGTTCTGGTCCTAGCTTCAGAAGGGTCATGAGTCATAACATGTGACCATGACAAGGTGTTGTGCCACCTATTTTGGGCCAACTTGGCCATGTATCATGTCGGGCCTTAAGCCCATGTTGTGGACGCCCCCCCCTGGTCTCCCCCAATCCTAGGACGTCCTTGTTTCCTACATAAAGTCAGTAGCTGCCGTCTTTTAGTTTCAGGTTTTGTTTAGTTTAGTTTTTCAGAGAGAAACTAGATCGAATTATTGTGGTGACAAGTCCTTTTACAGTAATCCAGGGCCCCTGTTCTTGTTCTACACCACTGTGGTAATTAGTCCTTTTGTGTTCAGAGCTTGAACCTTTTCTTGTGATTTGCTTCATCCATATTTGCAATTTCAGATTGCGTGTTTATCCTCTCTTGCTTGTGTTCTCGATTTCGCTTGCAGGAACAATCAAGTTGTGCTTGGTGTAACGGTTGCGGGGTTGGATCATGACTGATTCAAGTCGGGTTGTCGACGCCGAGTTTCCCAAATTCAAGTTTATCCCCTTACCTCTCGGAAGATCGGGCCATAGCTACATCACATCCGTTCATTAAAAACATGACCACCGGCTTCTAACTTCCCATGCGCTTGTGTAGGCCGCTCTGCTATCCCAGCATCTCGAGGCCAAGTTGTCCCCAGAGGACACCCTTGCGAAGCTGAAGCAGCAGCTAGCCGAGAGCCAGGCACAAGCCCAGTCATCTGCCGCAGATCTAATGAAGGCCCAAGACGCACTCTCGGGAGTTGAAAAGAGAATCCAGCAGCTGACCAAAGAGGCGAAGAAGTCTACCGAGGACCTGGGAAAGCAACTGGAAAAACTGCGCAAAGACAATCATACACTAGGGGCCGACAACTTGACACTTCACAGCGAGAACCAGAAGTTGACAAAGGCTCTAGAATAGGCCTCCGTCTATATTGATGAATCCGAGACGATGAGCCGGGGCCTGTTTGGTCTGATAGGGCAACTGTGACACTTCTTCATTGGGATGGGACTAGCATCCCGGGAGCCTGGGCATGCCGAGGGGGAGGGCATAAAGAGCATCAGCTGGCTGTCCAAGGGCCTCGACCGAGCCAAAGACGGTCTCTGTTCTTATGGCACTATCTGCGCTCGGATAGGCTGGACGACGGCCTATGCTACACTGGAGTCACAGGCTACCCCCAGGCGTTCGGAGATCCATGAAGCTGCGCGCCAACTACTGTCTTGATGCCAGGGGGACCAGGCCGAATATAGCCGGCTGCAAGAATAACTGAGTCCAATCGGCAATATCTTGGGGCGAATGTTTTGGCAGCCCCTTGGCAATGAGCTTGCCGAAGATCTTGCTTGTGATACAGCCGCTCGCCTGCCTGCGTCTGCCCCTGCCACTGGTAACAATCCTATTTCCGGTGGGTAGAGGGAGCCAAGTCATGGTGCGAATGGCACCACCACCAAAGCCCCCAGTACTTCAGGCCATGACCCGGCTCTACTGTCGGTGCCTCCGACTCTGCTGTCCTGGCCTCTAGCATTGAGAACCCTCACGGCCCCGAGATGTCCTCGGTGGACCTTCCGGAGACCCAGGTGTGAGTTTGCCCTTATCTAAGGACTCCGCGCCTTCTACACTAGCTAGCGTTTTGAAGGACAGGATTTTGTATGGCGATCGTAAGCGTCTAGCGCTCCGATGGCTTTTACCATGTAACTTAGGTGTTTATTTTGAATGGAACCCAGTTTGCTATCTATCTATATTGCCCATTTTATTTTACTTGAGATTTACACCCCTCTCTTTCCCTAGAACACGCCTTCCAAAGATGCAAGTTCCATTCTGTCGGACGCCGGCGATATTGGACATAGCTCCCATATCCATCGCTGATTCGAGGCGTGCAATGGAGACGTTGGAAAGGGGAACACCCCGAAGGGGTGTTTGCCGAGTTCCTATCCTCCTTGGATCTGGAGAATCAGCGAATTAAGGCAGCATGCCAGCGTGTATCTCCGGGGGAATTACTCTGATGACACATTGCTAGCGAAGACCGAAGGGCGAGCAGCACCCTCGCGAATGAACCTACGACTTTGTCGCCCCCGCCGAAGACAGAGCCAATTGAGATCTCGAGCAGCAGCCCAAGCCCTTCTCGAGAAGATGCCTCATCTAGCAGCTCATCGGGCCTAGACATTTAAGCTCTTCGACAAGACGTGCAGACATCCTTTGGTCGTCTGCAAATTGTCACTGACGTGGAGCGGTGCCGGCAATGCATAACGCGGAGCAGCCGTCGAATACAGATTTCCAAGGCTGCGCTCCAAAAGTTGGCCGAGCAACATCGTGAGCTATCAGACATGCTTGGCGAATTGAAACACTTGCCATGAGCTGCAATGCTTACCCCAAAGACCTTCGACCCCTTCGTGTGTTGAGCCCTCGGTCTACTACAAATTTCGTGCCTTTGGGCCCTCGTATATTGTATGCCCTCGGGCCCATCCAATACCCCTTTGCCCTCGGGCTCCTTGTAAATTGTATGCCTTCGGGCAAACCTTGTATTTCTTTGCCCTCGGGCTCCTGTTATATACACAGACTCTCAACCTTACACAGGACTCAAATTGTGCCATCATGCATTGTAAATGTAAAATCACCAATCGATTTGCCTAATCTACATGCCAAACACCTCATCAGGTTTTGGCAAGCTTCAAACCGTAGTTGTTCATCATTGGGCTATGTGTCACACCTGGCTTTCCGAGCATGCCCCTCCGGAGCATCGGACCGTAGTTGTTCGGCATCGAACCGTAATTGTTCGGATAAAGGCCGTAGTTGCCCTTACGGCATGTATAAATGACGCGTCCCTCTGGGACCTTTAGGTCATAGTTGCCTAGAATAAGGCCGTAGTTGCCATGACAAGTATAAAGAATGCTGACAAAAACAACGCAACTTGCCACTAACCTCGACATCTTTCATGCTTACCTTACAGAATTTTCCCGGCATGCACCAAATGGAGGACCAGCCCCCAAGCAACTACTATAGGTGACACGGCATATAGAACATCAGACCACAAAACAAGGGTCGTAGCCCCTTGGCATTTAAACATTGCCACTCCTCCGTGCCACCACCCCAAAAGTAGCAACCTACCGAGACGCAAACTAATCCCTGTTGAAACAAAAAGGTGCGGGACACAGCCGACCGGACATCGCCTGGAACAACTCCTCGGGACACAGCCCAGAACACTTCTTACGATGCAGCCCATATGGCTCCTTGGGACGTAGCCCGAAACACTTCTTACAACGCAGCCCAAATGGCTCCTCGGGACCTCTCCCGGAACCACACTAACTAGGCCAAGCATAGCACTAAGGGCACACATGCTCGACACCAACTTTTGTTACACCAAAACAGATATTGTAACTGCCGAGGCGACCTGTGGTGTTTTACACATAAAACCACTTCAAGGCATCAGCATTGTAGGTGTGCCGTATCGGAGAACCATCCAGCTCCAGCAAATGATAGGCCCCCGGCCTGTTTGAGCGATCCACAATGAAGGGACCTAGCCACTTGCTGCACAATTTGTCGACGCTAATCGGGTTGGGATTGCGTCGAAGGACTAGATCGCCCAGTACAAACTCCCTTGGGTGAACTTTGCGATTGTATGATTTCTCGATGGACGTGATGTACCTATGTAGGTTAGCAACTTCTTGCATGCGCATCTCTTCCAACATGTCCTTTGCCACATCATCTTCAATGACATGAGGCCTGAGTGTGTGCAATGACCCGGCATGTATCTCCTCCGGCGTAACTGCCTCAGCACCATACAACAGCCAAAAAGGAGAAAAACTAGTGGACCTTGTAGCAGTTGTCCTAATAGACCAGAGAACATTCGGCAACACCTCCACCCACTTGCCCTTCGGCAAGCCAACCAATGAGTGAGAGATCCCGGAGAATAGCGTACCATTCATTCATTTCACAGCCCCATTGGCCCTTGGGTTAATGATAGAGACCTCACGTTTCTTGACCCCCAGACTAAGGCAATATTCCTTGAACTCAAGCGGAACCCTGAAGCGATAGACCACAGTCTTCCAGAAAAACTTTCTAACATTTCCAGCTGTCATTTGAAATAGCGGTTCGGCCTCCACCCACATAGAGAAATAGTCCATGGCCACCATAGCAACCCGATAACCCCCTGGATCCATAGGCAGCGGCCCCACAATGTCGATCCCCCATCGGGCAAGCGGCCAAATCGGAGGGATTGGCTGCAGGACTGTGGCAGGTATATGAGATTGACAGCCCATCCATTAACAACCAGCACACACCCTGACCAGGTCTTCAGCATCCCGAACAGCAGTAGGCCAGTAGAACCCCTAGTGAAATGCTTTGGCGACTAATGCCCTCGGAGCCAAGTGTGACGAACACAGCCCCTCATGGATTTCTCGTAACAAGTTCTGCCCCTCGGGCCGGCTGAGACAGCAAAGCAGATGAGCACAAACACCCCCCTCATATAGCACATCATTAACAATAGTGTACCCCCGACAACAATGTAATATCCTCTATCTCTCCTCTTTGTCATCAGAGACATAGCGCCCTTCGATACATGCCTGAATGGGAGCTCGCCAATCCTCTACCGTGATGGCTAGAACTTTTCGGCCTTTTGCCTCCGGAGCAGTTGCTGATCCACTCATAACCTCATGGAGCACATCACCGGCGACTGGACACTGTCCGGCCGCCACCTTAGCCAATGCATCTGCCTCTCTATTTTCAGTGCAGCGAATGTTATGAACCTCAAAGCCCAAGAAGTACTTGTCCATCTCCCTCACTTTACTGATATACCAAGCCATCTCTGGATCCCTAGCTTGATATCCTTTTTCCAACTGAGCTGAGGCCAACTGAGAATCGTGGTAAATAACCAGCCTTCTAGCCCCGAGGGCTCGAACCTGCTGAAGACCCGACAATATGCCTTCGTATTCCGCAGCATTGTTTATTGTTTGGAAAGCCAACTTGGCAGAGAATCACATGATTTGCCCTCCGGGTGATGTAATAACTACAACACATCCTGCCCCGGAGGCCCCCCAAGCACCATCAGTGTATACTGTCCAAACTGGGTCCTCGGGAACAGCCTGGGCTAACTCTTCGGCTTCACCATGAGGAGTCCACTCAGCCATGAACTCCACCAACACTCCGGACTTGATGGCCTTGCGAGCAACAAAGGTGATGTTATACTGAGCCAACTGAGCCGCCCATTTCAACACAGCACTGGAAGCTTTATCATTCGACCGCACATCTCGCAGTGGATATCTGGTAGGTTTGGTGATAGCGTGGTCATCAAAATACTGTCGCAACTTACGTGAGGCCATGACCACAACATACAACATTTTGTCTACCACAGTGTAGTTACAACGTGATGTCGTCAACATTTCAGACACATAGTACACCGACAACTACTGAAATGCGTCACCGCCTTTTGGTGCTTCGTAGACCAACACTTAACTTACTGCCTTCAGCGCTGCAGCGATATATAACAGCAGAGGAGCCTTCGGTGGCGGTGGCTTGAGAGTGGTGAGTTCAACAAGATACTTCTTGAGCGCCTCGAACGCTAGTTGTTGCTCCTTGTTGGTGGCCCTTAAAACCCAATATCGGCCACCAACCGGTCGGGAAATGAAAGGTAAAGACCAAAGTTTCTTGAATATTTGTTTAAACTAATAAAGTTCCACGAGTTTTGGTGAAATATGTGTTTGCAGGATCAAAAGGGCCAAAATTGTATTACAACATGAAGAAACGCCCCGTTGGCCGAATCTGCCTTAAATAGCAGGCCGACAGGATCATATGAGGCTGAAATCAGGGCCCGGCAGGGTCGTGATGGCTAATATCAGAACCCAGCCGACAGGGTCATATCAGGCAAAAAACAGCCACCCGGCGGGTCAAAACAAGTCATCATGAGGCTGATCATCTCACCTGGCTGACTTTCCAAAACACTCCACCATGAAGTTGTTTTCTCTCCCCCCCCCCCCCTCCCCCCGGGACAAAAAGCTATGAAATATGGCTAAGGAAAAAGAGTCTACAAAATAGCCTAACCGGGAGAAGCCACGGGGCGACCCGGAGGGGTCGGCACCCAACCCAGCCCGCCGCCCAGCCTGGGTTGGCCACCCAGGGTTGCCAGCCCATGAGGCCCATGAGGCTTACCGACCCCAAAATGGAGAATTCGGTGGGAACCGACCAAGGAACCGCCATCCGGACCAAATCTGAGCTGTCCAAAGCAAGTTGGTTGGAAACCAACCAAATCCAGTGGCCGCCCGGCCTGGCCTGCCGCACAGCGGTGCATGTCGCCCGGGAAAATCTGTTTTCATGGATCGTTACTAGTAGAACTATGCTTCTTTTTGTAGTTTCTTTTGAATTTGATGTATTGTTTCTGCAATGGATCTTCTGCAGGTACGCTAATGCCGTTAGTATAACATTTAGAATGACTTACGTGTTGAGTGTGGGTCATCACCAAATGTTCGTGCCGCTAAGTCTCGGCAAATTACGCATTGAGTTGTGAGAAATGATAGGTTAATAAAATGGCACTTTCTGCATCATGCATCCCTTTTTAACTAAACTAAAATATGTTCTCGTCTTGCTCACCAACCTCTAGATACTAAATCTCTAGACTTGTTCAACATAAAAATTCGAAATACAAGTCCAAATTGTCAAGATAATAAGAATCTGTCCTGAATTTAGCTATCAACTTCAAAAATTCATATCTATTGAAATACTCAACCAAATAAGGCAAATAAACACTCTTTAGAAAGGCCTCAACATTTCCTGTCACCAAAAATTGAGACAGAATTTCGATCACAACAGTAACCACCATAGAAACAGTGGACAAGTGCAATCTGTCAACTCACTGTTTCCAGCATGGACCAGAAGTTAGAAAATTCATAACTAAAGTTATACATTGGATTTTTAGGTGTTTGAACCCAATATGGAAAGCTATGGAAGTGTACTATAACATGGATCCAAGCCCAAATTTTTGAGACTTTGTTTTCTGATTCAAAATATCCACTTTTTTTATTGTGGTACAGTCAAGACAGAATCTATTTTAAAACCCATTGTTGTATTATTGCCCCTTGAGGCTAGAAAATGTGAACTAAAACTTTGTTTCTGTATTTCATTGCACTATATATGAAATGCATTGTTACTCATGGAACACTGTACTCACCATTGGGTTTATGTTCCAGATGGGTGACCACGGTTTTGACGAGCTTTCGCATGATGGGTGGAGCTACACCACCGGTCTCCACCACCGTGGCTTTCCTACACCGTTGTGGGATCTCCTACGCTTGTTGGGCTACGACAAGCCACCCTCCTACAAGGACTGCGTGGTCCATCATCACGGCATGACTCTTGTTGAGGTGCACATCAGCATGCCCACACACCCACACAACCTCGACATGGCGGGTATGGAGAGCACGACGACTTGTGGGAGCCTTCGTGAGGGCTCGAAGAGAGTCGCCCACAGGGCTCTCACCCACTTCTACGGGCGCCACACAGCAGCACTCTCTGGGACTTCGTTTGAGATGATCCCCATCTGGCACTAGGCCAACCCGATCTGGCAGAGGCGTGTGAGACGCATCAGCCGCGACGACTACCCGACGTACCACGCAGGGTACCATCGTGTGTCCTACTACTCCGAGTACCTCCTCAACCTGGATGAGAAGGCTAGCAGCCACAGCAGGATCATATTGGCTGAGGCTGAGTAGGTCTGGGTACAGAGGAATGACCTATAGGCACTGACCGACGCACAGCAGAGAGAGATTCAGCGACTGACCGCTGCTCTTGAGGCGAGTGAGGCTCACGTTACGGAGGTGACTGGACAGCGCGACACCCTCGCACAGGAGGTTGATAGACGTGTCGTGATTATGTAGCAGCGCACCAACCACAACGAGCACCTGCAGCATTAGTTGACGGCTGCACAGCACGAGATGGAGCTTGTGGGAGAGGATTTAGAGACACTGGCTCAGGAGAACCAGGGCCTGCAGCAGCAGCTAGAGGCGGCCCTTGCACCACCCGTAGCACCGGAGGAGGAGAAGCCGCAGGAGGATATGGACGAGGAGTTTAACATAGACTACGAGGCACCAGCTCGACGCAGGACCTAGGAGGATAGTGGTAGGCTAGATTAGTCTCGGTAGTCAGGATTAGTTGGGTAGGTAACTATTGACGATCCACGCGAGGTTGTTGTATTTTGGGGTTGATGCGTGAGATGCTTTTGTAACTCGATGGCCATATATTCCGAGTCATGTACTGAGACTATGATGACTTACGTTATGCATTGGTTGTACCCTTTGTAGCTATTGTTGTTGCAACAAGGTTTAATCATACTCATTGACTCAATCAAAGTACTTTCTTTGTAGATGGCTGAAAACAAAGAATAACCACCACAGGGTTGGGAAATTACCGATGGCCTGGAGTTCACAGGTTTGATTCACCTGTTTTGGAGAGTCCTTCAGAGATTCGGATATTCCATTCCTCCCACCTATGTTGGCATGGAATTCTAGGAGCATGGAGTCCCCTCATGTGTTATCCATGTGGCCGTCCCCGCCAATTACTCGGTCATCCCCGTGTGGGAATCTTGGACCCTTAACGTCATCGGGACAGATCTGTCTTCCACCTGGAATGTAGCTGCATTCAAGGCACTTACTCGGTTCTATGAAGACCACAAGCATGATGTTGCTAGAACACCGATCACCTTGCTACCCATTAATGATGTGACGAATTTTGAGTGGATGAGGCGTGTGGATTTCATCCTTGATCCAAACCATCGCCACCATGATCCTATGCTGCCCATAGTAGAGTATTATGGTTTGTCCACGTTCGCTTTGTGCACAAACTTGTGCCGGTGTTTGGATGTGTTCCATTCTGCACTTCAACTTTTTGAGGTCGAAAAACAAGCTAAGGATGAAGCGAGAAGTTGCTCGATATGTCGTAGAATGCGATACTTGTCAGAGAGTTAAGGCTGATCATTTGAAATAGGCCGGTTTACTTCAACCATTGAGTATTCCCGCCTGGAAATGGGAAGACATCAGCATGGATTTTAATGATGGTCTCCCTCTCACTTCTCGGAAGCATGATTCGATTTGGGTCGTTGTGGACCGATTCACAAAATCTGCCCACTTCCTACTGATCAATAACACCTACAAAATAAAGCAATATGCAGAACTATACATAGCAAGAATTCTATGTCTTCATGGAGTACCCAAGACCATTGTTATAGATCGTGGCTCGTAGTTGTCGCTCGTTTTTAGGAACAACTGCATGCATCTCTGGGTACCAAGTTGATCCGAAGTTTTGCTTACCATGCCGCAACTGACGGACAAACCGAGTGTGTCAACCAGATCTCGGAGGATATGCTTGAGCATGTGTTTTAATACATGGTGGCAATTGGGATGAGTATTTACCTTATGCAGAATTCTCATACAACAATAGTTACCAGGAGAGTTTAAAAATGTCACCATTTGAAGCACTTTATGGTCGTAGTTGTAGGACACCGCTAAATTGGTCTGAATCTAGAGAAAGGGTAACCATTGGTCCCGACCTTGTCAAGGATGCTGAAGAAAAGGTTCGTATCAATCAAGCCAATCTTAAAGCAGCTAAATGCCGACAAGAGAAGTATGCAAACAGACGACGTAGGCCACTATACTTCAACAAGGGTGATTACGTTTGTCTCAGGGTGTCGCCTATGAAGGGTGTCCAACGGTTTGGAGTCAAAGGAAAGTTAGCTCCCTGTCATATTGGACCATTCCAAATTCTGGAGTGATGTGGAAACATGGCCTATAAGCTGGAGTTACCCACTAACCTATCCGGAGTTCATCACACCTTCCATGTCTCTCAGCTTAAGCGATGTCTCAAGCCACCCATCTACAAGATTTTGGAAGAATATGACCAACTCCAACCTGATCTCACATACTCCGAACAACCCATAAAGATCCTTGATGAGAAAGAGCGCACAACCCATAATAGAACCCTCAGATTCTACAAAGTTCAATGGAGTAACCACTCAGAGGATGTGTCTACTTGGGAATCTGAAGAATTTCTGAGTACTCACTACCCGAAGTTTTGGGCATCATACACGGGTATGTTTTGACCACCGCACTTCCCTCTAGTTTACCTTGTTCATAATCTCGGGACGAGATTTCTTTAAGGAGGGAGGGCTGTGACACCCCAGGTGTCTCACCTTAATTTAACAAATATGAGGAGCACTAATCACGGTTAATATAGCATAAAATGATAGAGTCCATCTATTGATTTAATCCTAGGCAAATAAATAACCTGCAACCAAGTTATTGAAGCAATTTAAAAATTTCAATACAACTCATGCCAAATAAATTCATCATCAGTTTGATATTAATAAAATAGAATATTATGAATTTATTGGGCATTTTATCTCCTTGGCAAGACCCTTAATTAATTGATTGATTCTTAAGTAACTAATTAATGCATTTAATAAATTCTGAAAATATGTTTATGAAAATTTCAAATAAATTTCACCAGAGTGTTCCCCACCATTTAAATAGTCAGTCCACCAAATTTCACCATTTTAGGAAATCCCTAGCTATTTTATTTCGATTTATTAAAAACCAATGTTAACGAAGGACCTATTTGTAAGAAATCTAAAACCCCAGAGGGTGCAGCGCAAAATCTTGTTCTCCTTCCTCCTCACTGGCGCATAGCCCCCCCTGCCGACGCTGGTGCACTGTCCGACCCGCCTTCACCCCTCCACCTTGGAACCCAGCGCGCGCAACAGTGTCGCCTACCATCCCCCTACTCCTCGGCCCTGTCCTCTTAGCCGCGCGCCCGCCCAACGGCCTCCGCTTCCCTCTTCTCCTCTCTGCACGCCAACGAGCTGCACGGCAAGCGTTCAATGACCGCCGATTCTCCCGCTCTCGCTTCCCCACTTGCTTCTTTCCCTCCACGCGATAGCAAGGCGCCCCCAAACTCACTGTCTCTCGCTCTCTACCCTCTGCTCTCTCTCTCTCTCGCTTCCGCTCTCACTCCATCACTCTACCATTGCCAGAACTCAAGCTCCAAGCTTCCTGCTCGACCGCCGCTGCCACTCCCTTGCAAGCTACACCTCAAATCACTGCGCATAGACCTCTCCTCCCTTCCCATGCCCCAGCTTGGCCGATTCCTCTTGCACATTGGTTGAATTGCAAGAAAATCAGAGGCAACCCCCTCTGGTGAGTTTCTGTGCCGTCGGCCCCTTGGTTAAGTATTGAACAATACCGAATGTATGCTAGTCTATGGGCACTAGTAAACTGATGTAGCATTGACGCGGAAATGAGGACGGTACCTAGTACAGTGGTCGTTGACCCTTCTGCTGCTGGAGTGGGCGGTTCATACCGCGAAGTACTGTTGGCAGAATGCCATGCCCACTCGCTGAGACTAGACCCGGACCAAGTTGTTTTTCATCCTTACGAAAGGTTGCCATATACGATCTTAACTGGTGCATATGTGTCGTGTATCTCGGGTTTTCCCAGTTGGTGTAAATCAATTGCAATTGCTGTCCCTCGCAGTAATGAGTACCACTTGGTCACTGAGTCGTCACGTAGTTGAACCTGGTATTTGGAAGTTGATCATGATGCTTATTGTTGATGTTACTATTATCTCTTATGTTGTACTTACTTATGTATTGCTTTATCATCTTATTGTTGCAACTAAAGTTACATTTGTGCTATACCCAATTAACTTGATGAATAAAACTTGATAGAACTAATAGGTTGCTTAGTGCGAGTCTTTTCAAACAAGCCACCTATTAGGGCCATTGCATGTCTAGATGTCCGACGGGTAAGTCTTGCTAAGTAATTAGTACTCAGGCTTTGTGCCACTGTTGTTTTCAGGTAATGAAGAGGTAGAGTTGCCTGAGAGTGTGCTGCCCTGGGACATGCAAGTCACTGAGGGTTGGACTACCCACTGGGAGTCCGACTCGCCGCCATAGTATTGATGTGTGTTGCTAGAGTGATGGTTCTTCGGGCAGGAACCATTACTATGTTGTATCGTCGAGCTCATAGGTCCTTATCGTTATTTGCTTCTGCTGTGATTCCAAAAACATTATGAACTTGTAATATTCCGCTGCACTTTGATGACTTAATGATGTAATATCCAACTTAAATTCGAACCAATGTTGTATTATCAAGTGTCTACGTTAACAGCACCGTCGGGACCTCGATCCTCCAGGAAGGGGCGCCACATAGAAGAGTAGAGGTGTAGGAGGAGGAGTTCAGAATGCTAGCTCCTTCAACTTGTGCCTCGGGGATTGAAGCTCCTGCGTGAGTAATCTCCCTCATCTTCGGGGCCAGGTATCATATCGTAGAATTCTTGCCCAAGTAATAAAGTGAGTATTTCTATACTTTTATTCTACGGGATCCTCGTGCATAACTTTTTATTGCTCCATAGCATTATCTTGTTATGCTTACCAATTCTAGAACTGGTCTAAAAGTCTATGTTTAGACGTGGTGTTTAGACTTAGCTTTCCTGGGATTGCATTTATCCCCACGGGATGTGTGGTAGGCGGCAGGTGGTGACAGCCCTATCCATCCAATATTGAATTCCACCATGTTCGGGAAGTCTCAAGCAGGGTTGTCTAGCGTTAACGTACCCACTAGTATATGAGGTTAGTTACCGACCCTTACCTGTGGATCATTATCGTGCCCCAAAGCAGATATTTGAAAATAGAATTCTCACTAAGTTCCTTGGAGAAGGTTCACTACATTAGATTGCCTGGCCTGGCGACTTCTTCTCCCTATAGAATACACTTTGTTCTGCCCCCTTCATCATTAGGACTTGATAGATTAGGAGTGACACTTTACTCGTTCCTTGTGGAAATCGATACTCTGGAATACTCCCAGGTGAAAGCTATGCTAGCATCTATACGCTTGCAGATTTTCCCTGTTAGGCTTAAGAATCGCCAACTAGCTTTCTGGCGCCGTTGCTAGGGAGCGGTAGCAGTGCCATTCCGAACTCCGTGTCGTCCGTTAGTTTTTCTTTGTTTTTCACCCTACCACTAAATTAGGTTGTTTTTACTTTCATCTTTAACCATTAAATTAGGGTATAAAAGAAAAGAATTTAAAGTTAAAATTTTGAAAAAAAAACTTTATTGGTGATGGCTCGGCCAAGTTTATTGGCCCGGAGGTCAAATTTCATCAAAAACGACCAGCCGGGTGATAGTCTGAGGCTCCTGTCCAACCAGTCAGTTTTCAGCACCCTGGAGGTCGTATCTCATGAAAACGACCACCCGGCTAGGTAATATACAAGTACCCAGAATCTAACCCGACCAGTCAAATATTAGTACCCAGGAGGTCAAATTTCAGCAAAAACGACCCTTCGGGTGATGGTCTGATCATCCAACCTGGCTAGTCGGATTTCAGCAAACCGGGAGGTCATATTCCATGAAAATGACCACCCGGCTGGGTAAAATTTTGGGCGGTCAGATTTTATCAAATTTTAGCACCCGGGAGGTCATATTTGGCGAAATATGATCACTCGGTTACCTAACCTTGAGCCACCTAATCTAAAATAACCCGATCCAGTTTTACCACCCTGGGGGTCATTTTTCATGAAAACGACAACCCGGCTGGGTCATTTCGGCCGCCCGGCAACCCATGCCGCCTGGCACAACTTTTTCTCGGATTCTTGGCACTTCTAATGCAGAGATGATGGCCATGAGTGGTGAAGGTGTGGCTAGCCTTACCTTGAAGAAAAATGTTCATCAAAAGCCCCACCATGACTTAAAGTGAATGAATGAGAGCCACCCGTGTCACCTCACTCTTTCACCACTCACACTCACCTACCACCCTACTCACTTAGGCCTCATGAGTGGCAGCACACTCATTGCAAACATACAACTTTGGCCATCCCATCACTATACCCTTGCTCCCTACACTCTTAGCAAATTTCTGGACAAATTGAGCAAGTGGATCACATGGCACTTGGACCTAGCCTTCTCCCATCACCACTAGAGCAATAATAGAGCAAATGGAGGGAAATGACCTACCGGCCGGCATGGGCTGCCGCCTGGCATAAAAATTTTTGCCCCAAGGCTCCCGTCGAGCCAATAAATACCAGGCACACTATCCTTTGTTTCTCCACCCTCAGCTGAAAACATTTTCTCTCCCTGTTCACCCTCGTCTCACTTCACTAGCCCTCTCTAGTAAGTGCACTTTGCACTTAGCAATAAAAGTGTGCTGCAATAAAACCAACTAGAGAGAAAATGTTGTCACCCTTGCACGTTTGAACAACTAACACATGGACTACTAACCGAACGACTAACCGCTAACCATTATAATCATTTTGTCCTTCGGGTATCATGCCCAAGTAACCCCTCTTGCAGGAATGACAAATATGAGAGGCCTCTACACCAAGTTCAGCAGCAGTAGCGGCTCGAGCCGTGGGAGGCTGAAAGTGCATCTAGGCCCCCATGTGGGTTTTGATTGATTAATGATGAATAACTAAAGGACTAATTACATTTTCTAAGTGTATGAGCAGGGCGAATACTTCATCCAACAAAGATGACCCCTCAAAATGAAAAGGAAAAAGAAAGAAGGCAACCGGCGACTCTTAGTTTTAATTCGCACTTTTTGAGTCATAGGTGTGCCGTACTATCAAGAGGGATAGAAGAAAGAAAGTGGTGAAATTAACCAAGTGCTACTAACTTTTAACATCATATTGCATTCCTACAGCAATATTTCTTCCCTCATCTCTGGAACCCGGACTAAGCCGGATTAGGCCGGACTAGGCCGGCTGAGGCCAAAATAGAACCAGTTTGGTTCTGGAATCGCTCAGGATGGACTAAAATGCCAAAATCCAGACTAAGCCAGGAACCAGGGGAGGCCGGACTAAGACGGCAATAGCCGGACTAAGACGGGACAGGGTCCTTCCAGAAACCTTTTCCACGGGAAGCTGGCTGATCTGGACTAGTCCGGGTTTTTCTGGACTAGTCCGAGTGACTAACACTTAGCCATTTTTAGGGGTCGGCTGAGCCTGCGTGTAACTTTTTGAACTCCAGGGCCGGACTAGGGCCGGACTAGTCCGGCCCTCGATACCGGACTAAGCCGGGTCCCTGACACTCCAACGGCTCTTTTACTTCCCCCGACTATAAATACAACCCTTCATCCCTAAAGCACGGTTAGCCACTACATTGAGCTAAAAAATAGATCTGAGCACTCAAGAGCTTCTCCAACTCTCCCCCAAGCTTGCTACTCTGATTCTTGAGGGATTGAGAGGAGATTTGTGAGGATTTGAGTGAGCCACCTCATATTTCATTGAAGCACTTCGGTTTCTCTTCACCATTGGTATTGCTTGTGTTTGTTACTCTTGGGGATTCATCCCCTAGATGGTTAGGCGTCACCCGGGGCTCCCAAGCTTGTGGTTGAAGACCCGGGAAGTTTGTATTGCCCTCCTTGCAAAGGATTGATAGTGGAAAACCGAGCTTGACCGTTGTGGTTGCTTGGAAGAGGTTCTAGGGTTGAGAGCAACCCGGTCCTTTGTGGACCCCTCAACGGAGACGTAGGTTCCTTTGTGGGACTGAACTTCGGTGAACAATTACTTGTGTCTTGTGTGCTTGTTATTGTTCTTGTTGTTCATATTCCCTATTTATGCCATATAGTTGTCTCTCTCCAATATTACTTGCGAAGCTTGTTCTCTAGCTTTATTGAACTGTTTTATGGTTCCTTATACTTGCTACTAGCTGTCTCTAAGCTTTGCGATGTTTGTTGTTCCTCAGAATTCGATCTAGAGCTTGTTTTATAATCTGTCGTGTGCAGGACCCGGACTTAAACGCTAACCCTAGCGGACTAAGACGCCAGCCCGGACTTAGACGCCAACACTTGCGTCTTAGTCTGGACCCTGTCAGAACTAATTGTTTTAATTAGTGGTTTTCAGGAGTATTTGCCTATTCACCCCCCTCTAAGCAACTTTCAATTGGTATCAGAGCAGATATCTCCTACAAGGCCTCACCGCTTGGAGATCAAAGATAAACTTGGGGGAAAATCTGAAAACAATTCCAGAAACCGCTGGAGATGACAACAACGGCAAGAATTCAAAGGTTCACAAGAATGGCAGCAAAAGCAAGAGCAACAAGAGTGGCAAGAGCTCAAAGCCAAGAGAAAGCACTACCAATGTTGATGATGACTCAAGTGATGGATGTGCCTCCTCCACCAACACCAAGAAGAAGAAAAAGGAAGATAAGAAATTCCATGCTATTCACTTTGATTACAATCGTTTAAATCCTAACTCCAACTTCATGACCATCCACATGGGTAAGCCGCCCCATTTTGATGGGACGCACTATACCATGTGGAGGCAAAACATGAAGTTGCATTTGATATCGGTGCATTCGAGTCTTTGGAAAATTGTGACCATAGGTATTGAGCTACCGGATAGTGATGATGATGAAGAACTCTCAACGGAGCAACAACATGACATTCATCACAATGCTCAAGCAACCTCCATCATCCTCTCATCCTTGAACCAAGAGCAATTTGACAAGGTTGATGGTCTAGAGGTTGCTAAGGAAATTTGGGATACACTCAAGATGGCCCATGAAGGTAACAAGACCATAAAAGTGGCCAAGATTGAGTTGATTGAAGGAGAGTTGGGACGGTTTGTAATTGAGGACAATGAAAGTCCTCAAGCCATGTACAATCGTCTCAAGGTCATGGTGAACAAAGTTAGATCCTATGGAAGCAAAGCTTGGACCGATCATGAAGTGTGCAAAAGGATGCTTAGAGCCTTCACAGTGAGGAATCCTATAATTTGCACCTTGATACGTGAGCATCCATTGTTTGACAAGATGACTCCCGATGAAGTTCTTGGAAGATTCATCAATCAAGAAATGATGGAGAGGGAAGCCAAATATGTGAAGAATCTTGCTAGAAGTGCGGCCATGTTGAAGATCAATGAAATAGCGCTCAAAGCAAGCAAAGAGAAGAAACTTGAAGAAAGCTCAAGTGAAGAAGAAAATAAAAGCTCAAGTTCCAAAAGTGATGATGAAGACATAGCTCTCTTCATGAAAAGATTCAAGAAGGTCACGAGGAAAGAACGTCATGGAGATAGGAAAGGAAAGTCAAAATCAAGAACCAAGAGAAATTGCTACAAGTGTGGCAAGCCCGAACACTTTATTGCAAATTGTCCAAATGAGAGAAAAGAAGAAAGGGATGACAATAAGGATAGAAGAAACAACAAAAAGAAATATTCCGGTGAAGCACACATCGGTAAAACATGGGACTCCAATGATGAGGATTCAGATGATGACAATGGTCATGTAGCAACCATGGCCGTTCACAAGACCTCATCAAGCAAGACTGTCTTCTCAAATCTCAATGAAGAAAAAGAAGTCAATCACAAGTGCTTCATGGCAAAGGAGAGCAAACACAAGGTATCATCACAATCTTCCTCCTCTCCCAAATATACCTCTAGTGATGATGAAAGTGATGATGATGATGATAATGAATTTGAACCCTTACTTAAAGGGTTAAGTAAAAGTGCTCTCTACAAAATTAAAAAGCTTATGGAGGAATTGGAAGAAAGAGATGAGATTCTTGAGAAACAAGAAGACTTGCTCATCCTTGAAAAGGAGAGAAACCTTGAGCTTGAGAATCTCTTAAAACTTGAGTAAAATAAGAATGAGGATTTAGACCAAGAACTTGCCAAAAGCAAAGAGATTATTACTAGTCTCAAGGACTCAAATGTTGCTCTTCAAGGCGAACATGTTCTCTTGAAAAAGGAACATGTGGAACATAAAGTGCAATTTGATGTTCTTTGGTCTACTGAACCTTCTTCTCCCACAAGTGCACCTCAATCTTCCGAAGCTTTCACAAGTCAAAGATGTGCTAGGTGCTACAATGTTGATATTGATGCTTGTGCTACTAATGTCAAATTGGTTAAAGATTTGAAAAAGTGTAACACCCTACTTTTTCAAATTCTAAGAATGCCAACTATTAGCATTTAGAAGTCTAATCAAATAACTTAGAACAAATTGTTTTTATAATTAAATCAATTGTTGCATTTGCATTGCATGGCATGTTCATATAGGTTTTGTTTGCATCTTGAATTTAATTAATTAATTAATTAATTGCTAGAATTAATAGAATAGAATTTGAGATAAGAAAGGATTTAGAAAAGAAATTAGAGAAGAAGGGAATTAGGAAAGAAAAGAAAAGGGGAAACCAGAACAGTGGGCCGAAACCCACCATTCAGCCTACCTCTCCCGTGCTCTCTCTCTCTCTCTCTCTCCCACCGCCGGAAACCGACGCCGCCGCCGCCATCGATCCCCCTCCCCCGACTTCCCCGGCTCCTGTAACCGAAGCCCAACGCACGCGACCCCCCTCCACTTCCTCTCCCCCACTCACCGTGCCTTAATTGCGCACTGGCGCCCATTACCGAACCCAAACGGCCGCCGCCGGCCATTGATGGCCAAAGACCTCGCGTCGGCTCGATTCCGACCCCCTCCGCGCCTATAAAACCCCCCCTCGGCACCGTCCTGCCCCGCCGCCGCTTCCCCGCTCTCTCCCGCTAGCTCGCGACCCCCGGAGCCGCCCCCCCCCCCCTCGTCGAGTGCCGACCGCCGCCGACGCCCATCTTCGCCGCCGACCGCCTCCCGACCTCCCCCGCAACCGCACGACCTGCTGGTGAGACTCCCCTCCCTCCCCTCTCTCTCCCGGGACCCCCGCGGCAAGGAACCAGCCGCTGGAGCGCCGTTCCGGCCAATCTCCGGCGAGCCCCGCCGTGCGCCGCCACCCAGACGACCGCCGGCGATGACCTTCCCCCGCCCTTTAATTCTGGCCGTTGGATCTTAATCCAACCGTCCAGATTACATACCCTCCACCGTGGACCAGTGGACCACTGGTCCACAAAACCTATAGACCCGGTCCACGATTTTCTAATTAAAAATTAATTCAATTAATTCCTGGATATTGTGGCAGTTTTGCATTTTAGCCCCTGTGCTTAGTTTAAATTAGGTTTAGACCCCTGTTTTTGTGCAGAACCAATAAAAATTTGTTTTTAGGCCCCTGAACTTTATAATAATTATTTTTAGCACTACATTTTTTATAGAAAAGCCCCTATACCTTTAAGAAATTATATTTTTGCCCTATAAATTTTAGAAAACCCCTGGAATTGTTTTAAATTATATTTTAATCCAGTCTTTTTATATTATTAATGGTATAAATATTATTTTAGCCCTAAAAATTTACAGAAACACCCCTATGCATTATTAAAATTGTTATTTGACCTTGTAATTTTATAAAACACCCCTGGCCTGATTTTAATTATGTTTTAGTCCCCAGAATTATTTTAAAATTATACCTTAATCCTTATTAATTGTATAAATATTATTTTAGCCTTAAATTTTTACAGGAACATCCCTGTACTTAATTTTAATACTTAAACCCCTGCACTTAGTATTAATTATGTTTGAGTCCTAGAATTTTTGCAAAAACAACCTTATACTTTTAATAACTACTTTTCAGCCCTAATAATTTACACGGTCAAGAGCGGCTTGGAATCCTCACAAGATTAGTTGGGATGGGTTGGTGTGGTTGGAAAGGTGGGATCGATTGAGACTTGGTTAGTATAGCACCTTGTGAAAGAAGGGTTGGGATAACCCCACTTAGTAAGTAGGATGCTTAGGTTAATTAAAAGCTCATGCAACCCGCTCTATAAGGCCTTTTTTTGACAATAGCCCCATGTCATCCTTTCCCCCACTTCCTGAGTACGACATGTACTCACCCTTGCTATACCCCATTGATATTCAGCCCAAGGAGAAGACTGGAGCCAATACGAAGATGAAGGAAGTGAGTACTAGGCGATGATCCTCCAATCGATGCCTGTGGAGTTTGGGACGTCTACACTAGCTACTTTTCGCTGCATTGATGTACTTTTCTTCTAGACCCACGGGTCCTTTTGTAATAAAGATACGATGTAATAATTAAAGGATATGGATAATTATTCTGTTTACCACTGATGATGTACCATATGTGTGTGTAACTTGATCCTGGGCACACGTACGACTGCACTCATTTTGCTTCTTAAAATGGGTGTTACAGAAGTGGTATCAGAGCCATATCGACTGCAGGATGACAGCCTAGATAGGCATGAACGTATTTAGGGACCCTACTTTGTCTTACATCAATACAAACTATTTTAACAAAATATTAATCCTTGTCGTTTCTTATTTTGTTGCTTTTGTTAAATTTCAGATTTTCTTAACCATTGCTTATTCATGCCTTGTGATTTTAAAATATAGATGGCCCGCACCAAGCAAACCGCTCGTAAGAGTACGACTAGACACCACTATGGACTCCTTGCCCCTAGGTGTGTTCAAAGGGAAGAAAGTGAAGAAGCAAATCAACCTGAACGCGAGAAGACCCCAGTAAGGGATGAGACGCTTCTAGAGGAACCACAAGAGGACCCTGTGGAACCTGAAGAAGAAGAAGAACCAGAAGAATATGAGCAAGAAGAGGACCCTAAGGAACCACAAGAGGAAGGAGACCCAGAAGAGCCCGAAGACCTCGAAGAGCCTAAGAATGGTGATTACTCGGATGAGGATGAAGACCTAGCCGTCCGTATGGCCGAGAAGTACCGCTCTTTTGCACTAGAGGGTGAGACCTTCTCCAAGACTCTGTGAAAGCTACTTGAGAAGATTGGCATCACCAACAAGCCTCAGTACTTCATCAAGAAAGTGGATCGTCCTTCTTGTGAGGAATGGACAACGGAGGTCAACATCTATGACGGCGACCGCGTCATATCTACGCACTGTGGCCGCACCCCTAGGGCTACTCGTGGGGCTGCAATAGACGACGCTCCTTGGAGGGCTCTCACTAGCCTCTGCTACACTCATCGCTATGGAATAGCAAGGACAAGTTTTGCACACATTCCCCGTCGGAAGCCAGGCACGGAGAAGTACACCGTCGCTCCTACAGAATGGTATGTGAGCACCAGGGAGATGGACGAGACTCAGGGAATAGCGGTGGACTTAAGTCACACTATGGAGGCACTACAGAGGGAGAACCACACCCTTTGGAAGAGGCTGCGCGATACTGAGGATTACATAAAGCATGACCAGCGAGTCAAGATGGGTGAACAGAGTGACCTCTACTCATCGGGTTTCCGCACTTGGACTGCAAACTCCCCGAAGCGCGCAAGTTCCCTACCTTCGATCTCCGACGAAGTCAACTCCCATGCCTAGGAGATTCCCTTACCCGTGAATAAAGATTGTAATAATCAAACGCTTACATCGATTTACTTTCATGGTGTGATGTAATGAACTCATTGGCTTGGTTAATAAGTGTGCTTGATGTGAGTTGTAGGATGCCTCGACACCTTGTCCACAACCTCATCGTTTGTTTGCTTATTAAAATATACTATCTTTTACTTATCACTCCTTGATACATTTAGATGGGGATTTTTCTTTTCGTTATTACCACACCTTGTCTCACACTACTTCCACCACCTACTCTAATCAGATGGTTCGCACTAGAGGCCACGCTGGAGTTAGCAATCAGAACAACGAGGATGGCAATAATGCTTTGAACCTTGAGCAATTCCTGGCCGTACAGACTCAGCTCATGCAAACAATGATCCAAACTTTGGGCGCTATACAGCAGAACCACAACAACCAGTGGAACCACAATGCACCTCCACCTCCACCCCAGAATAGATTGGGGGAGTTCCTAAGGACTAAGCCACCTACCTTTTCCCAATCTAAGGATCCGATGGAAGGTGACGATTGGCTCAAGGCAATCGAAAAGAAGTTGATGATCGCTCAATACAATGATCGAGAGAAGGTTCTCTTTGCAGCTCATCAGTTGTATGGTGTAGCCGCAGACTGGTGGGAAGCTTATTGCAATGTTGATGCTGATGTGGAAAGCATCACTTGGATTGAGTTCAAGGATAATTTCCGCTCCCACTATATTCCTACGGGCAACAAATTGCTGAAAAGACAGGAATTTCAGGACCTGAGATAGGGGAACATGTCAGTAAGTGAATACTTGAATAGGTTCATCCAGCTGTCCAGGTATGCTCCAGAGGATGTGAACACCGATGGGAAGAAGCAATACATGTTCATGAGGGGACTGCAGAATGACATCCAGTTTCAGTTGATAAACAATGACTATGTCAACTTCCAGAAACTGGTGGACAAGGCCATTGTTGTGGAGAATAAGCGCAATGAGATTGAGAGGGAAGGCAAGAGGAAGATGCCATTCCAAGGACAATCATATGGTAGCAACACTCGCCCCCGCATGATGCCATCTTCTAACTCATACTACCGTGCTCCCAGCACTGTCAGGCCACCCATGCAAGCTCCACGCCCAAACTTTCCAATGCAACGCTCCAACTACCAGGCACCCCTCCCTAGCCAGCAGCAGGCACCTCGCCCCACCTATCAGCAAGCACCCCGCCCCACAGCCCCAACAGCTCCACAAAACCAGAACCGCCCCACCGCTGGAAACACTAATGGTGTGAAGCGCGGATGTTATCACTGTGGACAGGAAGGTCACATCATGGGACAGTGTCCTCAACGGAACAATGCACCAAGGCAAGCTTCAACTAACCTGCCTTCAGGCAATCAAGGACAATAGAATTACGCTCGAGGGCGCGTCAATCATGTCACTACAGAAGAAGCTGAGCAAGCTGCAGATGTGGTGCTCGGTATGTTCTTAGCTAACTCTCAACCTGCAACCATTTTGTTTGATTCGGGAGCATTGCATTCATTCATAACATCCACATATGTGGCAAAGCCCAACTTACCGATTGCTCTTATGAAGCGTACCATGCTAGTTAGCTCTCCTGGTGGAGAAATGAGAACCAATCAAATATGTCCAAAGGTCGCCCTTAAAATAAGGGGGGTGGACTTCTCAGCTAATCTCATAATCCTAGACTCCAAGGGGATAGATATAATACTTGGAATGGATTGGTTACGCAAGTATGATGGAGTGATACAGTGTGCCAAGTAGTCGGTACAACTGACCAGTGTAGAGGGTACCAAGGTTGAATTCATAGCAGCCAACTCTACTACCAAGGAAGTCATGCTAAACCAAACCACCGGCACACCCATACAAGAGATACGAGTGGTTTGTGAATTCCCTGATGTCTTTCCTGAAGAACTTCCAGGTATGTCACCAGACCGTGACATAGAGTTTGTTATTGACTTAATACCAGGAACTGCTCCTATATCTAAGAGGCCCTATAGGATGCCAGTTAATGAGTTGGTAGAACTAAAGAAGCAATTACATGAGATGCTAGAGAAAGGTTTCATTCGCCCTAGTTCCTCGCCTTGGGGAGATCCTGATGTGGACAAGGGTTCCCGATCTTCCGAAAGGTTCTGGATACGTTGATTTGGTCAGAGGCGACACACAAATCGATCCGGCTTCAGAACAGCACGTTCTAAACCCCGCAATCGCAGCACGACGTCTCTTCTGGTTATCAACCGTCCTAAAACGATTGACCTTGCCGAGAAGGCTAATCCCTGCATGTGAATCAAGAACACAAGCAAGAACAAAGAAGAAAGCAACACAATTGCAGATGTATTATGAATCTCACGAAGTTGGGGTCTCACAAACCATGATGACGACGAAACTGTTATGAACAGAATAATCTAAGGAAAACCCGAACCCTAATGGTGCGGCGGCGGCTGTATATGAAGACCCTAGGGTCATGCAAGACCCTCTGGATGCACCCCTACTTGGGCTCAACTAGATACAAAGACCAAAGGCCAAAAACAGGCGACACAGCACCGAAACAGATTCTGGACTCTCTCTTGTTTCGACGATTTCTGATGACTCCGGATGAATTTTGATATGAGACCGGCGGCATTGGAAAGGTCTTCTTCTTATCTTTCCGTGCATATATAGAACGTCCAAATCCGAGTCAGTATGCGTCTTGGGCATCCGTTTTAGTGCAGACTGGTCCTGAGCCCCGAAACAGACTCGAAGTCGGTTTTGGGTGGGCCTCCACCTTGGCTTCCACGTCCTTGCTGGTCCTCCACGTCTCCAAGTCCTTCTCCCATCATCTCCTGGTCCTCTCCATGGTTCCTAATTACAATATAATCATTAGGTAGCAAACCATTCTCAAAAGTGACATATAATGAAGAACGTAGGAACGAGCTCACCGCTAAATTTAGTCGTCGTGCACGAGCTCTAGTCATTGGACCTTGCAAGTCCAAAATTGGAGGAGTGTTGCATGTATCCTTAGGAGTGATGTCCTCATCAGCTCCAGTACTCTTTGTCGAGAAGAAGGATAAGACTCAGAGGATGTGTGTGGACTATCGTTCTCTTAATGATGTAACCATCAAGAATAAGTATCCACTACCACGGATTGAAGACTTGTTCGATCAGATGAAAGGAGCTTGTGTATTCTCCAAGATTGACCTACGATCCGGGTATCACCAGTTGAAAATCAGACCATCAGACACACCCAAGACGGCTTTCCGAACAAGATATGGGTTATATGAGTATACGGTAATGTCATTTGGGTTAACCAATGCACCGGCTTACTTCATGTACCTTATGAACAAGGTGTTCATGGAATACTTGGATAAGTTTGTTGTGGTTTTCATTGACGACATCTTGATGTTTTCAAAGAATGAAGAAGAGCATGAGGGACACCTCAGGCTAGTTCTAGAGAAGCTACGTGAACACCAGCTGTATGCCAAATTGAGTAAGTGCGAATTCTGGCTGAAGGAGGTAGCATTTCTTGGTCATGTGATCTCTGCTGGAGGAGTGTCAGTCGATCCAGGCAAGGTAAAGGACGTTCTAGATTGGAAACCACCACAGACAGTAAAGGAGATTAGAAGTTTTCTTGGATTAGCCGGATACTATCGGCGATTCATAAAGGACTTCTCCAAAATAGCAAAGCCAATGACGACACTGTTAGGGAAGGACAAGAGTTTCGAATGGACTCCGCGTTGTCAAACCAGCTTTGAAGAATTGAAGAAGAGATTAACATCAGCCCCTATCTTAATCTTACCTGACATCAGTAAGAGTTTTGACATATACTGTGACGCATCCAGGCAAGGACTAGGATGTGTGCTCATGCAGGAAGGTCATGTTGTGGCATATGCATCTAGGCAATTACGGAAGCATGAAGAGAAGTACCCAACACACGATTTGGAATTAGTGGCAGTAGTACATGCTCTGAAAATTTGGAGGCACTATATTCTTGGTCATCGTTGTGAGATCTATACGGATCACAAGAATCTCAAGTACATATTCACTCAGACGGAGTTGAACCTAAGACAACGACGTTGTTAGAGTTGATTAAGGACTATGATGTGGGTATTAACTATCATCCAGGGAAGGCGAATGTTGTTGCAGATGCCCTGAGTAGAAAGACCTATTGCAGTCAGTTAATCATGGAAAGGCTACCGCTAGCACTCTGCAAGGAGTTTGAACGACTAAACCTTGGGTTTGTGAATGAGTTAGAGGCCGTCGCAATGGAAGTAGAACCAACTCTCAATGAAGAAATTCGCTAAGGACAACTAGAAGATGAGAAGGGTATTATATGGATAGGTAAAAGAATATGTGTGCCAGACAAAAAGCCCCTTCGTGACATAATCCTACGGGAAGCACACAATTCTGCATACTCCATTCATCCAGGAAGTACTAAGATGTATCAAGACTTGAAGACTCGTTATTGGTGGCATGGCATGAAGCGTGATGGCGCAGAGTATGGTGCGGTATGTGACACATGTCAACGTGTCAAGGCAGAACACCAACGACCCGCCGGACTACTTCAACCTCTAAAGACTCCTGAGTGGAAGTGGGAACAAGTCGGTATGGACTTCATAGTTGGATTACCCTGTACACAGTCGGGATATGATTCTATATGGGTTATAATTGATCGTTTAACCAAGGTGGCACACTTTATTCCAGTCAAGACAACTTATAGTGGTGCGAAGCTGGCAGAACTATACATGTCAAGGATAGTGTGTTTACATGGAGTCCCTAAGAAGATAGTATCTGACAGAGGCTCTCAGTTCACCTCGAGGTTTTGGGAGAAGGTACATGAATCTCTTGGCACCAAGTTGAACTTCAGCTCGGCATATCACCCTCAAACTGATGGGCAAACCGAGAGGACGAACCAGATACTAGAAGACATGTTGAGAGCTTGTGCGATGAAATACGGCAAGAGCTGGGACAAGAGCCTACCCTACACAGAATTTTCTTATAACAACAGTTATCAAGCAAGTACAGAGATGGCGCCTTTCGAGTTCCTATATGGGAGAAATACACACCTCTATTCTGGAATGAGACAGGAGAGAATCAAGTCTTCGGACCTAAAATCCTACAAGAAGCAGAAAGACAAGTTAAGATTGTACGCAAGAACCTAAAGGTTGCACAGTCAAGGCAGAAAAGCTACGCCGATCGTAGGCGAAGAGACCTATCCTTCGAGATTGGAGATTTCGTGTATCTCAAGGTATCACCCATGAGGGGTGTTAGATGCTTCAAAGTCAAAGGGAAGTTAGGACCACGTTACATCGGCCCTTTCAAGATCCTCGACAGAAGAGGAGAAGTTGCATATCAGTTGGAGCTACCCTCGCATCTCACGGATATGCATGACGTGTTTCATGTGTCCCAATTAAAGAAGTGCTTAAGAGTACCTGAAGAACAACTCCCTATTAATGAAATAGACCTTCAGAAAGACCTCACATATACGGAACAACCAGTCAAGATCCTAGAAGTTGTTGAAAGAGTTACCAGAAATAAGGTGATCCGGATGTGCAAGGTGCTCTGGAATCATCACACGGAAGAAGAAGCCACCTGGGAGCGTGAAGAAGAATTAGAAGCCGAGTTTCCCCACCTCTTCACCGATCATTCCGAATCTCGAGGGTGAGATTCATTTTAAGGGGTGTAGGTTTATAACACCCTACTTTTTCAAATTCTAAGAATGCCAACTATTAGCATTTAGAAGTCTAATCAAATAACTTAGAACAAATTGTTTTTTTAATTAAATCAATTGTGGCATTTGCATAGCATGGCATGTTCATATAGGTTTTGGTTGCATCTTGCATTTAATTAATTAATTGCTAGAATTAATAGAATAGAATTTTAGAAAAGAAAGGATTTAGAAAAGAAATTAGAGAAGAAGGGAATTAGGAAAGAAAAGAAAAGGGGAAACCAGAACAGTGGGCCGAAACCCACCATTCAGCCCACCTCTCCCTCTCCCCACCTCCTCCTTTCGGCCCAGCCGGCCAGGCCACCTTCCCCTCTCTCCCTTCTCCTCCTCCAGCCCGGCCCAGCTTCTCTCCAGGCCCAGCACCGCACGGCCCAGCTTTCCCGCCAGCCGAGCCGCTCCTCCTGTGCTCTCTCTCTCTCTCTCTCTCACTGACACGTGGCCCCGCCTATCATCCCCTCTTACGCCTCTCTCTCTCCCGCCGCCGGAAACCGACGCCGCCGCCGCCATCGATCCCCCTCCCCCGACCTCCCCGGCTCCTGTAACCGAAGCCCAACGCACGCGACCCCCCTCCACTTCCTCTCCTCCACTCACCGTGCCTTAATCACGCACTGGCGCGCGTTACCGAACCCAAACGGCCGCCGCCGGCCATTGATGGCCGGAGACCTCGCGTCGGCTCGATTCCGACCCCCTCTGGGCCTATAAAACCCCCCCTCGGCACCGTCCTGCCCCGCCGCCGCTTCCCCGCTCTCTCCCGCTAGCTCGCGACCCCCGGAGCCGCACCCCCCCCCCCCCCCCCCGTCGAGCGCCGACCGCCGCCGACGCCCATCTTCGCCGCCGACCGCCTCCCGACCTCCCCCGCAACCGCGCGACCTGCCGGTGATACTCCCCTCCCTCCCCTATCTCTCCCGGGACCCCCGCGGCAAGGAACCAGCCGCCGGAGCGCCGTTCCGGCCAATCTCCGGCGAGGCCCGCCGTGCGCCGCCGCCTAGACGACCGCCGACGACGACCTTCCCCCGCCCTTTAATTCTAGCTGTTGGATCTTAATCCAACCGTCCAGATTACATACCCCTTCGGGGTATGTAATCGGTCCACCGTGGACCAATGGACCACTGGTCCACAGAACCTATAGACCCGGTCCATGATTTTCTAATTAAAAATTAATTCAATTAATTCCTGGATATTGTGGCAGTTTTGCATTTTAGCCCCTATGCTTAGTTTCAATTAGGTTTAGACCCCTGTTTTTGTGCAGAACCTAGAAAAATTTGTTTTTAGGCCCCTGAACTTTATAATAATTATTTTTAGCACTACAGAAAAGCCCCTATACCTTTAAGAAATAATATTTTTGCCCTATAAATTGTAGAAAACCCCTGGAATTGTTTTAAATTATATTTTAATCCAGTCTTTTTATATTATTGATGGTATAAATATTATTTTAGCCCTAAAAATTTACAGAAACACGCCTATGCATTATTAAAATTATTATTTGACCTTGTAATTTTATAAAACACCCCTGGACTGATTTTAATTATGTTTTAGTCCCCAGAATTATTTTAAAATTATACCTTAATCCTTATTAATTGTATAAATATTATTTTAGCCTTAAATTTTTACAGGAACATCCCTGTACTTAATTTTAACTATATTTTGGTCCTGTCTTTTTATACTTAAACCCCTGCACTTAGTATTAATTATGTTTGAGTCCTAGAATTTTTGCAAAAACAACCTTATACTTTTAATAACTACTTTTCAGCCCTAATAATTTACACTTTAGTCCCTGTAATTTTATAAAATTACACATAGGTCCTTAAAAGCCTCTGTTTTTACCCTTTTGCCCCTAAAACTTGAAACTAGCATCACTTTTTACTCATAACTCCAATTTAGGTGATTCTTGCGCCAAAATTCTCGTAGGAGCATAACCTTTGCATCCCTTGCATCTACATACTATTTTTCCTCTGTTGCATATTGTGTATTGATTTTGTATGTTTTGCTTGTATCGGTATGTCGTTACATAAAGGCGAGCATACACAAGGACCACCCTACGAGGATTTTCAAGAGCAGGAATTTGAAGGGATAGAGCAGCCTTCTGCGCAGGACGAAGGCAAGTGTCCTTGATGCATATTGCACCTATTGAAATGTTACTATAGAATTGCATGCTTGTGTCAATTTATTGGGAACCTATTGCTAGGGTTTTCCTTAGTAATTGTTTTTACCCTGTTCCTTGTCGCCTTGAACCAATGGGTGAATTGTGGGTAGAAAATGCTTAAGATGGCTTATGGGATGTGGGTTAATATTAATTTTGATTAATGAACAATGTCACGTGGGAAATGTTTGGTAAATCTTTTAGTAACATGGCTTAGGGATCTATGCAAGCCAGGTGGAAAGGATGTGGTGCCGTGGGCACATGCTAGTGGTGGTAGGCTTGTTGTAGATCCTAGGAACCGGTTCTTGGAGTGACAACCCAGGAAAACAGTACCAACACAAGACCAACATGGGTAAGGCTTGGCCTAGTAATTAGGTGTTCTCCCAGTGTTGGTGTAGCATTTGGTGGAGCGGGGAATGGAAATCGAGAGGACTGTCCTTGTATCCGAATGGCTCAAGAGGGGGCTCCTGGGGTGATGAGTTGCTTGTTGAAGGGCTATCACTTATGGACGGGAGTGGAACCTTAGTGGCTAGCATGTACTGTGAGACCCTTTGGAAAAGCGTCGTAGTGAAACCCTGCCACACACCAAAGGAAGTGTAATGTGGGTCACGTCCACGGGCACCAAGGGAATCACGACTTGTGGATAAAGTGGTACAAACTCTACAGAGTATCAAACTATCATGATAGTCGTGCTCACGGTCAAGAGCGGCTTGGAATCCTCACAAGATTAGTTGGGATGGGTTGGTGAGGTTGGAAAGGTGGGATGGATTGAGACTTGGTTAGTATAGCATCTTGTGAAAGCAGGGTTGGGATGACCCCACTTAGTAAATAGGATGCTTAGGTTAATTAAAAGCTCATGCAACCCACTCTACAAGGCCTTTTTTTGACAATAGCCCCATGTCATCCTTTCCCCCACTTGCTGAGTACGACATGTACTCACCCTTGCTATACCCCGTTGATATTCAGCCCAAGGAGAAGACCGGAGCCAATACGAAGATGAAGGAAGTGAGTACTAGGCGATGATCCTCCAATCGATGCCTGTGGAGTTTGGGACGTCTACACTAGCTACTTTCCGCTGCATTGATGTACTTTTCTTCTAGACCCACGGGTCCTTTTGTAATAAAGATATGATGTAATAATTAAAGGATATGTATAATTATTCTTTTTACCACTGATGATGTACCGTATGTGTGTGTAACTTGATCCTGGACACACGTACGGCTGCACTCATTTTGCTTCTTAAAATGGGTGTTACAAAAAGAAAGTTGAAGGTCTAAAGAGCCAAGCACAACCAAGAAGAAATCAAGTCATGAGGAAAAGGTTGAGTATGCAAGAAGTGTATACACAAACACTCGACACCCTCACATCATGGATGGCATTGGCTTCAAGCATGGTGCAAAACACAATGCTAGATAGGTGAAAAATGGAAAGGAATTCCTAAAGTTCACCAAAGGAGGCACATACACAAAGAAGCAAGAAGAGCCCAAAGTCACTAATGATTTCTCTTATGATTACAATGCTAATGCTTCTAGAGTGAATTCCGTACTCTTTCATGATTTTGATGCCTCTTATGTGCTAATGAGAAATAAGTATCGAAATGTTTTCGCCAAATATGTTGGGCCATGCAACAAGCGTCCAAAGGCATGTGTGTGGGTGCCCAAGGCACTTGTGTCTAATGTAATGGGACCCAAGAAAATTTTGGTACCTAAAATCAAGGCTTAATTTGTGTTGTAGGACTACTCCTCCGGCGGATCAAGTTGGGTGTTGATAGTGGATGCACAAATCACATGACCGGAGACAAGAGTATGTTCAACACTTTACAAGAAAGTGATTCAAATTCATGGATCACTTTCAGTGACAATAGCAAAGGAAAAGTCTTGGAAAGTGGCAACATTTCTATTTCTCCCGAGCATTCTCTTTCTAAGGTTTTGCTTGTTGACAATGTTGACTTCAATTTGTTGTCTATCTCACAACTTTGTGGGATGAGTTACAATTGCTTGTTCAACGATGAGGGTGTGACCGTCTCTAAGAGAAGTGATGGCTCACTCGCTTTTAATGGTGTGTTAAAAGGGAAGCTTTATGTTGTGGATTTCTCCTCAAATGAAGCGGAACTTGATACATGCTTGATAGCGAAAGCTAACATGGGTTGGCTATGGCATCGAAGGCTTGCCCATGTTGGTATGAGAAATATTCACAAGCTCCAAAAAGGGGGCCACATCCTTGGACTAACCTATGTTGTGTTTGAGAAAGATAGGCCTTGTGGAGCATGTCAAGCCAGAAAGCAAGTTGGAGCTCCACATCCCGCCAAGAATGTGATGACTACAAAAAGGCCATTGGAATTACTTCACATGGATTTATTTGGTCCAATTGCCTATATTAGCATTGGCGGTAACAAATATGGTTTAGTAATTGTTGATGATTTTACTCGTTTCACTTGGGTATTCTTTTTACATGACAGAAGTGAAACACAATGAGTATTAAAGAAATTCTTGAGAAGGGCTCAAAATGAATTTGAGTTAAAAGTCAAGAGGATAAGAAGTGATAACGGGACGGAGCTCAAGAACACTCAAGTGGAGGAGTTTCTTGAAGAAGAAGGGATCAAGCATGAATTTTCGGCACCCTATACTCCACAATCAAATGGGGTGGCCGAAAGAAAGAACCGCACACTTATTGAGATGTCAAGAACAATGCTTGATGAATACAAGACCTCCGACCGCTTTTGGCCCGAAGCCATCAACACGGCCGTTCATGCCACCAACTGACTCTATCTTTATCGAATCTTGAAGAAAACATCTTATGAGCTTCTCACCGGTAACAAACCCAATGTATCGTATTTTCGTTTCTTTGGGAGCAAATGCTTTGCACTTAACAAAAGGGCAAGGTCATCAAAGTTTGTCCCTAAAGCTTATGAATGCATCTTTCTTGGTTATGATTCAAATTCGTGCGCTTACCGTGTTTTCAACAAGGACTCTGGTTGTATTGAAATCACAAGTGACATGCAATTTGATGAAACTAATGGCTCTCAAGTGGAGCAAGTTGATCTTGATGTGCTAGATGATGATGAAGCTCTATGTGATGCATTGAGAAGAATGGCCATAGGTGATGTTCGACCACGTGATCCAAGTGATTATCAAGTTGATCCATCTTCAAATCAAGCTTCTCCTCCCACACAAAATGATGATCAAGATCATGATGATGGCAATGATCAGGGAGGAGTAGATGAAGAAGATGGAGATGACACAAGACCACAAGTTGCACATCCAAGAGTACATCAAAGTGTGCAACGAGATCACCACGTAGACAACATTCTTGGTGACATTGAGAAAGGGGTAACAACAAGATCACGCATTGCTACTTTTTGTGAATATTACTCTTTTGTGTCTTCTTTTGAGCCATTTAAGGTAGAAGATGCATTACTTGATCTGGATTGGGTATTTGCCATGCAAGAGGAGTTGAACAATTTTGAAAGAAATGAAGTATGGACTTTGGTAGAAAGACCAAAGCAAAATGTTGTGGGCACCAAGTGGGTGTTTCGCAATAAACAAGTTGAGCATGGTGTGGTGACAAGGAACAAGGCGAGGCTAGTGGCAAAAGGTTATTCGCAAGTTGAAGGTTTGGATTTCAATGAAACTTATGCTCCCGTAGCTAGGCTTGAATCAATTCGAATATTACTTGCCTATGCTACTCACCATGATTTCAAGCTATATCAAATGGATGTGAAAAGTGCCTTCCTCAACGGACCAATTAAGGAGGAAGTGTATGTGGAGCAACCACCCGGCTTTGAAGATGAAAAATATCCTAACCATGTATTTAAACTCAAAAAGGCGCTCTATGGGCTTAAGCAAGCTCCTAGAGCATGTTATGAATGCCTTAGAGATTTTCTAACTAATCATGGTTTTAAGATTGGAAAAGCCGACTCCACACTCTTCACAAGAAAAGTTGATGATGATATATTCGTGTGCCAAAATAATGTTGATGACATAATCTTTGGTTCTACTAACAAAGCTTTTTGTGATGAGTTTAGTTCTATCATGACCAAAAGGTTTGAGATGTCTATGATGGGTGAATTATCATTCTTCCTCGGTTTTCAAGTGAAGCAGCTCAAGGAAGGGACTTTCATAAGTGAAAAAAAGTATACTCAAGGTATTCTTAAAAAGTTTGACATGAAGAACGCCAAGCCCATCAAGACGCCCATGGCAACAAATGGGCACCTCGACCTTGACATGGGAGGGAAAGCAGTGGACCAAAAGGTATATCGCTCCATGATTGGATCTTTGCTTTACCTTTGTGCATCTAGGCCCGATATCATGCTTAGTGTGTGTATGTGTGCAAGGTTTCAAGCTGCTCCTAAAGAATGCCATTTAAGGGTTGTTAAAAGAATTATGTGATATTTGGTTCATACTCCCAACCTAGGGCTTTGGTATCCAAAGGGCTCCGCATTTAAGCTTATTGGTTATTCCGATGCCGATTATGCGGGGTGTAAGGTTGATAGGAAGAGCACGTCCGGGACATGCCAATTCTTAGGTAGGTCACTGGTATCATGGTCATCCAAGAAACAAAACTCCGTTGCTCTTTCCACAGCCGAAGCGGAGTATGTTGCAGCCAGTAGTTGTTGTGCACAACTTCTATGGATGCGATAAACTCTAAAGGACTTTGGTTACACTATAAACAAAGTTCCCCTCCTATGTGACAATGAGAGTGCCATAAAAATAGCCAATAACCCCATTGATCACAACCACACAAAGCACATAGATATTAGACACCATTTCTTGAGAGATCATACCATCAAAGGGGATATCTTGATTAGTCATGTGCGCACCAATAAACAATTGGCCGATATATTCAGCAAGCCACTAGATGAGAAAAGATTTTGTGAGCTTAGGAATGAGCTAAATATCATTGATTCTAGGAATGTGGCTTGGAAGGTTGCACATCTCTTGTGGCATAGGATAGATGTTTGCAAAAGAAAATCATTGAAAAATATTGATTATTTCTCCTTTTGAAAAATTTTTTTTGGAGTTGGTCTTTGGATCTTGTTGATTTGGATGTGACCATTGTTGGATTGGTTGTTCGTGGCTGGTCTCATTCAATGAAACACTGTTTGAAAATCTTGTCCAAAATGATCAACAAGATCTCCTATCCAAACGATAAATTCTGCACATTTTTTTGTTCTCTCTGTTTTGCTAGTAGCCGGACTAAGACGGCCCTGACGGCGTCTTAGTCTGGGTCTGTTTATTCCTGCGGGCTTCAGTCAGAAGCTGGACTAGGACGCCAACCCTAGCGTCTTAGTCCGGCATCGGGTTTTCACTTTTAACCGTTGGGGGTCTTACCCCTTCGGTCAAACCTTATCCACTCCCTATCCAACCCGCCCTCTCTCTCCCCAATGGCGACCACGGCGACCAAGAGACCTCCTCCGGTGATCTCTCCTTCCCACCCTTGAAGGGACTATTTTTTTGGGGGAAAATCTCCTAGGGGCGCGGTCAAGTCCGGGGCCCCATCAATTTGGAGCTCTCCTTTCCTCCTCTAAAGGTACCTAGGGTTTCTACCTTTGTTGTCCTTCAATCCTTAGATGCCCTAGGATTTCTTTGCAATGTAGGTGGTGTAGATGTGTCCTATGATGTCATTCATGTACTTTGCCTCATTGTATGACTAGGATCCATTGTTTGGTTGGATTTTTGACATTGCTAGGTTTCGGGTCTGTTAGGACCCGGACTAGGACGGCTTCCACCGTTTATGTCCGGGTGTTACCAGTTCAAATCCTCTTCATTGATAAAAAAACGACACACCATTTACTCCCCAATTGGTGTGATACTCTGGAAAGCAAACTATGTAGTTCATCCTGTCAGAACCCGGACTAGGCCGGCTCTGTTGGCGTCTTAGTCCGCCTCCTGAAAAATTTGCACTACACTATTTGTTTTGTTAAGTATCTTTTGATATCTCCTATCCATTGTGTCTTATCCTCTGTGTTCATACACCTCAGGAGCCATGGCTGGTGATGGAGATAAGGGCAAGGGCAAGAAGCATGCGGATATGGCCGGCTATCAATGCCGCCCTAGAGCCAAGTCCGCTCATGGAGGTAGCAGCAGCAGTGCAGCAACTAGGAATGTTCTTTCGCAGCCCATAAGTGATGATATGATTGAAGGATTACACCAAGAGGGAAAATTTTCAATCTTATGCAGCATTACAAAAACTTTTGACTCATGATCATGTAGGAGGTTGAGTGACAAAATCTAAACTAGTTGTTCTATGTTCCAACCGCTCATGACAAGGTCATAAAATGCCTAAGAGCCCCACTTACAATGAGAACGACTTAGTGATCAACTTGTGCTTGTTTACCATTACCCCTATGTGGTAGGAGTATGTGTTTGTGCACTTGATCCTTGCAGGGCTCTAATATTGAAGCAACTCCTGGTCCATCACTTCCAAGTTTTAAATTTGCTCGGGACGAGCAAAGGTTTAAGCTTGGGAAGGTGTTGGTGGCCCTTAAACCCAATATCGGCCACCAACCGGTCGGGAAATGCAAGGTAAAGACCAAAATTTCTTGAATATTTGTTTAAACTAATAAAGTTCCACGAGTTTTGGCGAAATATGTGTTTGCAGGGTCAAAAAGGCCAAAACTATGTTAAAACATGAAGAAATGCCCCGTCGGCCGAATCTGCCTTAAGCAGCAGGCCGACAGGGTCATATGAGGCTAAAATCAGGGCCCGACAGGGTCGTGATGGTTAAAATCAGAACCCAGCCGACTGGGTCATATCAGGCTAAAAACAGCCACCCGGCGGGTCAAAACAAGTCGTCATGAGGCTGATCATCTGACCTGGCCGACTTTGCAAAACACTCCACCATGAAGCTATTTTCTCCCCCCGGACAAAAAGCTATGGAATATGGCTAAGGAAAAAGGGTCTACAAAATGGCCTAACCGGGAGAAGCCACGGGGCGACCCGGAGGGGTCAGCACCTGACCTAGGCCGCCGCCCGGCCTGGCTTGCCACCCGGCCTGGCATGTCGCCCGGCCTGGGTTGGCCACCCAGGCTTGCCAGTCCATGAGGTTTACCGACCCCAAAATAGAGAATTTGGTGGGAACCGACTAAGGAACCGCCATCCAGACCAAATCTGAGCCATCCAAAGCAAGTTGGTTCGAAACCGAACAAATCCAGTGGCCGCCTGGCCTAGCATGCCGCCCGGCATGCCCGGCCGCCCGGCACACGTGGCCGCCGGATGGGGGAAATTTTGCCCACCGACTCTCCTCCACCTTCAAGTACCCGCCAAGTCTCTGCAACCAATAAATAGAGGGGGAATTCGACAGAAGTGGAGAATAGAGAAGAAATATGCATTAGTCCCATGTTTTACCCAAGTAGAAGAGTAGACGTGTAGGAGGAGTTCATAATGCTGGCTCCTTCAACTTGTGCCTCGGGGATTGAAGTTCCTGCGTGAGTTATCTCCCTCATCATCGGGGCCGGGTAACATGTAGTAGAATTCTTGCCCAAGTAATAAAGTGAGTATTTCTATCCTTTTATTCTGCGGGATCCTCGTGCATAACTTTTTATTGCTCCATAGCATTATCTTGTTATGCTTACCAATTCTAGAACTGGTATGAAAGTCTATGTTTAGATGTGGTGTTTAGACTTAGCATTCCTGGGACTTCATTCGTCCCCACGGGCTGCGTGATAGGCGGCAGGTGGTGACAGTCCTGTCCGTTCAATATTGAATTCCACCATGTTCGGGAAGTCTCAAGCAGGTTGTCTAGCGTTAACGTGCCCACTAGTACATGAGGTTAGTTACCGACCCTTACCTGTGAATCGTTATCATGCCCCGAAGCAGATATTTGGAAATATAATTCTCACTAAGTTACTTGGAGAAGGTTCATTACATTAGATTTTTGCCTGCCCCGACAACTTCTTCTCCCTATAGAATATACTTTGTTCTTCCCCCTTGATTACTAGGAATTGATAGATTAGGAGTGACACTTTACTCGTTCCCTGTGGAAATTGATACTCTGGAATACTCCCGGGTGAAAGCTACACCGTCATCTGTACGCTTGCATATTTTCCCTGTTAGGCTTAACAATCGCCAACACTCCTCACCCCTTGTGAATGCCCGAGGATCTCGAAGTGGCCCGAAGAAACGCAAACTCTTTTCAGCCAGTCTAGAGATGACTCTGCTCAATGCCACAACACGGCCAGTGAATTTCTGCTACTCCCTATTTGAGGCCGGAGGCTGCATATCCATGATTGCCTTGATTTTGACCAGGTTAGAGTTAATTCCTTCCTTTGACACCAGGTAACCCAACAACTTGCCCGAACACACCCCAAACATGCATTTCATCGGATTCAATCGCATACCGACTCGCCAAAGGTTAGCGAATGTTTCTGCCAAATCTGCCACATGGTCCCCCTCTTCAACACTTTTGACAACAATATTATCAATGTAGGCTGCCGCGTTGCGGCCCATCTGCATACCCAATGTAGCTTTAACAGTGCGAGAGAAAGTCACCCCGGCATTCTTCAACCCGAAGGGCATTCGGTTGTAACAATAAGTCCCCCCTGGTATCTGAAAGGCTGTCAGAGGCTGATCTTCGGTAGCCAACCAGACCTGATGAAATCCCGAGTAACCGTCCAGAAAACTCATCAGTGCACATCTTACCATGGCATCCACCAAATGGTCTATACGAGCGAGCGGAAAATCATCCTTCAGGCAGTGCTAGTTCATTGTTGTAAAATCAATGCACATACGCCATTGACCATTTGGTTTTTTAACCAACATAGGGTTTGCTAGCCATGTTGTTCTGTCAATAGGCCGAACGATGTTTGAATCCAGCAACTTCTGCACTTTGGCGCACAAGATGCTAGCCTTTGTGACACCCCAGGTGTCTCACCTTAATTTAACAAATATGAGGAGCAAAAATCATGGAAATTATAGCATGAAATGATAAGGGCCTACTTATTAATTTAATTCTAGGCAAATAAAAACCCTGCAACCAAAGTTATTGAAGCAATTTAAATTTCAATACAACTCATGCCAAACGAATTCATCAATAGTTTGGTAATAATAAAATAGAATATTATGAATCTATTGGGCATATTATCTGTTTAACAAGACCCATAGTTAATTAATGCTTAAGTAACTAATTAATGCATTTATTAAATTCTAAAAATACTTATAAGAAAATCACAAATAAATTTCACTAGAGTGTTCTCCACCATTTAATTAGTCAGTCCACCAAGTATCACCATTTTAGGAAATCCCTAGCTATTTTATTTTGAATTAATAAAAACTAGCTCTAACTAGGGACCTTTTCGTGAGGATCTTGAAAGATCAGGCGGCGCAGTGCAAAAATCCTCTTCTTCTCCCTCCCACTGACGCAGAGCATTGCCGACTCCACCGCCGGTGCACGACTCGGCCTACCATCACTCCCACCTCGAAACCCAGCGCGTGCAACAGTGCCACCTGCCATCCCCCTGCTCCTCCACCCTGTCCTCTCAGCCACGCACTCGCCCAGCAGCCTCCGTTTCTCCCTTTCTCCTCCTCTGCACACCACCGTGCGACCCGGCCGCCCTTCAATTCCTTCTCCCCTCGCCACTCTCACTTCCCCAACCACCCCAGCCCCCTGCGCAACCTCAAATCGCACCGCGAGCTCACAAGCGCAGCGCGCTCTCGCTCTCGCTCTCTGCTCTCTACTCTCTCCCATTTTCCCTCTCTGCCTCTGCCCCCCTGCACCCCGCCATTACCGACCCACGCTCAAGCTCGGGTCCTGCCCTCCCATTGCCACCAGAACTCAACCCACAGCACCAACCCACGCACACGCGTCCCCCCCACATCCCCATGCCATTCGCTTGGCAAATCCTCATGTGAGCTAGAGCTAATTTGAAGAAAAGCAGGAAGAGCACCTCCAGTGAGTTCCTCTGCCGCCGGCCAGAAATTCTCGAGCCACGGTGAGCCATTCTTCAATTTAGTGCACACGCAAGTTCCTTACCCATGCACGAACCAAACTAAGTCGATGTGCTTTTGTTTCTTGGCTTGAGTTCTGTGGGACATATGTACCCGGGATACTTAGCCACTCAGCTAATTGGCCGAGTTGGCCGGGGTCTCGGATATGGTGTATTCGGACCAGAAGATATTTATTGAGGTACTTGTTTGAGTAAGCGGCAAGTTAGGTTAGCAGATATGTTGGATAGATAGAATCTGTTGTAACCGACTAAAAGATTACCATGTAAATCCCTACCCTTCAGATATATAAGGAGGGCATGGGGCCTTCAGAAAAGGACAGACCCGTATTGGAACCCTAATTCTAGTGCGAACCCTAGCAACACAAAAACACCAAACACGACATAGGGTTATTATCCTCCGGGAGGCCCAAACCTGTATAACCCGTGTGTCCTATGTCCATCGATCTTTCATACTCATACGCACACCTAGATCTACTATCGAGAATATCTCTCGATAGTTGGCGCGCCAGGAAGGGGCAGCGTTAAGTGTAGCTTCATCGAAATCGATGGCTTTCGTCGACATCAAGTTTCGCCCAGGAGACAAGATCTGCTTTGGCACCGTCAGCCTCGTCGCCGATCAGCACGGGAACCTCGTCAAGCATGAATGCGTGGCCCACTCGGACGCTGCCACGACCGATCAGAGCAATCCAGCCAGCCGATTCCCGCTTGGCCTCGACAATGTGGTGACAGCTTTCCAGGCGGAAACCCTCTTGGGCGGAAACTCAACATTGTCCGCAACGCCCCGATTGACAACCTTGGTCGATTCGGGTTACACTACGGTTCATCTCACGGCTCATCACATGGATTAGCCGAGTGATTCAGAGAGTTGTTCCTCGGATTTCCACGAGGTATTCATGGTGGCACCTGCTGCCCAGGGGCAAGCAGACGACAAAACATCGGCGAATGCTGCCGCACGCCGTACCACGCCGCGCGTAGACGGGCATGAAACCGACCTTGAAGACGGTGATCCAGATGCCACCACTCCTATGCTTTGAAGAGCGGATGCTTAGCAGAGACCACGAGTCGTGCAAAACCTAGACATGGGATACCTGACCTTAAAGCTTGATGGTGAAGACGTCTTCAAGACCCCACAGCATAACATCACGGCCACGACAACCCTCTTGCAAACAATAGAGCCCCTGCTACAGGTATCCCAAGAGTTGACACCTCAGGTTAACCAATTGAAAGCGCACATCAGGGCCGCGGCTGTACTGGAGATGCATGCGGCACGATCAATGCCGAGTAAATCAGTTTCTGGGGACGCCAGTTCGGTACCCAGGGAGGATAGAAGAGACCGATAGTGCTCCAACCGGGAGGCAACCCCGCCTAACGTCCCTAGGCGCAGGCCCATTATAGAGTACCACGATCGCCATCCAAGCACCGACCTGTGCAACGGCATCCCACCATGTGATGCGCGGGTCCGACTAGACAACAGATACCAGGAGCCCGACAATGCGGCCCACCGAGAGTACGAAGATGAACGGCGCCGACGTGGTTATGTTGACTACGAGTGTGACAACAGGCGGCAGCCACATAGAGATGATCATTACCATGATCGACGGGACGAGGGCCGCCGTGATGATTGATCTCGCAGAGAAGCCGGCCGCGAACGAGAACGGACTCCGGCCGCCGACGATTATGACGAGAAGGCTGGCATCCGAGCCTTCACTCAGGATCTTCGAACCGTTAGCTGGTCGGTCAGCTTCAAGCCAGTCGGCATTGAGAAGTATGACGGTAAAACGGATCCACACGACTGGCTTCACATCTATTCGACAGCCATACGAGCCCTCGGCGGTGATAGCTTTGTCATGGCCAACTACTTGCATGTTTGCTTAGCCCCAGCAGCAAGAACCTGGCTCACTAATCTGCATAACAACTCTATCACCTCTTGGGCAGATCTCTGTCGGCAGTTCATGGCCAATTTTCAAGCCACCTTCGACAGGCCAGGGAATCACTGGGAACTCAGCCGGATCAAGCAGCGGGACCGGGAGCCACTTCGAGAATACATCCAACGCTTCTGCCGAGTGAAGAATATCATCCCTAACATCTCGGATGCTCAAGTCGTTGCCGCCTTCCAGGGAGGACTCCGCGACGACGACCTAATAAAGAAGATTGGGAGGTTGGATGTTGCCGGCGGACTATCAGCCAAAGAATTATTCACTCTGGCCTACAAATATGCTGTTGGCAATTCGGCTCTATTCCAAGTTTGCCCGTACAAGGAGCCGACCCCAAGGAACCAGTCGGGTCCATCCGATTACAGCAAAGACGGTGATAGGAAGCGCAAGCAAGACCGAACGGTGGCCAACACCGAGCGCCTGACCAGGAGGAAACCAGTCACTCAGGATGACTTTGACAAGATGCTCGATGGCTCTTGCCTCCTACATGATGGAGCTCACAAAGCCAGGGAATGCTTCAAGCTGAAAAAATTTGCCCATCACGCCTTGAAGGTCTGTAAAGAACGCCCCTGGATCCCCAAGGGTGGCAGAAAGGACTCGGACAAGGATAACCAATACGAGGATAAGGAGGACTTCTAGGACCCCGAACCCGAGGTCAATTACATCTGTGGCTGGTCTACAGCTTACTCGAAGCACCAGCAGAAAATCCTCTACAAAGAGGTCCACTCAGTTTCACCAATGGTACCTTAGTATCTATGATGGTTAGAGGTTCCAATTACTTTTGATCGGTCCAACCATCCGGATCACATCCCCAGGCCCGGGAAATATCCCTTAGTGCTAACGCTGACTGTTAACCGAGTCCGGCTAAATCGGGTACTGGTAGATGCTGGTAGCAGTTTGGACATCCTTTTTGTGAAAACCTTCAAGGAGCTTGGCATACCCTTGACCGACCTCAAGCCAAGTCAATCGCCATTTCATGGTGTGATCCCGGGCATGCAAACAGTCCCTTTGGGACAAATCACTTTGCATGTGACTTTCGGCACTCGGGAGAACTACAGGACGGAGCACATTACCTTCGAGGTCGCCGACCTCGATTCTACGTATCATGCCATTATAGGGCGGCCAGCCATCGCTAAATTTATGGTGGTACCTCATTATCCTTATATGATGATGAAGCTGCCAGGACCAAACGGAGTCATCTCAATCCACTCGCATATGCGGACCTCATACGACTGTGACAACGGAAGTTGTGAGTTGACTGAGAAGATAGTAGCAGCATCGGAGCTGGCCAAGCTGACGGAAGTGTTCGCAACGGTGGAGGAGGCCATGCTTGACCATGCTCCAAGGAAAGCACTAAAGACTATGGTACAAGCGGATGCCATGGAGTCCAAGTAGATTAGCCTACATGACAATGATGTATCCAAGACCACCAATATTGGGGTCAATTTAGGTGATAAATAGGAAAGCGCGCTCATCCTTTTTCTTAGAAATAATAAAGATATACTTGCATGGAAACCTTCTGACATGCCCGGTGTTCCAAGGGAAAAGGCTGAGCACAAACTTCACGTCCGCGAAAACGCTAGGCCGGTAAGGCAACGGCTTAGACGATTCTCGCAAGATTTCAAGGATGCGATTAGGAAAGAAATCGGTCGACTGCTGGTAGCCGGTTTTATTAAAGAACTTTTCCACCCTGACTGGATGGCCAACCCAGTTCTTGTACAGAAGAAGAATAAGGAGTGACGGATGTGCGTGGATTACACCGGCCTTAACCAAGCTTGTCCGAAAGATCCATTCACTCTCCCACGTATTGATCAAGTGGTCAATTCGACGGTTGGATGCGCTCTATTGTGCTTCTTAGATGCCTATTCAGGGTACCATCAGATTCCCTTAAACCAATCAGACCAGCTCAAAACCTCGTTCATCATGCCGTTCGGAGCCTTCTATTATACAACAATGCCCTTTGGCCCAAAAAACGCTGGTGCCACCTACCAGCGGACTATGCAGCGATGTTTGGACAGCCAGATAGGCAGGAATGTTGAGGCTTATGTCAATGACTTGGTAGTCAAGACACTGCTTTCCACTGACTTGATATCCGACCTGGATGAAAGATTCAGCAACCTTCGGAAATACAACATGAAGCTAAATCCGGAAAATCCGTATTTGGGGTCCCATCTAGAAAATTACTCAGTTTTCTGGTATCACACAGAGGGATTGAAGCTAATCTAGAAAAGGTAAATGCCAACAAGGCATAGAAAGCCTTGGATGATTTTAAGGCTTACATTAGTGGTCGTTTAGTCTTAACTCCCCCAGAGCCAAAGGAACCTTTACAGCTGTACATTTCCGTAACCAAACACGTTGTCAGTACTGTGCTGGTGGTGGAACGGGCGGAAGATGGCAAGGCTCAAAAGGTGCAACGACCAGTATATCTCGTCAGTGCGGTCTTATCGAAATCCAAGGTATGATACTTCCAGCTCTAGAAATTAATTTATGCATTACTGATGACATCTAGGAAGTTGAAGCATTACTTTGAGGATCATCCAATTGAGGTCCACACGTCATTCGGCCTAGGTGAATTGCTGCACAATAGAGAGGTCACTGGGAAAATCGCCAAATGGGCCGTCGAGCTCGAATCATATGATATCACCTTTATGTCACGTGACTCGATCAAAGGTCATGCTTTGTCGGACTTCATCGCTGAGTGGACAGAATGCGAGTTACCTCCCGACTCACAAGAATTATGCTATTGGAAGATGGCGTTTGACGGCTCCTTACAACTGGAAGGCGCCAGAGCAGGAGTCATACTGGTATCTCCTGACGGAGCCAAGTTGTGGTATGTTCTTCAAATGCACTTCCATGCCTCTAACAACACCGCAGAGTATGAGGCGCTGCTACACGGACTTCGAACAGTTATCTCACTCGGCGCCCAAAGAATAAGTGTCTCTGGTGACTCGGCGCTAGTTATAAATCAAGTAACGAAGGAGTGGTGTTGTTCCCACGAAAGCATGACAGCCTACTGCACCAAAGTTCAGAATCTCGAAGACAAGTTTGATGGCATTGAGTATAAACACGTTTTGTGCAAGTATAACGAAGAGGCGGACGAGCTGGCCAAACTTGGGTCTAGCAGATCTAAAATACCTGACGGAGTATTCCTTGATGATCTGCATATGCCATCTGTACTAACCCAGCAAACTATGGAGCAGTCGGCACTAAAGGCGGGGGTAGCACCGCATGTAGCTATCATTGAGGTAGATTGGCGCACTCCCTTCATTGAGTATCTAGATCATGATACACTACCGACCGACAAAGACGAAGCCCTCCGAATTATTCGCAAGTCGCGTTCATATCATATAGTTGACCATCACCTGTACAAGCAAAGCCCACATGGAGTACTGATGAAATGCTTGTCTCAAGATGTAGGCATAGCTATATTAGGAAACATCCACGCTGGCATTTGTGGGAATCACGTAGGCGCATCCACAATCATGGCCAAAGAAATGAGGCAAGGGTTTTATTGGCCGACCGCCGGTGCTGATGCCAAGGAAATTGTCCGAAAGTGTGAAGTTTGTCAGTTCTTCGCCCGCCAGATGCACGTACCTGCTACAGAGCTCCAAAATATACCAATAACTTGGCTGTTTTTAGTATGGGGTTTAAACATTGTCAGACCTTTTATGAAAGCTCAAGGGGGTTTTACTCACCTTTTCATAGCAGTGGATAAGTTCTCTAAATGGATCGAAGCAAAGCCAGTCCGTAAGATTTCGGCAAAGAAGGCCATCGAGTTTATGACCGAAATAGTCACTCGGTTCGATGCCCCACACAAGATAATCACTGACAACGGTACTCCATTCACAGCAGAGGAGTTTAAAGAGTTTGTAGGCTAAGTCGGCTTTACGATTGGTTATGCCTCAGCCGCCCATCCATAGAGCAATGGCCAGGTTGAGAGGGCAAACGGCCTCCTGCTTTCTGGAATTAAGCCTTGTATATTTGATCAACTGGAAAAGTACGCTCGATGATGGGTTCGAGAATTACCATCTGTGTTGTGGGGACTTAGAACCAACATAAGTCGTGCCACCAGGCACTCCCCTTTTTCTCTGGTTTGTGGCTCAGAAGCCATGTTACCAACCAAGATTCTTTTTGTCTCCCCCCGTGTGGCAGCGTATGAAGAAAAAACCTCCAACGACCATAGGTGTGATGACTTGTTGTTGTTAGAGGAGCAGCGAGATGCCACTGTAATTCGGTCGGCAATGTACCAGGAAAGTTTGCGACGTTATCACGATAAAAATGTTCGAACACTGGGTTTTTTCGTCGGTGACCTAGTTTTATTATAAAGGAAATCACTCGGCCAGGCGCCTATCGATTGATGAATGAGGATGGATTGGACCTTCAAAGTTCTTGGAATGTTTCACAGCTACGTCATTTTTATACATAGTAATTATAGTTTATTGTACTTCTATTATTAAATATATATACATAGTAGTCATGATATTTGATTTTGCAATTGATGATTTCGGTGAATAATTATTGTTATTGTTTACATCATGACTCAAGTTCTGATACTTGGTATCACCCTAACTCGTGCATGTCGACCAAGCGGGTTACTTAGTCCCCAGGGTTCTTGCCGTCTATTAGGGACCAAGGCAATTCTCCTAATTCGCATATGCTTGACCGAGTGAGTTCTTAGTCTTCATGGTTCATATCGGTTATGACATCCCATGTCACAAAATGAAATTAACTAAACCTAACATCAAGTAAGGGCTAAGCAAAAGTATAATTAATCCATGTGCCAAAGAATAAAAAAAGAGGAAAACAATTTGATTAAATTCCAGAATAATCAAATATGGGTCATTCACAAACATTACCAAAACCCATGGACATACCCCAATATTTTTGCATATTCTGAATGGCCACCACAAATGAGAATTTTGAGAATTTTACCAGAATTTTTGGTAACCAATTGCTACCCTTAAAATTCCACCAAAGCCAGAAAAGTGTATTTTAGGTTTGGAATTTTCATAATTTATGAAAGCAAATTTTGCTGGTGCACCGAAAAGAAAAGATGGAGAAAACGTTCTCCTGAGCCCACACAAAAATTGGTGTCCAATTTGAAGCATGGGAACGTGGTGAAATGTAGCAAACCCGAGTCGGGGTCTAGAGTCAAACCGGGTTGAGCCCTTCTCTCTCCCCGGCCAATCCCAACCCGACACCGGGTTGTACCCGGGTCCTGTCGCCACCGCCGATCACTGGCGCCCCACGCCGGCCACTGCTCCGCCACCTTTTCCCCCTGTGCCACCGGCCGCATTGAAGCCTCCTCGCCGGTGAACCAACCTCAAGCCGACAGCTCGCCGTCCTCTCTCTCTCTCCCTCTCTCGGCTCTCTCTCCGCCGGCCAAATCAAAAGGGCAACCGCAGCTCACCGAGCCCCAATTCTTGCACTCTCTGCTCACATGCGTTGCACACCTCCCAGGGAACTCCTCTGCCGTGCAAAAGTGCCGCTGTCCCCTCTTCTTTCTCCCTCCCCGGTGAAACCCGAGCGCCGCTCTGTTTTTCCCCGCCATGGCCGCCGCCACGCCAACCACCGCCTAGGCAACTTCTCCATTCCCCCTTTCTTCGCAAATCAATGCGCAAGGACCACACCCCACTCCCTTCTGATTCCCTCACTCCTCTGTGCAGTGCTCTCGCCGGAATTCGCGAAGCCGGAGTCACCGCCGTCGGCAACCTCCAGACCCTCTTCCCTCCGACCCCCTCCTCGAGATCCCCTCGGCATGGAGCTCATTCGAGTAGCACGCGAGCCCCGGCCGTGCCGCCGATCGGTCGCTGGGCCAAGCTCGCCATCGATCGGTCGCCTGGGAGGAATTTAAACTCGGTGGCATTCTTGTAAATAACAGTGAACTTTGATTAAACTTTAAAATTCAATAACTCGAGAAAAAAAAGTCCAAAAATGATGAAACCAAGTTTGATCGACTCCTAAAATCCTCCTCTACCAGAAAAACAAGTTCAAGTCCAAAGTTGCTCAGTGGTCATGTCATGGCATCCTTAAACTTTCTGCAAAAGCATATTTCCATTTTATTGCATATTTTCAATATTATTGCATAATCCTCGTTTTCAGTAATTGAATTTATATAAAATATTGGCTAGGGATTTATTCATGAAATTTGGCATTTCTGTTCCTTATGCACTTGTACACTAATTTAAAATCCGATGAAAATTTTGAACCTACCTAAGTATAAATTCTCTGCCGAAATTGATCATTTGTTAATTAACTAGGAATTTCCTCATATAGATGTTACTTCATGTGCATAGTTAATGAGAATAGGAATAAATTAGTTTCTGGAAAATTCTTGGAGAATCATTCATCTTCCCATTGTAGTAGAAATTCTCATGTGCATTTATACTCTTGGTTCTTAATTAACTACATGAGCTAGAACTAGTTATGCAATTAAAGTGCTATTTTTATGTATAGTGTTAGTTTGCATATGATCACTTTAGCTAAGTGGCTCAAAATGAACTTTCTGAAATTTGACCCTAAGTACTACATTGTCATATCATCATCAGCATGTGATATCATATGATCAACATCTAGGCCATGCTCATGTTAGAGTAGACATACACTAAGAATGTGATAATTAAAAGTTGCATTCTAGTAATTAGAAGTTTGTCCCCTTCAAATTCAGTGGTTATCATGTCATACTTAAGTATGCAACCATATTCATGAATGAGTGATTAGTTCATTAATTTATTTGCTGAGGAAGTACCATGAATCTTCATGCCATGCATTCCATCTTGAATTAAGAAAAACTCCATGAAACCTTGTGTATTCCTTAGAATTGATGCATGTCCATTCCATATAGGAATCGAGAACGAGGAGATCCCACTGGTCCAGCATGGAGCTGAAGTGAACTTTGGTGAAGACGCTAACTACGATCACAACCAAGGCAAGCCCCGGTGCATAACCCATTAAACTTTCGAGTCCTTTTACTTTATCACAAGTTAGGAATATTGTATTGTGCATCAAGTGTAGGACTTGGATGAAACACACTTGCATACTCCAGCAATGACCTATGATTAGTAGGTTAGTAAGCTTTTTTTTCCATTAGTAATGCTATGCTTAAACTAGTGGAGTCAACGGTAGGTCCTAGATTCAACTATGGTTCACTTGGTTAATGAACTTGATAAAAATGGAGCACCTATCATTGCAACTCCGCGGACAAGTATTGAACAGTACCAAGTACATACCTTTAATATGGGAATTGGTAAACCTAGTAGCTTGGGCGCCGTATTGTTGGACGGCCATACTCATCGATTCAGAGGTGATGTGAACAACACGGTGGTTGCACGGGTTTGAGGACCGCTGGAGAGTGCATGGGTTAAGCCTTGGATACGAAGTACTGTATCGCGGGGGGAACATGTACTCGGGATCGATGGCCCCGGGTCGACTTTATAGCAATCTTGTGAACGGTGGCCATACGTGTTCTTAAATGATGTGTATGTCGTGTATTTGGGTTTCCCTGCAGGATGTAAATCAATTCGAATTGCTGTTCCTCGCGGTTATGAGTATCTCTTGTTCTAGCAGCGGCAATGATATGTTAAGTAGTAATGTTGTGGTTATGTTTCTGAAATTTATTTATGCTATGGATACACAATGCTATGACGTATTGCTTTTTAGCTATATTCATGTCTTAGCAGCTAGCTAGACTCACCGTAGCTGTGTTCTACGATAAGCAAGGTAAAATCTTGTTTAAGGAAATTGATAGTGCAGCATAGAACTAATAGGAGCTTTTTATGCAACTATAAAAAAAAAACCCGGTCAGCCCCCTGCATACTAGGAGTTGGTTTTAGTAAACCGGTTGACGGGTAAGACTTACGGAGTATGTTAGATACTCAGGCTTTGCGTTGATGTTGTTTTTCAGGTTTTCCTCAAGCGACCTACTGTGATTGTTGTAATAAGGTTGTGTGGGAAGGTGAGGAGCCTCAGAACTGGACCATTGAATGGGTCCCTAGCTCCCCTAACTGTGATGAGTGAGCCATCGCCATAGGGCTGGCATGGTTCACGTAGGGCTTGACGTCGTGTTTTGTCGTTGTATCGCTTCCGATAAATTATGTAGTATGTACTAAGGACATATGTATTGTATCAGATCTGAACTTAATTATATTCTATCTCTGGACTTGTAATATTATGCACCTAAGTGATGCAATGTTGTAAATGATGAATGTTCATGTGTGAATGTTGTGTATGCTTACTTCGTTAACCATCTCCCGAGGCGATCCTGTATGACATACTCTACTTTTCGGAGTAGGGTTGTCACAGCTGGTATCAGAGCCGTCTTGGGATAAGTTACACACAAATGAGCATTTTAAAATGTAAACAAGCCATTTTTACGCCTTACGGTGAGGTACGAACTAGTAGTGCCCATATAAGAGTCTTGTAGGTGGCAAAGCTAACCATGGGTTATGTTTGTTTAAATTATTTGCAACTATGGATTCTTCCACGAAGGTATGTCTTTGTGCGTAGATCGGTTGCGCTGTAAATACTGAACGCCTTCCGGGTGGGCAAAGACCTGGGCTTTGATTGATGCGTGGACCGAATGCGCTTAAACGTCGGCTGCCTTCCGGGTGGGCGAATACCTGGGCATAAACTGTCATTGTTATTTTGGCTTGTTCTTTTTGAATTTGATGTATTGTTTCTGAGATGGATCTCTTGCAGGCACACTAACCACGTGTAGTTCGCTTAGAAACATGTGAGAGGTGTGTGTGCCACCGAGAAGATCGAGTTATACCATCGGTCAAGTTTTCTTTTTGTGAGGATGTAGGGAACCGTCATATTGAGCATTGGCTTCCATGCACACCATATGCATTCAACTGTACCCAAAATCTGTACAAATGTCATTGATACTATGAACATGTAAAATGATCAAGTTTTGGACGAAATTGAACACCTTTGGCACCTAAACCAGAAATTTGAACCTAACCGGTAAGTGTCCAACCTTAAAAGGAAAGTCAGACTCACTAAAACAAGCATAACTTCCTCAATGTTAATTCAATGAAGGCAAATAAGTACTCGTTGGAAACATGAGGTTTTTATCTACAAGTTTGGTTTAGGATGTTTGTCTTAGAAAAATCGGGAACTAGGTCGAATTTTGCAAAAACAGTAGCCTTTTTCTGGAAATCAGAAACTGCCTCATTTCTGTCCCCTGTCTTTGGATGATCATAACTCCCAGAGACTTTATTGGATGGAAATGTGTGAGTATGCGTTGGAAAGATGATGAAATTCTCCACAACAGTTGTAAAACACAAAAATTTTAATTTTGTTCAGAAACTAAGCATTTTTGCCCGTTTCTGCGGTTCACTCTGTCGACCGCAGAAATTCGTCGTTACCGGTCGTTGAACGGATCGGGAACCTCGTGTCTTTCTTTTACCAATCATTCCTTATGCTATTTTAAGCATGTGTGCTTAGTGGAATATTAAGTTTTGACTCACCCTTGCAAAAATTTATTCCGGCAGATGGATGTTGGCAAGCCCGTGAAGGACCCCGAGTACCTTGCTGCCCGCATTCTCGAGTTGGAACGAGAGCGCGAGGCCCTGCAGTCCACACTTGTTGCCCGTGATGCCTAGCTTGCGAAGCGTGACGCTATGATTTCATACCTTGAGGTCAAGCTGCACACTAGTGAGTTGGAGCGGGTCGATCTTTTTGAGCAAGTCCATGATGCGCAGCTCATCATTGAGGGCGATGCAAGCGATCAGTTGCAGGAGCAACTGAACCAACGCAACTCCCTGCTCACCGCTGCCCAAGAGGAGATTTACTCTCTTCATGGTCAGGTTACTGCTCTCTTGGAGGAGTGAAGCGAGCTGCAGGCCCAAAGCGAAGAAGCTCAAGATGAGCGTGATGTCATGGAAGGGAACCTCAACGACGCTCACGCGATCATCGCACAGCAAGAGCAGCTCATTGGACAGCTCCAAGCGGCTAATGGTCAGCTGAACGCCATCCTTAACGATGAGCCACCCATTCCACTCGCGGTGATTCCCTCCGATGATGCTGATCTGAGTGAGAATGGCGATTCCGGTACTGACTTTGAAGCACCCACGGGACCAGCTGCTATGGACGTGGAGTCCGATGGTGACAGCCACGCCGGGTGACCGAGTAGCCTTATGTACATAGGGTGAAATCTCGTGAGACATCGTAGTCGTGTGTACATGGGTGGTAATGCTAAGCTAAGTTGTAACCTAAACACTCCGAGATCGTATGGTGTAGTGTTCCGAGTGATGTAACCAAAGACTTGCTATGTACCAAAAAGTTGCATCACATGTACCTATGGTTTTATCATGAATATGTTGCTTATGGTGTTGGAAATTATGGAATTTAAGTTATCTCTTATGTCCGCACCGTTTACTTGTCAAGCATTTCATTTATGAGCAATCTAAAATTTTATTTCATCACCATATCGTAGCCTTGTTATCATATTGTCTCATGTGATGATTGGGCTAACATATTTGTTCGTATGTCAGATGGTGCAAACTCACCGTGGAGGAGAGAATGTCGGTGACACTCCTGGCACCTCGAACGTTGGCGGAAATGGGCCGCTGCCCAACGCGCCACCTCTGACGGCTATGGAGCAGCTCATCCACAATCAGAACGAGATGTTCCGCATGTTCATGGAGAACATGAGCCGTCAGGAAGATCACGGACCACCACCACAGCAGCAACGGGAATCCTCTTACGCCGACTTCTGGGAGACTCACCCGCCCACCTTCGGAGAAGCCGGTGATCCTCTAGAAGCGGACAACTTCATTCGCACTTTGGAGTCGAAGTTCGCCCTCCTCCACTGCACCGAGCAGCAGAAGCCCCTCTTCGCCGCGCAGCAGCTCTGTGGCTCCGCAAGTGCTTGGTGGGCCAGCTTCACCGCCGCTCTTGCCGCGGGGTACCAAGTCACTTGGGCGGAGTTCTGCACCGCTTTCCGTGCACACCACATACCCGCGGGACTCATGAAGCGCAAGTTGCAGGAGTTTCTCAACTTGAAGCATGGCTCCGAAACCGTGCAAGAGTATGCACGGAAGTTCAACTACCTAGCCCAGTACGCGTCGTATCACGCTGATACGGATGAGAAGAAGAAAGACTGCTTTCGTTCGGGACTTACCCTGAAGCTGCAAGACCGATTGGCACAAGTCACCGTCGGCACATTCAATGACCTGATGAGTGCCACTATTGTGCAAGAAGATGCCATCCGTGCCACCAAGAGGACAAGAAGAGGAGACGCGCTATGGGAAGTTCATCCGGCTCTGCACCGCCCAAATACAAGCTAGCAATCACCTCCCCGACCGGAAAGAAATTCCGGGCTGCGGTACCGTCGGGAGGAGGACCTCGCCCGTCGTTCTCGCAGCAGCACTCTCGATTCCATGGTGGGAACCAGCAGCAATCCTCTGGCTCTCGCCCACCGCAGCAGAACAACCAAGTGGTGAAGACCAACTCCTCACAGCCGTGCTACAATTGTGGCCGCACCGGTCACTTTGCTAAGGAGTGTCGGTTTCCGAAGCGCAACCCAAACAACAACAACAACTCCAATACTTCTAGGAAAAACAACAACAACCACAACAACAACAACAATAATAATGGCAGCAATGGGAGTCGTCCTCAGTCGTCTACCCCCCCACACAAGAATGGCCGAGTCAACTATACCACGGTCGAAGAGACCCAAGCTGGAGAACCCGTTCTCGCGGGTACGTTCTCGATCAACCAACATGCTGCCATGGTTCTTTTTGATTCAGGACCAACGCATGATTTCATTAGTCAAGCATGTGTAAATCATCTGAAAATTACCCACACCACTATGGGAACCCCGTACGTTATTACGTCTCCTGGTGGAAAAATAAGGGCTCATCATGAGTTAAGGAAAATGCCACTTAAGCTAGCCAACAACATATACCCCACTTCCATAATCATCTTAGATGGCCAAAGCATCGACATAATTCTCGGCATGAAATGGATGACTAGTCACAAAGCTGTATTGCACCTTGAGGACCGAGACATCCATTTGAACTCACCCTTACACCACCCTTCTATTCTCCGATTGCCGTCTCCCAAGTCGTCCACTTCTCAAGTATGTCATGTGGAAGGAAAGGAGCTATCAAATATTCTAGTGGTTTGTGATTTTCCCGATGTCTTTCCAGATGACTTGTCGGGCATGCCTCCGGACAGGTATGTTGAGTTTAAGATTGAACTCATACCCGGTACGGTGCCCATCACTTGTAGGCCGTACAAAATGGCTCCTAATGAATTAGCAGAGTTGAAAGACCAGTTACAAGAGCTTATGGACAAGGGCTATTTCCAACCAAGTTCATCTCCCTGGGGTTGTCCCGCTCTCTTTGTGAAGAAGAAAGACAAAACCCTATGCCTATGTGTCGACTATAGACCGTTAAACGCGGTAACCATCAAGAACAAGTACCCTCTACCTCGAATCGATATCCTCTTTGATCAGCTAGTAGGTGCAAAAGTCTTCTCCAAGATTGATCTCCGATCCGGATATCATCAAATCAAAATCCGAGCCGAAGATATTCCAAAAACTGCCTTCTCCACTTGATACGGTCTCTTCGAATACCTTGTCATGTCTTTCGGTCTCACCAATGCTCCAGCCCACTTCATGTATTTGATGAACTCCGTGTTCATGCCCGAGTTGGATAAGTTTGTAGTGGTATTCATCGATGATATCCTGATCTACTCCAAGTCCGAAGAAGAGCACACCGAACATCTCCGCATCATTCTACAACGACTCCGAGATCATCAACTCTACGCCAAATTTAGCAAATATGAATTTTGGCTAAAGCAAGTTCCGTTCTTAGGTCACGTCATATCAGCGGAAGGAGTGGCCGTGGACCCTAGCAAAGTTGAGGATGTGCTGAATTGGAAGGCTCCAAAATCGGTCAGACAAATTCGTAGTTTCCTTGGTCTTGCCGGTTATTATCGGAAATTCATTCCCAACTTCTCCAGTATTGCCAAGCCTATGACTAAGCTGCTGGAAAAGGATTCTAAGTTCAAGTGGAGTAGTGCATGTGTAGAAGCTTTTCAGTCGCTCAAGAAGCATCTGACAATCGCTCCGGTTTTAGCTCAACCCGACATCACCAAACCATTTGATGTTTATTGCGATGCCTCCGGCACCGGATTGGGTTGTGTGCTTATGCAAGAAGGTCGTGTCATTGCCTATGCCTCACGACAACTCTGGAAGCACAAGCAAAATTATCCCACCCATGACTTAGAATTGGCCTCCGTTGTTCTAGCCTTGAAAACTTGGCGTCACTACTTGCTCGGTAACCTTGTTAACCTCTACACCGACCATAAAAGTCTCAAATACATCTTCACTCAACAAGAACTGAATATGCGGCAACGTAGATGGTTAGAACTGATCAAAGATTATGTGTTGGAAATTCATTATCACCCCGGGAAAGCCAACGTGGTTGCCGACGCCTTGAGTCGAAGGGACCAATGCAATCACGCGATTGTTTGCTCTATGGAAGCTCACCCGATTTCAGATCCGAGCGAACCAAGTCTTTGTGTCGTCCCACATGGATCCTTGTATAATTTAGCCCTCATTCCTACCCTTCGGGAAGAAATCATGGAAGCCCAGAAGCAGGACAAAGGAATGGAGTATATCCGCCAGAAAATCGGGAAGGAAGAAGCTACATGTTTCTGACAAGACGAAGATAGAGTACTTTAGTTCAAGAATCGCCTTGTTGTTCCAAAGAATGAGGAACTAAGAAAGAAGATTTTGGATGAGGCTCACTTGTCCAAATACTCCATACACCCCGGCAGCAACAAAATGTATTTCGGGTTAAGGGAAAAGTTTTGGTGGACGCGTATGAAACGAGAGCTGGCTCGTTATGTCTCCGAATGCGACACTTGCCAACGTGTGAAGGCTGATCACTTGAGAACAGCCGGTCTTTTGCACCCATTAAAAATCCCCGCTTGGAAATGGGAGGACATTGCTATGGATTTCATCATTGGATTACCCCTCATAGCCAAGAAACACGATTCAATATGGGTGATTGTGGATAGGTTGACCAAATCTGCTCATTTTATCCCCGTCCATACAACCTACTCTACTAAGCAATACGCCGAGCTCTACATTGTCCGAATTCTATGCTCGCACGGTGTGCCCAAGACGATCATCTCCGATTGTGGCCCCCAATTTATTGCTCGTTTTTGGGAGCAATTGCACGCTTGTGTTGGCACCACTCTCATCCGCAAACCGATGGACAAACCAAGAGGCTAAACCAATATCTGGAGGATTTATTAAGAGCTTGCGTTCTAGGCAATCGTGGAAATTGGGAATCTTGTCATCCATTCGCTGAATTCTCCTACAACAACAGCTATCAAGAAAGTATGGGAATGTCGCCATTTGAAGCCTTGTACGGTCACTCGTGTCGAACCCCACTGAATTGGTAAGAGTCGTGAGAAAGAATTACTTTTGGTCCCGATCTGGTCACACAAGCCAAAGAGAAGGTGCGGCACATCCAAGCTAACATGAAGGCCGCACAATCCCGCCAAATAAGTTACTCTAATAAAAGGAGACGTCCATTGGAGTTCAAAAAGGGATATTTTGTCTATCTTCTGGTTTCTCCCAACAAAGGTGTATCTCGTTTTGGAATCAAAGGGAAATTAGCACCCCGCTATATCGGACCTTTTTCCGATCATGGAAAAGCCTAGCACCGTTGCTTATCGGTTGCAACTACCAGAAAGTCTTGAGCAGGTACACAATGTCTTCCATGTCTCCCAACTCAAGAGATGTTTGAAGCCGCCGATCGATGTGGTTATCTCCGACACCGAGCAATTGGAGGAAGATCTCTCCTACCCCGAATACCCCGTCCGCATCCTCGATCAAAAAGACCGGGTAACTCGCAGCCGGACTATCACCTTCTACAAGGTGCAATGGAGTAACCATACTGAAGATGAAGCTACATGGGAACAAGAAGAATTTCTAAGGACCAACTTTCCAGAGTTCTTGGCCTCACAAAACCGGTAAACATCCGCACCCCACCCTCTTGTTTGATTCTTTTGCAAATCTCGGGACAAGATTTCCTTAAGGGGGGTGTGCTATGACATCCCATGTCACAAAATGAAATTAACTAAACCTAACATCAAGTAAGGGCTAAGCAAAAGTATAATTAATCCATGTGCCAAAGAATAAAAAAAGAGGAAAACTATTTGATTAAATTCCAGAATAATCAAATATGGGTCATTCACAAACATTACCAAAACCCATGAACATACCCCAATATTTTTTCATATTATGAATGGCCACCACAAAATAGAATTTTGAGAATTTTACCAGAATTTTTGGTAACCAATTGCTACCCTTAAAATTCCTCGAAAGCCAGAAAAGTGTATTTCGGGTTTGGAATTTTCATAATTTATCAAAGCAAATTTTGCTGGTGCACCCGAAAGCAAAGTTGGAGCACACGTTTTCTTGAGCCTATACAAAAATTGGTGTCCAATTTGGAGCAAGGGAACGTGGTTAAAGGGAGCAAACCCGAGTCAGGGTCTAGAGTCAAACCGGGTCGAGCCCTTCCCTCTCCCCGGCCAATCCCAACCCGACACCGGGTTGTACCCGGGTCCTGTCGCCACCGCCGATGACTGGCGCCCCACGCCGGCCACTGCTCCGCCACCTTTTCCCCATGTGCCACCGGCCGCATTGAAGCCTCCTCGCCGGCGAACCACCCTCAAGCCGACAGCTCGCCGTCCTCTCTCTCTCTCCCTCTCTCGGCTCTCTCTCCGCCGGCCAAATCAAAAGGGCAACCGCAGCTCACCGAGCCCCATTTCTTGCACTCTCTGCTCGCACGCGTTGCGCACCTCCCAGGGAACTCCTCCGCCGCGCAAAAGTGCTGCTGTCACCTCTTCTTTCTCCCTCCCCGGTGAAACCCGAGCGCCGCTCTATTTTTCCCCGCCATGGCCGCCGCCGCGCCAACCACCGCCTAGGCAACTTCTCCATTCCCCCTTTCTTCGCAAATCGATGTGCAAGGACCACACCCCACTCCCCTCTGATTCCCTCACTCCCTGTGCAGTGCTCTCACTGGAATTCACGAAGCCGGAGTCGCCGCCGCCGGATCCGACCCCCCCCCCCCCCCATCGACGGGAACCCACCTTCGGCCTCCCCCCTTGATGAGTTCCTCGACGCCGACCGCCCCCAAACCCTCACGAAGCTCATCGACCGAACCCCAGCCTGCCTCCCCCTCGGCACCGCCATGGGGACCCCGCCGGAGTTGCCCCTGCCACCGCTCGTCGCCGCCGGCAACCTCCGGTGAGACCCTCTTCCCTTCGACCCCCTCCTCGAGATCCCCTCGGCATGGAGCTCATTCGAGTAGCACGCGAGCCCCGGCCGTGCCGCCAATCGGCCACTGGGCCAAGCTCGCCATCACCGGCCGCCGCGCAGCCGCGCGCGCATGCCTGGGAGGAATTTAAACTCGGTGGCATTCTTGTAAATAAAAGTGAACTTTGATTAAACTTTAAAATTCAATAACTCGTGAAATAAAAGTCCAAAAATGATGAAACCAATTTTGTTCGACTCCAAAAATTCTCCTCTACTAGAAAAACAAGTTCAACTCCAAGTTTCTCAGTAAATTAATTTATTTAATTCCCTAAAGTTACAATCCTATATTGCTTAATAAATTCATAAGTAAATAAATATAAATGTTAAATTCATGAAACTTGCTCAGTGGTCATTTCATGGCATCCTTAAACTTTCTGCAAAAGCACATTTCCATTTTATTGCATATTTTCAATATTATTGCATAATCCTCATTTTCAGTAATTGAATTTATATAAATTATTGGCTAGGGATTTATTCATGAAATTTGGCATTCCGGTTCCTTATGCACTTGTACACTTATGTAAAATCCCATGAAAAATTTGAAGCTACCTAAGTATAAATTCTCTGCCAAAATTGATCATTTGTTAATTAACTAGGAATTTCCTCGTATAGATGTTACTTCATGTGCATAGTTAATGAGAATAGGAATAAATTAGTTTCTAGAAAATTTTTGGAGAATCATTCATCTTCCCATTGCAGTAGAATTTCTCATGTGCATTTATACTCTTGGTTCTTAATTAACTACATGAGCTAGAACTAGTTATGCAATTAAAGTGCCATTTTTATGTATAGTGTTAGTTTGCATATGGTCACTTTAGCTAAGTGGCTCAAAATGAACTTTCTGAAATTTTACCCTAAGTACTACATTGTCATATCATCATCAGCATGTGATGTCATATGATCAACATCTAGGCCATGCTCATGTTAGAGTAGACATACACTAAGAATGTGATAATTAAAAGTTGCATTCTAGTAATTAGAAGTTTGTCCCCTTCAAATTCAGTGGTTATCATGTCATACTTAAGTATGCAACCATATTCATGAATGAGTGAATAGTTCATTAATTTATTTGCTGAGGAAGTACCATGAATCTTCATGCCATGCATTCCATCTTGAATTAAGAAAGACTCCATGAAACCTTGTGTATACCTTAGCATTGATGCATGTCCATTCCATATAGGAATCGAGACCGAGGAGATCCCACCGGTCCAGCAAGGAGCTGAAGTGCACTTTGGTGAAGACGCTAACTACGATCACACCCAAGGCAAGACCTGGTGCATAACCCATTAAACTTTCGAGTCCTTTTTCTTTATCACAAGATAGGAATATTGTATGTGCATTAAGTGTAGGACTTGGATGAAACACACTTGCATACTCCAGCAATGTCCTATGATTAGTAGGTTAGTAAGCTTTTTTTTTGGTTAGCAATGCTATGCTTAAACTAGTGGAGTCAACGGTAGGTCCTAGATTCAACTATGGTTCACTTGGATAATGAACTTGATAAAAATGGAGCACCTGTAGTTGCAACTCCGCGGACAAGTATTGCACAGTACCAAGTACATACCTTTAATATGGGAATTGGTAAACCTAGTAGCTTGGGCGCCGTATTGTTGGACGGCCATACTCATCAATCCAGAGGTGATGTGAACAGCACGGTGGTTGCACGGGTTTGAGGACCGCTGGAGAGTGCATGGGTTAAGCCTCGGATACGAAGTACTGTATCGCGGGGGGAACGTGTACTCGAGATCGATGGCCCCGGGTCGACTTTATAGCAATCTTGTGAACGGTGGCCATACATGTTCTTAAATGATGCGTATGTCGTGTATTTGGGTTTCCCTGCAGGATGTAAATCAATTCAAATTGACGTCCCTCGCGGTTATGACTACCTCTTGTTCGAGCAGCGGTATTGATATGTTAAGTAGTAAAGTTGTGGTTATGTTTCTGAAATTTATTTATGCTATGGGATACACAATGCTACGACGTATTGCTCTTTAGCTATATTCATGTCTTAGCAGCTAGCTAGACTCACTGTAGCTGTGTTCTATGATAAGCAACGTAAAATCTTGTTTAAGAAAATTGAAAGTGCAGCATAGAACTAATAGGAGCTTTTTATGCAACTATAAAAAAAAACCCGGTCAGCCCCCTGCATACTAGGAGTCGGTTTTAGTAAACCGGTTGACGGGTAAGTCTTGCGGAGTATGTTAGATACTCAGGCTTTGCGTTGATGTTGTTTTTCAGGTTTTCCTCAAGCGACCTACTATGATTGTTGTAATAAGGTTGTGTGGGAAGGTGAGGAGCCTCAGCACTGGACCATTGAATGGGTCCCTAGCTCCCCTAACTGTGATGAGTGAGCCATCGCCATAGGGCTGGCATGGTTCACCTAGGGCTTGACATCGTGTTTTGTCGTTGTATCGCTTCCGATAAATTATGTAGTATGTACTAAGGACATATGTATTGTATCAGATCTGAACTTAAATATATTCTATCTTTGTACTTGTAATATTATGCACCTAAGTGATGCAATGTTGTAAATGATGAATGTTCATGTGTGAATGCTGTGTATGGTTACTTTGTTAACCATCTCTTGAGGCGATCCTGTACGACATACTCTACTTTTCGGAGTAGGGTTGTCACATCGGTTATTGGGAGCGTTGTTTAGAGGGCTGATATGAGTTGTGTATTGGTTGTGAGTGTTTAACACGAGTTCATACAATACATATATGAAGCAGCGTGACCCAAGAATTCATTACAATACTGGTAATGAATCTAGACCTTAGCGGTCTATCAAACATTAGTTATATTACAATAATGGAGCTGTAACACAGTGTTTTAAGCTCTACAATTCCTTACATTTTAAGTAAGGGATCTAGCTCTATCTGGTCGGCTAATATATGTGCTGTTTTCTGCGCCTCAACCACGAGAGCTTCACATTGCTCATCAGAGAAATCTTCATGGAAACCCTCGGCTACCACATCTAACTCTATGCTAGGGATGTGGGACTTTGCAATTTCCAGGACTTGTGCGCTGGCTAGCTCTACAACATGTCGAGCATGTTCTTTCAGTCGGCCGGGTGCCCCTTGTAGCCTCGTCATCAGGTCTTGACATCGAGGTGGGTTTTCTTCAGGATATATGTATTGGGCGACCACCTCTGCATCCTTCTGAAGAGCTGCAAGAGATAATCAAAGGTTTTCATCACCCTCTATAAATTTCTTCTGCAAAAGGACCTCTTTGATCCAATAGGAGTACAATAATCATATATGTCCAGTACAATGAACTTTGATATCAAGGTATTAGTTGAATAAACACTTACCTCTCAGGCGTTTCTCGGCTTCTACCTTTTCAGCCTCAAGGGTGGCAACCTTTTCCTTATACTCTTCTTTTAGCTTTTCAACTTCTTTGAATGCTTTTTGGAATTGGTTTAGCTCATCCACAGCCTTTTTGAAGATCTTTTTAGCTTTGATTACTTCCGTTTCTAGCTTTATATTTCTTTCTTTTTGGCTTTTTATTGTTTCCTCAGCACCTAACAGTTACGAACATTTTAGTACATATATATTTTTTTTGTATGTATAAGTATATTCATTTTTACCTTCAGCCCTTTTCTTCCATGAATTTTGTGTTTCTTGCATTGTCTTGAGGTCATCTTTTAGCTTTTCAAACTTTTTCTTGATCTCTACCGAGACCTGGATCTGCCTCTTTAATCCTTGATTCTCGGACTTCAAAGTTTGAATAGCTTGGGCAGACAACTCCAGTTCTTTTATACGGCCTTCGAGACTTGCAATTTGAGCGGTCACCTGGGCATCTTGTTTTTGTTTCAATTCCAGCGACCGCGACGCCTCTGTATGGACAAAGTTGATGAGAACATCACACCTATGGATACACGCAACACTCCTCCAACTAAGATGAAAGTTCATGTGCATCACCTGAATTTACAGGTGACTTCGTTTCTAATGTTTTGTTTATGTGATTTTGAGAATAGATTGCTATCTAATGATTTAATTATTGTTAGGAACCATGGAGATAACGATGATATAGCTGAGGAGGTGATTGGAGGCGTGATGGGCCAGCAAGGACGTCCAAGCCAAGGTGGAAGCCCAATCCAAAACCGACTTTGAGTCTGTTTCGGAGCGCATGACCAGTCTGCACTAAAACGGACGCCCAGGACGCATATGGACTCGGATTTGGACGTTCTACATATGCCTGGAAACATAACTAAAAGATCTTTCCAACCCAACTGGTCCCATATCAAAATTCGTCGCGAGCCGTCGGCAATCATCGAAACAAGTTGATATACAGAATCTGTCCTGGTGCTGCGACATTGTAATCGGTCTTTGGGCCATGTATCGAGTTGAGCCCACTTAGGGCTGCGTCCAGGGGGTCTTGCACGACCCTAGGGCCCTCATATACAGCTGCCGCCTCTTCATTAGGGTTTGGGGGTTTTGCTTAGATTATTCTGTTCATAACAGTTTCGCCGTCATCACGGTTTGTGAGACCCCAACTTTGTGAGATTCATAATACATCTGCAATTGTGTTGCTTTCTTCTTTGTTCTTGCTTGTGTTCTTGATTCGCAGGCAGGGATTAGACTTCTCGGCGAGGTCAATCGTTTTAGGATGGCTGATAACCAGAGGAGACGTCGTGCTGCGATTGCGGGGTTTAGAACGTGCTGTTCTGAAGCCGGATCGATTTGTGTGTCACCTCCGACCAAATCAACGTATCCAGAACCTTTCGGATGATCGGGAACCCTTGTCCACATCAAGTGGTAATTAGAGCTTTAGGTACACCGTTAGGTTCATCCTTATCTCTGTTATTTTGTTCAGTCCTAAACTCCAGAAAACTACCCTACAAAAATATTTGTTCGTCGTGTTTCCACTGTCCTATAACCCCCTTGTGCTATGCAATTTTCAGTTTAGTTTACTTCTCTGAATTTTAGTCCCTACAAGGTCATTGTATTGCTGGTCTAGTGCTTGTTCTTTGGTCTTGTTTGAGTGGTGCATGTACTTGTTCATAGAGAATCAAGAGAAAAAAAATTCAGTTTGTTGCACACATTGAGAGTTTTGGAATAATATATTATCTATCTCTGTGACTATCATATTCAGATAATAATATTGCTTATGCTAGAATATATTTTCCTTTTTCTTTCTAGTACTAATACCTTGCTGCAGTTCTGATTCACAAGAAAAGAAAAGAAAAAGGCAAAAGTGCGCAAGAGGAAAAAGCCGCACAAAAAAGAGAAGTAGAAAAAGGCAAAGATAAAAATTCAGAATTGCTTGCAGCCTTTGCATTCTTTGTTAAGTCATTCGCTTGCTTGCTTGAACTAGGTCCGAGACAAGTTTAGGCCGGTGACATAGACTAGCTTGGGACTATTATTCAGTTTTGCAATTTCTAAATTGAGATCTTGCTAATCCTTGCTACCTAATATTGCCTATCCAAGCTCCATATATATCCTTCTGAACAGACACAAATTTTTGACTCTCGCAATTGTCAATTCACACTCTCCAAGGTATCCTTTGCTTGCTGTAATTAAGAACTTTGTAAGGGCTTGGTGAGATGCTTCCATTTTCTTGTTGAGAGTTTCCACCGTTATTACATAGTAGTGATAGGAAAATATACTCTTGTGTGTTTTCTTGTTTGCTACTAACAATGACAGGTTCAAATACTCATGGGAATGAATTGATGGCATCTCATGATGATAAGAGTGTTGTAGCACAACGAGTGTTCAGTTCTCAAATGGAGAAGGTAGAGCAAAATCAATTGAACAATTTATTCCAGACTCACTTTATTGTGAAGGATCGACGTTGTCGTGTCATCAATAATGGAGAGAGTAGCCACAACATTGCAAGCTTGGAGTTGGTCGAGAAGCTTGGCTTGACCACACAACCACACCCATGTCCATACTACATCCAATGGGTAAATTCTTGTGGTAAGATAAAAGTAGATCAAATTGCACGCATTGAATTTTTTATTGGTTCTTACAAGGATAGTGCAGAATTTGATATAGTACCTATGTAAGCATGTCATGTGTTATTAGGTAAACCTTGGATTTCTACAAATAATGTTTCACATAATGCCATTGCTAATAGCTACTCATTTAAATACAATGGTAGAAGGGTTACTCTTAAACCTATGACTGCTGCTGAAATTTTAGAAGAGGACCAACAAAGATTTGAGAGAAGAAAGAATGAACCATTTTGGATAGAATGGGCTATTTCAAATGTTGCAACACTTCCATCAAAATCTGAATTACTAGAGGATGAACATATTTCTTTGCCTCTTGTTGCAACTAATACATTTGAACATCGACATAAAGAAGATGATAGTGGGAAAGATAAAGAACAGGTTGTTGCTTCAGGTAAAAGCTTTCTTGATGTGATGAATTGTTCCAATAATCTTGCTGTATTGGAACCTTATGATGATGTTTCTTTGTTACAAGTTGATTTATCTATTGGTCCTCGTGATAAAGAGGAGTTGTGTACCAATGCTTCACTTATACCTTTGCCACAACAGATGAATGAGCTTGATGCTTTTGCTTATGATTCACCTAATGGTGCTGAAATAAAATATTTGATTTTAGTTACATGTGAAAAGGATGAGCAGAAATTGTTAACTTCTCTAAACACTTTGGGTTATATTGAATTTGATGTTCTTTGTGATCTAAATGCCATTGAGAAGAAAATCTTTTCTCAAACTGAATTTCCTTTATTGACAAGAAATAATTTTCATGCTATTGGCTATTATGATCATAGAGGTTTGTTTATGGTTCATAGAGTTTATATTTCTTCAACATTGAAACCTCCTTGTGTTGTGCAACTCAATGAGACACTAGAAAACTGCAATAAAAATTGTCATGTCATGTCAAGTTTTTCTACTGTTTCTAAGATCACACATTTTCTAACTTGTCATAAGAGTGAGGATGATGTTCATACTACTGGCCAATTTTTCAAAGATGTTGTTTAGTTGTGTGACATGCCTTATACTGTAGTTTCACATTCTAATGATAATTTTTATAACGCATATAAATATGAGGTGCATCCCAAGTTTGGGAATAGTTCTATATTTTATATTTTAGATTTGAGACAAATATTCGGAGAAAGAGATGGGATCGAGTCGAGGACGACTCTAATTCAAAAGAGGGAGAATGATGAGAACATCACACCTATGGATACACGCAACTAAGATGAAAGTTCATGTGCATCACCTGAATTTACAGGTGACTTCGTTTCTAATGTTTTGTTTATGTGATTTTGAGAATAGATTGCTACCTAATGATTTAATTATTGTTAGGAACCATGGAGATGATGATGATATAGCTGAGGAGGTGATTGGAGGCGTGATGGGCCAGCAAGGACGTCCAAGCCAAGGTGGAAGCCCAATCCAAAACCGACTTTGAGTCTGTTTCGGAGCCCAGGACCAGTCTGCACTAAAACGGAGGCCTAGGACGCATACGGACTCGGATTTGGACGTTCTACATATGCCTGGAAACATAACGAAAAGATCTTTCCAACCCAGCTGGTCCCATATCAAAATTCGTTGCGAGCCATCCGCAATCGTCGAAACAAGTTGATATACAGAATCTGTCCTGGTGCTGCGACATTGTAATCGGTCTTTGGGCCATGTATCGAGTTGAGCCCACTTAGGGCTGCGTCCAGGGGGTTGTGCACGACCCTAGGGTCCTCATATACAGCCGCCGCCTCTTCATTAGGGGTTGGGGGTTTTGCTTAGATTATTCTGTTCATAACAGTTTCGCCGTCATCACGGTTTGTGAGACCCCAACTTCGTGAGATTCATAATACATCTGCAATTGTGTTGCTTTCTTCTTTGTTCTTGCTTGTGTTCTTGATTCGCAGGCAGGGATTAGCCTTCTCGGCGAGGTCAATCATTTTAGGACGGTTGATAACCAGAGGAGACGTCGTGCTGCGATTGCGGGGTTTAGAACGTGCTGTTCTGAATCGGGATCGATTTGTGTGTCGCCTCCGACCAAATCAATGTATCCAGAACCTTTCGGAAGATCGGGAAACCTTGTCCACATCAAAAGTCAAATATTCATTTTACACAGATAGCATGTAAGGTATAGGCTTTATTGGTCTCATACCTTGCAGCTCGGATTGAAGTTCATCAACTTGAGATGAACGGGCTTTTAGCGCAACTGAAAAGCGCCCGACTTCCAGTCTCTCTTTGGCAAGCTGATCTTCTAAATTGACGGCTTTTGCATAATGCCTTTCGACAAGTTGCAGAAGCTTACTCTTGTTGGCCATATGGGTTTTCAGAGCCTACAATGATGGCAAATTATATGTATGAAACTTTACAGCCAGGAACGATGACTATTATTGACAAGAAGGAAGGAATACCCGGAAGGAATGATAGGCTTTTTCAGTATGTTCTTCAAAAATTTTCAATTCCGCTTGCTCTTCCGACTCATCAAATCTGGTGATGGCAAATCGGCCAATATGATATACTGATCTAGTCGGCGTTGGCTGTTCTGAGGCACCTTCTCTTACCACTCGGTGAATAGGAGTTGGCATGACGTTTTCCTCTAGCCCAATTGGATATTCATATGTTGGTTCTGGCATAGTTTCAAAAACCAGTGATGGCTCTTTGGGCTTGATGGAGGCAGGAGTATCAGCACCCGTTGCCATCTCAGATTTATTTAGGTCCGGGATATTGGGTGATTTAGCTTGGTTATCTTCTGGCTGAGTGGATTTGGGTGCACTCTTTAAATCACTCGGTTTCTTTGCCGAGTGGTCTGGGACATCATCTTTGGATGACCTGACATGTGGTGTCTCCTGGTCTTTTTCAGGAACTAGACTTTGCGCCGGGAGTTCTTCAAAATATGACCGCCCGGACGACCTGCCAATTAGATAAAGATTTACATATTTATTCTGATGGATAGTTAAGCTTCAAGTTACATTTATTTGTTTACCTTGAGCGGCGTTTGAATTTTATGCCTGACACTCTTGGTGGGGGGCTAGTTGGCCTTGGGGCACCTGTCGTGTCTGGCGCCACCTCATGGGTGCCTTCCTTGCTTGGTTCACTCGGACGATTTTGTCCTTTTTCATCCATGGTCTGCCGAGTGGTGGAGGCTTTCTCTGGAGTTTTTTTCTTTACCTCTTCTTGAAGTCTAGCTATTCTTTCAGCTAGCGATTCTTCTTCATCAGAATCTTCAATATGCGCCTTGCAGCGCTTGGGAGCTGATGGTTGAGTGGGAGATTTCTTTTCCGACATCGGCGGCAGTGGGGGATTGGACACGTATACATCAAGGTTCTGCAATATATGTGACGTATTATTCATTGCTGAACATAATGCATGAAGTGTTGATTTTTAAAGCACATAAGTAGATAACTTACTAAACTCCTGCCATTCACGGAATGATGTCCACTTTTCGCACTCCCTGGAGTCCAACCAAGGAGTGAAGAAAATATGTTTTCCAGCCGCAATGTTAATTCCCTTTCTGACAATGTTTCCGGCACTTCCATGGTGGGGTCTGAACCCAATTGGAACTTCCATCTAGGAACATGACGCTTCTTAAAAGGCTGCACGCGGTGATATATGAAGCTTGCGGCAACATGTACGCCAGTATAACCTCTGGACTTGAGATAGGCAATATGCTCTAATATGGCATCAACTTGAGACTTCATGTTTGGATGGGCCTTTGCTGACCACTCGGGTCGTGGCTTGGGGGCTTCGGCCGTAGTCTCTAACAAAGGTGGAGCATGGTTTCCATGGTAAAACTAATTCGCGTGCCAACCTTTGTTCTTGATGGAAGGGGTACATAACCGTATTTGGATTTATTCCTTAGTTGGAATCCGGCCCCTCCTATAACATTATTGCTGTTTGATTTCAAAACAAACAGTTCTTTGAAGGTATCAAAATGGGGATGAATTCCCAAGAACACCTCACACAGGTGGATAAAGATAGCGATATGTAAGATGGAATTTGGATTCAGATTGACAAGGTTGATGTCATAGAAGAAAATAAGACCGCGAAAGAAGTCGCAACAAGGGATCCCAAATCCACGATAGAAAAAGGAGGAGAAAACCATGATTTGGTCGACGGGAGGTTGGGGAAATTTCTAACCTATGGCCTCGATCCATCCTCCGGTCTATTGATCCTGTCGCCATCAATCACCAGTCTGTTGATTTTCTCTTAATCCATGGCTGACACGGGGAACTCCTTGATGGCAGCGGGGATGTCAAAAACTGTCTCTTCTTCCTCGCCCTTCTCAGGAGAAGATTGCTTCTGGGATTGTGCCATAGAGCTTTGGCGGGTGCGCTTCAGGGCCATCGCTCTTGTTTGAGTGCAGTGGGAAGCAGTTGCGTGGAGCTTTGGGGTGGAAATGGAAGCCTGGGATCTAGGGTTTGTGTGTGCAAGATGGCGGCGGCGGCAAAATGAAGACGAAGGGATGCGACTGTTTGGAGGCCCTTTTATAAGGGATAGATGACCTGCTGGGCCGAGGCTTCTCGTAATCTATTAAGTCTAGTTTTATTAATTGGTACGTGCATTTATTATATTATTGAGACTCTTTTTAAGTGTTAATTTTGGATATTATGGATCTTAACATTAGTGATAAATCACTTGGCTTGTTGCAGTTTCAACCTTGGAAATTGTACCTTTCGAGATTCCGTGATAAATCACTCGGATTGTTGCAGTTTCAGCCTTGAAAATTGTACCTTTCGAGATTTCGTGATAAATCACTCGAATTGTTGCAGTTTTAGCCACAAAAATTGTGTCTTTCGAAATTCCGTGATAAATCTCTCGGATTGTAGTGGTTTCTACCTTGGAATTTATAACTTTTGAGATTTTGTGATAAATCACCCAGATTATCTCGGCACCAATCTTGGGGTCTGTGTTTCCATGTTATATTTTTACTATTAAGACATCACCAATCTTGGGGGCTATGACAATTGAACTTTGTCCTTAATCATTCGGATTAAGGGCACTTCAGCATTAGGGATGTAAATATTAATTTGGTGATGTATCACTCGACGAGTGAGAAAATTCAGCAATGGAGCTTGTTAATACAAAATTGGAAGATTCAGATCTCATTATGCCCTTTTCTATTGAGGGACAAGATTAATTGAATATTTTTCAATAACTCAAAAGTTGCTTCGGTGTAGACTCAACAACCTTCTGAGTTGGGGGCTATATGCATAGGAAATGTCTTTTTGAGTGATTTATGAATAAGAGTTAATAGAAAAAGCACTTCCCAATTTCATAAAATGTCGAGGCAAATCAAGACAATGATTCAAAATGGAAAGTGCTTGGGGGCTACTGTGGGACATATGTACCCGGGATACCTAGCCACTCGGCTAATTGGCCGAGTGGGTCGGGGGATCGGATATGGTGTATTCGGCCCAGAAGATATTTGTTGAGGTACTTGTTTGAGTAAGCGGCAAGTTAGGTTAGCAGATATGTTGTCTTGTGTCCATCGATCTTTTATACTCATACGCACACCTAGATCTACTATCAAGAATATCTCTCGACAAGTTCGAAACAGTTCCTGTCTTTCCCGGCCACCATCTCTGCTGCGTCGAAACTGAGCAGCCTCGTTGACGAGCCCCTATCTCCGTCCGTCCTCGCTGAACACTGCCCAGATGTTGGTCTTCTCCTCACCGTCGTGAAGCTCTACGAGAAGACGGCCATCAATTTCGAGCCCCGTAGCTAAAACGCGACATCGCTGAAGCCCTCTCCTTCCGCTGCCTCCGTCGCCGACCACCTCCCGGTGAGCCTCCGTCCTCGCCAAACCCCTAGATGTGTCCTCCTCGACATGCGCGTCATGCGCATGGTCCCGCGACGAGTTTCCGTCGTCCGTAGCCGTCGGCAGCGTGCCCTCCGGCCGCGTGCCACCCCGCTCTGACGAGCCTATTGGTCGTCCTTCTGGCGCCTACATGACCATGTCGTGGCTCCAACGTGGATCGTAGGTGTCGTCTACGTGGCAGTGTTTTAGTTAATAAATACCAGAAACTAGCCAGAAAATGCTTAAAACTTCCAAAACTCATAGTAAATCGATTTTAAACCCAATGAGGCCCAAACAAATTTTCTTAGACTCATCTTAAAGAGCTCTATTTTAGTAAAATGATAAATCACTTCCTCTGTACATATATTTTTATCCATATATTAAACTGTCCAAACAATAATTAAATCACTAGAAATTCTAGGTATAAAATTTAGTCCTGATTTTTGGCATGCTTAGTAAATACATGATTATCTATCACCACAAATTTTGGTTTGGCAAAATATGAATTATTTTAGGCTCTGGAATATAATTAGTGTATTTGCTCAAATAAATTCTAGTAATTATTCTATAAATTATCTGCCCATGCCACTTGGCCTAAAAATCACTCATATAATCCTCTGTTTACAGTTAATCGCACATGTCCAGAAACACAAATTTGTTTTACTAATCAATTTAATTGCTCATATCACTCATATACTTTGTTTAATTGCACAGAGAATAAATATACTTAACAATTTAAATAACAACCCCTCTTCTCTGAAGCATATGGGTTCAAGAACATAATGATAAATTTTAATTGATTTTAAAACACAATGTGCTTGCATGTATCATATCTTGCATATAACGGTGTTGCGACAATAGCGTTAACACCTTTCTCATCATATAGGTAACGACAACCAGGAGCCCAAAGAGGATCATCAGAAGGACACTGAGTCTCAGGAACAAGAGTTTGGAGTTGCTAGTACTAACATCGATCCATGCAAGCCCCGGTTTACATTCGCCTTTTTCATAAAGTTTGCTAGTTTTTAATATTACTAGTGTCTGTGATTATTATTGCATTAGGTCATAAGAGTTGGTTGGAACCCACCTTGCATGATACCAAATGACCTATGCCATTGTCATTAGAACTTTGGTAGTATCGGTACTGTATCGCTATGCTTAGTAATTGCTACACTCGGTAGATATCATTATTAAGACATGAATTGGACCACTGGAACGGGAACTAACAAAAAAAAGTTATTTTGATATTATGACCGGGCAGGGATTAAGCATATGTAGGTTGGCAGCAACACATGGGTGTTGACTGTGGTAGCCCTGCCTTGTCGAACCTAGGACCCGTCCGTGGTCGGCCCCTTGATCAAGTATTGAACAGTACCGAATGCATGCTAGCCTATGGGCACTAGTAAACCGATGTAGCATTAAAGTTCTCTTGCACTAAGGACGGTTAAGGTGCGTTGGTCATTGACCCTCCTGCTGCTGGAGTGGGCGGTTTAGACCATGAAGTACTGTTGACAGAACGGCATGCCCACTCGAGGTCACCACACCCGGGCTGAGGTGTAGGTGCTTTTCTTGTGAAAGGTTTCCGTATTCGACCTTAATTGGTCCATATGTGTCATGCATTTCAGGTTTTCCCAGCTGGTGTGAATCGATTGCAATTGTTGTCCCTCATAGTAATGAGTATCGCTTAGTCACCGCGCTAGTCACGTAGTTGCACATGATACTTGGAAATTGATTATGATGATTAATGTTGATGTTACTATTATTGCTCTATGTTGTACTTACCTTATATATTGCTTTATTATCTTATTGTTGCAACTAAAGTTACATTCTGCTCTACCCAGTTAAATTGAGAAGTAAAACTTGATAGAACTAATAGGTTGCTTAGTGCAAGTTTTTTCAACCAAGCCACCTATTAGAGCCATTGCATGTCTAGATGTCCGACAGGTAAGACTTGCTGAGTAATTAGCAGGCTTTGTGCCATTGTTGTTTTCAGGTAATGAAAAGGTAGAATTGCCTGAGAATGTGATGTCTTGGGATGTGCAAGTCCCTGAGGGTTGGACTGCCCACTGGGAGTCCGACTCGCCGCTGCAGTAATGATGTGTGTTGCTGGAGTGATGGTTCTTCGGGCATGAACCATTACTACGCTGTATCGTCGAGCTCGTAGCTCCTTATCGTGAATTGCTTCCGCTATTTTCAAAACATTATGAACTTGTAATATTCCACTGCACTCTGATGACTTTAAGGATGTAATATTCAACTTAAATTCGAATCGATGTTGTATTATCAGGTGTCTGCGTTATCAGCACTGTCGGGACCTTGATCCTTCCGGAAGGGGCACCACAGCTGGTATCAGAGCCGTGGTCCATGATAATACAACATTTAAATCGTATTTTCAAAAACTACGATGTTTGCGGGTGAGAATACGTTAGTATTACCCATATAGATAATAGGGTGGTGACAACGCTAACCTGGGTTATGTTTGTTTACATTATTTGCATCAACGGCTTCTTCAAATGAAGGTACGTGCTTGCTTAACCGACACGCGAGATATCGGTGCCTGTGCTCACAGGCGGATACGAGACACTGTTGGCTTGTGACTTATCACGGGGCGATCCTTTCCCATGGATTGTTACTAGTAAAATTTTGCTTATTTTTGTAGTTTCTTTTGAATTTGATGTAATGTTTCTACAATGGATCTTCTATAGGTACACTAATGTCGTTAGTATAACATTTAGAGTGACTTACATGTTGAGTGCGGGTCGTCAACAAGTATCCGTGCCGTTAAGTATTGGCAATGATAGGTGTTGTGTTGTGAGGAACAATAAGTTAATAAAATGAAGGTTTTGCATCATGCATCCCGTTATAACTAAACTAAAATATGGTTCTCCCCTTGCTCACCAACCTCTGAATAAAAATTTCCTAAACATGATAAGTATAAAATTCTGAATAATAAGGTTAACAAGAATCTGTCATGTTTTTAGCTGCCATCTTCAAAATTTCATAACTATTAATTTACTCAACCAAATAAGGCATACAAATACTTCTCAGAAAGGTCACAACATCCCCTGCCACCTAGAATTTAAATTAAAATTTGATCATAACAGTAACAACCTAAGAAACAAGGAACAAGTACAATATGTCCACCCACTGTTTCAGCAAGACATTGAACTTAAAAATTTCATAACTAGAGTTGTACTTTGAATTTGCAAGAGTTTAGACCCAATATGGATATCCCTTGAAGTATATTTTCATCTCCAATAGGTTTCATAATTTAGTTGTGTTCCCACTGTCCAGTAGATCCAAAACACTCAGCCTCTGTCATCCTGAACCAGAATCTGCCAACCTAAACTTGCAAAATTCATAAGTCCAGATTTACTTGGGATTTTTGAGAATATAAATACAATATGGAAAGCTGTAAAGGTGTAGTATAACTTGGTTCTAGCCCCCAATTTTTAAGACCTTGCTTTCTGATTCAAAATATCCACTTTTCTGACTATGGTACAGTCAAGACAGAATCCGTTTTAAAACCCATTACCGTTTTATTGCCCCTTGAGGCTGAAAAATGTGAACTAAAACTTTGTTTCTGTATTTTATAGCACTATATATGAAATGCATTGTTACTCATGGAACATTGTACTCACCATTGGGTTTATGTTCCAGATGGGTGACCACGGTTTTGAGGAGCTTTCACACGACGGGTGGCGCTACACCACTGGTCTTCACCACCGTGGCTTTCCTACCCTTTTGTGGGATCTTCTGCACTTGCTGGGCTACGACGAGCCGCCCTCCTACAAGGGCCACGAGATCCGCCACAACAGCGTGACTCTTGCGGAGGTGCACATCAGCGTGCCCACTCACTCGCGCAACCTCGACATGGCGGGTATGGAGAGCACGACGACTTGTGGGAGCCTTCGTGAGGGCTTGGAGAGAGTCGCCCATAGGGCTCTCACCCACTTTTGCGGGTGCCACACAGCAGCGCTCTCTGGGACTCCGTTTGAGATGATCCCCATCAGGCACCAGGCCAACCCGGTCTGGCAGAGGCGCGTGAGGTGCATCGGCCACGACAACTACCCGATGTACCACGCGGGGTTCCACCGTGTGTCTTACTACTCTGAGTACCTCCTCAACTTGGATGAGGAGGCTAGCAGCCACAGCAGGATCTTACTGGCTGAGGCTGAGTTGGTCTGGGTGCAGAGGAATGACCTGCAGGCATAGGCCAACACATAGCAGAGAGAGATTCAGCGGCTGACTGCTGCCCCTGAGGAAAGTGAGACTCGCGTTACTGAGGTGACTGCATAGTGCGACACCCTCACGCAGGAGGTTGACAGACGTGGCGTGATTATGCAGCAGCGCGTCAATCACAACGAGCACCTGCAGCATTAGTTGATGACTGCACACCACGAGATGGAGCTTGTGGGAGAGGATTTAGAGACACTGGCTCAGGAGAACCAGGGCCTACAGCAACAGCTAGAGGCGGCCCTTGCACCATCGGCAGCGCCGGAGGAGGAGGAGCCGTAGGAGGATATGGACGAGGAGTCTGACATAGACTACGAGGCGCCAACCGGAGGCAGGACTTAGGAGGATCGTGGTAGACTAGATTATTCTCTGTAGTCAGGACCGGTTGGGTAGGTAACTTTTGTCGACCACGCGAGGATGTGGTATTTTGGGGGATCACTGTGTGAGATGCTTTTGTAACACGATGGTCACAAGTTCTAAGTTTATGTACTTAAGACTATGTTGACTCAGGATATGTATTGGTTGTACCCTTTCCTCTATTGTTGTTGCACCAGAGTTTCATAAGAATTCCAGCTTGATTGTACTCTTTGACTCAATCGAAGTACTTCTACCTAGAATGTAGCTGCATTCAAGGCACTTACTCAGTTCTATGAAGACCACAAGCATGATGTTGCTGGAACACCTGTCACCTTGCCGCCCATTAATCATGTGATGGACGTTGAGTGGATTAGGCGTGTGGATTTCATCATTGATCCAAACCATCACCACCATGATCCAATGCTTCCCATAATAGAGTATTATGGCTTATCCACTTTTGCCTTATGCACAAACTTGTACCGGCGTTTGGATGTGTTCCATTCTACACTTCGACTTTCTGAGGTCAAAAAACAAGCTAAGGATGAAGAAATTGCAGAACTGAATCAGCAAATCCAAGCCAAGAATGAAGAGATGGATGCGATTATAGAAGAATGTGACCAAGCCTTGTAGGATGCAGTAGATTTTGAGCATGACATGATTGAGGCTCAAGATGACTTGAACACATTCAAGGCTGCCCATCTTCCTATTGAAGGGAATTGGGATGCGATCTTCATAGAGTATGGAGAACAAGACAATGTGGAGATGGCACCTGCCGGTATTGATGACGTGGAAATGATGGATCTGGAAGAACCAGAAGAGCCGAAAGACTTAGCCCAGGAGTAGATGATTCACTACACCCCTGTATGCGGTCGTGTAGTATATGTATCCCTAGTTCGGTGTAGGAGTGTGAATCCTGCATAACGTGTCCGCAATACCGTAGCTAGGCGTTGGCACGAATATGTAAGAAATCATGTGATGATAATCTGAATTGATTTAATGAAGATGGTTATCGTTTCTAAAATTTTATCGTGCCTCTTGCAAATTTATATCCTTGCGCATGTGATTTTATGGAATATTTTAAGGAGTAACTAATGTGCAATCGTATAAATTGCAGCATGGTGCGTACTTGGAATCAGGATGACCCTGAAAGCTCTCAGCAAGGAGCTCATGCTGAGCCCTCGCTAGCTGAGGTGTTGGCTGCTGCGCTCAACCGGGAGCAAAATGACTCTGAGCTACTTTGTCGACCGGTCGACATCACAACCCATCTGGCTGGACAAGGAGGCAACCGCCACAACAATAACCAGCCCTGACAAAGCACCTACTCAGATTTTCTGGGCACCCATCCACCAACCTTCGAGCGTGCCAGAGAGCCGCTGGACGCCAACCACTGGATATGCCAGACCGAGCCTAAATTCGGTCCGCTGGAATGCACCAAGCACCAGAAGGTGCTATTCACCGCCCAACAACTCTTGGGCTCTGCTAGCGCCTGGTGGGCAAACTATGAAGCTTCTCTGCCCGATGGACGTCGTGTTGAATGGAATGACTTCAAGACTGCATTCCGTGCTCATTTCGTCCTAGCCGGCCTCATGCAAAGGAAATACTAGGATTTCATGGATCTAAAACAAGGAGGGAGGAATGTCCTCCAATATTCTAAAGCTTTCAATCACCTTGCTCAGTACGCCACTGAGTATGTTAATACTGAAGAGAAGAAGAGATACGCATTTTTTCATGGGATGAATGCCACGCTTAAGGAACGTCTGACTTGGCAGACAACCGGCACGTACATTGACTTGGTCAATGCTGCTATTGTCCAGGAAGGCTCCATGCGTGAAGTTGAAGAGGAACGTCGCAAGAGAAAGGCCCCTCCTAGTGCCTCTGCTGCCCCACAGGCGAAGCACCGCCTGATTTACACTTCACCTACCGGACAGTGTTTCCGGGCATCACCGCAGCAGCAATATCAACGGCGATATGGTCAGAAATACTCGAGGCCACCTCAGCAGCAAAACTTCCCACCTCGGGCACCATACCAATAGTAGAACCCTTAGTACTGTGCACCATACCAGCAGCAGGGAAATTAGACTGCCCATGTCCCACAGCCTGTTGATCATGGGAGTAGTTTTCCGTGCTACAACTGCGGTCGTATCGACCACTTTGCCAGAAACTGCACTACACCGAGGCACAACAACAACAACAACAACAGCAACTCGCGTCAGAACCCGAACAGGAATGTGAATGCACAGTCACGTGGTGCCCAAGTGAACTACACCAATGCGGAAGATATCCCTCAGGGTGAACTTGTGCTGACCGGTACGCTCTCGCTCTATCGCCAACTTGTCCTTGCACTTTTTGATTCTAGTGCTACGCATAACTTCATTAGCAAAGCTTGTGTGCAAAAACATAAACTCCACACCACCGTCATAAATAGATGCTACACCGTCCGCTCTCCTGCTGGACAAATTCTTGCTAATGAAGTAATGTGTAAGGCTCCCCTAGAAATTAATCGAAAGATCTACCCCACCGATTTCATCATGCTCAAGGATCAAGAGATCGACCTGATCATAGGTATGATTTGGATGAAAACCCATAGAGCCATGCTAGACATTGAGCCTCGCATCGTTCACATCAACTCTCCCTTGCATGGGAAGGACACTTTCTCTAAATGCTAATTCATCGAAAGCCCTGGTTGTCCATCACTTGGAAGGGCAATCACTCAAGAGTGTTCCCATTGTTCGTGAGTATCCGGGCGTGTTTCCCGAGGACATCTTTGGTCTACCGCCTGACCGTGACGTGGAATTTAAGATAGAGCTTCAACCAGGAACTTCTCCGATATCCCGTCGCCCATATAAAATGGCCCCCAATGACCTGGCAGAGATGGAAAAGCAACTGAATGAGTTATTGGAAAAATGATTCATTCGCCCAAACACTTCACCCTGGGGCTGCCCTGCCATTTTTGTGAAGAAGAAGGACAAGTCTTTGCGTCTTGTCGTTGACTATCGGCCTCTTAACAAAGTGACCATCAAGAACAAATACCCATTACCCCGTATAGCTATCCTCTTCGACCAATTGGTTGGTGCTAAGGTCTTTTCAAAAATTGACCTCTATAACACCCATTTTAAGAAGCAAAACGGGTGCAGCCCTACGGGTGCCCAGGATCAAGTTACACACACATACGGTACATCATCAATGGTAAATAGAATAATTATCCATATCCTTTAATTATTACATCGTATCTTTATTACAAAAGGACCTATGGGTCTAGAAGAAAAGTATATTCAAGCAGTTGAAAGTAGCTAGCGTAGACGTCCCAAAGTCCACAGGCATCGACTGGTGGATCATCGCCTAGTACTCACTTCCTTCATCTTCGTAGTGGCTCCAATCTTCTCCTTGGGCTGAATATCAACGTGGTATAGCAAGGGTGAGTACGTGTCGTACTCAGCAAGTGGGGGAAAAGATGACATGGGGCTATAGTTAAGAAAAGGCTTTATAGAGTGGGTTGCATGAGCTTTTAATTAACCTAAGCATCCTATTTACTACATGGGGTCATCCTAACCATGATTCCACAAGGTGCTATACTAACCTAGTCTCAATCCATCCCCCCCCTTTCCAACCATACCAACCCAGTCCCAACTAATCTTGTGAGGAATTCAGGCCGATCTTGACCGTGAGCACGGCTATCATGATAGTTTGATACTCTGCAGAGTTTGTACCACTTTACCCACAAGTCATGATTCCCTTGGTGCCCATGGACATGACCCACATTACACACTTCCTTTGGTGTGTGGCAGGGTTTCACTACGAGGCTTTTCCCAAGGGTCTCCTAGTACATGCTAGCCACTAAGGTTCCACTCCCGTCCATAAGTGATAGCCCTTCAACAAGCAGCTCATCACCCCAGGAGCCCCCTCTTGAGTCTTTCGGATACAAGGACAGTCCTCTCGACTTCCATTCTCCGCTCCACCAAATGCTGCACCGACCCTGGGAGAACACCTAATTACTAGGCCAAGCCTTACCCATGTCGGTCTTGTGATGGCACTATTTTCCTAGATTGTCACTCCACGAACCGGTTCCTAGGATCTACAACAAGCCTACCACCTCAACCATGTTCCCATGGCACCACATCCTTTCCACCTGGCTTGCATAGATCCCTAAGCCATGTTGCTAAAAAATTTACCAAACATTTCCCACGTGACATTGTTCATTAATCAAAATTAATATCAACCCACATCCCATAAGCCATCTAAGCATTTTCTACCCACAATTCACCCATTGTTTCCAGGTGACAAGGAACAGGGTAAAACAATACTAGGAAAACCGTAACATTTCAATAGGTGCAGTATGCATCAAGGACACTTGCCTTTGTCCTGCGCGGAAGGCTGCTCTAACCCTTCAAATTCCTGCTCTTGAAAGTCCTCGTAGGGCGGTCCTTATGTATGTTCGCCTTTACGTAACAAAATACCAACACAAGCAAAACATACAAAAATTAATACACAATTATGCAACAGAGGAAAAACAATTTGTAGATGCAATGAATGCAAAGGTTATGCTCCTATGAGAATTTTGGCGCAAGAATCACCTAAATTGGAGTTACAAGGAAAAAGTTATGCTAGTTTGAAGTTTTAGTGGCAAAAGGGTAAAAACAGGGGCTTTCAAGGACCTATTGTAATTTTATAAAATTATAGGGACTAAAATGTAAATTATTAGGACTGAAAAATAATTACTAAAAAGTATAAGGTTGTTTTTGCAAAATTTTAGAACTTAAACATAATTAATAATAAGTGTAGGGGGTTAAGTGTAAAAAGACAGGGCCACATTATAATTAAAATTTAGTACAGGGATGTTTCTATAAATTTTTAGGGCTAAAATAATATTTATACAATTAATAAGGATTAAAGTATAATTTAAAATAATTCTAGGGACTAAAACATATTGATAATCAGTCCAGGGGTGTTTTTGTAAAATTACAAGATCAAAATAATAGTTCTAATAATGTATAGGGGTGTTTCTGTAAATTTTTAGGGCTAAAATAATATTTATACAATTAATAAGGACTAAAGTATAATTTAAAATAATTCTAGGGACTAAGACATAATTAAAATCAGTCCAGGGGTGTTTTTGTAAAATTACATGGTCAAAATAATAGTTCTAATAATGTATAGGGGTGTTTATGTAAATTTAAAGTGCTAAAAATTAAGTTTATAAAAATAGTTGGCCTTAAATACAAATTTCTATAGTTCTGGACAGAAATAGGGGCTTAAATCTAATTTAAACTAAGTACAGGGGCTAAAATGCAAATCTGCTAACATTATCCAGGAATTTCTGAATTAAATTTTAAACTAAAAATCCGTGGACCAGGTCCACGGCTCTGTGGACTGGCGTTGACCGAAGGGTCCACGGTCCATGGTGGACCAAGGGGAATACCCCTTCGTCCTTCTAATCTGGGCCCTAGGTTTTAAAACGGACGGCATCGGGGGGGGGGGGGGTCCTGGATGTGGGCGGCGGCCGGCGGCAGCTATGCGGCGGTGGCAGCGGCGGGGCTCGCCGGAGATCGGCCGGAACGGTGCTCCGATCGGCCAATCCTCGCCGCGAGGGTTTCGGGAGAGAGAGGGGAGGAAGGCGATGCTCACTGACAGGTCGCGCGGGTGCGGGGAAGGCCGGGAGGCGGTCGGCAGTGGAGGTAGGTGTCGGCAGCGGTCGGCGTTCGGCGGGGAGGTGGCTCCGGTGATCGCTATTGTGCGGGGAGGAGTGGGGGAGAGGTGGTGGAAATGTGCGGTGCTGGAGGGGGGTTTTATAGGTGCGGAGGGGCCTCGGAGGCGAGCGGCCGAGCTTTATGGCCATTAATGGCCGGTGGTGGCCGTTTGAGCGTGGTAGGCATGCTAATGCGCGTTTAAAGCGCGGTGAGTGGGGGAAAGAAGGGGAGCGGGAGGGTGCGGCATGCGCGGGGCGGTTTTCGGGAGCTGGGGAGGCCGGGGGAGGGAGATCGATGGGTCGGGCTCGGTGGTCGGCGACGGGGAGAGAGATCGGCGGGAGGAGGGGGATGATAGGCGGGGCCTGCGTGCCAGCGAGAGAGAGAGAGCGGGAGGGGAGTGGGCCACGGCGTGCGTGCTGGGCCGGCCGGAGGTTGGGCCGCGGGGCTGGTTGGGCTACGGGAGGGGAGAGAAGGGAAGGAGGGGGAGGCGGCCTGGCCGTCTGGGCCGAAAGAAGGAGGTGGGGGGGGGGGGGAAAGCGAGTTGGGCCAGGGGGAAAGGGCTGGCCCAAGAGCAGAAAAGAATCCCTTTATTCTTTTCTTCTAAATCCTTTCCTTTCAAATTCCTATTCTATTATTCCTAGTAATTAATTAATAACTAAACTAAATGCATGATGCAATTAAAAATCTATATGAACATGTCATGCTATGCAAATGCAACAATTAATTTAATTTATTATAAAAACAATTTTTTGTAGGTTATTTAATTAAACTCCTAAATGCTAATAGTTGGCATTTTTAGAATTTACAAAAGTAGGGTGTTACAAACTTACCCCCCTTACAATGAATCTCGCCCTCGAGATTTGGAAATATCGGTGAAGAGGTGGGGAAACTCGGCTTTTAATTCTTCTTCACGCTCCCAGGTGGCTTCTTCTTCAGTGTGATGGTTCCATAGCACTTTGCACATTCGGATCACCTTGTTTCTTGTAACTCTCTCAATGACTTCTAAGATCTTGATTGGTTGTTCCGTATATGTGAGGTCTTTCCGAAGGTCTATTTCATCAACAGGGAGTTGTTCTTGAGGCACTCTTAAGCCCTTCTTTAATTGGGACACATGGAACACATGATGCACATCCGTGAGATACGAGGGTAGCTCCAACTGATATGCAACTTCTCCTCTTCTATCAAGGATCTTGAAATGGCCGATGTAACGTGGTGCTAACTTCCCTTTGACTTTGAAGCATCTAACACCCCTCATGGGTGATACCTTGAGATACACGAAATCTCCAATCTCGAAGGATAGGTCTCTTCGCCTACGATCGGCGTAGCTTTTCTGCCTTGACTGTGCAACCTTTAGGTTCTCACGTACCATCTTAACTTGTCTTTCTGCTTCTTGTAGTATCTCAGGTCCGAAGACTTGGTTCTCTCCTGTCTCGTTCCAGAATAGAGGTGTCCTACACTTTCTTCCATATAGGAACTCGAAAGGCGCCATCTCTATACTTGCTTGATAACTGTTGTTATAAGAAAATTCTGCGTAGGGTAAGCTCTTGTCCCAACTCTTTCCATATTTCAATGCACAAGCTCTCAACATGTCTTCTAGTATCTGGTTCGTCCTCTCGGTCTGTCCATCAGTCTGAGGGTGATATGCAGAGCTGAAGTTCAACTTGGTGCCAAGAGATTCATGTACCTTCTCCCAAAACCTCGAGGTGAACTAAGAGCCTCTGTCAGATACTATCTTCTTAGGGACTCCATGTAAACACACTATTCTTGACATGTATAGTTCTGCCAGGTTTGTACCACTATAACCCATATAGAATCATATCCCGACTGTGTACGGGGTAATCCAACTATGAAGTCCATACCGACTTGTTCCCATTTCCACTCAGGAATCTTTAGAGGTTGAAGTAATCCGGTGGGTCATTGGTGTTCTGCCTTGACACGTTGACATGTGTCACATACCGTAACATACTCTACGACATCGCGCTTCATGCCATGCCACCAATAACGAGTCTTCAAGTCTTGATACATCTTAGTACTTTCTGGATGAATGGAGTATGCAGAATCGTGTGCTTCCCGTAGGATTATGTCATGAAGGGGCTTCTTGTCTGGCACACATATTCTTTTACCTATCCATATAGTACCCTTCTCATCTTCTGTGAAGTCGGTAGCTTTTCCTTCCTTAATGAGCTTTCTGATCTCACTTAGCTTCTCATCCTCTAGATGTCCCTTGTGAATTTCTTCATCGAGAGTTGGTTCCACTTCCATTGTAGCGGTCTCTAACTCATTCACAAACCCAAGGTTCAGTCGCTCAAACTCCTTGTAGAGCTCTGGCGGTAGCCTTTCCATGATTAACTGACTGCAATAGTTATTTCTACTCAGGGCATCCGTAACAACATTCGCCTTCCCTGGATGATAGTTAATACCCACATCATAGTCCTTAATCAACTCTAACCAATGTCGTTGTCTTAGGTTCAACTCCGTCTGAGTGAATATGTACTTGAGACTCTTGTGATCCGTATAGATTTCACAACGATGACCAAGGATGTAGTGCCCCCAAATCTTCAGAGCATGTACCACTGCCGCTAATTCCAAATCGTGTGTTGGGTACTTCTCTTCATGCTTCCGTAATTACCTAGAGGCATATGCCACAACATGACCTTCCTGCATGAGCACACATCCTAGTCCTTGCCTGGATGCGTCAGAGTATATGTCGAAACTCTTACTCATGTCAGGTAAGATTAAGACAGGGGCTGACATTAATCTCTTCTTCAATTCTTCAAAACTGGCTTGACAACACGGAGTCCACTCAAAACTCTTGTCCTTCCCTAACAATGTTGTCATTGGCTTTGCTATCTTGGGGAAGTCCTTTATGAATCGCCGATAGTATCCGGCTAATCCAAGAAAACTTCTGATCTCCTTTACTGTCTATGGTGGTTTCCAGTCTAGAACATCCTTTACCTTCCCTGGATCGACTGACACTCCTCCAGCAGAGATCACATGACCGAGAAATGCTACCTCCTTCAGCCAGAATTCACACTTACTTAATTTGGCATACAGCTGGTGTTCACGTAGCTTCTCTAGAACTAGCCTCAGGTGTTCCTCATGCTCTTCTTCATTCTTTGAGAACACCAAGATGTCGTCAATGAAAACCACAACAAACTTATCCAAGTATTCCATGAACACCTTGTTCATAAGGTACATGAAGTAGGCCGGTGCATTGGTCAACCCAAATGACATTACCGTATACTCATATATCCCATATCTTGTTCGGAAAGCCGTCTTGGGTATGTCTGATGGTCTGATCTTCAATTGGTGATACCCGGATCACAGATCAATCTTGAAGAATACACAAGCTCCTTTCATCTGATCGAACAAGTCTTCAATTCGTGGTAGTGGATACTTATTCTTGATGGTCACATCATTAAGAGAACGATAGCCACACACATCCTCTGAGTCTTATCCTTCTTCTCGACAAAGAGTACTGGAGATCCCCAAGGTGAGGAACTAGGGCGAATGAAACCTTTCTCTAGCATCTCATGTAATTGCTTCT